>JAWNOE010000139.1:0-600000 GCA_035046095.1 Drosophila pseudotakahashii | reverse complement strand
ATGCAGTTCACCTTGTACAAAATTTGGCCACGGTGATAACAAAAGACATCGAAACTAGTTGGCTGCATAACAAATTTAAATTTAATTGTTTTGTCTATATTTAGATTGCTCCAACAATCGTTCGCTCGTCTGGGCTTTTTGGCCGGCGTAAAATTAAGAGGCTCAATGGTCTAGGGGTATGATTCTCGCTTTGGGTGCGAGAGGTCCCGGGTTCAAATCCCGGTTGAGCCCGGATTATATTTTTGTTTTTAGTTTTTTAGTTCTGAAGATTTTTTCTGAGATTTGGCTTAATAAAATGAGAGTTGAAATGTCAGAAACATACTTCTTAAGTGCTATCTAACCCCAAATAATTGTTTACAAGAGTAATTAGTTGTGTTTTTTGATGGCTTTTATTTGAAAATTGATATTTATTTATCAAATAAATCGTTTTACCTTATTAAATTTAAATGGAAACCTATGTAATCTGGTTTTAAAGATTTTCTTTAACCAGTTTTTAATGCTATTGTTTCTAGGCGACATTTCGCCCCATAAACTGGTCTGACTTTAGTTGCATAATAATGTCGTGGGCCCTTTCACAAAAGTCAACAACGAAATTAAATTGATGCCGAATCAATCTGTGTCATTGCATTGAACAACTTGAATGCTTTTAACGTGATATGTTGACCAAGCGGAAAGCAAATGATCATGGTCATGAATAGTAAGCGACGAATCTATTTATAGAGCTCTTGCATTTGATTCGATCCGTAAGTCCTTGCAGCGCTATAAATTCGATACCGTTATATGGGGATGTAGCTCAGATGGTAGAGCGCTCGCTTAGCATGTGAGAGGTACGGGGATCGATGCCCCGCATCTCCAAGGAATCTTTTTTTTTCTTTTTTTTTTTAAATTTTGGTTCATTTATGCATGCGCTTCCATACTATTAAAAGTTTAGGAAAATATTCTGCAATATCATAAATAACTTTCTCTTGAAAAGAGTTTACAAATCCCATGGTTTAAATGGTTATTTCTAAAAGGGTTTATTGTTTTACCTTAGCAATTAAAACACTTTTTACTCATTTCCACAAAGTGCTTAACAAACAGTAAAAACAGTATGCCCCTAAAATCAAAAATCTACAATGAAAACTATTTTCGGTCCCTGGAATGTCCTCAGAATTTTTATAATGCTTCCGTTCTTGTTGCCAATTCATATATATATTTATCCATATTTACTTCCCTTTAATTTACAAAAAAAAAAAAAGGAAGTTAAACTTTGGAGATGCGGGGCATCGATCCCCGTACCTCTCACATGCTAAGCGAGCGCTCTACCATCTGAGCTACATCCCCTGGTGATCGCCGCTGGCCAAAATCGAATGTCACTTCAAGGGAGGGCGTCGAAATCACTGCCTGAAACGATCTGGAATGGAACGCTCAGAGATGCCCGCAATAACAGCCACCCAATTAATTTTCACAAGTTGCTTTGTTATTATTTATTCACTTTGATTATAATTTAAAAACTGTCAATATTTACACTTTGGCGCAGGTTTATTCTGGCATAAAAATAACGAAAACACAGACTCACACACAAATTGTTCTCGCCGGCCCTTCTTTGCATTGTTTTCCAGGATTCATTCCTTGGCGCGTCTCGTCCTTTCGCTTCTCCGTTCCATCTCCATTCAGTCACCTGCCAGCTGATGCATATAATTATGGAAATTTTAAAAGTGGGCTCCGAAACAGAACACCCCGAGCAAGCACAAATAAACCGAAATGAAAAATCGACGCGCAAAGTAAATAGAAGATGCAAAGCAAATGAAAATTTTTATAAAAATAAGCGTCAAGACATTAGCATAAAGTCAAGACAATACAAACGAACATGCAAAATCAACGCGTATTGATTATTTGATGGATTCTTTTGGTTTTCAGCCACCAACGAGGGATTATTGGGTGTTCCTAAGTCTTCGGTTTGAACTAAAATATTAGAGTCTTTATCAAATAATACATTTGGTTAAATTTTTAATTATTTCGTAATCTTATATTATATACTAAATAATTATTATATAGGGTCATTATAGCAAACAAAAAATGAGTAAATAATTGAAGAGTAACCACCTTTGACTGAATTTTCTGACAATCATTTTTGTCTTTTTGAATTGCCGCCAGACTGTAGCACGAGGTGGCAACGCTGACGCCCGATTTTCCGTTCGCCTTGCAATCGATAACAAATCAGCTGTCTCGGAAATTTTATAAACGTTCTGGATTTTATTTTATTTATTTTGCAATTCGTTTATTTTCTGTGCAATCTTTCGGCCAAAAATCAAATTCGGAACGCAGTAATGTTCTCAGGACGCTTGGCGATTCAAAATCGGTCGATTTGAAGAACCAAACCTAACAGTACAAACGCGCATATGCCTTAATCATAACAAACATTACAAACATCAACATCACAATGCCATTAGATTGTTAAGTATTCCCAGTCATGAGTGGACCACAGCAGCCAGGAGACTCGGGAGGAGCTCCTCCAAGCGCCGCCGGGGATTCGGGCAATCGGCCGGCAAGGAGTGCCACCGGCGGAGGATCTGGAACTGGACACTCGGATTCCGGGTCTCGCGGCCCAAGTCCCAGCAACTGGTGAGTCGGTCCTTTATATACTCAACATGTTAAATACAGTTTTCTTTACAAATTATTAGATAGGACGAGAAAAAAAGGGTTGCCCTTTTATTTGAATAGGGAAAACTCTTTTCTAGTCACACCAAATAGAGTTGCATACAGCCTTTTTAATGGCCATATGCCATACAAAATTCCCAATAGGAGCTGAATCGCAAATATCTGAAGATAACAACATCGGGCTTATAAAAACCACTTTTAAAAGACGCCGATGTTACTAGGTTTTTTTACAGTGCATTGCTTACATCCTTGGGATAGGCACAATATACTTGAACCAAAGATCATTTATAATATAATATAATATTATTCAAATTTAGGATGTCTTTTCCTAGATTATTAACACTTAGAGTTAATTGTACTGTTAAAATGACTTAAACAGATTGAATTTTATAAAAAGAAATAATTTTATAGAACACTATTCTAAGAAGAGTATTATTTCTTTAAATCTGTCACCAACATTTATGTGATTTTGGTCATAGAACTTCGTGTTAGGTTGAAACCCCAAAGTAAACTGCCAACGTTCGCAGATTTTCCCGGCTTTTGCATGATTTTTCTTTTATGATAATGAGGGCAGGCCACTCACGTGCTTGCTAATTTTATGACGCCCCCAGTTCCTTTTTGAGTTTCGCATAAATATAATGTGTTGCGTACGAGATTTTTTCAGCCGTCTGCCCCAACGCCCCATTAAATAGCTTACCTAAACGAAATTTTGTTTCTCTGTTTTACATATTCAAGGGACTTTATCCTGCATCTTTGAAGTTGCCATTAAGGAATGTTCTATAGCATCCTTACAAAAGAAATTAGAATAAAAATAATTGCTGGTAATCCAGATTAATGAAAATATAAGCCATTAGAATATCTAATTGAGTTTTTTTATAAATAAATTAAGCCGTTTTTATTAAGAAAACTAATCTGATACTTATTTTCATATCATACTTTTCCTTATAAGAGAATTTGCAAAGTCGATTTCATCCCACTTATATACAATCTATGAAATATCATCAAATTATTTGGTTTATGGCCATTTAGCACCCATCTCGCACCCTGACACTTTTGGCAACATCTGCTGGCAAGCGGGGCAAAAAACGAGAACAAAAAAGGCTCATAATAAATATAAAATGGCAAAAACGTGTCGATTTCCTTTAACAACTTGAAAATGATTTGTTTCACAGTCTGCAGAGCATATTAACTTCGATTTTCAATTCACAGCAGACTTTGCCACACATCAAAACATGGCATATGGAGGAACGCCGGGACATCCTCGCCACCACCCAACTACTTGGCCAATTTTTTGCCAGTTAGCCAAACGCAAAATTCCATTTTGGCCGCAAAAGTTGCCAAACAATGAAATTTGGTAGAAGGAGAGACTCGTTCTGTTTGTTTGTTTGCCGGGCCAAACCAGCTTGTCTCAATGACGTTGGTCCTTAGCCATAACCTGCGGCTCTGTCAGCTCCATCTTGTTAACCAAACAGGCCAAATAGCCGCCGACTCCATCGCCCAAGACAAAGGCCGCACAGAGGAGCAGCAGCAGATGGCGAAAAAAGTCTAATTGATGGCCCTGTTCGAACC
Source organism: Drosophila pseudotakahashii (assembly GCA_035046095.1). Lineage (NCBI taxonomy): Eukaryota > Metazoa > Arthropoda > Insecta > Diptera > Drosophilidae > Drosophila > Drosophila pseudotakahashii. The sequence continues at coordinate 595,791 of JAWNOE010000139.1, read as the reverse complement.
TGCATCTTGACCATTTCCGTTCGTCTGCGGATATGCATGTCTACTCAATTTTCCGGCAAATGAGTCGCCCTTATCGTCCTCAAGAACAACAAAAATTGATTGGAATTTGCAACAAGCGGATACAAATTTTTCCCAATCTTTTTTTCACCTTTTTCTACTACTGCTTTTCTCTGTCATGCTTTTTTGGCATTTCTTTTTTGCCCATCGACACGTCAACACTTGTCTTTTGTGGCTTCTGCTGCTCCATCCATTTGTTATTTTCCCTTGCTGTTCTCTATACTCATAAATGTCGAAGGAGTCGCTATTTTTACAAGCGGTGTATCGAATCTTTTAACAAAAAACAATTAAAATTTTAACTAAGGGAATGTGGAACTATAATTGAGTTATAATGATTCATTTCAGTCTGCCTTGCTTTTGTATCATATTAAATGTAATTTAATTTTTAAGGTATTTAAAATTTGTGTTCCTATCGTACCACCTTTCTTTTATCACAATTTCTTTCTCTTGCTAAAAAAATCATTGGTAAAATCCCTTGTTAATTGCTATTTTCCATAAAAAACGGCTGACCAAAGGAATTAATGCAATTAATAAGCTTCAGCGTCACGTGTTTTCAAACTTTAGCTCCGTACTTTTTTTTTTAGCATAGAGCAAAGGCAAAAAAAAATGTTGGAGAGGTAAAAATTAATTATAAACAAATCTTTTCATGTCACCAACGGAATTTTCGACACTTTGGCGCATTTTTCAGCTGCCCAACGGAAATTTCACAGCCATTTCTACGGACCGTTCCTTTCCCCCCCCCCCCCCTTTTCGCTTTCACAACCACTTTCCCTTTGGAGCAATTGTTTAGGGTCACTCAAAAGCACATTTCACTTATTATTAGCTCATTTATTACCCACCAAAGGCGCCTGACCCTGGCAGCACCTGGAAAAACTTTGTGAAAAATGTTGGCCAATACAAAAAGAGAAGAAAAAAAAAAAGAAAATGTATAAAGGAAAAAATCCCTCCTGAAGTTCCCCATCTGCTGCTCTCGTTGGGCACCTTAAAATTAACACATAAATTTTCAAGTGGGTGGCCAACGGCCTGCGGCTGGCTATCCACGAGATACTTTCAGTCCTGCCGGTTTTTTCTTTTTACAGGAGCGTAGTAAATAGGGGATGAAGTATACGTTAATTTAATAAAACAAAAAATAAATTGGGATGGAAATTAAAAATGAAATATTTTTAAACTGTTGTACAAGTTTCCTACTATTTACAAAAATATTATAAATACCTATATTTTTAAAATCAGGATTCCTTTTTGCCTACGCCCCTGGTTGTGGGTTGCCTGTCATTGAAATTTCCGTGTGAGTGCGTTCAATGTTCAGGATCCCAGCATCCATTCCTCCAGAAACCCACCGAACTGGGCAATTGACGTTGAAACTACGTGACGTACAAAAGCAAATTGTATCTGCAGGACTTCCAATGACAGTGACTTTCCTTTTCTTATTTTTTATTGTGTGCAAATTGGCCACCTGACTTCCTCTCCCAACGAATCGCTTTTAATTATAGACCACTAAATTAAAATCCATGCGAAAAATAGGCAGGTGTATTTATAATGTCTGCCTTCATTATCAACTCAAATGCAGGCCCTAAGCATAAAAATCAACTTTACCACTCCTCGAAGAGCTGATAACAAAGGAAATCCCAAGACAGTGAAGGCAAAAAGTAAAGGAAGGACCTTAGCAATGCGGAAACAAATAAACGTCGCAACTTTCTTGAAATCCCGGGAAAGGCACATTTTGAATAACAAAATTAACAGCAGCCCCAACTTGCAGCCCCTCTATTCCTTGTTTAGTTATGCATTTATTTTTCCTTTTTTCTTTTTTGCGTTCTTTATATTTTAATTTTTTATTTATGTTTTCTCCCACATCCACAGGCGACAGAACAACTCAATGAAATATAATTCGCGACCCTGGAATCGAGGCCGTGCGGACAGGCAAGTTTTCCCTTTTATTTTTCTTCACTTTTCCATTGTTTTGTTTTTTTTATGCCCTTTTGTGCCATTTGTTTGTGTCTCCCCGTATTTGTTTGCCTTGCGTGAGCTCCTTGGCTTAACGCACGCTTGCACCTTTCCCGGCTAACCGAACCCAAAAGTCGGGCTATAAGACTCATCCTGCCAAAGGGACGATCCCCCGGTGGCAGCCGCATTATTAACACTCGGCTAAATATGCATTTCTTGGGTGGACGCCGTTGACGGCGCCAGAAGCGTTAACAAGGTCTGTCCGCGGGCGGAAAGGGGAAGGATTGGCGATGCCAAAAGTCGTCCCATGAAGTATCTTAAATTTTTTTGAAATTATTATATCAGTTGTTTAAGAGAGAACTGGTCTACCTGGTTGATCGGATCAAATATCTAGTTATTTCATGAAAGATTGTATAAGATTGAAACGTAGATCGATTTTAAATTATGTAATATCTATTTTAACTTGATATGCGGCCAGGTAAATTTGATATGCTTGAAAAGGTATTTCATGTAAAAACGATATGCGTATTGCATAACCAAAAATGTACATGCGCATATCGATTTTACGGCTACATGTTTTTTTTTGTGTGTTCAAAATTTTAACAACATACGTAGTTAAAGCTGACCGGAATAACTAATTAAGCCTTTCCAATTTTAAAAATGCTTTTAATTCTGACAAAAAATGGTTACGTTCGCTCATCCTTAAAAAAAAAAAAAGAATTATAATAAAAATGTCCAAGTATTATGAGGTTGGATAATATAAGATAAAAATAAAAACAGATTTATATCATATTAAGAACAGATTTCAAATCAAAAGTTTCATTCATAACATGCAGCATGCTTTAAAAATATAGATATATTATTATTCATCTTTGTAAGTCTCAGCAAATACACGATTTTTTTGCGAACGCATTCCCAACGTGTAACGCTAAATCGTTACCCACCACCCGCCCAACCGACGCGAGGGGCGACAGCCGCTTGACGCACGGCTCGTAGATCCCGATTACGGCCAGGGTCCGGACCCTGGCCTCCATTGTAAGGAATTTATCCGCGCACGCGATCAGCAAGTTCAGACACCCCATCTCAAGGATTTCCCGGATAATTTTGTTGGAATCGAAGCGTTTGAGCGGAACACAAGCCCCGGATTAAGCGGATATACCAATGTTTAGCTCTTGGAGCGGGACTTTGTAAAAGTTAAATGCGAACGGTATCAATTGGTTGTCTTTCATTGAGCCCTAACTGTTCGGATTCGGAGTCTTACAGTGAATGTTATTAAATTGTAATTGATCTTAATTACTAATTTGCCTATTTAGATGCATTGTCCCTAGTTTGTGATGGTTTAAGTAAGGATTTCTATATTCTGACAGATATGGCTAATACATTGACTATCGGCATACTTAGTGGCCCTACAATTCGTTACATATCGTTTGATTGTTATATATAGGGGGTTATGACATTAATTTTCTATAGTTTGATTTTTACCCCTGTTAGGGTTTGATTTCGTTGATTTGTACCGCTTTAAGAGATCATTTGTGTATCCTTGCGTTTGAGGTCGTGCGACCTGCATTTTTATCGGCGAACTCATGGTGTCTTACTTACAGTAGGTTCGACCCAAGCGAACTGACTGATGGTGCGTTGAAATGGTTGTAGTGGCCTTGGTTGACGAGAGGCTTGGTATTCACAATTCTGGTAGGATGAGATTTCTGGAAAATTCGAAAAATGGGTGATTAAATGTTAAATAAATAATTCAAATGTTAAATAAATAGTATTGGGTTAAAGGTACTGAAACATCAGTTATTGTAAAATATTATTTACAACCATTGTACACATTAAAAAAAAAATAGTCATATGTTATATTTAATCAGGCTTGCTCACTTTTTAGTTGTGTTTATAGTTAATGCCTGTTTTTTATTCACGCTGTTTTTATTCTTAACACATGTTGATTTATGATACCATTCACTTGAATTAGATCCATTTAACAGCCTGAGTTTTCTTTTTTTCGAACCCTTTCCTATAAGCGATCCCATGTGGAATTCCACCACATAGACACTCTATTCACCACACTCACCACTCCAGCTACCATTTTCTCACCTTGGTTAGAGCGGGGCTCACACTCGCGTCCGAAATATTGGGCGTACCCAATTGCCGTCGCTTTTGGCGGAACTGCGGAACTCAAGGAATTTCGACTAGCTGCGGTGGAAATACTTTTCAGCTGGACCTTTCCGTATTTGGGGTTCCTTTTTTCTTTTGGCGGCTGGCTTCTTTGTGGGATGGAGTTGAACTCGAAGTCGGGACTCTGGTAGTTGAGACTCAACTGAGCCCGTGCACATGGCCTAACTGACTTTTATAGCGAGGCCGTCAAATGGCATGCGCCGAATTTTCATTCATGCTACACATAGAGCGGTATGTAAAGGACCCCAGAAATCCTATACCCATACCTCAGTCGATGTCTTGCTTATTGTATTGTTGTATATGCAGTTTACCAAACAAAAATGCCAACACACACACTCTCACTCCTTGCAGGCGCCGGGAAGTATGCAACAGCCAACCAGAGAGGCATCTCGGATTGCAACGGTACTAGCGAGCGAGAAAGAAACAGAGAGAGCGAGAGAGAGAGAGAGAGATGGAGAGCATCTATTAATTGCACGTGCTGCAGTTGTTGTTATTATTGCTGTTGTTGTTGGGTTTTATGTTGTTTTGCTTGTATTTTATTTTATTTCCCCCCCAGCTTTGCTCTCACTCTCTTCCTCTCTCGGATTGTCCTTCGTGAGAGGCGAAGTGGCGAAGCTCTTGTGACGAGGATTTCTCTGCTCCTTCTTGGCCTGTTTACCGTTAGTCGCACTCGGTCTTTCCAGCTCGCTCGTTCGTCCTTCGCTCTGCCGGCGTTGCAAGCGAATGGAAGGGGTTGGGGGGAGGGGGTGTTGGAGCAGGGTGGGGGAGGACTAACCTCCCACTTCCACTGCTGCATCCTATTTAGTTACATTTTGTTGTTGTTGCTGTATTTTGCATTGTTTTGTGCTGTGTTTTGTTTTGCTGCAGCTCTCGGGCCGTGACTTCGTGTTATGTACCGTTATGATCGTCGGCTCGTCGCTCGTTTGCTGCATCCGATGCTGTCGTAAGTGTGTGTATGTGTGTGTGAAGGAGTGCTGTTGTCCTGTTGTATAGTTGGTTATATACTGCTGCTGTTGTTGTTGGTGCCGCTGCAGCTATATTGCGATTGCTGTGTGTTGTTCTCTCTAAACTTCGCCCGCCCCCAATTGAAAAAGGAAAACAACGAAATAGTAACCGAAGCTACTAACGGCACTTCCCCCAAAACGAACTGCCCAGTATTGTGTTGTGTAGTGTTGTGTATTGTGCAGTTGTTGACCTAACGGTAAATGCTTGATCCGCTGAGAAACCTATAAATTTATGGGGAGTGCGACTAAAAAATAACTAATAATTATATTTTAATGACTGCAAACGTTTGAAGCCGTCAAAAATTTATTTTAAATATCTAACATTATTTTATGTGCCAGTCCAACGTTTTTTGTTTTATTTTTAATTTTTACAAAACGAAACAATAGCATATTTTCAAATATTTATAATGGACTGGCGACTTCAGGAAAAATACTTTACTGAAACATAAATGGATTTCGATATAGATCAGCGATATTTATATTATATATTTTTATATAATATATTTTTTTTTAACGACTCTTATTTAATGAATAAGCAATATGAATGAATATGCAATAAAAAATGGAATCTAACTCTTACCACTCCACATGGTAGATTAAAGTGTGCAAAAAATGTATTGGAAAACTATTACTTTGTTTTTGATATTAAGACTATGTTCAAAAGTTTCTTTAAAAATTACTTATACAACACGTATGACAGTTAGTATTTATTCGAAAAAAATCGTTCTTCTGTTTCTAGCGCTGTCAAATTATGATTTTTGGTGGACCAATTGGTTTAAAATAGGTAGATAAAAATAACTATTTGATCAAAGGCAACAGTGCGTATGAGTGATAAACTTTGAAGACAATTCGCAAACCCTAAAACACGTTTTTTTCGAAAAACTGCTTTTGGTATAACCATAAAAATGTCCATATAATTGTGGTACACGGTACGAGATTATAAATTCATTTGCTCTCTCTTTATACATAGATAGAAAATTTTGTAGTTTAAAGTTCTAAGTCTTAGAACGGTCTTTTAAAATCAGTCAAAAGGCAAATCTGATAAAAAAAATGTAGTATGTTAATTAAGTTTAATGGATTAAACATCTTAATATTAAACGAAAAGAACTAAAAATTCCAAAACAAATAAGCAATTACCGCTGAAAAAGTTGATCCGATGAAGGTCTCTTCATTAGTAGAAGATTTTCTCTTTACCTTCAAAAGGCAACTCTGCTAAAAATTCGGCTTATTAATAAAGTTTAATGTATAAAACATTTCAAAAAGCCAGTACTCAAATCAAAACTCCAAAACAAACAAGCAATAACCTCAGAAAGAGACAATCCGAGCTAAACGTCAACAATCGAAGGCGACCAACACACCAACTTCCGTTTCCGGTCCGCACTGTTGACAGCAAAAAATTCATAGCCTAACACGCAGGCTGATTTATATTTCACTCACACAATCGCACACCCACACACTCGCACTCGCACGCACACGCCGACAAACAGAGAGAGCAATTCATAAACAATTAAGTGACACTTTGAGTTTGAGTGGTGTGTATGAATATCGCAACAGGAGGCCATTTAACGCCAATTGAGTTAACTTTTGCCGGACTTCTGAATGTACTTGTGTGTGGTCAACAATCTTGTTGTTTTAGCAGTGTGTGTAAACATGCGGAGTTAATTAAGTATATGTTCAATTTGGTACGGTTTTATTGAATTGAATATTGAAGTTGTCAACATAGGCACTTGATAAGAGTTTTATTTCGGTGATTAGGCATTAATAACTTGGAAAAATCTCTGCGAAAATATTTCTTGCGTTTTAAATTATATCTATAAATTAACTAAAATATAACAATTATTGTATCTCTTATATAATAATTATATTTGAAATCTAACATGTTAGCCTAGAAAAGGATTTTAAGAAATTTGGCTGAAAATAGGCATGCATTATTTTAGAAATAATTCTTAGCGAATATAACTACCTATAAAGAACCGTATATTTTTAAAGCTTATCAGAATTAGCTTCGCGAAAACTCGAAATTATTTCCAATTAAATAACAGACCATTCCCTCTCGAATTTCTCTACTTAAGCTGTCATTCCTTACACCTCCTTTCTAATTAACGTAAACAATTTCCAAAGATCAGAAATAATCATAAAAAATATTCTGTGAAAATCCGATTAGGCGAGACGCTTGCCGGCGCATCTGGCAATTGAAAAGTTTGGAAGTTGTGCGTTTTTCTTATTCTTAATTAAATCCCGAGTGCTGGCATAAACTTTTATTATTGTTGCCCATCATCTTGGTCGTCAGCTTTCGTTTTTTCTTCCCCTTTTCAAGGATTTGTCAATGTGGCAAAAGTGAACAATTTTTCATTATCGAGCGCGATAGCAAAATGACAGGAAGACCAAGTGCCCCGACTTCATTTTCTTTTCCCTGCCCGACAAACTGCTGGAGTGTCAAATCATAAATATGCATCTAACGTTTATCTAACGTCTTTATAGCCCCAATCCCCCTGGCATTGTCTCGGTTTTTTGCCAAGGAGCAGAAGAAAGGTCCCTGGGCCACAGCTAGAAGTAGACTTAAAAGTAATTTTACGTCTGACTAAACATTAATGTGCTCAATATTTTATTGTTTGTTTGTTATTTCGTACTTTTGCTGTTTCATGGAGTCTTCTTCCTAGCAGAGTTGATTATGCGGGAAGCTTCGAAAACTTTTCGGCAAGCTGCAATTTTTAAATGGTTTTTGTTTTTTGGTTTTGGGTAACTGAACAATAAATAGCTGGGATCAAGACATCACTTTCTGGAGCTGGGGAAACTTGAATCTTTGTGGATATGTTTTGATTAATATTATTCATTATCTTAGAAACTGAATTTCTTTATTTATTTATTTACCATTTTCATGTTTTTCTTATATTTAATGAGAAAGACTATTTACAACTAAATCTCACAATTTGTATGAATTTAAATTTTTACCAATAGTAGAATCAATTTTAATCTCTTCAAAATTAAAAATTATTTTTATGATTCTGAACCAGAGCAATATTAATATTACTGCTAAGTATGCATTCTTAAATAACCAACTAACTAACATTAGTTACAGTTTTTACTGTGGTATCTTAAGTTGTATATATACCACTTTAGTGAAAAATATTTTTGTTTATTGGCTTCATTAGGAATAATAGTCGTTGATATAAGAAATACTTCAAGAAGCCAGTAACTTTGAGCTGAAACACCCCACTTGACTTGGCATAAATTCAATTTAACTCCTAACCGAATCCAAACCGAAAATAGCTACCAAAACGAACCGAACTTGACCACAAGTTGCCTTTCTCTTGGCCAAATGTTAATTTGGCTTGTCTTGCACTTTAGCCGAACACCTTTTTCGGACACTCTTGGCCGCTTTCCATGCATGTGGGGATGTAGCTCAGATGGTAGAGCGCTCGCTTAGCATGTGAGAGGTACGGGGATCGATACCCCGCATCTCCAATTGGATTATTTCCCTTTTTTTGCCAAGTAAAATACGCAGACGTCGGCAGTTTTGTCTTTTGCATTCTGGGACTTACATACATGGGGTGGGGCAGTGGAAGTTGCCACTAATGAATATTCAAAGGTTGCTTTGTAGTAGCTGCCAAGCGAGCATTATCCGTGGAGTCTCACATCCGCATCCCTTAGAAGCCGCCCCCATGTCGACAATCAAGACGCGTAATTTGATTTGCGCCCTCATCACATTATTGCACTCACAAAAAAAGGTGATTTATTTAGCATAATTGCAAATTTTATTTAAGTTTTTCATTAAACCCTATAATTAAATCCTGCTCAAACCAAAAATAATTTTAAATTCGATTTTGAGGTAGTATTATGTTTTAAATATTTCCCCGTTCAAAAATTTTTTTTTAAATATATTTTTTTTTAATATTATTTTTTTTAATTTCTATATTTATTTTTCTTTTATGCAATGTTTATTTGATCCAAATATTTGAAGAAAAAAATTTTTTTATATCTATTTTTTAATTACAAGATTTTGCGATGTTTAAATTTGTTATATTAGGGATAGATGGAATTTTATTTTTCAAGTGCAGTCCAAGGGCTTTGGAAATGGCTGAGAGAACACATTGTCGCACATAAATCAGCACAATATGCCAATGTTTGTTTACCTCCCTGCATCGCAGAGAACTTTGCCAGCAATTAACCAGACAGCCGCAGCAGTCAGAACAGTCAGCACAGTCGAAATCCTGAATCCGGATGTGAAACTGAATCTGAATCCTGGGAACAGGAGCTGGAGTTGTCAAAGGGGCGAAAAACACGGTCCCAGGACGCCGCGGGCAGCTTCACAAACTCCTCGACCGTCTGAGGTAGCTGGGTCTTGGGTGTTTGTAAATGATACATGATGTGCTATTTATGAGCAAAAGCTTTTGTTTTAATTTTTTCCCTCTACCTTGACTTTGTTTTCCACAATTTTTGCCAGGACAAAGTTTTCTTCGTGTAAGCTAGTTAAGCCTTTGCTGTTTTCGTGTCGTTGTTAAAATTTATGTATTTATTTCTAGATTTTTAATTGTTTTAAGTGTTTGGCTCCGCAGAGTTTCTAGTTGCTATTTGCAAGTAGAAAAAAAAAAGGATTTTGGAGATGCGGGGCATCGATCCCCGTACCTCTCACATGCTAAGCGAGCGCTCTACCATCTGAGCTACATCCCCGTGTTGTGATTTCCTGAAAAATGGTTCAATATCCACCGCTTGACTGACTCGAAGGTGGACAATTACACGTACTATACCGTTGGTAGTTGGTATGCAAGTCGACAAATGACCCGGTTACAGTTTCGTAGGCCAAGACTGAACTGGTTTGCAGCTTAACTTTGTTTGGGGTGTGGCATTTGAAAGACATGACCAAGCTTCAATTAAAGACAGTGGCGCAGTTCAAGAGGAGGGGTCTTTATAGGTACTGGTAATATATTTTTAGACTGATAAACAAAAGTTGCTATAGCATCGATATATCGATTGACACTGAAGACAACCAAATAGAGAGATACTGTAATCATAAAATGTATTTTAAGAAAAGAAAACGTAACTCAAAAATTGTTCCAATACATTTGGGAACAGGAAAAGAAATCAGACTTCTTGGCACTTGGTAAAAAATTAATATGCATAACGCATAGCGGAAAGAAAAAATAAACTTGGGCAAATGTATGCAGTGATGAGTGAAAAAGGATGCCACTTGGTTCTGTTTTGGTCCCAACTCAACCCCAGCCGAATCAACAATAAAGCGTTCCCTTATCGGAACCGGAAACGGTTCTCAAGAAAGCGAAAGTCACGGTGGCGTATGTGACAAGTCCTTTCTAATGAGCAGGATGAACACAACACGTAGACAGGAGAGGAACCTACTGCTCAAATCAAGCCAAAAAGTCGCCCTCAACTAATAAACTTCTCGCCGGTCCAAAGTCAATTAAAAAAGGAACAAAAATTGTACGTGACACCCGTAGATAGACAGTCCAAAAAAAAAGAAGGGAATGCAAAAGATGGAATGAGTGGATGAGTGCTCCTCGAGCTGAAATACTTGAACTAAAAAGTCGCAGACTGTCTTGAAATTAAAATTACACGACGCTTGAATAACTTTGGCCGTACTTCCACTCCACTTTCGTTCCGCTGGCAGGTAAATGCTGACAAAAGTTTTTGAGGTAGCATTTCTTTTACGATTCGCCAGAGAGAGAGACTGGAGCCAGCCACTTGCTACGTTTTTGTCATTAATTTTGTATATCATTGAGTTTTACGAGGCTCATAAATATGAAAACGTTTAACTCTTGCTGGCTGACAAACAAAATTCGGCTTGGCTCGGCGGATTCCCGTTTTATATGAGACAAACTAATTGTCTTGTACTTGTAATGTGTTTTTAAGCGAAGCCACGCTTCCCACATGTTTTCACAATGTTTCCCCGATAAACAAGAACGGGGGGATTCGGTTTTTTGGGGCAGGGGTTTTAACAATTAGTGGGGGGTGACTTGAAGGGTTCGCTGTGCAACAGCTTGAGGTAATTTTCAACTTTTACTCTTTGTTTTGGCGTTGACAAGAAGCGTGTTGTTCTGTTTGGTTTTAATTAAAGCCCAAAACATATCAAGTTAAATGTTGGGGGTCCTTCGAAGGAAACCCACTGCCAATTCGGCTTTGTAGCAATGAGTTTATACTTGAGACAAGTAAATTGGAGGAAATTGTAGCGTTCAATTAGTTTATCTAAGGATATATTTACTTCTGTTGTATTTTTGGATACTATTTCATATTCCGTCCATATCAAACTGTGTAAATTTCTCAATCTTCTTCACCCGAAGCAAAAAAAAATCACCATTTAGATTCTATAGAGATTCAGAAGACTTAAACTTTCTTACTTTTAAATTTTTAATTAGTCCCTGTTACAAATGACATTAACGAAAAAGGGCGACGGCAAAGATTTGTGGTCGTATATTTTAGCATTTCTTAACGAGATTTTTCGAGGAGAAAAAAACAAAAGACCAACGGAATTCGCACCTTTGCATACACAAATAGCGAGGGCCAAGTTTTGGCGGATGAGAGAAATTCGGATGGGGTCAGGGGTACTGTGGTTATAAATTTTAAATCTGTTAAATTAATGCAGCAGCTTTCTTTCATTTCTCGGTTCGTTTTCTTACGTGCCAGAAAGTTACGAGTAAACTCCGAGCACGTTGCTTGATTACATTAATTATTCCTTTATTGCTTGCGAAAAGTTTTCACCTTTCTTGGCGGTTCTGTAGTTATGTTTTTGTAATTCGACTAATTGTAATTAATTAGAAAAGAGTTTACTTAAAATGCCTATTTTTTTCTCTTTTATTTCAGTGGTCCCTTCAACAATAGAGTGGTAAGTTAAAGAGAAAAACATTGAATTCTTGATTGTTCTAATCAACATAAATGTTGTAGTGGACTAACCATAATCAAAGGCATTCGCCGTACCCGCGATCAAACTACGGAAATCGAGACCATTCGGATAGTCATAACTCAAATCAGCAACGCCAGGAGAGAGATTATACTAAGAGAACTGATTTTCACGAGAGAAAACCTAGATATTCCGATGAAAGCTACTCTGGGAGATACCGAGATTATCACTACAGGGACAGAGACAGGGACAGGGACCATTACCACAGATATCAGTCCAGGAGGAATGAAGATAGGTCGCCTTATCGTAGGGACGACCGGGATTCAAGTCTAAGTCGAGATAATTTCTCTAAATCGCCTTATAATAATAATGAATCGGGTTCAAGTCTAAGCAGAAACTCGAGTGACATTAGCCCAAATAACGAACCTAACTGTGAACGGGAAAGTGACATATCTAAAGCTCAGGATGCTCAAGATCAGGATCAACCTGAAGAAATAAAATCAAACGATCAAATAGCAAGCAAAAACAACGCAATTGAAATAAGTACAGTTGCGTCAAAAGGTGATCAAAGCACAGAAACCAATGGGTTGAAAGAAAGCTCTACTGCTACCGAGCCAAGCAGTGATTCTAAAGCTTCTGAGATTACAAGGAAAACTCAGAAGGATCCGGATCAAAGCGCAGAAGAACTACCAACTGTAAGTCGATTGCTAATAGAGCAACTAAATCTCTCCAAGGCCAATGAGAATGCCTCTGATTCGGGGGCTGGTCAATCATATCCCCGTATTACTGTACGTCCCCTCACGGAGCTACTGAAGCAGGAGCTCTTTGCAGTTACCCAGGAGGATCGTCTGGGCAAGAAGTCACTTCTGAGTCCACCTCCTTCTGCATCTCCCGCCAGTCCTGGTCGCCTAGTGGTTAAACCCACTCTCCGAAATCGTCGAAGGACAGTAAGTAACTGTAATCACATTGCCGGGAGCTCCAACAGTAGTCATGCCGCAGACAATGAAGCAATCATCAATGATCGGATTGCTAGCATGGACAAGGAGAGTCTAAAGTACATTATCAACAATGGCGACACCATCTACGAACATCACTTACAGCTCCAGGCCAGGAGACGTTTACGCGACGAGATTCGTCGACAGTTAAAGACCATTGAATTGGATCAGCCTAAGGATAATCAGGTGACGGAACTGGTCGAGGATGAAATAGTTGATGCCCTTAAATTGCCTGAACTTCTGCTGCAGGAGATCAGAAAGTGTTTTGGCATAGACATATCAGATGGTCAAAAAGCCCCAGATTCTAAGGAAGACACAACGTCGAGTAAAAATTGCGAGGAAATCCCATATCCAGTCAAAGAAAGTGAAGTCTCTGAAAAGAAAACTTGTAAGACTGCAGAGGGTTCAGAAGAATCTGAAGCGGTCAGTAAAGAAATAAAAACGGGTGTTAAGAAGACTAAAAAGACTATCAAAGATAGCAAACAGTGCATTAAGGATAAGAAACTTCAAAAGAAAAAGCAGGACTCTTCACTCGAGAGTAAAGTTAACGATCCTCAAACCCAAGAAGAGGCCGATCTTGCGAATTGTAGTGAACATGATAAAGATAATCCAGAAAACGATATAAAATCCAAGAGGGGAAGAAAAAAAGTCTTACAAGAAAACAATAAGAAGAAAAGCCCTAAAAAGAAATTCAAAGGAGCTTTTCAAGAACTAGGGAAAAACAGGAAAAATATCGGTGCAGATATCCCCCAGTCCAGTCCTCAAGCAGAAGCTCTCACAGAACCCAAAGAACCCTATAGTTCTATGAAGAGGTCCGTGGATCTGATGGCAAGGCTGAAGGCAGCCGATGAGGTCAAGACTTTAGCGGATTTACGTAAGAATCGTCCACCCTTGTTGCCAACACCAAAATTTGGAAGAATTCCCAATATCGCGGAAGAAATAAATCTAAAGAGTGAGGACCCCAAACCAAGCGAACCACTAACAAAAAAGATTAGGAACGATTATGAAAAGGAATTCACTCCTGTAGTTTCTCCTCCTGTGAATATTACTCCCATTAAAATGGAAATCAAAAGGGAATCTAGCAGCTCACCAATCACTGTGCAACCATTACCTGCAAAGGATGTTATCAACCTCCTGAGCTCATCTGATGAAGAGGAGGACGACCATGGCGTTGTAGATATGGACGTGGATGAAACAGAGAAACAAGTTGTGACCCCGAACATTGAGCAGATGTTGGAAGTGGTACTAGAACCTGAACCACCGACCGTGGAGGATGCCGCCAGTGATCATTCTACAAGCTCCCAGTGCAGCAGTGAATCCACAAAAAGGCGCCGACGGCTGAAACTCCAGAACGATGCAGAAAATGTGGTCGACAGCTTTGAGAAACTGATTCTACCCCATCTTCGAGAGGCTCTCACCGATCGCTATCGTCGCAATTTCTCAACAAATCTACAGAGCCGCTTGCACTTTATCTCTTGCGTGGTGACAAGCTCCGAGCACAATTCCCAGACATTTAGTAAAATGGAGATAGCCAAGATGCAAATGAATCTCAAAGCAGCCGACAATCGTCAAGCTATCGAATTTCTCCTCCGGGAGATCGTCAACGTGGTAAACTTGCAGAAACAGCGGCGTCGCGAGCAGGAGGATGAGCAGAAGCTGGCGCAGTTGCTAAGCCCCAAAAAACCAGTATCACCAGTTGAGAAAACCCCCAAGGCGTCGTCATCATCACCGCCTGTTCGGCAAAGTACCCCAGTTTTAGCTAGTCGCCAGAGCCCACCAACGTCATCCGCTCGCCAGAGTCCAACACAAGTGTCCTCCGCCCCAACAACTGCCCGTGAAAGTCCTCCTTCTTCGGTTAACCACCAAAATCCCGAGCCCTTTCCCGTTGGACTGCCATTCTTGGCCATGGATCCCAGCCTATCCCATTTATCGGCCGGTGGCTATTCTGGTATTCTGAGTGGTGGAGCGAATGCAAACGAACCTTTGGGCCACTTGGGCGATATGGTTGCTCAGAATCTGGTCGATATCGATCGCCGTTTGCTGGAAAACCAAAACCGTCGCAGCATTCTCGAGGAGATGATAATGAAATTTCAGAAGGAGAAGTCTGATCTGGAGATGCTTAGTCTAGAGCTGCAGAGTCGAAAGTTTCTGCTGATTAACTCGATGATTTCAAGAGGTCAGGCTTCTTCTGTGCCAGTCGTCAAGCCAAGAAATTCAACACCTCCAGCTGAACCTACTCAGGAATCAACGCAGGAGGAGAGTTCTAACAAGGGAGGAATTGCCAGGCAAACTAGAAGCAGAACCAGATTGAGAAGACCTATCGTGGTGAAACTGTTGCCCAAACGTCAGGCAAGAATACAAAAACGATTGGTCAAGAAACACAAGACGGGCGAGCTAATAGCGCAATTGCAGCAAGAGATTGCTGATCAGGAGGATGGTAATAAGACGACGAAGGAGCAAGCCAAGGAACAGGAATCTGGACTGAGCCCTCAATCAAATATCAAGGAAGAGCCACTGGATGAGTCAATTCGTGACCAAATAGCTGATACCTCGCCCACCCCCAAACTTTCGCAATCGCGTCTGAGCAAACCAAAAGCCAGTGTTACAGTTAATTCGACCCATCAACCCCTCGCTATAATACCACCGCTACCACCACCACCACCGCCACCAGAACCCATCTGTCACATGTCCTACGAAGCTCCCAGCTCCTTTCTCAAGGAACCACCGTACGAGCCTGGTCAACACTGGTCAGAACTCGACTCCCAAAAGGAGTGCAGCTTGAGCTTTGTACCGATGGGGAAATTGCGCTATGTTTTAAGCCCCATCACACAGATAAAGATATACAGAGAGTACGTAATAGCCGCCGCCGAGGATGGGGATATCTACATGTTCCACCTGGTCAGTCACAAGCTGGAACGGAAGATCACCAAGCACAGCGAGGCCATTACGAACATGTGCATCAGCGAAAATGAGTCTTTTCTGTACACCACATCGCTGGATGGGTTTTTTAAGAAGTCATCACTGCAGGTTGGTCACCTAGTTTCTTTTCAGGGAACCTCATGATATCTAACTACTTGCATGCCTTTACAGAATTTGGAGCGCGTCATAGAGACGGTGTACTTCAAAGAGCCCCTGCAATCGATTGACATCGCTTGGGGATTGGCTTTCATTGGCAGTCGATGGGGAATTATTTCTACCTTCAATGTGCTGGTGAGTTCAATAAGCTTTAAATATTTCTGTTAATAAAATACAAGTAGTTTACCGTACTTGAAGTTCATATGCCAAGGCGTAAAGCCTGCTTAATTTTACCTATGCCATTCCAATGAAAATTTCTCAGCCAGACCAATAAGTCATTGGTAGGTCTCCCGTCGTGTGGAGGTCAATCAATCGTCTCTAAATATATTTTCGCCACTTAATTTGACTCATTAAATATTTATCTGTCCAACAAACACTTAAACAATTTCAATTAAAATATTGAGCTGCGACTCGCGAATCCTGCAAAAAGGACAGCCACCACACACAGGACGAGTCCACACCTTGCCTGCGCGGCAATAACAAGAACACCAGGAGTTAACGAATTGGCAATGAGCAAAGCCAAAAACGAAAGTCTAGACAATGGAAATCAAATCGAATTTATTTTTCATTTTCTTTTTTTTACTCTTGCGAATTTAACAAATTGGATAGTATGAAGGAAAAAGGGAGTTTTGGTTCTGAGCTCTGATACTTCATTAGAATATTTCATATTGAGGGGGGAAAGTAGAGCTATAAGTCTTAATTCTGGCAGAAATTCGATTTATGGCTGCGACGTGCTGATAACTCATGGCTCGAATTTATACTGCGCTTATTTCTTTTGTGCACAACTGTACTCTTTTTCGGGGCAGGAAGAAACGGTGGAGGTGCTTAATACTAGAATTCATTGTAGATGGGAAATGGCTTTTAACTATAGTTTCTTAAAAAACAATTAGAAATATAAAAAAATTCTAAATGTAAATTTCAAACTGTGTTTAAGTTTATTAAGTAGTATTTAAGCAGTAAGTATTTAAATTTTTACTAAACCCTTAGAATAACTAACGTTTTGAAGGAGGCAACTGTACTAAAGTATAGAAGGGCGGAGACAAGTTGCCTATTATTTATCGAGAGGGGGCAGGACAACTACCTTTTTTACTAAGCCAGGGAGGAGGCAACTGTACCTGCCATTGTATTGCAGATGCAGGCAATTGTACTGCCGACTGTAGTGTGGGTGGTGGGTACTGTACTTCAATCTTTGGTAGGTGCAGTCTAGAGCTTTGGTTATTTGGTAAATATGCAAAGATGCCACGCCCCGTTGGGAAGCATAGAGCACATAGAGGGCGTTGCTAGTATTGCAGTTTTTGCCAGCCGTGCTGCTATTGCTTGATATTTAGCTTTGGCTCGTGTTTTGTGTTTTATTGTGCCGTGTTTGCTGCACGTTGTTTGGCCGAGGACTACGAGTCCTGGGAGTATATAGCCTCTTAGCCGAGTCGGAATACACATACCTATATATCGATGTATGTAGGACGAGGGCTGGGGGTTAGTTGCAACAAACAACAGCAAACTGCAGCACTAGCTCGCTGTCTCTCTCGCACACTCATTGGGAAGAAAGGATGTTGCTTCCTTGCTCGCTCTTTCTCCCTCTCTCTCTCTCTCTCTCTAACTACCCAGTGCGCTCTATTGTTGTTTATTTAAGTTTTTATGTGTGCCTGTTTAGTTAACGGTATATTTTGCCGGCACGGCACTCACTCTCTCTCACTCTCCCTGACTGTTTTTTTTACTGCGCATGTCTTCTGCGCTGCACTTCACCGTTAGTTGCATATAGTTACTGCCATTCGTTAGTTTTTTGGCAGCAGCAAATAAAATGTTTATATGCTATTTACTCAAAACAATTTTAAATGAAATACAAGCCGACGAAAAGATGAAGCTCTCTCTTTCCGGCTTTCACCCGAGTAACGGGACTGCGCTCTCTCTCTTAGCTTTTTGTCTCTTTGCTGCAAGTGAGAGAAGAGAGCCTTCCAAGGCGCTGCAATTGGAATTGTCTTCGTGCCTGTTGCTTCCTTTGCTCTCTCTTTCTCTCTCGTCCTTCGTAGCTCCTGTTTTTGTGTTGCCTTTGTTGTTGTTGTGGCGTGGGCTTTTCTTGCTGGTTGGCTCCTGTTTTGTTGTGTTGTGTTTCTGGAAACTGACGCCCTGTCTATGGCTTGTTGTTGCCAGTGTGTTGGTGTGCTGGTGCGCTCGTACCGCTCTCCCATTGGCCGATTTGGCCAACTCGGGTTGGTTGTTTGTACCGTTATGTGTGCCCCCTCCACCCCCATTAACTCTTTTTTCGTGTTTATGTGAGCTTTTCTATTGTTGTTCGCCGTGGCAAATTGCACACATAGTTGGGTGGGGGTGTGGCAATGTGGAATATCTCCTGCAGGCTGCAACCACTAAATAAACTCCCCCACTGCAGTGTATCTAATTTCCCCCCCCCAAGAGCAATTTATTTGTATTTTCTTGTCTTGCACTCTGTGCCCGGACGCCATCTTGGCGAATGGCTAAAGACATAACGGTAGATAAAAGTGCACTACATAGCTCCATCTCTTTCCGTTAACCGTACTTTTTTTTATAGTCATTTGGAGGAGCTATGAGCTGTACTTATGTATACCATTGCAAGCCTCTTCATTTTATTTTTAATGGTTTTTGGGTACACACTTTGGTACTTCGTATAGCTCTTTTGTTTTTCCTAGAAGCTATAGTTATTTTCACGGAAACACATTATGGTTTTTCCGATGCTGTTAGAATGCTAGTGGGATCTTTAAAAAATATATTTATTCGGACTAGCATAAGCCATTTATGAATTATTTTCTTATCTAATGGGCAAATTATTTTCGGTTACCATCTAAGAATATTAAGTGAGATTGAAACCAATTAGGAATCAGAAACTGTAAAATTGAAACTATTTTTGGTTATTATTTTGATAGAATTGTGTTTTTAGAGCTTAGTGAACGTCTAAACGTCTAACCTTTTTTAAAAAGTTTCGTTTTTGAAAAGATTTATACATTATACTATATAGGCGAGGCATATAAAGACGGCATAAGCTCATGCCTTTTTCGTTGCTTTTTGTTTTGATTATCTCCTCGTTGGGTCCATTGTGAATCCCAAGGAATGATTACCGAAAGCAAGCAGCTCAAGTTCTTCCCCAAAGGGGATTTCTATTTGCGCTGTTATCACCTAACGCAACCCATATAAATAGGCGCATCCCAAGTCTTTCAAGCTCAATAAGAAAATATTCATTGTACAATCAGTAACCTAAGATGAAGATCCTGTCTCTTTTCGTGTTGTTGGCGCTTGTCATTTGCGCTGCCTCCAAGAATCACGAGGAATGGAAAGGACAACGACCTGGAGATTATGATCGCAGGCCGTATTCCAATCCTTATGCCTAAACATGTGGAAAGTCAATCAGTAAACAGAGACAATAAAAGCTCTAAAAAATGAAAACAAAAAACAAGACAAACAAAATTGTAAAATAAAAAGAGAAATACTAAAAAATAAACAAAATATTAAATGTGTTTATAAGGCATTAGTTCACAATTAAAAACAAGAGAGAATGCTATAGTCGGGTGCCCCGACTATCAGATACCCGTTACTCAGCTAAAGGAAGTGCGAGGGAGATGTATATATAAAACTTTGATCGGGCATAACTTTTTAACGAATGGTCCGATTTAAAAAATTTCGATAGGTATTGATAAACACAATAAAACTGCATTTTACTTTTCCAAAATCTTTAAAGGTGTGGGCGTCAGACAACTGTGTCAATCGTTTAATTGTGGGCGGCAGGCGATTGTGGGCGTTAGAGGGGGCGTGGCCCTCGGCTGAAACAAACTTGCGCTGCGTAGGAAGCCCAAGAATATGTGTGGGTAATCCCAACTCTCTAGCTTTTGTAGTTTCCGAGATCTCAGCGTTCATCCGGACGGACAGACGGACGGACGGACATGGCTAGATCGACTCGGCTAGTGACCCTGATCAAGAATATATATACTTTATAGGGTCGGAAACGCTTCCTTCTACCTGTTACATGCTTTTACTCTACGAGTAACTGGTATAAATACAAAAGGTTTTATTACTTGGCGTAGTTTAGTTTTAATTTTCTCACTTAATAGAATTTGCAGATAAGTAGCTTATCTAATCATAACACCGTATAAATTTTACACACATACTTACCAAAAATTTGTTATAAATAGTTCCCACGAAAGCAATGTCTATTTATAAAGGCAAAAATGTGTTTGGTGGGCATTCTTTGCTTTTGACCATTTCGTTTTGTTTACGGGACCGAACGCATTAATTTCATGACGATGCACTTACGGAATTTTAATGAGCACGGTAACGACAGTAGGTTCAAAATCAAAGACGGTAAATGTGTGACCAAACCTTGTGAAAGCTACTAAAAGAGGTAAATTCACAACGGGGATGTAGCTCAGATGGTAGAGCGCTCGCTTAGCATGTGAGAGGTACGGGGATCGATGCCCCGCATCTCCAAAGGATTTTTTTTCTTCTCTTTTTTTTAGAAGTAAACTTTTTTTTTAGATATTTAAAGTATCGTTACATAGGCACGGTAAAATGCAGTAAAAATGCATAACCTTAAAACACCATAGCCATCACAAATTTGAGCTATGGAGACTTCGAGCTATATATACTGTCTATTTCTAATACAAATTGGTTGTCTTGAAGACATTTCGAGTTAAGAAATTCGAGGTCCATCATCCCCAATCAAATTAATTCAATTGGAAATATTAGAGAAATTATATAGTATTGTTTTAAAACTTACAAATCGGAAATAAACCATAATACAAATTATAAATACAACACTTACTATTTTCAGACGAACAAGGTAATGGATAAGCCTTTGGTTTCAACAGGCCAATCCATTATAGCCATTAAAGCCACCAAGGAAGGTGTACGAAAGATCCTTGTTCTCGGATGCAAGGGAAACGTAGTCCAAATGCACGATGCTGGCAACGGCTTGCTGCTGCGTCGCGTTTGCATTCCAGAAGGTCTGAATGTCTACAGTCTGCTCCTGAACGACGGACACATTTACTGTGGTACCCAGAAGAACGAGATCTATAAGTTGGAGTTTGTCGTAAGTGATGCAAGATGACTTTCAGTTGACCAAGTATTGAGTTCAGTTTCCATCCCCTTTTTAGACTGGAAACTTGGTAACAAAATTAAGCTGCGGCAATGGTGCTGTGTCCATAGTGTCCTACAAAGAGCGTTATTTGCTAGTCGGATGCTACGATGGCTTCATTTATGTCCTGGACAAGGTAGCTGGAACAAAAGTGGGTCGATTCGAGGGCGCTGGCCGTTTGGTCCTAGCCCTGGCAGTTGCAGGCGATAAAGTAAGTTAACTAGTGCAAGCCATTAATCCGTAAGTTCTACAACTCACTCCAAAATTACAGATCGTCACATCTTCGAAGGATAACTCGCTGGAGATTCTTGCAGTTCCCGCAGCCTTGGTAAATGGCCATTGAGACAACGCCCATTAATTTTTTTATAAATCTGTTTTAATTCAATAATTTTTTACACACACACTTGTTTGTATAATACAATTCAATGAACTTGGTCTTTGATCGCGGATTAAGAATTGCGTTCTCTGTATTTACAATTTAATATTACATTTTTTCGTTAGCGCCCAATTGCATTTTTGCAATTGATCTTCTTGAAGAATATTTCTTCGTCGTGAACAAAATAATTAATAATAAAAAGAGAACCACCAGTAAAAATATAATACGTAGAAATATGTAGACGCTTGTCTTTAAGGAATTTGAGGAGCCCTCACTGGTCGCACGTTGGTCTGCATTTGGTGCAGCTTCTGGTTGAGCTTGTGCGTGTGATCGCGTAGATATTCGATGAGGTCGGCCTGTTTTTCCAGCAAATCCTCGGTGTCGCCTCCTGGTTGCATGAGGCCCAAGGAACCGCCGGCACGATCCGCACCGCGCAAAACATCCGGAGGCAGCTTAGTGCTGTTGAATTTGCGCACTTTTTCTGGAATGAATATTTGGTAATGAGTAAGGGGTAGAAATTTGTGAGCTATACGTTTGAAGACCCTTACAGATTATACTATTTATGCAACATTTGTTGAAAACCTAGCAATGGATCACATTTTTATCTCTAGATGATTTCAGGAGAATACCTAACATTGCTTCTAATTTTTCCAAGTGTATATAATTCATATATTGCGAAAGACGAAAACAGGTATTGAAATCACTTTATGACTGATTAGTGAGTCAGTGCCTTGTTCTGTTTGTAGAGAAACCTAGCTTAACTACTTACTCATATCATTACTTAAAATAGGTTACCCAATTACCCATTTCATTATTCAACATAAGTAGTTACCTGTTCCCTTAAGTAGCGTATCATAAAATAGCGTATGTTAAAAATCGAATTTTGCTGATTCAACAAGTTTGTTGAATGTTATAAAACGTGAAAATCTTATCATATATGCTAAGTATTTGAAAAGAGAAATATAAAAAAGGGTAGTGCTACTGGTACTCCCTGACATATTTTTACTCCTCTCCTTACCAATATATAAGCTGTGCGAGACGGCTAAGACCAGATTCTCGGCCACGGTGAAGGCAGTCACATAGCTAACTGGCGACAACCAGCCGGCGGCGCAATGCTGCCAAAAGTTCTCAGCATAGAAGTGGTGGATCAGGGCCTGGACGGCCAGCAGCATTGAGTTCCACAGGGAGACCAGCTGGAGGGGAATCCCCTTCTGCATTTTCGTCTCGCGATGGAAGTCGTGATAGCCCTGCATGCGCAGATTGTCGTGTTGTTTCTTCACAAAATGATCGAAGAGCTGGAAAACCATTGACATTGAGGTAGGTCGGAACTGACAGATCTACTGAGTGGATTATTTACATATGTGATGACCCAGAAGGTGGCCCGTAGGTACAGCATTATGAAGTAGGCATCGCAACGTCTATCCGTTGGAAACGAGGCCGCTAGTACGATTCCCACAATCGAAATTGCGGTGGAGATAAGCAGATGAAGGCTGTGGGAGGACAGGGAATGGGTTTAATTGGGTACATTATCAGTGGTTTGGTTTGGAAACGCAATGGGTGATTCACTGCGGCCGGCAGAAGCCTCCATGATTCCCCTGTTCCCCCGTATCCACCATGTAATCACCTAAATGCGGGCACTGTGTTCAACTTGAAGCTCCCATTGTCGTTGGAGAAGAGTACGGGGTCCAGTAGGTGTTCCGTGTCGTGGATGTGGGCGGGGGACACGCCCGGCTGGACAGCGGCACCTCCTGTAGCTGGTTGCTCCATTTGCACAGCCCAATAATGCGTAGTTTTCGAATTATTTTTGCTTTGTTTATTAACGCCGCAGAAAAAACAACACTTAATTTCCCCAATATGGCAGCACTAGCAAGATGTCAATTTCCACAGTGGCATCGCCGGGCTATCGATAGTTTTGAGACGCAGCTACCCATTAGACTGGCTGTTATAATTTAAAAATTAACTTACTTTATTTAATTTGTATGTTTTTTACAATACTTCTTTCTTATCACTTCAGTAAATGATTGGACAATAATTCAAAAATAGTTTAATTTCTCAGTACCAGCTATTTTTTATCTTCAGCAATGTTTTCGTTTTCATTTGATTAACAAATTTATAATCTTTTAATAATTATTAATTACAAAACTATTTTAATTTTTTTAGCCGTTATCCCTGTTTTTTTTATACCAAATTATGGAGTATTCGCATATTAACGGAAAAATACCAGGGCTTCGACCAAGACTAAGTGCAATCGATTACTATCGACTGTTTTGACACAAAACTAAAATATTCGATATATTCGTATAGCTAACCCAGCTCTATTTGAACCTGGCATTTAAGCAATTGGATTTTGTTTTTAACTGATTGTCGGGTAGAATTAAGCAGACTGCACGATGACTACGCCTGTGCCGCGTCGCACCAAGGATATGATGGCACTGGCACTGGATTCCGACTCGGAGGACGACTTTAATACGCCATACCGTCCACGATCGCGGCTAGCTGGGGCGCCAGAAGAAAAACAGCAGCCGGTGGCGTCTTTCCAACTTCCTGCGAGGGGAAAGGAGAACGAGCCCTATCCCATGCCCATGAATGTGCTGTAAGGACTCAGTTATCCCTAGCGGATTGCTTTAAATCTAATTATATCAGGTGTACCCTTTTAAGCTCGCCTTATCCTTCAGAGATTATTTTCATTTGAAGGGCTTCTGTCATAAGGTGTTCCTTTTTCTAAAGGCTCTGTTTATAGTCTTCCCATTTCAAAATGCAGATTACAAATATTTATACGATAAAGAATAACCATGTATCATTTCGAAGTTCTTCTATCCCTTAAGTCAAGCTTAAGTCCGGACAAAAACCAATTTAACATGGTTTACTTCGAACGTTTCATAATCTCTTACAGAAAATTTTACCATTCAGCAATAACGTTTCTTTATCCCTACTATTTAATGGAACTTCTGATGTACTTCTGTTATAAATCTTATAATCAACATTCAATCGTTTTAGACCTCGTCGAGTCTCCGAACTGACTATGATGGAATCGGACAGCGAGGAGGAGGACATCAAGAGCAATCACAACCTTAACTGCGCCATCCTAAACGACTCCTTTGTACTAAGCCCCTCCCAAGAGCTAACCAACAGCAATGGCAACATTACCACTCGACGATCATCCAACGCCGTTCCTCTCAAGCAATCCGATTCGAATCTCTCGTTCCTGGGACGCTTCAACAACATGGGCATCAATTGCAGCAGCCAGGGATCACCGGCTTCCAAGTCGGAGAAGCAGGAGACTAAAAAGCCAGCGCCCACGATTCAGGCCGTCACGGAAAGACGACCCCTCCAAGACACAGAGACCCCGCTGCGCAATGAAATCTGCTCAACCTCGAAGGCTAAGTCGGAAGCGGACTTCATCACACCCCAAGTGCGAACCATTGGTTCCAGTGTAGCTGGGAAAAGCCGAAGTGCGGTGTCCAATGACTTTCGTGCCCAGAAGGTGCTCTTCCAAACCCCCATGACTGTGAGCCGGGCGGCTCCTGTGCCCTCCGAGAGCATAAGCTTCTCGCTTTGCGACACCATCAGCGAGAGTCCCGACATTCCGGAGCCTCCGAAAAAATCAGATCCTTCGAAAAACAATCACCAGTCCAAAAAGTCCCTGGACAATGTTTTCCGAGAGTCAGAGAAGGATACTGCACCGGCCAAAGAGGAGATTGCTGGGCCAAAGGAGTTGGTGTCGATGCCCCCAGTTCCCGTCCAAACAGAAACGTCTTCCAACTTCCCCAAGACCTCAACTGTACTAAAGATTAAGAATCATGAATATACGATTGCCAAGAAGCTGGGCTGCGGTGGTTCCAGCTCGGTTTACTTGGCGCGTCGCTCGGATACCGGAGATGAGTTCGCACTGAAAGTGGTGGATCTGCAGGCCGATCCCCAAGTGGTGCAGGGCTATCTCAACGAAACAAAGCTGCTGGCTAAGCTGCAGGGAAACGTTTGCGTTGTGGCGCTTTATGATTAGTGAGTTGAAACGTTTTCAATTTTACTTGTAGTTTATTGCAGAATTTAGTATTTCATATTTTAAATATTAAATATTTAATTTTAAAATTCAAAATATGTGGTAGGTGATCTGCAATGGAACTCCAATAATTCTTTGATTACCTCTACTAATATTGGTATTTTGTTTCAGTCAACTGGTTCGCGAAGAATCCAAGCTCTATATGGTTATGGAGAAGGGCGACTGCGACCTGAACAAGATCCTGCAAAGCTACACCACCACCCTGCCGCTATACAGCCTAATGAACATCCTGTACCAGATGCTGCAGGCGGTCAACTACATTCACCAGAACGGTGTCATACACTCGGATCTCAAGCCGGCAAACTTCCTAATGGTCAGCGGGAGACTGAAGCTGATCGATTTTGGCATTGCCAGCAATATTTCTTTGGACTCGACGAGCATCATCAAATTTTCACAGGCGGGCACCTTCAACTACATTAGTCCCGAGGCGTTAACGGACACATCCACGGGCAACAGTCCGATGCGCGGAGCCAATCAGCCCAAGATCAAGATATCCACCAAGTCGGACGTGTGGTCGCTGGGCTGCATCCTTTACCTGCTGCTCTACCAAAAGACGCCCTTCGGCCACATCCGGAACATCTATGCCAAGATGAGTGCAATCGCGACTCCGAGCACCAGCATCGAGTTTCCGGCCATTCCCCCCTATTATCCCATCATGCTGGTTCATGTGAGTTGAACAACTAGAAATTTGAAAAATAACTAAATTAGATAAAGCTAATTCTTTAACTTGAAATGGAAATTGATAGGAACTTCTTTTAGAGGGCAATTCAAATAACTTTCTCTGCTTTATTTACAGATGGCCAAGAACTGCCTTCAGCTGGATCCCAAGAAACGACCGTCGTGCACCGAGCTACTACAGTATCCATTCCATATGATCATTCCGCTACAGAATCTGCAGATACCCAAGCAGAACCGCCAACAGTAATTAAGCTTGAGAGCTCAACTATTTATTAGTCGAATGTCAAAGGTCAAATGTCTTTCTCATATGTGTGTGTATATATTTAATTCTCATTTATCGTAAATTAAACATCATAAATCCTTATAATGCAGCTATAGCTCATTCTTTTGTGTTTGTTGTGGTTGCTGATGGGCTTGAATTTGTTGGTTTGCCTAATTTATCAGTATGTCGCATGCAACAGGTTTTCGACAATTAATTGCTAGTTAGCATTCGTGTGTTTAATTTGCGTTTACTTATTAGATAGTTTCTCATTCAGTTTTATATAAAAATAGTTATTTTCTTGTTTATATACGCTTAATTAAATGTTGCTGCTGCCGTTTGCTCTTTCTGGGTTTTGAATACTTTGCGCTGCTCCGCGGCGGAAATTAAAAGTACATCGAAACAGAAAACAATTATGGAAAACATACAAAAGTCACAGTAACCCAAATACAAGGACATACATTCATACTATTTAGTTTAGTTTATTTTTGTGGATTTGCCTTTTAAGTAGCTGGGTTTTAAATTCATTTGCTTAACATAAGATACATATACAATTGTTTATAGCGCGTTTTTAAATGCAAGTGTAACACAAAAAATAATAATCGCATGCGAAGTATAGGATAAATAATAGTTAGAAAGTAGCAGCAGCAATGGATTTTCTTCCGGGTTTAATTTTTTTGTTTTTTTTTTTGTTGGGAGGGCTTGGGTGGAAACTGCCTGCTTCTGTGTTCAGAGTCTGGCTTTTCCTTCGCTAGCTTTTCTTCTCTTCTCGTTTAACATTGCACAAGTTTCGATTGTTATCATTATCTTGCTTTAGTTATGTGTATATAATTTCTTAAAGCGTTCCGTAGTTCTTCATTCTCATAATTGTTGGTTTTCGTTACTATAAAATGTTGAATGTTGCTGTTGTTATGGGGCATGCTTTAAGTTTACTTAATTTTCCTTGCCTTTCTCTTGTTACATTAACTTTAAACTTAATAGATTGTTAGAGTTGTTGCTTGTTGTTTTTTCTGTTGCTGTTGTTATGGAAGTTGGACAAACCCCGCGGTTGCTTGTCAGTTTATCGTCGTTGTTGGCCTCCACCTTCCTTTTCCTCTTTTATCTAAGCGACATTAAATGTCCTAAAATGAGAAAAACGCTATTAATTAAATTAAGACATTTCAATACATGTTATAGTAATTTTTTATGACAGTTAGCATTGTTTTTTTCAGCAATTAAGCTGATTTATATTTTTGGTAATAAATCTTACCTATTCTCCGTTGGAGGCATGCTGCTGCAGCGTAAGAATCTGCTGCTCCTTCTGGTCGACGATGCCGCGCCAGTGCTCGTCCTGCTCGCGAGCTCGCTCCTCCAAGTCCATCAACGTGTTGGTCTGTGCGGGTAAATATATTGTCACATTACGACTGATAAGCTTCAGAGAGGCAAAAGTACATACCGTCTTGGTGACCAGCTGGGTGAGCTTGTCGTTGCACTCCCGCAGCTGCAGGTTCTGTTTGTGCAGCTCCTGCTGCTCGGCGGCGGAGGAGGATTGGCTATTCGAACTACTATTATTGCTACTAATATTGTTGTGGGTGCTATTGTGGTTGCTACTGCTACTATTGTTTGATTGTGTGGACTTATGACTACTGTTGCTGCTCTGCTTCTCGGGCTTCTCGGCCTCGAGCTTCTGCCGCAGCTTATCCTGCTGCTGCTTGACATGGGTGGCCAGGACGTGTTCCAGCCACTGGTCGAAGGAAGCTTGCAGGGCGTTTCCGGACTGCGCTTTCACTGCGTCGGGATACAGGCGCTGGTAGAGATCCCGGATCCTCTGCTGCTCGCTCTTTGCTGAGCTGGCACTTCCTGCTCCATTGGCGGCCACTGCCTTTTGTTGCTGCTGCTGCAGCTCTTTGTGTTGTTGCTGCAAAGATTAAAATATGCAATTGTTCAAACAGGATTCTATCGAAAAGAATTTGCAGATAAAATCATATAGATAAAGCTGAAGGAGCTGGCAAAGTTCATGCACTTACGCCTACGGATTGCGCTGTATTTGTTTTCGTCTTGGCCGTTGCCTTAGCTGTTAAGGCTTCGGCATTTTGCAACGCTTCGATCAACTTCCAATTTTTCATACGCACGTCCTGACGAAACACAAATACGTGGCAATTAGTAAAGGATGCAGGAAAAGACGAAGGGATGCGGATGCAAAAGACAGCGACAACAAAAACGCGAATACATTGTTAGAAAGTTCATAAATCCTCAACATTCATCATTGGTTAATGAATTCTTCTGGCCAATTAAGTGCAATTTTCACTGGCAATTTTTTACAGGTTTAGTAAACAACCTGCACAACATATTTTTTAATTTATATTATATTTAATTAAATTAAAGTAATTATAATATGGTTTGAGAATTTAAGAATTAACAAAAGTTACAACGAGAATGCAATAGATAACACAAAATTTGACCGTATTTTAAATAGGGAAATTGTAGGTATAAATTTATAATAATTTAATCTCAACTCACGTTATTCTTCTCTCGCTGCTCCTGAAGCTCCTGCTGCAGCTGTTTCTCCTTGGCCTGCAGCTGATCGGCACGCTGCTGTGCCTCCTGGAGTTGTGACTGCAAAGCGGTGGCCTGCTTCTGCTGCTGGGCCTGGGAATCCGACAGCGAGTCAACCTGCGAGCGCAGGGCACTCAGCTCCTGCTGCTTCTGAGCCAGAGCTTCGGTCTGAGCCTGGGCCTGCTCAGACTGTGCGGCCCATTGAACGGCATTGCTGGCGGCTTGGGTGAGATGCTGGCTGAGCGTTAGGTTGCTAGCCTCCAGGTTGGACGACTCCTGGCGCAACTCCTGCAGTTCGGCGGCGTGGACGCGCTGCAGCTCCGACTGCGCCTGCGTGACGGTGCACAGCTCCTGCTTGAGCTCGGCGTTTTCAGACTCCAGCTGTTTGCGCTGCTCCAGCTCAAAGATGCTGTTGTTTTGACGCGCTTCCAGCTCGTCGCGTTGCTGCTCCAAGGCTTGCAACTGCTGAGCCTGCTGCTGGATCACCTCGTTCTTCTGCTGAGTCTCAGCGTTAACGAACGCGGTCATCTCTGCCAGGCACTTTTCCTTGTGGGCGAGATCCTGCTGCAAGCGTTGCAGCTGCACCAGATCCTGGGAGTTGGCTTGCTTCTCCCGCAAAAGGTTCTGAAATAATATTTATAGATTGGAACAAGTTTTGGAATTAAATAAGATCTCAGTGCATTTTTTAAGCCTTCAACAAATGTTAACAATATATAAGGGGATTTAAATAATAGTTTGCTCCCACCTGTGACTGCTGTCGCTCGAGCGTCAACTTGTCGTTCAGACTGGACAGCTCCTGGTTGAGGGCGGCCAACTCCTGCTCCTTGCCTTGCAATTTATCGACGTAGGCCTGGTTGCGGGCGTGCATCTGGGCACGTTCAGTGTTAACCTCTTGTCGCAGCTCGCGCAGCTTAGCCTGAATTCCGATGGAGGCCTCCTGCTCCTCGGCCAGCAACTTTTCCTTCTCCTCCAGCTGACGCTTGAGCTTCTGGCAGATGTCATCTGACCACTCGGAGTGCGAAGAGGGCATATCCTGCTGCTTGTTCAGTAGATAGTCGATGAGTATCTGAATCTCAGAACGATTTAGCTCGGCACGGGAGAACACGTTCATCAGAGCATTAACGCCAATGGTCTGGTTCTGGTGATCGGCCAGTTTGTCCAGTGCCTGAGCCAAATCCTTGGCGGTGAGGGTTTCCTTCTGATTCTGTTTCTTGCTTTGCTGCTGCTGCTTGGTCTTGTTGTTGGCCTGGTTGTGCTGGGTCTTGGGTGAGCCATTCTGCTGCTGCTGTTGCTTGAGAATCTGCTTGGTCACAACGGGTGCCTCGGTTTCGGCGGCTGCGGGCTTCTCCTTTTTGGCCACGTTACCACCGCCGATCTTCTTCTGGATCTGCTGCTTGTTGTTGTTGTCCTCCTTGCGCTCCTTCTGCTCCTGCTTCTTTAGTTCGACCACATCCTTGGGAATCTTGGTCTCAAAACTATTCAAAGAGGGTGTCTCCTCTGTAGTTGCTGGAGGCTTGACAGCCACAGTTTCGTTCTTGTTGACCAGGATACCAGCAGTCTTGTTGTTGGCTCCGTTGCGCTTTTCCTTTTTGCCCTTTTTGCCAGCAACAGCAGGTTGGTTCTCCTTCTCGGCCACGCTACTGGGACGACGCTGCTCGTTGAGGATCTCTGCATCGGGTTCGAACTCCACATGCTGCTTGGACAGACCGGGTTCCTCATCAGCCACCGATCCCTGCCCCTCTGACTGACCATCGGAGTAGTCCTCGGGTTCCTCAGCCTCCGGCTCGTTGTTCACATCACGCTGCTGTTCCCGCTGACGTTGCTTCTTCTCGCGCTTGAGATCCTTCTTCTTGGGCTTCTTGGTAGCCGCTCCACCGGCAGCCTTGTACAGATTGGCGCTTAGAGCACGCTTCTCGGCCACCACCTCCTCGAAAGTCTTGCGCCGGAAGATCTTGTTGATGAACAGGAACGAGAGCAGCGAGGCGCTGACCACACAACCGATGACGATCAGTATGTGGAAGTCCATATTTGCATATCTTTCCGGTTCAGCCGTGGGTTTTTCTCAGAGATCTCCTTAGCGAAAGCTGCCGATTAAATTAGGAAATGTATATTAATGAATATTTTATGTACGTCAAAAAATAAATAATATTTTCTTGAATAGTAAAAATTTAATTAGCATATGATCAGATTCAATGAATTGCCAATTTCCACGAATTCATCAATTAATTCAATTAGAACTCTGATTAAAAAAAATATATATATTTGCAAATATGTAGTGGAACAGATTACTCTGCATTATCAGTTTAAATAGGTACCAAGTGAATTGAAATATTACTTTTTAGTAAAAAGTGATGTGAAAACAGATTTTTAAAGATAAGGTGCGTTTTCAAGAAAAGGGGAAACCCCAATTATGGCCACGTTTGTTCTGCCTTGTTTCTGAATTAAGCAACCAGCTAAACAAGAAATAATCTCAAGTGAGGAAATGTTAGAAATGCTTTTTGAGGTCACTCGTTTAAACTTTTGCTATCAAAGAAATTTTTGTGAATACGGCTTTCGGTTCCTTCAGTCTTATCAGTGTTTAGCTATAACACTGCTACTATGTAGTACAAACTGATGACGTGGGGATCAAAAACCAAAAAACACCAGTAAATTGAAAATGACCATTAAATGGCAGATCAACGACACTACCCTCAATGGCAATTATGCTATATATAATCGGATTGTTTGAGTTGTACGTGCTTATCGGTTTACCGGCCGGAGAATGGCACACAAACCCATACAAACTCTCTTTTTGTATGACTAAGTTGTTATTGCAGTTGCTGACGTGATATTAATAAAACGGTCCCGCAGTTGATAATTTTATTGTTGTTTGCTCGGCTGAGATAAACAAATGCACTGTTGAATGCCTCAATATTTCTGGAAATCCGGATTATACAGTGGACATCCGATTGCCCAACTCGCAATTGGAATTCAGATGAATTTCAAATTTAGGCAAAAAGGTCATTTGGATGAATTTGATGCTGGCGAAGGACTATTGGAAATCCCCGCTGGAATTATCGATTCATCAAAGACCTCAGAGACTGCAAAATGTATTCAGGGGGAGCCGAGGAGAGCAGACAAAGTCACAAAGAATAAAATTAGCCTATGAAGCAGCTGCTGCACAGCCTTGAACGAAAGTTGGTAGACAAAAATGTATTCTGCACCCAAAGGTGTTGACGCAGAATGAGAAGAAAAAAACTCACAAGAAAAATGGAAAAAAGAATAACAATTTAAAATAACGCAAAGTCAAGATTCTGACGCACACGTATGCAAATTTGCCGATTTGCTCACTGGAAGAAATTAAGCACTGGTAATCTTATCCGTAAAACTCCACGAGTCTCTTTCGATGGACACGATGCGAATGGCAAAAGGCCAGCGAAAAGATTCGCAGCCGAGCTTGGCTCGCAAAGTGCGATCTCTCTTTGGCTCTCTACACTTGAATTAATTCTTTGTAATCGATTAGATGAGCTACTTCACATCCGGAACTCTATATGATTCATTCGTATTTTTTAATCAAGAAAAAAAGTATTTTAAAGCTTTTATTGTACATTTTCTTAACTCTTATCAAATCTAGAATTTTAAATGAAATACTATTGTATAATACTATTTGCACAAAATTAGTGTTATTAAAATGTAATGTTTTTAGTTCTTTAAGTTACATTTTAGACATTATCATATAATGTTTAATGATATTAAACTCTATTAAAAATATACCTATATTAAAAAAAAAACAGTTTTGTAGTTTAAAACTTGAAATTGTATCCGCTTTTTTTAATATTATTATTTGAGGAGCCAAGATTGTTTTGGATTCGAAATTTCTAAATTGTGGTCCCAAGTGTAATAAAATTGAAAGTTTTTCTCCGTGTGCTTACGCTCAGTGGGCTCTTCGTTTCTCTGTTTTCTCTCTCCTCTCCCACCACAAACAGTTAGAACAAAACTTGAAATTTCGCTGGCTCCGCGAGAGCTTGGTGGAAGAATTCACAAATTGCAAAAATTTCAATTCAAGGTTGTTGCTCTCTACGCCTGCGATAACTGGCAGGTCGGGTATTTCTTTTTTTTTGTCAATTTTTTACTTCTTATTTCTTTTGCTTTGCCTGCTCGCGTCATGTATCTGGCTAAAATATTTGAAGTTTTATCCACATTCAAACTTTTCTAGGGGTTTTGAAAATACTGAGAACGAGGTACTTAAACCACAGAATTATATGTGAATTTGTAAGGGTTCCGAAATTGTATACTTTTTTAGCTCAGTTTTTAAGCAGTTCTTAGTTATTTTGAGATATACAAAATATTTAATTATTTTAAAGAGATTCGAAAAGTTCCCATGTTCTTTTTTCTTTGGCTAGTCTAATGGTTTTTCTTGGGGAACTTACAACAATGTATTTTTCTTTGCCTATTTGCTTATAAAGCCGACATTCATTTCCCCTGACGGCTGGCTTGTTCAAATATAATCGTGTATTTGCGCTCTACAAAGTTCAATTAATATTTAATGACACAATGAGAACGGGTTTCCGTCAAACAAATCGATGGCATTTAACGGAAAGTAAGTAGAGTAAGTCCGGACAGGGGATTTCGATTCGAGAATTCCGATTCCGGGCGTAGCGAAGGGAAAGCCGAAGAAGAAGAAGAAGCAGAAGAGAGCCAAAGGCAAAGAGAATAAAGCACAATAAAAACGCCGGTAAAGGTCATCAACCGGAAGAAAAGCGCCCGTGTGTGAGTGACTTGCCAGCGTCTGGGGGGTGTGTGTGTGTGTGTATGTGTGTCTGTGTGAAAGTCGAAATCTTACTGCCAATTATCATTATGGCCATCTATAAATAATTATGTATTATGGTCGAACAGCATGCAAAACACGCTGGCTGCTCGGCCTCGTTACAACCAACTGACAAACTGGCATCGAACTGCACAGTTGGCCTAATTTTCCCGTTTTTCCTTCTATCTTTCTGTGCCGTTGTTTCACCCCTCCCCCCGCCACGGCGCCCCAGTGTTCAATTAGCTGCCTGCCCGCCGCGCACTCACACACACTCGCACTTGCTGGCACATGGAATTTCTCTCCTGTCGGTGAACACCGGTCAGAGATGAGAAATTGGACAATCTTAAGCTAGCGGAATATTTTGTGGGTCAAGTATACGCCCCGTGTAACAAACTTTCTTTTGGACTCAAAAGATATAAAAATCAGAAGTTTTAAGGGAACTATCAAAAATACAAATCACTTTAAAATTAATTTCACTGCTATTTTAATAAAATACGAGAATTTAGGGATACTATCAAAAGTACAAACCACTTCAATATCAATTTCACTATTTTTTTAGTTTTCCTGACTAAAATTTGTAGATATTCTAACATAATTTCTTCAGAATGTACATCAATTTAATAAAAACTAACGAAAATCTAAAAAATTTACTTAAGAATATCTTTATTTAAATGGAGATATAGGCACCACTTTAGATTTCTCTGAATTTTTTGAGATATCCCTACTAAAATTGGTATAAGCCAGTTAACTTTCAATCAAAAGTGATTTTAAAAACCTGTCGTTTTTTATAGCTTTCTCTGGGGCAGCATCACTGATAACGGTGCAAGTGCTTTTCTCGCTCTCCTTTTGCCGCCGACAGCGAGAGCGTACTCGCACTCATTCATTAGTTTTCTTTTATTTATTCATAAATGCATTTTTTTTTTGCCCCTACTATTTTCAGCGGCTCAAGTGTTTTAATTTTAGAAAGCTCTGCTCCCTATTTTTCGTCTTTTTTTCCCTGTAATATTTATGCAACATGCAATGCCGTCTTATTTTTCTCTGTGCGAAAGAGAGCGTGGCATGTTGTTGTTGTTTTTTTCTGTTTTTGTGTTCCTATTCTTCCTGCGTGGGAGCGTCAAGTTCCAAGTTCGTTTTCCTAATTTCTTTTGGTCCACAGATGGAAGGTTGCTCTAAAAAATGGAGTGACGCATAAATAGGCTATAAATAGGCAAATTGATGTTGTCTGAAGTTTGACGGTAAATGGTTATTGATTGCTGACGTAGACGACGATGGCATTTGTTGATTATCAATTGGTTTTCCCCGATGACGAACGTTTTTGAGTCAATGATTTATTGGATTGGACGACTGCAAGCCGCTCTCTTTCGGCTCTCCCCCGCTCTCTCTGTCTATTTAAGCTCTCTTTCCTTTCCTTTGATAAGCCCGCATATGCTTATGTGTGAGTGGTGGGGTCAGCGCATCAATTATGCTCATTTTTTGGCTTTTTCTTTGATAAAATCGCCAAATTGTGAAGGGGGAGCGGAAGGGGCAGGGGGGCTGTGGACCAGACGGCGGCGGCCGAGATTTTTTTGGCAAATCAAACAAGTCAGCTGTCCCTTTTACTCATAATTAAGAAAAGAGAGGCAGTGAAAGTATGTCGGCCGCTAATTGGCAGCTTGAATTATTGCACACCGATAAATAAAATAGTGGCTTCCTTTTTCCTCTCAAGACAAAAGGGCGTCGCACTGCACTTACAACCACACACACGCCGCGCCGCTCTCCCTTTCCTTATGCCCCTCTCCCTCTAACGGTTTTTCTGCCGATCTTAAGCCACTTGCAACGTCAACAATTTTCACAACATTTCACATTTACAATGCAGTCTTTCTTTCTCCTTCTTCTTTTCTTTTTGTTGGAAACGCATCCGCCATTTGCAAGCCACTTGTGTATGTGTGTGCCGGAGTGTGTGTGTGTGGGTGAGTGGCGTTGTCGCATCGACAGTTTTTTCTTCACTTTTTTCGGTACCTCAAAGCGCTTTTAATGATCTATTTCTTACTTGTAACTTTTCTACTTTTCTTCAACTTTCTTGAGCCTTTCGGCTGCGGACTTACACTTTTTCGTTAATTTTACTAGAGGTGGAAGAACGCCGATGCCTCGTCGGTGTCATCGATGTTTTCAAAGCATCGGTAACATCGATGCTTGGCTCGGTATTATCGATGGTTGGCTCGGTACTATCGATGCTTATATTTTTATTTTATTTCATTTTAGAAGTTATATACTCCGGGTATTCCACATACTGTGGGATTGCTGATTTTTTAAAGTTTCACAGACAATTTCAGCAACTACGGGAACTAAGAAATATTGTTTCTGTTGAATAATTAAAACGGTTATCGGTGAGATGTGATGAATAAAATTTTTCACAATTTAAAAGATGTTTATTTCATTTTGTCGTGTTATTTACTGACTGAAATAATTGGTTATATAAGAAAAACTTAATAAATAATTTTTAAATTGATTTTAAAGTAAA
The DNA here is from genome assembly GCA_035046095.1 of Drosophila pseudotakahashii. Taxonomy (NCBI): domain Eukaryota; kingdom Metazoa; phylum Arthropoda; class Insecta; order Diptera; family Drosophilidae; genus Drosophila; species Drosophila pseudotakahashii. The sequence goes on along the minus strand of JAWNOE010000139.1, from coordinate 559,405 downwards.
TATTCCCTGCTGAGTTACTGGAATGAAAAAGGGATACATTTTAATGAAAACATGTGAACACTCTTAGGTTATTGGTAAACAAAAAAATTCGAAAAAATAAAAATTAATAAAGCCCACTGGTATTCTAGTATGTGACAGAGTTTTAATGATTACTTTTGCCACTGATAAACAGCAGATTTAATTTGGCCGCCTAGTCATCGAAATAATCAATTTTCTCCCACCTCTAACGAACAGTGTGACCATTGCAACACTTCAGCAACAAAGGAAAACTAATGATGTGCGTCAAAATAGCGTCGACCAGTTAGCAACGAAAGGGGAACGGTGGAATTTGGAACACGGGGGCTATTTATATTATTAAATTTGTTCGCTATTTGGGGGCCGAATCGAAAAATGTTTGATGCAAAATTGTTTAGAATAAAAATATCTATCGATCTATTTAGGTAGGAGCCGAATCCGAGGTCTATAAGTGTTTCAAAAATGCATTAGAAAAATCGGGTATCCACCATTTGGTTTACTGCTCCCCTCACAGAGGTTGTGCCAATATGCACGCTAAACCAGGCTATTAAGCGTTAATTCAAGATATATAATAATATATTTATAGATATTGCAATTTTGGGCTTTAAAGTAACAGGGATTGTTTTCAGTCATACTGCTGAACTCCACGATCGCAACCAAAAAAATTATTATATATCTTCGAACTGAATAAAATGTTTATTTCTACCAAAGCTCTGGCTCGATTTGGATTTCGATTTCGATTCGGCCCCCAAATAGCGAACAAATTTAATAATAAAAATAGCCCCCGTGTTCCAAATTCCACCGTTCCCCTTTCGTTGCTAACTGGTCGACGCTATTTTGACGCACATGAAAACTACCCCAAATATAGACATTTAGCGATGACTACAACCAAAAGCAGAGAAAGCTTTATATCGCTGATTTAAAACAATTTTGAATTTTGTTGTTAATTATCATCTTCAGAAAATAGTTCATAATTAGCCATGCAAAGAGAGAAGGCAATGTAAAAATGGGAACATTAAATCGTTACATATTATTTGTGTGTTCTGAAATATAACAAACTAGTGAATGACCCTGGACAAACGTGGTAAGAAAAATGAATTAGCTGGGAATGCCAGTACGTATAAATACCTTCCATATAATTTAATTTAATAGCAAACTAAATGAATGACTCTAGGAGAATATGACAAATAGTGCAAAAGCAAGGGCAATAACCATAAAAAGTACTTCGAATCTTAAGTTTTTCCGCCATGGGTTTGCGTACGTTCCGTGGTGAATGTTCAAATTTTGAATCTGAACAAAATGGTACTCCTAAATTCTCTCAAAGTTGTAGATGGCGTATTAACAAACGGCGATATTTATCGATCTGGCAACCATCGACTGCGCCACCTCAACACTTGCTTCACCTTGCGCCATCAGCTGTTCGCGTTGGTGGTGAGTTCAGTTACTCAACACAGCGGTGTTTACGTAACTTACACTTACGTTTGCTTACGTCAACTGACACTTACGTCAACTGACACTTACGTACAACTGACACTTACGTTTTTGACCCTTACGTCATTTAAAAAAAAATTCCGAGGCGGATTGTCGCGCGCCGTTCGCATTATCGTGATTCTGTCAACTGTCAACCCGAAATCATATGTTTTTAGCCAGGAGAGGACGATTGCTCTCCCAATAAGAAATAGTGAAAGCTCCTCCATCTCGTCCCCCTCGCGACCCGTCTCGTATCTTGCGTCTCGCTCCAACAACGCCGGCAGTTGTGTGTGTGTGTGTGTGTCTGTTTGTGGCTTTCTGAAAGAATGTGAGAAATCATAATAAAGTTGCTATTCGGCAAATAATTAGCCAATATTTAACGCACATGTGTGTGTTTCAAGCTTGTTTGTGTGTGAACCAAGTCAAGGATGCCGCTTTGGCTGAAGTAAATGCAGTCCTGATGGCAGGATCAAGGTAAAATGGAAACATTTGGGATCTGTTGTATGAATGAACCAATGTTGAAGAAGAAGCAGCTGAAGCAGCAACAACAAAACGGCAGCTAGGAAAACCAACAACAAAAGGTAAGTGCGTGTGTGTGTGGAGGAGGCCGCACCTCCCAATCAGAAAAATAGTTGTGTGTGTGGGTGACTGTTACACTTTTTTGTACTTATTTCTTTTTTTTTTGGCATCAACTGTTATTATTATTTAAGTAGCACGAACGCGGGAATTACATAATTTCGGTGCCTTTTTTTTTGTCGTGGCCCTCTTTTTTTGTGTGGCTCCAAAAAGGAAAGCGAAAGTATTCTTATTGGAATGCCATGTGTGCGTGCGATGAACTCCCTCGCTCTGATCAGAACGGCAAGAAGAAGAGTCATTTGCAGCTGCGCCGAGCGATCATTTCGCAGTATTTTATTTTCTCGAGCCATTTTTAATGCGAAAATCTTGCGGGCGAAAATTGGCCGCCGCTGTTGGCCAAAAAGCATAAACAACACATTTTTATGGGACGCCGACGGCGGCACATGTACACAGAAAGAAAATGCATTGCATAACGATCAGATGATTAGTTTAAAGAGTTAACATATCATTTGTGATAGGACTTTTGGTTTAATAGTTAAATGGTGATAGAATACTTATGACATATTTAGCTTTTTTTTAATTATTTAAAAAATTTAAAAAATATTGTTGGTTTTTTTCTGTGCAGCAGATTCGCCCACGATACGATATCGTCACTCTTTCTCTCGTATGCTCTCTCTTTTTCTCGCAATCGTTGCCAAATTTTATTTCACGCCCGCTGTTTTCTTACACTGCGAAAGATTTGGTTATTGTAATCAGACAACTTGAAAACCAGTTAAAAGTTATGTGCATTTTATTAAACTCACTTTTAGATTCAAAAGTTTCGGACAATCCATTACAAAGTTATAAGTTATACAAAATTAAATGGCCGCTAGATGACGACTGCATATCTACATCTTCCTCGCACTTCCTTTAGCTGGAGTAATGGGTATCTGATAGTCGAAGTACTCGACTATTGCGTTCTCTCTTGCTTTAAAATGCATTGAAAACATTTCCAATGATGGGGTAACAAATTTTTTTTTAAATTGTTATATTTAAAAAAAAGTTAATCATTTTAAAGTGGTTAAAGAATAGCATGACATTTTAAACAATAATGATTAGTAGAGTTCCCGTAAAGCACCCTGTAAATACAACATTATTTCCGCTGCGTCTTATTTCAAAAATATTTTAGCCTGGCCAAAACGGCCAATACACACACACACACTTAGCAAAATACAGCAGAAAAACGACTGAGCGTGGCGGTGTTGACGTTAATGAACTACAACAACAATTATGTACAACGTTTTGTATACGGCAGCAGCAACAGCGAATTCAACAACAACAACTACATACATGCCTTTGGTTGTGATTTTATATTTTATTTATTTTTTTTTGAACTGGCCATAAGGCGAATTTATGCTTGTCCATTTGCTTGCAATTAGTTTCATGAAGTCAACTGCGCGCTAAAATATAGTTGTCGCTGTTGTTTTTGCTTTAGTTGTTGTTGTTGTTGTTGTTGTTGTATGAGGTTTATTGTTGCTCTCCAAGTTTTTCCTTTACTACGCTAAGCTACTTAACGTCACAGCCGCCGCTCGTAGTTATTTATTGTCCGTTGCTGCCGCTGCAGCGTCGACATTTTTTGCATTGCACTGCAAGACCAATAGTACAGTAGAACCTCGGAAAAAGGAACAGTTGTGAATGTAGCTTGGACATTTGCCATCCAAAGACATCAGAAGACTTTGGATTCTGAGTGATGGAAAATGGTTAATTTCTTTTCTATTTATTTAAGTTATATTTTAAAATATTCAGAGAACATTTTACAACATAATATAACGATATTATTTTTAGGAGATAAAAATACTCTTTAAAAAATATTTTTAAATTAAGGAATTACGAAGGTTACCCTTTAAACTTCATTAGAAAGTACTCAAAAAAGTACTCAGTACAAAAAACAACAAAATATACTTAAAAAAGTATCAAAAACATAAAGCCGTTATATTATTGCCACTGTTTTCAAACCTCTTAGTTTTAAAAACTGCCAAAAGTCAGCTTAGTGGAAGTTGCTCTGTATTTTCTGTATTTCTGCCTTTTGCTTTGGTTTAATTGTTTGCCCTTCGCAAGGTTGTTCCCACTGTGCGTGGGCGGTGGAGGGGCGTGGCGTGGTGGAGGTGGGTGGTGTATTGTGGCAGTGGCAGAGGCATCGGTTTTCTAAAAAACATTTTGTTGGGCTGCCAAACAAAAGCAACAGCTGCGTTCTGCTTCTGCTTTGGCCGCTCTGCTTTTGGGCCTTTGTGAATGTGCAGCAAACAGCCTTGTAAGCGCCACCCACACAAAGAGGCGGACCACACAAAAAATTGTATGGCCACTAACACACCGAATGCTCCAGCATCTACACTGTGTAGTTGTGATTGATGTGAGTGTGTGTGAGAGAGGCAACTATGACGTGAGGAGCAGCTGTCAAAGTCGCCCACGCCTCAAGTCGCGCTTTATAAGCGTCATGTGCTCAGCTGAGCGCGTCTAGCTCTCTCCCTCTCTCGGTCTCTTTCTTTTCTTTTCTCTCTCTTTTGCTCTTTCAGTCTAAAGCTTTGTGCACGTGTGCGTTTCTCTCCGCTTTAGATTTTCAGCTTCTTTCAGCTTTCTAGCCTGAAAAATTGAGGCAGCTTGAAATTTTTACCAACGCAGCACTTCCCTAATCCAAAATTTATTTAACTTCAGCTGTCCGGGGGGGAAAACATCCCCGATTAAACACCCCTCAATACGTTACTTCTTAAGCTTGGAACCCATTGAATCTCAAGTCTAAATGGTATTCGCACCACAAATTTTATAAACAACCCTATTTCCAATTGTGCGAAATCGAGTGCCGCAGAAATCTCTTGAGGTCTGAAACCACCATAAAGGGTGTTCTTAAGTATGCTATAAAAATATACCATCTGCTTTCGTCATTTATTCAAAGGTCTTCGGGTTTCCAACTAACTATAACTATATCCATCCTTAAAATGTTTTAATATTTGAAATTCAGAAATGAGTATTTATGGTGAAATTGGATGTTGGAAGGTAAATTTGATGTTGCTCAGAAAGAAAAATTTGAACTTCCAACTAAAAATTTAATTCAAGATGAATTTATCACCAAATTCAGTTAGACTTGTATACGTAAGTGTGTGTACTTTGTGTCACAGAATTTCTACCGTATTTGCATTCGTATTCGTTTCATTGCACTTTGGGTCTTCGGTTCGGGCCACAATGTACAATGTGCATACTACACCACAACAATGAGCCATGGCATAATAAACTTTGCCATTTGTGCCTCATCTTGCTCCTCTTCTTTGCCTGTTTGTCTAGGTCTTCTTCTTTTTGTTTTTTTCTAACCTTGTGCCAATAAAATTGAAAAAAACAAGAGAGAACGCTATAGTCGGGTGCCCCGACTATCAGATACCCGTTACTCAGCTAAGGGAGTGCGAGGGAGATGGATATATTAAAACTTTGATCGGTCATAACTTTTTAACGAATGGTCCGATTTAAAAAATTTCTTTTACATTTCGATAGGTTTTGATAATCACAATAAAACTGAATTTTTACATTTCCAAAATCTTTAAAGGTGTGGGCGTCAGACAACTGTGTCAATCGTTTAATTGTGGGCGGCAGGCGATTGTGGGCGTTAGAGGGGGCGTGGCCCTCGGCTGAAACAAACTTGCGCTGCGTAGGAAGCCCAAGAATATGTGTGGGTAATCCCAACTCTCTAGCTTTTGTAGTTTCCGAGATCTCAGCGTTCATCCGGACGGACAGACGGACGGACGGACATGGCTAGATCGACTCGGCTAGTGACCCTGATCAAGAATATATATACTTTATAGGGTCGGAAAAGCTTCCTTCTCCCTGTTACATACTTTTGCACGAATACAATATACCCTTTTACTCTACGAGTAACGGGTATAAAAATAAAAGAAAAAAATCAACCCGAGATGTGCACCGCACACAAAATGAAAAACTTGAAATGTTTCTAACACAATTTTCTACTTGCCTTGCCATTGTTTGCCGAATGTGTGGGTGGGTTGGGGGGAAAGTAGGGGAATATGGGGGAAAATTGAGTGTGTCGAGCGGCACTTAATTTCTTGCTAGTTATTTTGGCTAGACAACTCGGTTACGCCTCGGTTGCATCGCTAGATGGCGCCAGCAGCCCGCGGCACGTTCCCAATTAATCTCTCATTTTATTTTATCTACGAGTATCTAACTATCAGTCGATCGACACCTTCAATTCGAGAGTGTGAGTGGGCCGCGCCAGGTGAGTGGGCCCGTTAAAAGCGCCCCGGTGACTCAACTCAAACGCTCTGCTCTTTTCATTCTCTGCGCACACCGAAAGCCTACGGTTGATCAGCAGCGAATGCACTGTGAAAAATACATGGGAGCCATCTAATACATTTTTTAAAAATTTTGAGAGTAAATCCTAGTACTCACTTCAATCGAAAGGGAAACGAAACGAAAATTTCTATACAAAAATGTCAGGCCAGTCGGAAAATTTCATTACCAAAATTTTGTATGACGATTTTCATTTCGTAGGCTTTTTGATTGATATTAATAATGTTCCATACTGCAAAAAGTACACCAAATTTACTTATTTTTAACAAAAATAGAGAGCTTTGGTCCTATTAAATACTATGGTCTAGGCAATTCGACGATTATCTTTAAAAGTTTTATAGCCCTAGAAGATTTTAAACAGGTGGGAATTTGGTGAAATTTGTTAGGATTATAGCCTTTATCCTAAAATATGTTGTTAATTATTTTTAAAATAAATCATTTTAAGTTACAAACCCATGAAATTAACTTGGAAACTTTCTAATATAATGTTTTCTTCTATTTGTATGATTCTTGTTGCCTAATATAAAGATAAAAAGTTAAACTTTCTTCAGATAGGTTTTGTCCAGTGCATGAAATTGACTTTTGTGAATATGTGTGAACATTTGTACGTGCCGATAAGATGTTGTAAATATTTGCAAGCAATCGAGCAGCTCCCCTGGACTCGCACATAATGTACCCGTCTCTTTTTGCTTCTCACCTGCGGGTCTCTTTCTTACTTTTCCCCCATTTTCGCCGTGTCATTTACTCGCTGAAGTTTTCGCTGGTTGTTGTGGTTGCTGCTGTTGTTATTGTTGTTGTTCGTGCGGTTGGGTTGCCTAAAAGTCTGCGCTTATCAACGAATTTTCAGTGGGACGAGCGGGCGACTCAATTTACTTATTGCCGCACCTTAACCGCCGAAGCAACAAATGCAGAAAACAAGAGGTGAGAAAGAAGAGCGCTCTGGCAAAAAGCAAAAAATGCATGATTCATGCGCTTGGTATTTCGCCTTGCTGCGGAGGCGTACACTGAAAATATTTCGGGACAATAAATATTTTATTTAAAAATTTAAAAAATCCTTAAATTAATTAAATGAAAGTAAGATCTTTTGCAGAACAATAAATAATTATAAATATTTATTTCAAACATTTCTTTCAGTGTATAGCGATGGGCGGTGGTCGGAAAGTGAGTGGGCCAAACTGGTGTGGGTGGTGGTTGTTCGGTTTGCCGGCTGCTTGCTTGTTAATTTTAATTGATTTTAATTTGATTTGCTTAAAGTGAATTTTGTTTGGCCAACGTCAACGTTTTTTAGTAGTTTCTCCTCCTGCTTTCTTTCTGCTCCTTGCTGCTCTTCAAATAAATTGAATTTCTGAGCACATACTATATATTGGATGGAGGGATGGTTTGGAACTGGCTGACCCATTTACCGGATAGACGAATGTTACTTGTTTGAAATATTTTTCCTAAATATTGTAGTAGAAAAAGAAGCACTTTGCATGCACATTGCAATCGTCCATCGTAGCCCCATCCCCCCATCTGCATAAGGAAATCCACCCAAACAAACAAAAGAAGCATGAAAACAAACACTCAGTCGAGTGCAACGCCATCTGTCCTTTCCTAGCAACTCTGAAGTTCTCTGGAGAATCTTTCACCTGGCAGCCTTTGCACTTTGTTAGCTCGTTGAGGTGCCGCTGGGAGTCGCTGTCGACTTGAGTAGCTGCTCCCACCAGCTCCCTCCTGAATTTCCCGCTTTTCCCCGTTTTCCCGATTTCCCCTGCTGCTTGTGAGCTTAATGAAATCCACAATGTTACCCACGTACAGATATAAATTCCATGTAGAGCTTGATAGCATTTCTTTACATCTGTGGTTCTGGGGTATTGCAATTTTCCAAAACCATTGGATAAATATTTTTAATATTTAAAAAGTTATACTAAAAAGGATCCATAGATCTTTAGACCTTTTTATGATAAGTCTTTTATCAAAAATAGTTAATCAAATAAAAAATCTTCAATGTAACCTACACACACACAAAAAAAAGCATGTCGCTGTAAAATCGATATGTGCATGTAAATTTCTGGTTATGCAAAACCCATATCGTTTTTAGATGAGATACTCATTTCGACCATATCAAATTTACCTGGCCCCATATCAAGTTAAAATCGTTTTTACATGAAATACTCATTTCGACCATATCAAATTTACCTGGCCCCATATCAAGTTAAAATCGTTTTTACATGAAATACTCATTTCGACCATATCAAATTTACCTGGCCCCATATCAAGTTAAAATTGATATTACATAATGTAAAATCGATCTACATTTCATATTGATTTTTTTTTGGGTGTAGTTATTACAAGCTGAAACGGGTGAATATGTTAGTTTCTCATAAAGTTTCTTCGTATCCCGTATGATATAATCTACCATAAGTAAAGCTATTTAAGATGGATTTGCAAAAGGGCGCTTAAATATTCGGTTAAGGAACGAAAGTAGGTCTTAATGCATTTTGCCGCTGTCCGTTGTCAGTCGAGCGGCGAAGGAGAATGCAAGTCGCTCGGATGAGTTGTTTGCACGGAGGTGTGTTTGCGTTTGCGGGTGTTTGTTTGTTTGTCTGGATGTGTTCGAAAGAAAGCTGGAAGGAATGTGGAGGTGGATGTGGATGTGCAGCCAGCCATCGACATGCTTTTGTGGCCCCATGTCTTTTGTTGCTTTCACCCTGGCCATAAAGTTCAAGGAGCTGGATTGAATCCGCCCTGCCTGTCTTTCACTCTTTGCACACATTTGTCAGCGCCCTGTCTTGCTATGTGAATACACTGAAAAAAAATATTTACAATTTTATACTGGAAGAGAAAATAATTTCCAAACCTTAATACATTTTAAATTATATTAATTATTATGTATATTATATTATATTTAAATTATTAGTTTTTAATCTTTTTATAATTCATACAAAATTAGGTGGCAAAGATTGTGTATAACATATCTTGTAAAGGACAAAAAGTATTTTTCTCAGTGTACTGCTGGACGTGGACCACCCGATGCTGGGAATGCATTTTTCTGCGCATTATTAAGTAATACCGGGGGTTGAGGTCAAGTGGGTGGGGGCAGAAATCGCTTTGCTTCTCAACCGAACCGTTTAGAAGTATTTATTGTGGATTCTTCAAATGGGTTTCCCCAGCCAGAGGGGGATTACAGAAGTCCGCGGGAATGGAATTCGCAATGTGATGGCAACTGAAAGGATATTGAAGGAAATGCATCTCAAAGGATTGTTATGAAAGGGAAACGTTACAACGTCAGGCATTGTTCAATATAAAAAAAAAAAATTTGCATTCTACAACAGCTGTGATGGGTTATTGATTTTATTAACATTTTGAACAAAGAACCCAAGGAAGACACAAATCTATAAATTATAATATAGATAGCTAATCGATGAAACCAAAATCAGAAAATGAAAAAGAGTCTGACTTATTCCAGAATAATTGATAAAAACTCTGCAGAATATTAATAAATTGTATAACTTTACGATTGTCCCAGATATTTGTTTTCCAGTTTACCAGTTTCATTTTAAGCTCACCTATAAAAATACCTTGGCAGTTCATTTATGTCATAGTTTTTCGCCGTCACTGTGACCTGACCGCAAATTGTTTATTTACATTCCATCCGGAAAAGCCAACATATTGGGGACTTAACGCCGAATAAAAAGCAGGGGACTACAGACTTTTCAGAACTATTTTCTACTATTTTCGAAACCGACACATGATGGGTGGTGTCATCGTAATGGACCAGGTAAAGGCGTTGGCGCCGAAAAGGGGCTGTATTTGATGGGTAAAACATATAAGCCCCCCTCCAGGGTTGTCACCCCACTTTTGAGCTCCCCCACCATCATATGCAATCATTTTAAATCTGGGTAAAAATGCAGCCACTTTGCCGTGCGAGCTCATCAAAAAAAGATGCGAATATGTGTGCCAGCTCAACCTGCACACATAAATAAATATATATATGTGTATATGCAATATAGTTGTATAAATATACGTACATATGTATTGGGTTATATGGGTTATATTGTGGGTTGCTAGGGCGGCGTAAAAAAGAGTATAAATAAAATAATGCAAAAAAGGGCCAACCATTTTGGGGGAGGGATAAATTTTCCTGGGCCCAGCACCTCCCCTCAACCCCTCGTGAAATTTTGAGCAGTGTAGCAAATATGCAAAACTCGCACACACACTGACACACTCACACAATCAAGCAGCTGCAGACTTTTGGCATCGCCTTGCGGTTTTCAGGAAAATGGGGGGGAAAAGTGCAGACGAGCGGCTCTGTCGCTGAAAATCCTAAAATGCTTAGCGTGGCAAAATCAATTTGATGCCATTTGTTAAAACGCTTTATGGCCCTGTGCGAGTGTGTGTGCGAGTGTGAGTGCGCCTGTGAGTGAGTGCATTAAATATGTATGTGTGATGGAGAATTTTCCGAGAGAGATTTTCGGTGAAGTGCCGCCTCGAAGTAGTGAGACTTGAACGGTCGTCCTGGCAGCTGCACATCCTGCTGGATGATTTTATGGGCACATTTCATTGTGCCATTTTATTCCGTAGTGAAATTGCAAAGGAGCTGCTCTAGCAGCTTACAATTTTAATACCTCCATTACCTTGCAAAATATGTGAAATTTATGGTCGATTTAACAACCAATCAGCTGCACTGCAGATATTCCAGGGAACACTTTTCACAGTTTAATTATTATTTTTTTTAATTTAATCAAACTTAAAAAAAAAATTTTTTTTTTTTACAATTCTCTAATTGGAAAACAGTACTATTTACCATCGATTTACACACTGAGGGCATTAAAAATTTCGAAACTGGACCAGCAGTTTCCCTTTTTTTTCCCCCTTTTTTATGCCACTTTTCCGGCATCGCTGCGGGTGTAAGTGTTAGCCAGTGTGTTCGCGTCTGCTTGTGTAGGTTTAATGCCTTTGTGTTTGTGTTTAGCGCTCGAATATCGGTCAAGGCTGGCAATGCAGCCAACTGGCTCACATTTAGGCGACGTTTGGTTTTGGTTGTCGCTTCAGCTGCCTCAGCCGCTGCCTTCTGATGTCTGTGCCTCATTTCTGGCGAAATATGCTACTAAATCAACACGCTCTGCGCTGCAGCAACCAGCTACTACACTGAGAAAAAATTCTCTAAAACATATGAAAAGTATTTGAAAGCATAAACATAATATTTAAAAAGTTTCTAAGGCAATGTAGGTTGCATGCTCGGATCCACGGTGGGTAATATTGGTGATAAATCACCCCCCACTCGGGTGAAAAATGAAAGAAATGTTTGTATTCTAAAAGTTGGCAACAAAATTTTTTCTATGATGTCATCCCCCACAACAAAATCCTAAATCCGCCACTGGTAGGTGGTCAATGATTTTTTCAACTGTTTATTATTTATTTACCGACGTAGGTTAAAAATGTTTATGATTTTAAAAAGCATTTTCCTATAAAGTGAATAGTTTTAATATATGTATGTATAATAAAACAATAATATATAATATAAGAAATATTTTTCCAAATTTTAAAATATTTATTTATACTTACTTTTCGCACAGTGTAGTGTGGCAGCCCACGCCTCAGCGGCGACACGTCTGTTGGCAACTCACCTGCGAAATCTCGCTGCTGGCGTTAATGACATTTCAACATAGCTCCCCCCTCCTTCTACTTCCCCCTCTCCACTTCACTTCTCGTTTAATTTGCCCACCTGCCTGAAAGTTCTGTACATGACAATGCTACCCTGTAGCCCCCCTACGAAAAAAATGGCATTAATAAGGTCAAGGATGTTGTTTGTAGCTCCTGTGGCGTGCACGCCATCAGAAGCTCAACCCAGACCCAATTTCCCGGGACTATTCTCCTGTGGGCGTGGCCCTGTTTAGTGCTGATTAAGTGCCCACAATTTCTGCCCCAAATGTCCGATGGCAGCGATGGCGTGTTTGTTGTTCTTGTTCTAGTGGAGGTTGCACCAAAATTGCATTTGTTTCTGGTTTTTTTTTTTTTTTTTTTTTGGAGCTGGGAGGCCGTCACTTTTGAGCCGGAAGTTTGCGTGAGTTGCAAAGGAAAAACAGGGGTGGGGTTTAGCGGGGTGGTAGAGTTTCCTGGAGGCGGTGCCGAGGGGCGTGGCTGCTATGTTGCCCCTGATAAATTGAGAGGCGGTTGTATTTTTGGCCAAAAACATCAACTAGTAGCGTGTTAGCAGAGGAAATTTAAAGGGAAGGGTGAAAATAAATAATTGTAAACCGTTTAGAAGAGGATTTGATAGCTTTAATTAATTATTGTATAACTTTGTTTTTTTATTTTTTCAATTTTTACTTTGCTGTTTGAATGTTACTTAAATTTAATGTATGTTAAATTTGTTATATAAATAAAATATAGGACATTTTTATTTAGGGTCATCCTAAGTCATGATAAGAAGTTTTAAAATTAATTTAAATTAACTATTTTTAAACATTGCTTTCAATTTTTATTTACTTTTAGATTTTTACTTAAATTAAAAGTCTGTTAAATTGGATGTATAAATAAAATATAAGACATTTTTATTAAAAATTGTTTAGACATTAAGTCATGCTAAGAAGTTTTAATGTTCATGTTATAAGTGTTCCTTAATTAAGTTTACCCTTAAATTAAATATTTTTAAACATTGTTATGTTTTGAATTTATACTTTACCTTTTGTTTTTTTTTTTTTTTGTTATATTAAAGTCTGTTAAATTTTGTGTCATCCTAAGTCATGCTTAGAAGTTTTAAAGTCCATATTATAAGTTCTCCTTACATTCCTTAATTATTCAAAGCACCACCCTCAGTAACTCCTTGAAAACCTGCCCGTAACCCAGTCCTAACCATTCAAAATAAGACAAAAACACAACCAGAAATAAGCACTCGAGCAAAGAAGTGGCCTTATTAAAAGATTGGTTGTACTTCAGCTTTAAATCAAAGCGAACCTTATCAATTAGCGATGCGAAAGCATAAAACGAGGGGCTCTTCGGCCGAAAGTGGGGGAGTAAGCCCAGACATTGGGGAAGCTCCCGGATTAATGCTGCATGTATAATCCTGTGGAGCGTAATTACCGCAACTAACGCTAACCCAACACCACCGCAACTATCAACACAGCGCTTTGATTAATAATATGATCCATGTTTGGTTTTCCGAACACCCTTCTGGGATCCCCTTCCCTTTCCCTTTGCCTGCGGCTTTTGTAAAATTAATTAAGTCGAAATGAAACCAACCAGAGCCCGACTTTGTTTGATGAGGGGAAAAGTTGGCTGCCTGGCTGGTTGGCTGACTGTCCGGCAGCTGATAAAATAACGCATACGCCGCGTTGCCCCGCGAAAACTTGCCAATTTGTATGGCTGTCATTGCATTTAATTTTGCGCACCAAACAAATGGCAATCAAGCCAAGAAAGTTGCACGACAAATCATTGAAAAGTGTTCAATGCAATTCTTTGCCACCATCCAAGCACCAACAAGCACTTTCAGGAAGGGGGAAACCACAAAATTCGGTGTAATCCCATTTAAGCAAGCTGCTTTTCAGCAGTTGATTTGCTTTTGGCTTGGAGCGTGCTTGAAATCTGCTATCAACACTTGTTTATAGAGACGGTTCCCTGGTATTTTACCCCCCGGGGGAGTAAGCTCTTCCGGCTAAGAATTGTGCCCAAAAGAAGAGAAGCGATTCAAGGCTTACGCATTTGTCGTCTTAGTTGCAGCTTCTTGTGATTCTGGTGCTGCTGCTTCTCCTACTACTGCTACTGCCACTCCCACTTTTCCTTTCTGCTGCGGCGCCTCTTAATCCATTTGCTGCAGTGCCAGTCACGCCCACCGGCGGCGTATACACGCCCTGGCAATAAAACTTTTACTCTGGCCCTTTCCTCGAGGCCCTAACTTTGCTCGTGAACGAGTGCCTGCAATTTTTCCCCAACAACCAGAGGCGATGACGATGACAGCGACAACGTCAATGAGCTTTTCTTGCCCAGCCAGCGTCAGTGGGCGATGACAGCGGCTTTTTATACCCCGCAAATGCAGAAGGATAGGCCAAGCTAACGCGTTAATTGATTTAAAATCTAATAAATACGTTTTTTTATTAATTTTCTTAGGCTAATATTACACGCCGTAAAATAGATATGCGCATGTAAATTCGTGGCTTTGCAATACGCATATCGTTTTTACATGAATTACTCTTTTCGAGCATATCAAATTTACCTGGCCGCATATCAAGCTAAAATTGATATTATATAATGTAAAATCGATCTACGTTTCATAACGATTTTTTTTGGGTTTACAATGCCTTGCCATTATTTGAACGGATTTATATAGTAGTTTCTTTATTTAAATTATATTAAGAAAGTGTCAAATTTTATCAACGAAAACTATCCTGCATGTTTTAAATATTTTGTATATGTAATACTCATTTTTAAACTTAACAAAGTTCTTTAAATGATCTATAATATTTGTATTTTATTTAATTTGTATGTCCATATAGTTACAAGGCTAGCTCCTGATATGATTTAAGATTTCTAAAAATCGGTATCCTTTCAGTTCATCACTTCATGTAACCCCCATACCTTCCCTTGTTTATGCGATTCTATTTACTTGAATTTTTTCTTAAATTTATTTTCGGACTGACCTACATTGATGGCTGTCGACTTGGCTACGCCAGTGCCTTTGTGCTGTCCTCTTCGTTCTGCCTCAAGAACTTTAGCTGTCTTTGGGGTTATATGGTATGCCAAACGAAAAACGTCATATGATTTTTGATTATAACGTCAATGGCACGACATAAAGCTCGCAGCTGCTCTTGGCTTGTTGTCTTTCGTAGCGCCATTTCTTGTTTTAAAAATATAAAAAGAAAAATAGTGTGAGAGTAAGTATTCTAAATGTTTGACAGCTGGAAAAACGACAAAAAAACAGGATGGAAAAGCTTTTTGTGGCCGTCAGAAGATTTGAACACCCTTTCTATTTTGTTACACGTTGGAATAAAGAAATTTTAATCAAAAACTCAAAAGATGGTAATATCGAAATGAAAAAAAAGTTGCTAATAATTGGAACGAAGGAAATGTAAAATAAAATAGACTACGTAATTCAGATAGTTTTTCTTTAATACAAAGTAAATGTAAATAATTTATATCCATTATTTAAAGGACAACGAAGTAAACACCGAAATATACAAGGACAAGGCTGACTGAATGGTGTATAAGGTCAGAGTTCATCGATGCATATAAACGACAAGCCCCCAGGGCAACAAGGGTATAAAAAAAATGGTCGAAATAATGTTGTTGGGCGACAAGAGTTCGCTTTTTCCATTTCCATTTGCCTCCGAATCTGAATCCGAGTCCCAACTCCCAGTCGCTAACCATTCTGCCACTTTCTTCCGCCATGGGCAATGGCTTCTGGTCCTTTGTTCTCTGTCGCTGTCTCTTTCTCCGCCTCTGTTTCTGTCTCTATCTCTATCTCTGCATTCTGCTTCCCGTTTCCTGCGTTTTCGTTGCGCCAAAAATATGAAAATTGCTTGTTGTTTCTGTGGTCTTCACTCTTTCGTTAGTTTTTCTAAAAACACTGCTGAAAAATAAATATATTAAAGATCCCATAATATGATTTTTTGCACCAAAAGCAAGGGATTTCTAAAAATATATTTTTAAGTATAGGCTGCGATATAATACCTTTTTTTTAAAACCCTTTGTAAGTATAAAATAAAATTCATCAAGCTCTTTAAAGCGAGTTTTTCTCAGTGTAGCCCATACACACTCCATTGTAGCTGGGGTAAACCCCATCAATTGTAATTTTAGCCTCTGCCTGCCTCTTGTAAGCTAAATGTCGTACATTTAGCTGTTTTGTTGTCCTTTCTCTTTGTAGTTCTTATTATTACGGCTGTTGAAATAGTTTTACGAGATTGTCTCGTTGCCTTGATTTCGCAGTTGGACAGTTGGGAACCAAGATTGTTACCCTGATTGATCGGAATTGGTTTGCCTACAGTAGCAAATTTTCGATAATTAACATATTTCAATGTGAAATATTAGGCCATTTATTTCGAATCCACTTTACTGCTTGTATTTTGTCCAAAAGCAAGCTGAAAAGGCGGAATGCATGAAACAGAGGATGGGGGGAGATGGGTGAGGGTCTATTGTTTCAAACCATTCTGAAATTCAGGCCAGATATTGATGGATTTTGATTGCTAAAATGGCTGAAGAGCCTTCATGGATTGGGGGAGAAAAATACAAAAAAGCTTTGACATGCAATATTTACCCGCTTTTTCTTCTAAATTGATAGATAGAAAGATATCGAAATTGGCAGCATTTTGCGGCTATCTGCAATCTTTTGTTATGTGTCACTTGGCATTCTATGAATTCGGAATTATTATCTAAGATTATTCTTTACCTAATAATCTCCAAGAATTCTTTATAGAATATAATTCTGGAAGAATATACGTAAAGCTGAACCTTGATAAACATTTTTGCATTCTTGTGGAAAGTGGCGATAATAAATTTCTGATTCAAATAAGGGAAATATTAAAACAATTCCAGTTAACATTATTTAATTAATTAACATTAATAGGTAATTGTATTTTTATGATTCTATCCTAAAGCTTCTTAGCTTTAAAGTTTATAATAAAATTTTTTTTAAAACTCCATTTTCATATTTATCCCGGCATCATTCCTAATTAAAGGGGAAACTGGAGCAAGTGCCTACTTAAACTTTAAATCACAACTTTTACTTAGAAATCCATACAAGAGGCCAGCGAATTCCCATTGAGAACAGTCTGTAACGGAATCATATTTCACAGTCTCTCGTGTAAATTAACTTCCACGAGGAAAAAGCCTCTCAGCTGCATTAAGGTTGCGGGCGAGCTGCGTTAAACCTCTCCTAACCGCACACCATCATCATTAATTGCATATACATATATGTTCAGATGTGCACTTGTGTGGGGATTTTGTGTAAGTGTATGGGTGATTTTAATCATAATTTACTAGGCCAGCGGCCACAGCTGTTTGCTTTTCTCATTTTCCGGCGTAAGTCAATTAATAATGCGTCGAATATTAAATTTATGCAAAAAGGCAGCGTTAAGTGCATTAATAACTTATCCCAATAAGGGGGTAATAAAACCGCAGTTATCTGCGAAAAGCAGGGACGTTTACTGCCAGTGAAAATTCGGAAAATTATCTTTTGACTGGCTTAAACAAGTTCAACATTTGTGAAAATTAAAACGCCTTTGGGCCCATATCAAGTTAAAATTGATATTACATAATGTAATGTATTGGGTGTATCTAAAAATAAAAAATAAAGTTTTATGATTGAATAACTATTTATATTGAATTGCGAACGATTGAATAATTTCGTTATAAAGTCTCTACTATCTGCAGAATTAAATTTGCGATAAGACAAGCCCCTGAAATAAGTGAAACTACGCAACTGCTTAATTATATTTTCCGCGGGTCAGATTACTTAATAAGCGTTTCACATAAATTGAGCGACAAATTATTTTGCAATTGATGACAGCAGGCTGGCCAAAGGGCCAAACTGTGGCCAAAGATCGGAAAATGCAATTTATTTTATAAACTCAGCGCCCTGCATCCGAATAATGAATCATTAATTCTGTAAACAAATATTAACATGTTTGCGAATGTGTTGAATTTCAGTCCCACGTAATTGGCAAAATATAAAAGTGAAAAATAAATAAACAGAATCAAAAAAAAAAAAAAGAGAACCGACGAGGATGGGATTCGAACCCACGCGTGCAGAGCACATTGGATTAGCAGTCCAACGCCTTAACCTCTCGGCCACCTCGTCATCCGATTTATTACCTTCCGTTTTGCAATTGCATAGGTTCTTGAACTGTAAATAATACTGTTATATCACCATATCATATCTGATTTGGCATATCAAAATATCTCCGGCTCTAAACCATAAAAGTTAAAATACGTTCGTAAATAGAAAAACTCTCAAAATATTATTCTGCAAATTGCTTTCTGCATCTGTTAGTGCCACTCAAGCAAATACAGCAGCAGTTTTTTTTTCTCTTTTTGCTTTTGTTATAAATTCATGGGATAACTAAATACAGAAAACTGTCGAAATGAAAATGAACAACCGACAGTTTGTTGGCTAGGTTTGGACTACTTTTTTTTTTTCCTTGTCGGCATGGTGCGGATGTTTAGGGGTAAAGGGTTTTTCGGTAACGCCCACACGCATTGCCATGCATCGTTTTGCGTTGGAAATTTCACTGCCACTCGCTTGTCTAATTTATTTGCAAATTTCTGAGTGCTATATTCCCTGCTGCAGCTGCTCTCTCACTTGTGGGTTTTTATTTTAATTTGTTTTTGTGTGTGCATTTAATTATTGTTTATTTGTCTGGGCGAATTGCAAATGATGTACACTTGAAGCGAATAGTAATTTTACAGAGAAGAGTAAATCAAATGGATGTGGGGGTGATTTAGTCGGAATTTTAAGATCAAAGCATTATTTCTTTGCCAGCTTTGAACGAAGAAATCAACGAATTTGTTTATCTTTTATTCTTTCTATTTTATTCTCTAAATTGTTTTTAGTGTTTAATATTAATTTATTAGTTTATTTATTATTTTATTTATTAATTAATTACTTTATTTATAAATGATTTAATTAATTTATTTATTTATTAATTAATTATTTATTTATTTATTAATTTATTTGTTTATTTATTTATTTGTTTATTTGTTTATTTGTTTATTTATTTATTTATTTATTTATTTATTTATTTATTTCTTATTTTATTATTTATTCTTTAGTTCTGTATTGTATTGTATTCTGTATAAAATGAAGTATCCAACTAAAAATATATTAAATTTGTAAGCCTTTGCAGTTTAGATTACCCCTCAATTTATTTTAAGGCTTCAGCAAACTTTCTAGTTGGCCAAAGTTGTATTTTTATTTAGCTCTTATACATGTCCGTGTATAAATATATATAACATTTTTTTTTGCTTAAAAGGCACTTCTGGCTAAGCACAAAAATAAACAAAATGGCAACAACAGTTGCTAAACTACGCCCTTCCTTCCGATTTCCGACCCCCCCCCCCCCATCTCCCACCTGCCACGAATCCTTTTTACGAGAAGAAACTCTTGGGGAGCGCCGAACAAAACAAAAGTTGAAAATGCATTTTAATTACACGCGTCTCGGTGGCAAGTGCCCCGCCCACCTCCTCGCTGCCGCCCCCTTTTGAGTCATGCAGTCTGCGCTTCAATTTAATGGGCAAAAGTGCTTAAAGCAGCAAAACGCAGACCAGCAATTAAATTAATTTTTTCGGTTTGTATCGGCGCTTTTTTATTTTTTATGGGCCTCAATGCGTCGAAAGTGGACAGCGGTCAGTGAATAAAAAATACAAAAAAGAAGGCAACAATTTAAAAAGTGTGCCAGCTTTTTCGAGCTGCCAAGCGACAAGTGACAAGGAATGCCGACAACCTTCGAAAGTGGGCGGTGGGCTGGGGGTTGTTTTCATTTTCTTTGGGGTGTTTTCGGGCCGAAATTCGAGATTCGGCACTCCGACAGTTTGTCATCTTTGCGCACATTCATTTAAATGTCGAAATTAATGAACAAGAGGAGCCGACTGCTCAAGAAATGCAGTACGCAGTCGAAATGCTCAACTAATTGGCTAAAAGCATTTTGGCCAAATGCATTTTCTGGCAGCTCAGAATTAATTGGGAATTTCATCAATGATGCATGCAAAATCAATTCCTAGCTTAAAAACTTTTCCAATTAACGCGAGTTCCTTCCGCTCATTCTTTTGGGCAAAGTTCGGCGAATAAGTGAAATATATGTATTTATTGCTTCGCAAAAAGTAAACCAATATTTCGCTCCATGACTCTATAAAACTTTATGGGAAGCAGTTGAAAAAGTAAAATATATACATCTTTATTTTTTTTGTTATTTTTTCTTTGATGCGAAGCGGCACACAAACTTTTTATTAATGTTTGTCGCACTTTTTGGTCGGACATGCGGCGCCCGAGTCTAGGAAGCAATTTTTATGTTTCGGTCATTGTTTGTTGCATTTTTTGTTGCTTTTGGTTGCTCTACGAAATAAACACATTTTTATTACAAAATATTTTGTGCTGGATGCGAGCGTTTTATTGCACCACGGTTGGCTCTAAATCAAAAGCTTTTTACACTAACTTAAATTATTTGCCAGTCGAAAAAAAGGGTAGAAAAAAAATGCATGAATAAAACGCATAAATATGTGAACGCCCTGCAAAAGCAAAGTTGGCCAGCAGCCGGAAATGGTAATAACATCTATATACAGTGCGTTTCGCAGCTGTAAAGCGCGTAGTTCGAGCGAAAAATAAAGCGAGTCCATGAACATAAATTCAATTGTGAGGAGAGCTGAGGTATACATTTTTTGGTTTAATTCTTTTCAATTTACTGTATTGTTATTTGGAATATAATTGGATTTTTCGGTTTTATTTTATTGCATAAATTAAATTCTGCGTGCAATTCAAACGTAATTTAAAAATAAGATTAAATTGTTCAAAAGCTTTTTTATTTCTTGCTAATAAAAATGTATTTATTTCAAAAAATAATGCCTTGGAAATGCATGTGAATTAATCATTGATAAGCTTTGTCTTCCCTGCCGATAAAAATATATTTATTTTAATTTGTGATTTTTTTTCAATGTTTAAGAGTTAAATATGTATACATATATTTTTTTTTTTTCAATGTTTAAGAGTTAAATATGTATACATATATTTTTTTTTTTTCAATGTTTAAGAGTTAAATATGTATACATATATATATATATATATATATATATATATATATATTTTTTTTTTATGTATTTGCTAAAAGTATTTACCATATGCTTTTTGATAAAAGAAAAAAGTGTGACAAAATGAAAAAAATATAAGATTAAAAAATAAGAATAAATTGTTTAACATACTTTTTATTTTAAAATGTATTTTTTTTCAAGTAATGATGCATTGGAAATGAATTTGAATTAATCACTGATAAGCTTAAATTCCCTGCTGATAAAAATATATTTTACTTGAATTTATGCTTTTATTGCAATGTTTAAGAGTTAAACATATATAAATATTTTATGAATTTACTAAAAATATTTACTTTATGCTTTTTGATAACAGTAAAAGGGATTAAATTGTTCAAAAATGTTTTCATTTCAAATAATGATGCAATAATGATGCCGATAAAACTGTATTTCTTTGAATTTGTGATTGAATTCCTATGTTTAAGATAATAATTACTTTAACCCTTCTAATAATTGAATAAAGGTGTGAGAAAACTAAAAACTGATATATAAGAAAGGTTCTATAGTTCATATTTCATTGTAACAATCTAATGACTCTTCTTATCGATTGCAATTAGGCCTAAAGTACCTGTTCCTTGGCAAAATTCGTGCCAAATTGAAGTAGGCAACAACTGAAAAGTCCTTCTGCGAGCATTACTTATACGCCACGTTCTCTGCTGTTGCTCTGTTGCTGTTGCTGTTGCTGTGTTGTGTTGTGTTCCAATTGTTCTCGGCCCGGCACTCTCTTCGTCTTGGCCGAAAGGAGTGCAAAATGTTGCTGATTAAGTGGTTGCCGCAAGCAATTTGCGTCAAGTGAAGCGCGTGACTCTCAGCATGTGTCACCAGTACAGTGGAGACTCGAAACAAAAAGCCGACGAGGGGCAGGAGGAGGAGGAGGAGGCAGGCAAAAACAAAAGCCACGATGCGAAAGCGACAATTACAACCGTAAATTATGCCACAACGGGCAACAGCAACAATAACAGCCCGGCCACGCCCACCTCGGTTGGCCTCCGTTTTGGCCTGGTCCGCCAACTTGGCCACAAAAGAAACAAGCCCAAACAACAACAACAGCTCAACAACAACTACGACAACAACAACAACGACAACTACGACAACGCCAACGACAACTCAATTAAGTAAATGAGTGAAAACCGAGATGTTGTTGCCCGCGCTGCTTATGTTGTCGTTATGTTGTTTGTGGATGTTTGTTGTTGCTCTTGGCAGAGTGGCTTACTTGTGTAATTAAGTGAGCAAATCACAAAATAATTATCCAGCTGGGGGGCACAAAATGCAATCGCTAAAACCCACCAGCACTTCTCGCTCTCTTTATTCTTCCGAGTATTTACTCCTGATGTCGTCATTGTAATTTTCCAAAAGAATGCAATTATCACACTCTGTCTCCCCTGACAATTAGCTAGCATAACTAAGGCTTATCTCAGCGTCATGCAAAAAGTCAATTACGCACAGCTTAAATGGCCCACAGAAAAACTGGCTAGCACCCACAAGCACAGCCACTCACACACATGCACACCCACACAGGCAGGCTGAAAAGGACATTTTGTAGCTATTGCGTCCTTTGGACGGCTGGCCACCCTTTTCCCATTCAGGTGCAGGCAAATTTGCCGCGTGCAATGACATGAAATGGAAGTTCTGAAAAAAAAAACTAAATGGAAAAGAATTTCACTTTGGCTGCAAAAGGGTAAAAGCAACTACACATTCTGTCAAAAGGATTTAAGGCTTTAAGCCATTTGCTGTACTTAAAAAATATAAAGTTAATAAAACTAGATTTATTTGTTTGCTCTGTATTATCGTTAGTAAATGATATGCCAATATGATTTATGTCAATTTTATGATTCAAAAATATCAATTTGATATTTTATCATATCATATAAATATCATATATCATATCATATCTTTATTCATATCAAAATGATATGAATGACTATCTTTATACATATCAAAATGATATGAATGACTTGATCTTTAAAAAAATATAAAATTGACCAGCACCAATTGACCATGTATTAATCTGTCCTTTGGACAATTTTTTTCTGTGCAGAACAATTGGTATTTAGATCATCATTATAATACCTTAAAATACCCCAATACATCTAATTCCCAAAAGCCGCAGTACAACCAAAAAAAGACCTTAAGAACTTATAACACTATTAGTTCAAGGAAGAATAGGTGTAAAGTAGGGGATTAGGAGGAGAAAACTTTTCAAAATTATACAAGTTTCGTTTTTAATCATCGCCCGCGCACTTTTATGGTAAACTATTTTAAGTATGCGCTGTCGATTCAAGCGAAAGTTAGCGATTTACGAGCACCTTCAACGCACTCAGCTCACGCGTATACTATACGCAAATATTACGTATACGTATGCGTACATGTATAGAAAGCCCCTGTTCCACTCCCCCGGGCGTTATTGAACCAACAAAAAGTTGAGCAGTCAGCGAAAATGGCATTTCCGGTTGAAGTTGGCACACAAACAAAATTCCAGCAATGTCGCTTTTATTTATAAGGCAACCCGAAATGCAGGCACGCACATGGTATATATCAACCCCTTGCCTGCTTTCCCGACTCCTCCTACACTCTGATTTCACTTGTTTTTGTTTCGCTTTTTTTTGTACTTTTTTTTTTTTTTCTTTTTGTCGTTGGCGACGTTTTTGGCATGCAAGTTTGCACTTTCCTTTTTTTTCTCACTTTTCTTTATTTTTGAGTGACTTTTTGCTGTTGCATGCACCAAGTGCAGACATGAGGCGAAAACGAGGCAAGACGAGGTCTTAACTAGGTCGATCATTTGATGGCACACGCACACACCTAAGCCCACCCGAACTCACATTAAATATTTACCAACACTCGGAAAAACAGGGCCATCTAATGTCCCGAAATGTTTCGATTTCAAAGTATTTTTTTCTTGAAATTCAAATATTTTTCTGCAGGTTGTTAAAAGAAAGATTTTGTCTTAAAGGAATTTTAATTAAAAATATCCACATCATTATTTTTTTTTCTTTTTATATATTTTTGATAATAAAGATATTTAAAAAGTATATTCTATAAATTTAATTGTACGGATTTGGGTTGTAATGTTAAAATTTAATAAGTTTAATTCAACAATATAAAAACTCAAATAAATAACAAATACTAAAATACAAAATAATGTCTGATAAATAAATAATATAATTTAACATTTAAATAAAATTCTTATTCTTTGTTTTAATAATTATTATTATTTTTGATTGGTTCCGATATTCTCCACTTAGTATAAAATTTAGAATACTTAAATAAAAATATTTTTTCTTTATATAAATCCATTTTCCAATAAAGTTTTCCGCAGTGCCATTATAGTGCGAGTAAAAATGGCGTGCGGAAATTATATAAGCTCACTTTATGCTATTAGGTTTTGACTTACTGCCTGTCTGGTGTATATTTGTCTGCCCGGCTGCCTCCGGGTGAACCATGTGCTTCCAGTCCGGCCGTAGCCGTAGCCTTCCAATTACATTACCCCGGTCCCGGATCGTCAGCGTGCTCCATTTCTCGGTCGCTTCCTCGACGGAAATACGGGGAATATGGTCGCCCACTTTGAGCCGGGCAAATATTTGCCCTGCCTTCGACTGAAAAGGTGATAAACTTGGCATAATGCAATATTTAATGTTTGAACAGGCATTTAAAAGGTTATATAATGCAGTTATGCTGTTTCCCCCACACTATCATCCGCATCCTCATAGTTATCATCATCATCATCATCATCATCATCATCATCATCATCATCATCAGCGCCAACTATCGTGGTCTGAAGTATTTCTGGTCGGTTGTTTGCCCAGCGCTGATAAGCTTTGAAATATTTTGCACGCCCTTGCATGTGGAAATGCAAAGTAGACGTGCACTTGCAACAAAAGTATCTTAAACTACAATTTTAGATTTCAGGCAGTCTCAGAAAAATTTTATGATAAGTTGTTACCTTTAGGTATAACAAAGACTTGATGGCATTCGCTTTTAATGACTAATGTACACAAAAAAAAATCAATATGAAACTTAGATCGATTTTTCATTATTTAAGCTTCATTTTAATTTGATATGTGGCCAGGTAAATTTGACCTGGTCAAAAAGGGTAAAAACGATATGGGTTTTAGATGACCTGAAATTTACATGGCCATATCGATTTTGTGGGAACATGATTTTTTTTTGTGTGCATGTAAATTTCTGGTTATGCAAAACCAATATCGTTTTTACATGAAATGCTCATTTCGACCATATCAAATTTACCTCAAGTTAAAATTGATATTACATAATGTAAAATGATCTACGTTTCATAACAATTTTTTTTTTTCGGGTGTGTAGTTTAGGCTGTACTAGACCCAATCTAGTTACAGTCGGAGCATTAGAGGCAGGGCCAAATCAGTGACAGGGGAGCTTCGGGTACGGTGTGGATGGATAGACATAGACCTTTATGGGCACAAACATACTCACAGAGTTCCAGTTCCCCAAAGCTACTGGGTTCGTGTGAGCGTGCTTACATGCTTTCGACTCTGTTGATTAATGTTGTTGGCCACCCAGCTGAGCATTGAGTAATGCCAAGCAACTTCTGCTTGATGGATAAACGGGACTCAGCAGGTCTTCCCATCCATCCGTTTCTCTCCAGTCCGTATTAGGGCCAAAAGAATGTTACACTCGGGCCAAAGTGTGTCTGGGGCATGCACATAAAATTACCTGAATAAACATTGAAGTCACCCATGAAGTGAGGTGTGCAGAGTCCAAATTTGGCATTCATTTGTGTTTACAATCTTTGGAATCATTAGTAGATATATGGGGAGCTTTTCCGAGAATCAGTTAAAATGGATCAATGGAGAATTAATCGAACTATTTTATATAGATTAGAGAAAACTATCTTTAAATGTGAAAAACATTGTTTTTTATTAAACGTTTATTTGAAAACTTATTTCTTATATTTATTTGTTATATTTACTTCTTATATTTATTTCTTATATTTCTTAGAACTATATTATCTGTTTAACTGTACTTTTATTAGATCAACACATTTTGGTAACTAACTAACAATAATTATTTAAAAATACCCAAAATGTCTTGAAATTATTAGGTTATTAAATGCAAAAAAAAAATAGTCAAATCATTAATTAATCAGAATTATTATCAAATTAAATGTTTTCTACACATGCAGTTTTTGACTAACTTGGTGACCTTTGCATATCTAACAGCCGTGTAATTTGTAAACGCAGCGATAAAGAAATAAGGAAACTATATCTAAATAAATCAATGGCTCATTTGCCAATGCCCCCGCCCTCGAGCAGCTGTTTACATAGGATATATGTCTAGGTATATACCGAAATACATACATACATATATGCGCCCACAGCAGCACATGCGTATAAACAACGTCTTATAGACACCCCGATGTACAAATATACAAATATACATATATCTGTATGCAGTGATCGTGATTGCGATCGGTTCACACATAATGCCGCTCCATCACGGCACGCGCCTCGCTCTAAAATCGGAGGAGCCGACGCACGTGAGAGAAAAGAGGGACGGGACAGAGTTGGATATAGATAGAGATCGAAAAAGAGAGATCGCCTTCTTTTTTGGGAGAGAATAGTGCATTTATTTTTAGGATAACAATGGGCCCCAAAGAGCACCGGCAAAGCGGGCGATATTCAGTGGATTTCTATATTTTTCTCGGGAAAAATCGAGGAAAATTTTTCAGTCGAGCGCATAGAGCAACGCGAGCAAGGCGTCTAAAGGCCAGTGCGCGAAATATTTTGTATATATACCAAATATATACCCAAAAATACCTATAGATATCTATATATATGTGCACAGATAGCCCACGGTATAAATATATACTCGAAAATTATACTACATATATGGTGGAGAAGGAAAAAAAATGAAAGAAAATCATTTCTCAATTTGACGAAAAGTAAAATGTGAAAAATTTGTGTGTGATTGTGTGAGCTGGTCATGAAAAATTGCAATACGAAGAAAAGGCCATAAAAGTGAGCAAAAAGGAAGAGATAGCAAATATCTCGGTGTGTATCTATAATAGTATTATCCCAAAAACGAAGCAATACACCAGATCCCAGCAACAAGAATCTTAAGTAGAGGAAAAACGTTGCGTTTCTTTCAGATACGTATTTCGAATTCAGATTCGGATTCGGATTCGTTTTGTGGTCTTGGTCTCTGCGGTAACGCTTCCTCGTTCCCATCCCATCAGCATCATCATCCTCCACATCCAACAACCCATCTATGCTATTTAGTTTTTGGGGTATGTTTTCTAGTTGCCGTTGCCTCCTCTCTTGGCTGCTTTTACTTTTTATTTCAACTGCTGCTTTTCTGGTCTTTTGCTCAAATAAAAATTCCTCTTGCGTGTTAGCTAAAAGTTATTTTTAAAAATTTCTTTTAATTTTGTTTTCTTGCTTGCGCGGAGATACGAGACTTTAAATACGGCGACGTCTTCGTCTGGCGGTTTGCTCTCAAGGAATTTTGAGCTCTCGCCGCAAAACCCCAACAAAATATTTCAAGTTTCCGCCTGGTACACAAATTAGATCTTGCAAATTAGCGAAATTAAATTGCATTGCATGCTCGGTGTAATTAATTCAACATCTATCACAGTTTTTCCTGCCCGATCTTATCCTCTTTTCAATTTTTCCGCTTGGAAGAAGTCTGTGTTTGTGTGTGTGTGGGTGGCAGTTGAAAATTGCACAAAGGAGCAGGCCAACCCTTCAGTTCCAGAAATGTGTTGGCCTTAACTTGGCTAAAGAGCGCTGTATAATGCCACAACTAATTGAATTTAATACATACGACTTGGGGTGTATAAACAAAATATTTTGGCATATTAGAAGCCATATATTATTTGTGCAATAATGCATTAAATTTCGTAAGCCAAACAAAGCAGCTTAAACATAATGGCCATTGGCAAAGGGGAAGTGCCTTATTTTCCTAGTTGAAAGATAATAGAGTGAACAGGCATCCTGTCCCAAAGATTTATGACCTCATTAATATCCGATCAACCTGTTCGGGCCAAATCGGTTGCTTGTAATTAAGCTCCTTCGTCTGCCTGTCAGCCGGACTGTAAACAAACTCACCACCTCACCGAAATGGCAATTAGGCAGGGCATTTATTTCACTACAGTTTGTCAAATGCAATATCCGTGAAAATGGACAGTCGGACAACGGAGGCGACGGACATTGGCAGGCAAACAGACAACCAGACAACGAACCTGGCCATGGCAACAATGTCACAACTCAAGTGTCAAACAAAAGGCGACGATGGCAATGGCAAAAGCACAGGCAACGCAACCAAAACAACGTCAATTTGGGCGGAGATTCTCAGGGAGTAAAGTGGAGGGCAGGTAACCAAACGGAACGGGGTAGCTAAAATATCAAAATTTGCACAATACTATGACTTTACGCTGGTGACAACAAAGCGCACAAATATTTTCCATTCAGCTCTCCGGTGTATGTACATTTTGCATAACTCAAACAAAGTAACTAAGCGAGCTACCAATTTTCTACTAAAATATTTAACATTGAAAGTTTAGCAAAAAAAAACGTAAACAAAAGTCTTTAAGGTGAAGACAGCCAAAGTTCTTGCGATTTTATCAATAAACAAGCTATAGTCGAGTACCTCGACTATCAGATACCCGTTACTCAGATAAAGAGAGCGAGAAGGACGGAGATATGCATGCTGGAAAGCGACTGCTTGCACTGCTTGAATTCCATTATTCGCTCATAACTTTTTAAGGAATAATCCGATTTGAAAAATTTCTTTTACATTTTGATAGGATTTCTTTGATGACCTGTTACATACTTTTTCACCTATATAATATATTTAACTCTACAAGTAACGGTTTAAAAAGTCATACCCCTTTAGACAATCATAAATTCTACGTTACATATTATTGAACCAGTATATTAATTTTAATATAAAATTTAAAGAATTAAATAAAAACTGCATATTTAAATTGTTAAGATAGAAAGAGAAGTAAAAAGTATGAAACAGAAAAAAATAGGCTTAAATTTAATATTATTTTTTTTTAACAATTTATTTTAGAATGCTAAATCATAATAATTCCGCATTAATATCCTTATTTAGGGTAATTGGTAGGCGTTTCTAGCGGAATTAATTGAAATTTGTTTATTTTACACAACTATTGCAATTTCAGAGCTCATTATACAGCTACCGTTGTGGCGTCAAATGTTTTAGCAAACGAAAACTTTTCTCGTATTCGGTTCCAATTTGCAAATATTAGTTTTTCCTTGGGGACACTATGAGCGGAATTCATCATTTGTAGTTTGCAGATGCTTTTGCCATTGCTTTTGCTTTTGCAGCGTACTCGTTACGATGGCCATTTTCATGTGGGGGAGGCTAGAGTAAATGAAAATGAAAACTTTTGGCCTGCAGCTCTTTCGGCACCGGCATAAAGAGCGAGAAGCGTTAAATTCTGGTTTCCACTAGCCAGCTAGAAAAGTTTTTCAGTTTTTCAACAGCAGCTCATTTGTTGTATGTGTGTGTGTGTTGGTGTGGGAGCTCCGGTTTCGTGGGTGTGTGGGTGCTCGCCTGTGTGTGTTGGCCAACTTTTGTGCAAGCAAAGGAAATGCTTGACATGTCTTGTTCCTTTCGCTGGCTCGCTTATTTTATTTAGCATTTTTCTTTTTTGCTTGCTTGCCTTTTGTTTGGCTTGTGTTTAGCCTGTGGCATTAACAAAAAAAAAAAAAAGTAAAATAAAATAGAAGCAAACAAAAAACTGTTTTGCTGTGCGTTTA
The DNA here is from genome assembly GCA_035046095.1 of Drosophila pseudotakahashii. NCBI lineage: Eukaryota > Metazoa > Arthropoda > Insecta > Diptera > Drosophilidae > Drosophila > Drosophila pseudotakahashii. Next base: position 529,484 of record JAWNOE010000139.1, on the reverse strand, counting down.
ATTTTTCCTTTCCTTTTTCGCAACATTTTAATTATTTGCCTGATCGTTTTTATTTATTTTTTCCGCTTGCCTTATGCTCTTGTGAGGCAATTTAAGCCTTTGACCCTCGAGGACCTTCAACTTATCTTGTGTATTTTGAGTTTTTTCTTTTGGTTCTTAATGTCTGGCAATTTGATAAATTGCATAAATATTATCTTCAGATTCACGGGAATATTGAGATGAGCAAAGACCATAAATCGTCCGATTTATTTAACGCAATTAATGCTGATGTTGATTTGGGTTGGCATTTGGACTGTCTGCTCTCGTTTTGCGTTCATTGAACGGCAACTTTTTGACTTATTGACACTTCGCATTGCCCGACATTTGCCTTAATTGCCAAGGGAGACGGCCATGCATATATATGTTTTATCTACATATATTTGTGTATTATTTATTAGACTTCAGACAACATAAATTCGTTTTCTCATTGTATTTTCGGTTTGTTTTCTTTTAATTACCCGAGCAGCACTGACGAAAATTTCTTTTGGCAGTGAAGATGTGTTTATTCTAATACAATAAATTAATGTAATTGGTTTGATATATGAAGAGGTTAACAGACTACAATGATTTCTATATTCTTTTGATTTTACTTTGTCTAAATACTTGGCATTCCATTGGGGTTTTCATATGTATTTTATATATAAATAAGTATATATACTTGGCCATTGTTTATGTTTTTCTTAAAATTAAGTGTATGATTTTCTGTATTTGTTTGACTTTGAATTCAAAATTTGATTACTTTCAAACAATTTCCTATAGTATTTAGTTATGAAAAAATAATTTAAATATTTTAATATTCAGGCCTTTAACTGATTAATTTTTTTTTGTTTAATTAATTACCTTTGTTTAAACACTCTTCTCACACTCTATAAACCGACGTGAACCTCAATTGAAATTTTAATTAAATTTAATATTTTTCAATCAATTGTATAAAGTGGATGGACTGAGATCCTTGAGCCTCATCGTTCCACCTAGAAAATGTCATTACAGTTATTCAATTAAGGCCCATCAGCAAAATGTTATTTTATCAACAGGGAAATTCATTTAATTTCGCAGACAATCGCATTGAAATTGATTTACTCGCATTTGAATATCAATTTTGCTTGTCCCGTGTGGAATTCTCTTAAAACACAAATAATTTGTCATTTTCCCTGGCCGTATATTTCGATATGTTTGCCCTTTGTTGCTGCGCTCTTGTCACTGGTTTTTCCTTTTTTTCCCACCCACTTCCTCCCACCGAATGACATTGAAGCTGAAATTCAATTATGCCATTGAATTCATTTCATTTCTCTGCACAACACGATTTTTATCATCGGTTTATGGCCGTTGATTAATTTGTGCTATTATTATTCTCGATTATATGAGGAATTTACCGCTTGACTGGAATTTAAGCGGACCGAGGAAAATTCAAATATTCGAGACAGTCACTGAAATAACTTGGCCAAAATGTCGCACTTGACTTGACCCAGAAAAACATTCTCATTTGCATATTTACATTGCCTATCTGGATGGAATTTATTGTTGCTGTTCCTGTCGAAAACAGTAGCGGTGCAAAAACAAAAAAAATAAAAATAAAAAGAATGAAAGCGAACTAAAGAAAAAAAATTGTAGAAGAAAATATTTTCCCTTTACGTAAACGACAGCGATGCAAGAAATTCCAAACTGACGGAAAAGCAAGCGCAGATATTTCAACAACTTCTGACTGCCAAGGAGGAAAGGGGGCGGCACGGCGGATGGGGGGCGTGGCCGCCGTCTTCGCTCGTGTTTATCTCTGCCGGGTGCCATCCTCCTCTAAAGCATCCCCATCCTCATCGAGATTCGCATAGTTAGTTGTTTCGCTAGCTGCTCAATGACATGTGCTGTCTGAGTGCCAAAAAATAGGGAGGGAAAAAAAAAATAAATAAATAGCAAAGACTGGACGCCTCGCAATGTTATTGTATCTTGCAGATGCGAAATTGAAGGCATCGGGCAAACAGCAAACGGCAAACGGCGAACGCCGAGTTCAGCGCACTTTGAAAACTGTTCGTTGCCCTGATTTTGATTTTGGATTTGGCTTTGGCTTCACCCAAGCAGATGCCCAAGATATATAAACTCAAAAAAAAGAATCAGAGCACCTCTCTATCTCTCTCTTTTGCACCGAGAAAAAATAGTTTGTCTGGATAGTAAAGGATTGTTCTTATAAGGAAAATATTATAATAAATTTTACTAGATGGATCGATAAAAAAAACATGATTTTACAAGTTTTTCTGGGGATTTTCAGAGGAAATAGGCTCAAAATTGGGAAATTTTTTTTATATACTATAGTACTCTATAAAAATCAAAAGTTTTTTTTAAATATAAATTAAAATTAATATAAAATATTAGTTTAAACGTTCATCAACCAACTAAATGATTATAAAAGGCATGAAAGTAATTTATTAAAAATTAAATTCAAAATAATTGCAGTGAAACAAAATATTTTAAAAATCTTGTTAAAACTTCGCAATGGAATAATACAACCCATATCATCTTATATCGATTTGTTCTAAAGGCTTTCTTAACTTAGAAATTATTAAAATGTAATCATTTTGATAAAAAGGTAAACTAGTAGGATAGGTATTTATCTGTACCACCAGAATAATCTCTTTAAATGAATATTTTTTTCTTTCTCTGTGAGAGGGGGCTGGCAATATAATTGCGTGTAAAGATTAACTTATTTATGTGTGTGAGAAGCCCTGGAGGAGAGGGAGGAGGAGGAGGAGGAGGAGGAGCTGCACGCGTGCCTCGCACATTTGTTATGCATCTGTGTAATCGTATCTTAAAGATACAATTGCAGCCGGGCATTGTTATTGTCGATTGTCGGTGCTCTGCGATGGTGGTGATGGTGGCTCGTGCCCAACTCCGCAGATGGCCCACGGCTGCCTGGGTTTCTGTTGTGGTTACACTTTAATTTACTAGCCATCAAGTGCACATTTATAATTGGAACGTTGCCAGCCAAAGGGGCGACCCTAGAGTGGCTTCTATCTGTCCGTATCCGTATCCGCATCTCTGTCGCCCCGCTCCCCTCTCCGTCCAACCCCCTCCGACTATATTTACTGGGTCTTTCCCTTATTCTTGGCTTGCTGGCTTGCTGGCCTGCCCTGTCGGTCGCTCATAACTGTCAGAGACAAAACGCTGCAGCTTAAGAGACCGGCAAGTCCTCATAGTTGCAGTGCCTGCAACTGCTCCACAATGCTGATAGATTAGTTCTCTAATAGCATCGCAATCCACATTCAGACAACACAATAGCAGAAACGGAGACGGAGCGATGAGTTGGCGGTGCGGTGGCCTTACAAGTGACCACTTTAAGCCAGACACTTGGCGGACCTTTAAGCAGAGTCAGCCAGATGTGGGTCGCCAGAATAAAGCATTCTGAGTTCAGAAAAACTTTATACTTATAAGGGTTAGCTTTATTTTAGGGTTAGGGTAATCATTTCTAGAAAAGGTGTTGCCTAAATGTTTATTATTTTCTTCAGCCTTTCTATTTTTAGAAAATAATTTCTGAATATAAGGAATTTATGTTCTTGTTTTTAGCGCGACTCTAGTTTATGAGAACCATTTCAAATATTTAAGAGCAAAATTAATTTAAAATTAATTTAAGCAAAATTTCCTTAAATAAAAAATAAATTTAATAATTTAATTTAAAAAGTTTATATCTCTACTTTGGAACATCAAAAGAAATGTTCAAAATATATACACAGAAAAAAAATGTATAAAAGATCAGATTGATATGAGCTAATCAATTTAATATTTTTTAAGGACCATGTTTTTATATTATTTTGATATGAGTAAAGATTATGTTTATTTTATTTTATATTGTTTGTTCAAAAAATACTAAATTTGGTATTTTATATGATATAATAAAATATCATGTTGATATGTTTGAATCTTAAATTTGACATAAATTATATCGGCTTTTTATTGATATGAAATAAGGTAGAAATGACACCATATCATATCGATTTTTTTTAAATATTATATTAAAATAATTTTGTTCTATTTTACATTCTTAGATCTTGAAATTTTTTTTTTTAAATCAAACAAATTTCTTAAAATAACAGTTTTTTGAACAAATTTTAATATCTTTTGGCTATAGTTTATTTATAAATATAGACAGTAAGTCAGAAACGGAGGCAACAATTCATGTGCAAAACTGCTTCCTGTGACAAGAGAAGACATTTCTGTCGCTTTTGACATCTTTTGGCACCTCATCAAAAGCAAGCCCTGAAAAATGTGTATATATATTTTGATAAAATATTGCTAAGAACATTTTTAAACAAATAAAATCTTTATGACACTGCGCGGTAAATATGATGGCCCAAAGTAAATGCTTCCCAGCAGCCTTGCTTGGGCATAATTAAAAACTTCTGCTCTTCTCCTACTCTTTTTTTTTGGCCAGTCAGGAGGAAGGGAGAAGTGCAGCCACAGTTACCAGCAACTTTTTGCCAGATTTTCCCATACACACGTCAATCCCCGAGAGCGATGGCCTTCACTTAACTTCTCTGTTCCACCCACTCGCCTCGTGGATAATTAATTGATTGCCCATTTGATTGAACGTTTGATGGATGAGTGCTGTCCGAGTGTTTGGTTCAGTTTGCTAACGGATTCCCCCATCCTTTCTCCTTCTCTTGCAGTAATTTGCATCGGCTGTCAGTGGAGCAGCCTCGCCATCAGACCCAGCCCCATCTCCAGCCTCAGCCTCAGCCCCAGATTCAGATCCAGCCTCGAGAACAGTAGCAGTTGCAGCCACCGCAATCACAGCCAGATCTGAATCCACCTCCGCACCCACATACACACCCCCACATCCACATCCACATCCACAGACATGGTGATAAGCAAACCCGATGGAGCGGCGCCCAATGGAGCGGCGGGAGGAGCGGGCGCCACATCAGCAGCACAGTCAGCTGCTCCAACGGGCCTCGATGCCACCGGGAACAGTCTGGCGCATCCCTCGGGGATACCGCAGGATCAAATAGACAATATCATGAGCGGCATCGCCAATACGGGCGACGTCAAAATGAACAATCACCGCAAGAAGCTGCGACAAAGGTGAGTGGTCCCTAAACGACTTCAATCAATATTTCAAAGACCCAACTAAAGTAATTGGCAATGTTATGTATAGTAAATGTTAAATGTTTAGTAATTTCAATTTAAATATAAATATAGCTTACCTATTTACCTGATTTACCTATTCTAGTTATGCAATACGCATATCGTTTCCACATGAAATACTCATTTCGAGCATATCGAATTTACGGAGCCAAATATCAAGTTAAAATTAATATTACATAATGTAAAATCGATCTACGTTTTATATCAATATTTTTTAAAACTTTATGATATAATCTACAATTTTATAGGTAAATTTCTATTATTAAAAAAAAAAAGTTTTTTATTTAACTTATAATACTTTAAAATAGCAATAAATTATCCACAATTCTGTTGTAAATATCCATTAAATATTAAATATTAGAAAACTAACTAATTTCTGCTATAAAATATTTTTGTTCGAGCTAAAATCTTATCAAGTTTAGGTTGTAAATCGTCGACTGTAAAAAACCTTTAGTGTTAGATACAAAACAATCCAGTACGGAATTTAATAAATTTCATTTTTCTTATTCCTTACAGATTTGATATTATTAAGAAACTAGGACAAGGCACCTACGGCAAGGTGCAATTAGGTATTAATAAGGAAACCGGCCAAGAGGTGGCCATTAAAACCATCAAGAAGTGCAAAATCGAGGCCGAGGCTGATTTAGTGCGCATCCGGCGCGAAGTGCAGATCATGAGCTCAGTGCATCATCCAAACATCATCCACATCTACGAAGGTAACTAATCTGTTTACAATCAAAACAAAAGCAAATAAATGTAAAACTCTGAACATGGTTTCAGTATTCGAGAACCGTGAGAAAATGGTGCTTGTTATGGAGTTCGCCGCTGGCGGCGAGCTCTACGACTATCTGTCTGAAAGGAAGGTTCTCACCGAGGAGGAGGCGCGCCGAATCTTCCGCCAGGTGGCCACCGCTGTCTACTACTGTCACAAACACAAGATTTGCCATCGCGATCTCAAACTGGAGAATATCCTGCTGGACGAGAAGGGCAATGCGAAGGTAAGCAAGGGGTTTTAAAGGGATTCGAAATGAGAAAATAATTATTAAAAAAATTATATAATTATATAGCCGTAATTTGTTGTTCTTCTGAAAGAATACACTCATACAAATTTCTGTCTAAAATTTAGAAATCTCGTATAGATCATTTCTAGATTTAAAGGAAAATTTTCTAAAAACAAGAAAAATGTTTGTTCATTGCAAAGGCTCGCGATTTTAAGGCGAGATTTCTAAATTGTATAAAGAAATTTGTATGAGTGTAGGTTTTCTAAAAGTTAAGATCAACTTTAAAAGCTTTATATTAACAACTAAATAATATAGTACATTTTTGATTCTTTATTAAAGTAATTTAAAGTAATTAATTGGTCTTCAATAACTATATATTTATGTATAAAATGTTATTTCTTCGTTTTTCAGATTGCCGACTTTGGTTTGTCGAATGTGTTCGATGACCAGCGCCTGCTGGGCACCTTCTGCGGCTCCCCACTCTACGCCTCGCCAGAAATCGTGGAGGGAACTCCGTACCAGGGACCCGAGGTGGACTGCTGGTCACTGGGCGTGCTGCTCTACACGCTGGTCTACGGCTCCATGCCCTTCGATGGCTCCAACTTCAAGCGGTTGGTGAAGCAGATTAGCCAGGGCGACTACTATGAACCAAGGAAACCTTCGCGAGCCTCCACTCTGATCCGGGACATGCTGACCGTGTGTCCGAGGAAGCGGGCCAGCATCGAGCAGATCTGCTCGCACTGGTGGGTGAACGAGAACGACAATGTGTCCTGTCTGGACCTGGCCGAGGATCTGGCCAACCAGACCCCAGTGCGATTGGATGTCCTGCTGTCACTCACGCCAGCAACAATTACGGCGGATCAGCTGGTGGTGCCGTCGGCGGAGGGAGCAGCTGCTGCCAAGGCGGCGGCCAATGAACGCGTTCCCCGCTCCCATTCGGTGGGCTCGATCCGCGATATGGGACCACCGAACACGGAGGCGGAGCGCCGTATCCTGGACATGGTGGCCGGTGAGTCGAAGTCCATCTTCCTGCTTGTCGCTTCTGAAATCGCTTGAGTGGTCCCCAGTGTGTGAGATAGAAGTTCCCGTGCAGCAACCCGCGCAGAGAATTTTGAGTAATAGGATGGGTCGATTTGGAAGGACACTATACAAACGTAAAATCTATGTAATCTATGAAAAATGCTAGGCAATGTTTAAAACTAGAGTGAAGTTCCATCGTTTAATCTAAAAATAGTAATTTTATGCTTATTAAGACAGATGTAATGATAATGGATTTTGTTTTTACCGTAATATTGCTTAGCTGAGATCATAGATTACAATCCCGTGAAGATATTAGTCCAGCAAATCGTCCCACCCTATTGTGTATATAAATGGAGACTAACTGGCTGCCCAACACACACCGACACCAACCGAACACCGAACACCTACCCACTAACTGATCCTGATCCCGGAACCAAATCCTCACCACATAACCCCATCACTTGCGAGTGTACTAAACTACTTGAAACTAAAGTCATTTAACCAAACTCATTAAACCACGCCACCCTTTCTCTCTCTCTCTCTCTCTCTCTCTCTGTGTCTGCTTGGTGAATGTTTTCCAGCTGGAGGAGAAGCCGCCCTGATGCCCTCACCCACCAGGACCATTACTCCCGCCCAGAGTCCGGTGCAAACCAAGAGGAAGCTGCAGCCCACTGTTTCCACGGAGAATGCAGCCGGGACCACAGCCAAAAAGAAGGAGAAGCCGGCCAATAGCTCGTTTGTGATCAGCAAGGATGGTGCGCCGCTGACTGAGGCACCACCACCGACCATCATCGAACCTCAAGCCACGCTCATGGAGGCGGAAACGATTGCCAATATACCAGAGGAGGTACCACCAGCGACGCCCAGTTACTCCCAGAAAGACATGCAAATGGTGGGTGATCTCTGCGAGCAGTTGATGGGAGATGGCTCCACCACTCCGGCGGCAGCAGCACCACCTGCACCCACACCTGTTGCTCGCCAGGCCACCAGGGGCAAACTGGATGCTGTGGTGGAGACGCCCGAGGAGAAGGACGCCACCAAGGTGATCAAGAAGTTTGTGAACAAGCACAAGACGGCCGATCTGGTGAATGCCATCAATGAGAGTGCCTCCAAGGCCGTGGCGCCCGTGGCTGCTGCTCCGCCCTTCGTGCGCAAGTGCAGCCTGCAGGATGAGACCACACTGAACAAGTTCAATGCCGAGCGTCGGAAGTCGCGGATTCTGGAGACGGCCGAGAAGTTCCAACCACCGCCGCCGGTGGCCGCAGCAGCAGCAGCTGCTCCAGAGAAACCCAAGAAGCTCAGCATACCCGGCGTCAGCGTGGGCAGTTTCAAGAAGGAGTTCGAGAAGAAGGCCACCAATCCGCCGGCCGTAGAAGGACCCACGCCCGGTGAACTGAGGGCTCAGGAGCAGGTGGCAGCAGCAGCAGCGGCGGCCCAGGAAGCCGAAGCCCTGAGCACTCCGCCGCCATCGCCAGTGGTGGCTCAATCCTTGGAGGCCAGCGATTCCAAAAACTCGGTAGCCTCCATTTCGCTGGACGAGGCCCGGCGCTCCATGGAGAACTCCATTGCCCTGCTGCTGCAGGCCCAAAACGAGTCCAGCAAGGAGGTGGACCAGCTGTGCGCCCAAACGGAGACCATTGGCGTCAGTGAGCCAGCGACTGTGCAGGAGCGCGAGCGTAAGTTGAAGAACGCCCGCGCCATCATCGGAAATGCCATCCAGCCAGGTGAGTGCTCTTTGCATGATAGATCCTAAGACTACCCCCATAGAGACTATGATATCCGTACCTAAGTTAAGCTAAACCACGCAGCGCTTTCAAGTTGACTACTAGCATTACTTAGCTCTAGTATCCGGGATCTGGTTTTGCGTCAGGGTACAAGTCAAAGGTCAGATTATTCAGTTTTCATATCAGTTTTCAAAAATAATAAAGACAATCTATAAATCTGGAAAAATACCTTTAATTGAAAAAACTAATTTCTCACTTCAGAGAAGCTGAGAACTTTCTAAAACCCGCACAATCTTAATTTATTCGAACTTTCAGAACACTTCTTGTTTTTTTCTCCCTCTATTCAAATAACTTTTGACTTGTATTTAGCAAAACCCGGTTCCTTCGTCTTGTTTTCTATCTTTACTTTGGCATATATATTTAATTCCTTTCCATTTTCAATGTGTATGTGAACGTTTTGCAAGCCGAGTGCTGCATGGATTATATTTGGCTTTAGGAATATAATCTCCTGCTCACACTCACCGAACTTCATCTGAAGAACCAACAAACCGAGCGAATCCTCCTTTCCAATTTCGCAATTTTGCTTGGCCAATCCACAAAAGCCAATATAAAAAAGAAATAAAGAATGAAATCCTCAAGCAAAAAATACACTCATCATCGACATCACCATATCATCATCATCAAACTCACCTGTCTTTTGTCTATCGCTCCCTCTTGTGCTGACTACCTCATCGCTGGGGTGGATCGATTCGTAAGGATTTAAATATCAAAAGTCTAGCCAAAAAGTGTGTTTTTTTAAGATTCAATACTAGAAATACTGAGAAATACGAATATAATTAATTATTAATCTATTATAAATTATATTTTAAAATGTTGTTGTTACAACATAATTAGTTATTCAATTTGATAAAAATATTAATTATGAAGGAGATTTTTGAAGGAATATTGCCTACAATTCCATGCGATCGACCCACTCCATCTTCCATACATGCTCATCATATTCATTGACTCATCATCTTAATTTTAGTGATACGCAGGCCAGCACCGTTTTATGGCATCGGCAACGGCTATGCGAGTGGCATGGTGGGTGGTGCTGGTGGTGGTGGTGCTGCGTCTGTTAACAGTGCACCCAAGCGAGCACAGAGTGGCGTCAATTTTATGGGCTATTCGGGAGCAATATCGCCGGGAACGGCAGCAACATCGCCACCGATTATGGAACCCCAGACGGCACCGCCGGTGCTAATATCACCCAATGCTTTGGCTGCGGCCAAGCAAACGATACAGCAGAGGATTTTCGGCGGTGGACTGGCCAGTCCAAATAGCCATTCCCTAACCAGGAGACCAGCCACTTGGCAACCGCAGGCCTCCTACAGCACGGCCAGCATTTTCCAACCGCCGACGAGTGCGAGTAGTCCGTTCAAGATGCTGCAGCAGCAATATCAGCAGCGCTGTCAGGAGGATCAGAAGCCGAGTGCTCTATTCACGCCGCCTCCATCGCCACAATATGCAGCCAGCCATGCCCTCGCCCTCGCCGTCCAATCAGCACCCAGCTACGGAGCCAACAGCAGCAACAGCAACAGCGGTACCAACAGCAGCAGCAACAATAGAGGCAACGGCAGCAGCAGCAGCAACAGCAACATAGGCAACTGCAACACGATGCCTAATCTCAAATACAATGTCAATTCGCGCACGAGACCATTCAATCATAATCAAGCTCAAGACACACTCAATACCAATGCCAGTGCTACATGTGCCTTGCCTGCGGCTATGTGGCTGAAATGTAAGTCTTGGCAGCGGCTCCAAAAAACGAAAGAAAAAAATCCCAACCGAATCCGTATCCAAAAACCAAAAACAAAACAGAAACATGTGCTTTGTGCTATGTGTGCCTGCGAAAAAAAACAAAAACCAAAAACCGAATCAATCCACTCAATCCGTTTCCGTTTCCTGTTGCGTTCCGTTCCTCGATTATTTGTTATTCTTTCCGCTCCCTTTGCTATATGAACACTGGCTGGCCTTTGGGAAGAGTCCAAGGTTAATCAGTGTCATAATATCCTGGCTTGGTAGACCTGGCTTTCCCTTTCCCAAATTTACACCCGAAAAAACCCCAAATCTTTGGCTCTCCCATCTCTTTGGACGTTGTTCGATGTTCTCGATGTGTGGTTGTTGTTCTCGTTCTCGTTGTTGTTGTTGATGTTGCTGCTGCTGCTGTTGCAGTTCTTGTTGTTATTGTTGTTCGTGCTCGTTGATGTTCTGACTTTCAAGTAGTAGTCTCGGCATAACCCCCCCTTATAAAACACATAGGCGCGCGCCTTAACCCTCGAAACTGCACTCCTTTGGCCTCAATGACAAGTTACTCTTTGTGTTCTCTTACTCTGTTACTGATGCTTTAATTGCTTACTTGTTCCTCTTGCACCATTTACAATGTACACTTTCCACAATGGATTAACTCAAAGTAATCGTTGTACTCTTTAATCTACAGCCTCGCCGGGCATCGAAGGACCCCCAACTCCACCAGGGGCGGTCAAGACCTCGACTGCCTCGATTACCCTTAAATCGGCCACCCTGCCGCGTCGCAAGATTAACGCCAAGGCGGAGGTGCAGCTGGACATCAAGCCTCGGATCCCGGAACAGGGAGCTCCTCCCCAGCCGGCGATGCGCTTCAGCACGGAGATGCAACATCCGGTGGCCGATCTGCGCAGTGCCCCGCCCCGCGAGGGCCCCATCCCCTACAGCCCCATCAAGACGACGCTGCAGGCGCGGGCCACCAGTCTGGAGCCCAAGGAGCATGTCATCACCATCCAGCGACCGCCCACGCAGCACGCCTACGGACGCACCAGCTCCAACACAACCACGCGGTGAGTACCGGATGGGAACCCCAAGGCGTATAATTCGCCAATTTATTGCCTCGATTTTTCTCTGGGCTCGCGAAGAAAATTCAATATAATTGGTTAAATGGAACTTAAATTGCAGGGTTCAGGTTATCAGGTTTCGATTTCGGACTCCTTTTTATACCCGTTACTCGTTGAGTGTATATTGAGGGTATATTGTATTCGTCGGAAAGTATGTAACAGGACGCGATCAGGATTACTAGCCGCGTCGATCCAGCCATGTCCCTCCGTCCGTCTGTCTGTCCGTATAAACGCTGAGATCTTAGAAACTATAAAAGCTAGAAAGTTGGGATCAACCATGCAGATTCTTGGGGTTCCTACGTCGTTACGCCCACAATCGCTTTTGGAAAAGTATAAATGCAATTTCGTTGTGTTTATTTATACACATCGAAATGTAGAAGAAATTTTTTAAATCGAACCATTTGTTAAAAAGTTATGAGCATATGGAGTTTAAGCTTGCATACATATCTCCATCTCCCTTGCACTTCCTTTAACTGAGTAATGGGTATCTGATAGTCGAGGTACTCGACTATAGCGTTCTCTCTTGTTTTATATTTCCTTAAACGAAACTACTATTAAACAAGAGAGAACGCTATAGTCGGGTGTCCCGACTATCAGATACCCGTTACTCAGCTAAAGGAGTGCGAGGGAGATAGATATATAAAATCTTTGATCGGGCATAACTTTTTAACGAATGGTCCGATTTGAAAAATTTCTTCTACATTTCGATAGGTATTGATAGTCACAATAAAACTGCATTTTTAGTTTTCCAAAATCTTTAATGGTGTGGGCGCCAGACACCTTTAAAAAAATGGTGTAGGGCGATTGAGGGCGTTAGAGGGGGCGTGGCACCATTTTGAAATAAACTTGCGCTGCGTAGGAACTCCAAGAATATGCATGCAAAATGCCAATCCTCTAGCTTTTATAGTTTCCGAGATCTCAGCGTTCATACGGACGGACAGACGGACAGACGGACATGGCTAGTTCGACTCGGCTAGTGATCCTGATCAAGAATATATATACTTTATAGGGTCGGAAAAGCTTCCTTCTCCCTGTTACATACTTTTGCACGAATACAATATACCCTTTTACTCTACGAGTAACGGGTATAATGATATATAGATATATACAGGCTAGCAAAACAAATATTTAAAGTAAATAATATTTTATTAATCTATTTTAAAGTGTTTTTTGTTTGTTTGTAAAACAATTTGATTGGCCTTTGTTTTCCATTTCTAGTTCATTAATCTTTAATTCAAACCAATCAATATAAAAGAGTATATCATTTAAAATACGCTATGTAGATACAAGTTTAATACTATACAAAAAAACCATCCCTCTATCAACTTAATTTCCTGTGTAAGCTTATGATGGATTTCGCATGTTTCATGACCTCTTGCAGTTCCGGCTCGCTGTCACGGCAGTCGACGGTGGAATCCGAGTCGGATGCGACCACCACGGCCACGAATATGTCGCAGGCCACCATCACGAGCACCTCCCAGCCCATCAAGAAGAGTCCGCGGGAGTTTATCATCCCGATTGCCGTCGAGGGAGGCGGCTTCATCACGCCCCGGGAACGCAGCGTGGAGCCATCGGAATCTAGCCACACCACCAGCAGTCGGTCCACGTTCACCCGCCTGCGTCCGTCGCGTCGCATTGGGTAAAGTTTAAGCTTTAAAAATTCCCATCGCCCCCCCTGTGCAGTTTTCTGAATTCAATTTCGTATGCAGCTCACTGTTAAGCGAGGCGGGCTTCGATGAGGGCTCGCCATTCCAGAAGATGCGCACCACTTCGATAACCCGGGATGGCGTCAGCGGAGGAGCCGAGGACGAGGCCCGCTTCACCCCGCACCGACTCAGGTTTGCCCACATTCTAACTTCCGCTTAGCCCTATCCTTAGCCGACAAGGTTTTCCTCTTTCCTGCACCCAAAGAAAATGCATTAGATTCAATATATACAAAAAGTGTTAAAGTATTTTCTTTCATTCTACAAACATTTTTAATTAAAGTCTACAAATTTAATTAAATAATGATTAAATACTTGCTAGTATTTAATGAGGAATAAACCTGAGGCACTTTATTCAATTATTATTGTAATTGAATTTATTTCATTATTAAAATATATTAGAATAAACCTATCCTAAATATTATATTAATAGAATTTATTTCAATTTAATCTGGTTTAAATACGTGCTAGAATTTAATAAGGAATAAACCTGACGAAGCTTTATTTATTTATTATTTTAATAGAATTTATTTAAATTTAATTTCTCTATTGAAATAAAAACATTTGACGAACTTTAAAGTAATTTTGGTCTTTAATATGACTTGCTTCTTTGAGTGTAGTTCATGAATAAGTAACTGGATTGCTAAATTGAATCTGGCTTGCACAGTTTCCTCCTCCCAGCCTCCTGGACTGCCGTTTGATTCGGTTATTTTCATCATCATGCATATATATATTCTTTTTTCTATTTGACACACCCGCAGAAGCTCAAGACCTGTCAAGAAAATTAGTCAAGACAACGATTCGCAAAGCTCCAACGAGGAGGATGATGACGATGACGATGGCTTTGAGATACTCACGGCGGAGAATCTGTTCTCGACCTTGCTGCAGCGGGTAAGCCGTCATCTGTCCGCCGTAATGTGGCCCCATCTTTCAACAGTCGTGTTCCTTTGCTGATTTTTAGGTGCGGGCCCTAACGAATCGCCTGAACGTCAACAGTGACCTGACGGTCGGATTCCCCAGCCATTCTAGTCGCCTGCTCACGGACATTTCGCGGCAGGCCCAAAGTCACAGTCCATTCTGGAGCCAGGGCAGTCCCTTTGCCAGGTGAGTGCGCCCTCGAGAGCGGGGGAATGGAGTTGGAGTGGCGCAGCTAAAGTTGATTGCCATCCCAGCCCGGACTGGCTGTCAGTCAGTCAGTCAGTCAGTCAGTCAGTCAGCTTATGCAAACGTGTCGCGGCACTGGCTCTAGTTAATAATTTCATTAAATTCCCTTGGAGTGCTTGTCTCCCTGGAGAGTTATTTGATTAAGAGCCGGCTTCTGGCAGCTAAAGATGGGTGCAATTTGCTACTCGCATCCTCTGTAGCTTCAACCATTGGACGACTGCTTTATCCACCCACCGACATTAACTGCAAATTTGTTGTCCATCTCTTACATGCTGCCCTCCACATGCCTACCATCTAACAAATAACAAAAAATAACTCACCAAACATGCTTAAACTAATTGTACGCCAAGTGTGCTTAGATCTCAAGTTAGTTATACGTATAGCGAAACGGTCGAGAAGAAGAAAGTGTAAGTACTAAGGCTTGAAATGACTTTTTAGCAGTTGAAGACCTTTCAATACCATGCTTAAAAGTACAGTGTGATTTGGAATCAAATTTAAAGAATTTATGTTAACAATGAGCTACATTTGACATTTTAAAATATATCTATAAATCTTTCAAAAAATACAATATAAGAAGAAAGGAAAGTTTCATCGCGAAAGCTTTAAAAGTGAGACTAATTCGCATAGAAACGGACAGACGGACATACGGACAGACAGATGTACATACGAACAGGCGTACATACGGACAGATGTACATACGGACAGACGTACGTACGGACAGACTATACAACCCTCTGCAAGGGTATATAAAGGAGTTTGTATATAATGAAAGTACTTTCAAAGGTTTCTGTGAATTTCTTAGGCTTTTGAAACTTGACTAATCATAAAGCTTGCTTGTTGCTGTATATAATTTTAAAGATTCCATTAAATTCCGATTAAGTTTGGTTTGAAACTCACTGTGCGCTGCTTTAAGACCCACCCAGAACTCACTTTCGCAACGCACAATTAAACCGCAATCCATCCATCCATTCCGCCTAATACCTAATACCTTATACCTGGCTGTCTTTCACCTGCTCCCGCTCCTGCTCCTGCTTCCAGGTGCGGGAGGCGCTGGCTGAGGGCCTTGAACATTACGGAGCGGCTGCGTCGGTGGTTGGGCCACGCCCCCCAATGCTGCCTGTAAGTTTTGGCAACCGTATGTACCACCCCGTATGTAATGTGCAAGTCCCTCGGCGCTGAACGTTCGAAATCGCTTGGAAATCGAAATCGCTAATGCATTGTTCTCACCGGTGTCCACTGTGCTTATCTCTATTATAATATCCTTCACAGCCGCCTGAATAGCAGCAATAGCAGCGGACTGGGAGCTCCTTGGCGGCACAGCATGTCCCGGGATATGAGCAGCGACATGGATTCGATGTTCTCGCGCACGGGGGCCACGCTGCCAAGAGGTGAATATCACAGAATAAAGAGTAAATACCTAGATCAGTAGTGAGACACGCCAGTCAGAGCCGGAAGTGTGCCTCTGATGCCCAGCGACGATGAAGCCACACAGACAAAAAAAAAACAAAACTAAAAAAAAGAACAATACAAATGTAGAATGCTACGTAAATAAGAATACTTTCACTTTCAATATGCCTATATCGTAAACTTAATTAAAACTGTTTTATTTCAAGTAGTTTTTGATGTCTGCTAAACAAAAAACAAAAAACAAACAAATGAACACAGATCACCGATCTACTTAGTCTAAAACCCTATATTGTCCCATAAAATCCAGATAAAACAATAGCCAAACAAAAAGAAAACACAATAATTAATCATAAGTGTCTACTGTAATTATCAAGTGAAAATGCCAATTAATACTTAAACAATGACAAACCATTATTTCCGTTGAAGACTATATTTAATTGATTTACTGTTTTGTGTGCGCGCACAGTTCTTAATAGCATAATTCAAACTCAATCAATATTCACTCTATATCTATTCTATCCAGTGAACTATCTATCTATAACTACTATCTATTCTATCTATCTAAATGCTGTCTGTCTTAGAGCACCACTCTTTTGTTATTAACCCTTAATGCCGCTGACGCTTACAAACCAGAATATCTATTTATTTATTGCTCAACAGAAGAAAACCACCCCCACTTCCTACCTTAACTTATGCACTATTTATTTATTAGTTTTTATTTACCCCATTTATGATTTGCCTTTCAAATTTTTGTTCTGCACTCATGCAATGATGATGAAAATAAAGTTACTTAGCAGAGAAAAGCGATGAGGAAAAACCCCAAGAATTTGTTAAGTCAATAAGAAGTGTAATCAAATCGTATTCAAAGTTCTGTATACCAGCGCTCAAGGTATATATGCTTAAATATATATATATTCATTTATGGCGAACCCGAATCAGGCCTAACCCTTGACCTAAATGTTATTCGAAATGAGATGATGAAAGTATGTGGATATGGCGACCCGAGAAGATTGTACTTAATGTTAAAAGTGAAATAAACTAAAGCGAATGAAACCAACACCTAATAAATTTACTACATTTTGCAGTGAGAACAACAACATAGATGACAATAAAAAAGAAAAACAATCCAAACGAAAGAAGACAAAACCTTTTGTTATTTTATTTGTGGTGACCACTGAGATTTTGTTTTCGCAACCAAAAGAATTGTTCGATATACATATATATATATTTTCTTTGGCAATTAATTGTTGTACAGTTTTTTATGCAAATGGCCCCGCTACCTTAAATTTGTTTTAGTTTTACCAACTCGTTTAAATACATATATTTATATGTCGTATATAAATATATATATCCCTCACCAACCACAAACAAAACAAACTACAAGTTTTCTAATGCGCTAACCCCAATAAAAAAAAAACCAAAAGACAAAGTTTCAAGTTGAGTTTCCCAGTTTTTCTTCTTTTTTGATGTTTTTTATTAGTTACAAACTGAATTAAACCCCGAAAATGCAAAACAAAAAGCGAATAATAAGTAAACGAAATTAAACCAAAATTTGTGTTGTACAAGAAATTTATTTGTTTAACACCACTAAGCTCACACGCACACCCACACACATGCAAATACAAATACATGCGCACCAAGCAACCAACACACCCAAAGCTTCTCAATGTAGTTTACTCTGTCCACGCTGTTAAAAAACCGCCAACAAACAAGCTAAAAAAAACAACCAAACCAACCAACCAACAACTAACTTGGCACTAAAAAAAATGTTGTTTCCAAAAAAAATCAAAAAAATATATTTAAAAAAAACAAAAACAAATTTCTGAGTTCTGGGCTTTTTTTGGATAAATCTTTAACCACTTAAAATATAATAATAATATTGAAACCAGCGGCAATCTCTTTTTAAATGTGAAACAGAGTTGATAGAGCAAAACCAAGAAAAAAATGTCCAAAACTTTGAATACGATAATGTACAGAACTGAAACTCTCTCAGCTACTAATCGAACTTGTTTACGTTCATCATCATTCCATACCGTAGAGAAAAAAACCCTAACCCCCTTATAAAATCATGATCAAAAGCCACCGTAGTCGTAGTTAGAGCTTTTCACTCGATGGCTTGGAGTGATTCAGCAAGCCATCAACCAACCAATTCAATTCTGCTGATGATTTGATGTATTACGAATACCTAATGATTTTATTATTGGCCGTTTACACACGTTTTGTACTTACTTTCGTTTACAGTTGGTTTAACTACTTTAACTACTACTACCACGCCCACAAAGCATGTTATAACCATTAACCAGAGTCCGTTCAGTACCGCCACCAAAACGCATCCGGGTCATTTTGCCACCACCGCCACCAAAACGGTGGCCGTTGCCGTTGCCGGGGTTCCGAAGCAGCTAACGATAACCACGACGACCACCAGCAGTAGCAACGCCAACGGCAGGAGCAGGCCACCACCAGCAATCCCGGCCATAAAATCCGCAGCCACAATCACCACACCCCAGCTGCCAGCGGCCAAAAGCACCACTAGCAGCAGCAGCAGCACCACCACCTCAACCACCTCAAGCTGCCCAAGGAAGCTATAAAGTCAAGATATAATGGTGGTTGGGTGGTGCTGCTTCTTTCCTATAGACTGCCCAATAACGAGTTCCATCTTTTATGTTGCCAAAATTCGATTTGCATATTTGTTTTTATTATTTAAAATTTTTAAATGCTACGAATTTGTTGAGTGAACAACTTTTTAATTGAATCCTTAAGATCTAAATGGAATTCGGCTTTTAAATGTTATTATTATTATTATATTTTATATTTTAAAAATCGAAAGTCATGTATTTTTTATTTGAGGCAACTAGAGCAACACAGCATTCCCCCAAGTACAATGTATATTGTATTATTGTGATTTTGATTTTAAAATTAATTTTAAACCTCAACAAGAGTTACGCGTACTCAAGTCATTTTTACCCAACTCATCCTACATTCGCCTCAGTCAAGCAATTCCTCTAGCGCAAAAGCTTCAAGCATACCAACTAAGCAATACGTTTACTTAAAGCCAAGCCTAATACTATAACCGATAAAACTGATAACCGATAACAAATAACCGATGACCGATAACCCATAACCGCGAACTAAACATCTAAACTGAAGAACCCTAAAATATGAAACTATTTTTATACGTACACCAAGTGAAATAAAACATGAAATCCAATTTGACCAGCATTTTGTTACTGCCCGTTAATCGTTAGACCTGCACGTGAGCTAATCCCAGTTGTTTTTTGATTTTGTTAACCCCTGTTGGACACTCGTAATCCTTCACATCCTGCAAGTTTGTTAAGTGTTCGAGTTGAAGCTTACCCGCTTCGATTGCGTCTCTGGAAAGCAAATTCTTTTGGTTGCCAAAAACGAAAACGAGAAAAGTTTTCAGATCTCTGGGGCTGAGGAAGTGGGGCAGTCAATCAGTCAATCAATCAATCAATCATTGCAATCACCATGTAAGTAATCCTGAATAATTGAATTCCCTCAGTTCATTTGGCAAGTAAGTGGAATACTTTATCAATCACTAGACGTTTGTATTTCGTTTTCTAGAAGATGCCAAATATTTATATTGTCCCCGCATTTTCACCTATTCACAGGTCATCATCAAGGCAAGGCGAAGCCCAGCTCAGCTCCGGCCCAAGTGGAGAAGGATTCGGCCAAGGGATCTTCGACGGCGACGGCAAACAGCGAGGAGCCTTTGGACCTGGCCGATCTGGATCTTTCAAGGCTGCGCCTAAGCAAAAAGGATTTGGAGACCTTGTCCAGCATAACGCCGGGATTGCCCAAGTGTTTTCAGGAGCAACTGCTGGCCAAGCTGCCGCCCACTCAGGCGCGCAAGTTATCCCGCACCCTGAGCGTTCAGACCAGTGCTCCCAGTACTTCCAACACCCCAAAGGTCTACAAACGCAGCCAGAGCGGCGGAAGGGGCTACCAGCCGGAGCAGCAGCGGCAGGAGGAGGAGCTGGCCGACTTCAAGACCAAACCCCTGACAGATGCGCCCAAGACAACTGCAGCCAGTACGGCCATTTACAGGCGAAGCCTCAGTCGCAGTCAGGCGCCCAGCCAGAATCCCGGACAGGATGCCGAGAGCCGGATGCCGACGACCCAGAACCAGAGCCAGACAACTAAAAGCCGTAGCAGCAGTGTCTGCCGCGATGACTATGGCAAATCCTCCCTTTGCAGCAGCAGCACCTACACCAGCGACATTAGCGAGAAGTACAAGTACTACTCCCCGTATCTCAGCAAATCCAGCAATGTGAGTCCATCGCTGGCCTCGAAGGATGCGCCCGAGAAGCGTTACAGTGGTGGACTGGGACGTCCACCGAGTGGTTGCCTTTCGCCACCGCCGCAATTGCCTCAAGTGGCGGCCACGGAAGGATCTCAATCCCTGAGGATTGGACGCTCATCGCAGCGTCGAATTTCCCGCTTCCTGCGTCCCGACTTCTTCGACGATCCCCGGGATCGGGAAACCCAAAGCATGCTGAGGGAGATACGCGAAAAGTCCATCGATCGTCAGCAGGATCAGGAGCAGACGCAGGCTCAGGACTTGAGGCGTCGCAAGCACAGTCTGCCCAATGTGGAGCAGGCGGAGCCACCTCTTGAGGCGGCACCCATCAGATCCTCCATGCGACATTCGCGCAACAAGAGTATGGAGTTGTTCACGGATGCCGAATCGAATGGCCAGGTTCAGGAGCCTCTAAAGTCCCTGTCAGCCAGACAGCGCAGTGTTTCGAGAGCTCGGGAACTGGAAACGGAACTGGACAAGCACGAACTGGCGGACAAGATACTCCAGGAGTTGCAGCTCCTATCCGCAGTAAGAACCCAACATGAACAGGCCGAGGAGTCGGAGAAAACCGAGGAGACCTCCACCATTAAGAAGGTGAAGAAGTTAAAACCCAAGGAACTTGAGCCGGAAGCAACCAAGATATCTGCCACAACTACCTCGACTACAACCACTTTGGTGAGAAAGGTCAAGAAGGTGGTTAAGAAAACCGATGAGACGGCCAAGTCGGAAAGTAGTGATCTGGCCAGCTCTGCGCCGAAGGAAACCAAATTGAAGAGACCCAAGTCCTATCCCATGAAAGATCTCGGTTTGAGCCTCAAATCCTCTGCGGACATCCCAGAACCCAGTGCTTCACTCCTGCCCAGCAAACTGCCCAGCAAGTTGCCCTCGGGACTGACCAACGAAACCGCTGGAGAATCTGCTCCTCGAGAGAGTCGTCTGATGAGACCCAAAAGCTATCCGGCCACCAAACTGGCCACGCCCAAAGAGCTGCGCAAGGTAACCCGAAGTGGAGTGGCTATACCCACAGTAGCAGAAGCTATTCCCACGCCCTCGGCCATGGCCACGCCCACTAGTTCCAAATCCACATCGGAGGAGAAGTCACTGTCGGCCACGCCAACCGGAACTATGTCCACAGTAACGGACGCCAAGGATACGGGATCCTCATCCAGCGATTCGCGACCCACGACCATCAAGAAGATCATAAAGGTGTCGAAGAAATCCAAGCTAGTGCCACCCACACCAGTGACGCCAACCACGCCGAGCACAACGGCCACCACCACTGCAACTACCACACCCGTGGATAGCTCCAAGGAGTCCAGTCCGGTGATCAAGGCCAAGGAGAAGTCACCGGAGAAGAAGCCCAGCAAGGGATTGCTCTACGCCTTGGGCCAGAAGTTCGAGAAACTGCGGGACTCCGCCATGAGCAAGGAGAAAAAGGCCGGCTCCACTGGAGCGGCAGCATCTCTGGCCTGCACCCAAAAACAGGGATCGCCCGAAGAGCGCAGTTCGCCAGAGAAGTACAAGAAGAAGGTCTTGGAGACGGAGAAATCTCTGGAACTGGGAGGCCCCGAGGACAAGCGGGTGGACAAGCGGTCGCGCTTTGACACCATGCTGCGTTCCTTACGGGAGAGATCCGTACCCAGATCCCAGCCCAATGGGCGAGTGAGTCCGAAGAGAGCAGCCAGTGTGGAGGAACTGCATGCAGGATCCCAAGAAGTCCAGGGAAAATCGGGTGGAGCGGTTAACAAGATGTTTGGAGGCTTTCTGCGCCGCTTCGACAGGGAGAGCAGTGAACAGCGCAGGGTCAGGAGCACCCGATCCACCAGCAACATTGAGCGGCAGGTGCGCGAGGAGCAGGATAAGCTAATGGATGCATCGCTACCAACATCACCCATCTATCAAAATGTGGTCAAGGGTACAAAGGTCAAGACTGCTCCGGCTGAAGAGAACTGCAATTGCGAGACAGCCTGTCCAGATTGCCGGCAAAACAAGGGACAGAACCTGACCACCAGCAGTGCTCCTCCAACAAGCAATACGACCGCCACAAGCAGCAGCAAGGAGAAGCGAAAGGGTCTAATGCTGGATCTGGCCAGCGCCAATGCCTCTTGCAGCGGAGCTCCCAGTTCGGTGACCACAGCCACCACAACAACCACGAGCGGCAGCAGCTATCGAGGATCCAAGACCAATCCTGCCTTGCTCAACGGCAACGGCGGACTGGGGATGGGCCTCTACTCAAATCTGCCGCCCTATCCGGGAGCCATCAAGAGTGCCAGCTCCAACAACAGCTCCAGCCAGCAGTCCATGGAGAATGCGACCAACAATAACTCCACCAACACCAATAACAATTGCAGCTCGCAGACCTCCGGCTACAGAACCTCATCGGCCCACGAGATCAATCGGAACAATCCACTGCTGACGCCCTCCTTCGAGAACATTGCCAACTATTCCTCGGATTCGAGGAGCTACCAGGATGACTGCGCCTCCACCTCGACCTTCCTCTCGCCCACCGAAGAGCCCGAGTTGTACTTTGACAATTGGTCCATCTGTTCCGAGGACAACTATATGCTGCATGCCACGCCCTCGCCGACGGTTTCCCGCTTGTCCAGAGCCTCTTTGTCCTCGCCCACCCGCTGCTCCGAGAGCTCGGATCCCAACGAGAGTGTAATCGATAGGATCAAGCGGCGTAGCTTCTACAGTCGTTTCAACGAGCAGAAGAAACCGCGACGCACCAGCAGCATAGTGGGTCCCTCGGCGGTCAGGGATTACTATCGAGAGCAACAGGCGGCGGTGAAGGCGCGCTCCAGTCACAAGCTGCACGCCTCGGAGATGGATCAACCACCAGCACCGCGAGCCCATTCGCCGGACATAGCCCAGCAGTTCTTCAGGCCGCTGAAACTGAGTCCCGTGGGCACGGAACTGAAGCCTCCAGTCTATCGCTCGCCCCTCGACTATTCCGCCTCGTCGGCGGGGGCCACCAGCAAGCCGAGGAAGAGCCTGAATGACATCAGGAATACCTCGCCCTCGTTCCTCAGCAAGCGATACGAGACGACCACCGACTACAGTTCGGTGCCCATGCGCTACAAGAGCTCCTCCAGTTCGAGTCCGAGCAATGGGGCCATCGCTAGTGGCTACTACAACACATACAATCCGAAGCGCAGGTCATCGTACACGCTGAATGGCAGCCTGCCCACGGCGACCAGCGGAAGCAGCAGTGCAGCGGGGAGCAGTCACCTGGACGGCTATGCCACCCTGGGCAGGAGATCGATTCGGGCCTATGACCATCGCACCATGTCCCTGCTGGAGCCACCGACCACGAGCAGCAGCCGGAGCGGCGAGGGAGTTTCCTATCAGCGGAGAGAGGCGAGGACGCCGGTTAGGGACTACACCTCCAGCATTTCACGGTGAGTAGTGGGAGGACTTCTGCGAGCTTAGGACTAGCAATAATCATTCTTTGTAACCATCTTCCAGCTCCGGATCACGTTATCGCACTTCATCGGCCACACGCAGTCCGACAAACATTTGATGTACCACACCGCAGAACGGCTTCTGTATATTTTGCTACTACTCCAAACGAAAGAAGGCGAGTCCCGGCCACGGGATCGGGCACGGACATGGACAGGCCATGAGCACGCCGCCCAACACCACCGCCTCCTCGTCATCCTCGCGTGCCAGCAGCGGCGGCACCAAGAAGCAACCGCCTGGCGCCATCCACCATTACAACCAGCATCACAACGAGCAGCACAAGTTCTAGACTGGCCCTATACTATATACCATATACCATATACCTATATACCAAATACCCAAACCCCACTTAGGCTTAGAGATTTTTGATAATTTTTGTATGGAACTTAGCCAAAGTTATACTCTAGTGCAGACTTTTCGACGCTGCCCCTAGTCGTAGGTTTGTTGTAGTTCGGATATAGCGGAGTTTCAGCCATAGATCGTGACTCAATAATGCACATGTGCATATAAATACGATTTTCAAATGATTGTGCCTTGGTTCCTTCGGTGGTTTTAGATTTAGCCAATAGTCGTAAAGCGTTGATTTTAATCTGTAAGTGTGTAAGCGGAACGGAACTTAAGCGGAAGCGGAAACAGAAAGAGGAAAAGAAGAAGAGAAAGAGAGACAGCCGGAACGGAAGTAAATGAGAGACGTGTTTCACAATATATGTATATGTATTTTCTATGCTATTTTTGTGAGGATACCTCGCGCCGAAAATGCGTTAAAATTTCTATGAAATAATTTTAACAACAATTTTTTTGCATTATACAGAACTGATGGATTGTTTTCGAGATTTGAATAGTGTTTAATAGGAAGAACTTTCGTTTGCTAGGACTATTGATGTTATTGCAAAATAATAGAAGATATGCGAATTGTGAGCGAAGCGGGGAGAGTGTTAGGTAAAGCGTAGCAACAAACGATAAGCGAATTTAACAAAAGAAAATTAACAAACAAAGAACACGGAACAAAAAGTAATAGATCTAGAGTTTTTGGGTAGAATCCGAATTCGAAGTTCAAATTGTAATTAGAGCGTGAGCACGAGCAGCGTTTTCTAAAAATAAATAAAAACCGAATCACCAATTGAATGGCTGTTATTTACATCTGATCCCACGGCTCCAATTTTGATCATCCGATCAGCTTTGCTTCTGAAGCTTGTAGGTTGGCATAAAGGGAATGTAGTAGGTCCATTTCCAGCGGCGAATCGCATCCATGCCAAATGGAAAATCGTAGTCGGTGGCTGTGCCGTCATTTACATTATCATCGCCCAGGGGCATCTCATTTGCCCAGTCGACCAAGCCGCGCTCCTCCGGAGTGCCTGGTATCAAATTGTCCAGCAAGCATCCCAAAACTCCTCCCACCAAAATCGTGGTGCCCAGCAGCACAGATAGGGTGGAGTCCACCGTTTTGTTGCCAGTGTCAATGGCTCCGGGATTCTTCTGCATCCAGCGGCACAAAACCATCGGGAAAAATATGGATAGTCCCAGGATGTATAGATTCCTTGCAGATCGCAGATCTACATACTGCAGCGTGGACAGGCCAAAGGCTATAATCATGCCGAACATCACGCAGAAGATCCCGCCCACCACCGAGTCGGGAATGAGGATGAAGATGGCTCCAAACTTGCCAATCACCCCCTGCAGCACCATTATTAGGGCTGCCCACTGGATAACGCGACGCGATCCAATCTGAAATGGAAGAAATTAATATTTCTGCCAGCATTACTCTTCAACTGATCTTACTTTGGTGACCCCGATGGCGCCCACGTTCTCCCCGAAGGTATTGGTTCCATTTCCGGCTCCCCAGAGACCGGCGAGGACAGTGCCCAATCCCTCGGTTCCAATGCCGCGATTGATTGCATGCAGCGGGGGCGAATGGGCTCCCGACATCTGTGACACAGTGGGATAATAACTGAGCGATTCCACCGTGCAGGCCAGTACTCCGGCCAACATGCCCAGCACGCCAGACAGCGTCACCGAGGGCCAGCCAAACTGTCCCGGATACGGGACATAGAACCACTTGGCACTGGTCAGCACATTCAGGCGGACATCCGTGCGAGAAGGGTGTCCCGGAGGGAAGACATCGGTGGCCGTCAGAATGCCGCACAGACCCCACATTATCATTATGGTCAGCAGGACGGGAAAGAGGCGGAACAGCTGGAACTGGCGCACCTCCAGGCCGTGACCCTTGCGGTAGGCCAAAATTGGCACAGACACATTCGACATTATTTGCGAGAAGAGCGTCAGCATGCCAGTGGTTCTGTGAGGAGTTTAGAAATGTTAAATGTTTACTAAGTGCGATCATTCAAAATATATTTCAGGATTAAATGGAATCTGTATTGGGCATACAGTTTTCTAGCTTTTATAGACATTCAGACATATATTCATTCTATTCTTTAACAAGGTATGACATTCCATATTTTGACCTTTTTAACATCCATTTTGGTTAAAAAAACTGTTTTTTTGGAACGGAAAATAGAAATTGGGATTTAAGAATCAGAAACTCAGTCATTTAACTTGAAATACTCAGAAAAAAGCAATTTGAGTATTTATTAATAACAACTAATCAATAATAACTGGAAAACAATCATTTTTAATGAATTTTGTTAAGGCATGGATTTTCCGGGCTCTAAATAGACTTGGTTTAATTGTCGATACTCACCCCACGGCAATGCCCCAGTGCTTTGAAGCCGTATCAGCCGCGTGCTCGAACAGAGTGAGTCCCACTAGCGAAACAGTGGGCACAATTGTCAACGGAGTCACGTACTTGAGGATCTTTCCCACCAGACCAGTGTAGCCCAGGATAACTTGCACCATGGCGGAAACGGCAATGGCGCCGGATAGCTCCCGCATACGCACTTGCCACAGTTCCTGTCGCTCCTCGACGTTCATGGAATCCATCTCGGTCTGCTCCGGACACTTCCACTGCGGCAGGGCCAAAATGGCTAGGGTGGGGACCAAGAACGAAATGGTTCCACCCTGTACAATAGGCAGCCGGACGCCCCACGTGGCCTGGAAGTAGGTAACAATGCCCGTCACGAAAATCATGGTAGAGATGATTATGCCCCGGTTGGCGTCCTCATCTGACATGCAAAGGGCCGGCGTCAAAATAAAGGGTATTGAAACGATGGCTCCAATCATGGTCAGGTAGTGTTGGAATGCAAGGAATATGCTCAGGTACCATGGGGGATTGTCGTTGATGGCGTAAAGCAGTTGCGGCTTGGGTTTCTCATTATTCGGAGGCGTGTCAGAAGCTTGAGTGTGGGACTTGGACGCATCAACCTGGAAATTATTAGAAATGCTAATTAAAATATTTCTTTATTAAGCACTGATCAAAAACTTAACGATTACGTCTACTACATATCAAAAGTGGTTATAAATTGGTTAAATATTTTCCTAATTACAAAATCCTAGTTACAAAATTAAATTGAATAATTTTTTAAATATTTCCAAGTGCTTTATTTAAAAGGGAGGATTTTTAGAAGATCCTACATTTCAATTTGTAATGATGTAGCTAGTCCGTACTTTTAAAGATAAGTCCCCATTAATATTGTTGATCAGTGTAATTATATTTTATTGATGCAAATTTCTATTTGTTTATGTTAATGAGTGGTTTTTAGTATCGGGCATAAGATATTCTCACTTTTTATTGTGTAATTGCGGAGTGCGGAAATTTCATTGTTTTATTTATGAGAATTGCAATTAAAGTTTTGAATTTATTTACATAACTATATGGCTTAAAGCGCCCCATGGAGGGAGGAATTTAATCTTAGCCCGAGTTTGAGTGACGGCTCTGGTCGCCAATCGTGATTAATTGAGCGTGAGTATCAGTGCGGAGATCATTGGACGCCGGTTTTTCTCAGCTTGTTGAGATCAGTAATTTTAATCAGACCATAAATTAATAGCTGATGAGATTGGCTAGTTAATAAATCAGTGTTTTGTTGAATCCAACATTGTTGACTGAAAGGCTTGCGCCGCATAAGAATGACAAATTACATTTGGATGTTATTAGATCGACAGTTACTCACTCCCCTAGATCGTTTAAAAAATATTTGTGAATGAACAGTAAATTGAGGGGTGTTATCACCACGGTTTTATCCCTCAAAGGCGCCAATGAGAAACAATTAAGCGAGAACTGCAATTGAGTGAAGAAATGCATCACAAAACAAAACCGATAAAAATCAAAATAAGAACAACATCAATCGCTAGCAATTATGCATCGTCCTCTGGGAGAATTCCTCTTACATAAACCCACGCGATCGCCAGAAAATGTTATGCCCAGAAACTGTACACTTACGCCGTCTTCGACGGTAACATTATTTAGCTCCATGATCATACGAGCTCACACTTTATATCCGCCATAAACTAATGTGGCATAAGGCACGGAAAAAACTCTTGGAGAACTCCGCTCTACGTCCGATCGCGACAAAGTCCCGAGACTCAATGACAAGATCTATCAGCCACTTGTCGAATTTCGCTCAATCGAGGCAATAAGTTTTATCGTTCAGCTCTTTGAGAACAGGGCCTTTAATTCAAGAGCATCTGAGAGGAGACGATCGATTGCACTCAACTCTCTAAAATGGTACTCAAAATGAAAAAGGAATAGTGAAAGTAAAATAAATTAACATTCTATGGGTAGTTTATACAGACTCCTCCATCTAATGAAAATAATTACAGCTAATTAGAAGTTTTTTTTTTATTTTCCCTTAAGATATGAATAAATTAAAATTTAAAATGTTTAAGTTCAAATCTGAATACTTTTAAAACTATCCAACTCAGTTGAGCTGCCAAAAACATGACAGAGATAACAATATTTTATTAAAGACCAATGCTACCCTATAAAAGTAAATAGGTAAGTACCATTAAGATATCGTCCCATAAACTACCCAAATGTGATATATTATCTTTCGTTTTCGTTAGACCATGAGAATGTTTTATGATCAAATTGTGGCCCAACTATTCAAAGAGAATACTGCATACTTTTGGGGGAAACAAAATGTATCTCGCGTTTTATTTCAATTGGAAAAGTAACTGTTCACATTTTCTGTAAATATTTAACTAAATCACTACGTACATACATAGTTTAATACACATTAATTTAGTTTTGGTGGTTTTTGTTGTTGTTACTGTTTTATAGTGGTGATATTTTCAATGACTTGCATGTCCGTTCTATTCTATACACACACGGGTTATTCTTGTAGAAATGGATAGATCCGTTTATATAAGCATTTATAAAAAGTTCGATACAATAATCATACATACTTGTATGGTGTGGGATATTCAGTTTTCTTTTTTTGAATGGAAAGTTTCTGACAATGCTTTTTGGGGGAGTGTATGCATTCTGTATGTGTGCACGCCATCAGCGTAATTTGTTTAACATTAATCATTACGGTTCCATTAAGTAAAGCACACCAAGTTCTGTTGCAGTCTCTCTCTTACAAAAAATTAAAACAAGGAAAGGCGTAAAACAAAAATCATAGCATATAAATAAAAAATGTCTAGGGCAGCGAAGATGCGGTAGGCCGGGGCAAGCAGCTTCTGGGCATCACAGCAAATCCAACTCTAGCGTCTTTTGGCAGCTAGGGATTCACAGCTCCTCCTCTTCCTTCTCTTGCCATACACTACTCTCGTTTTCAGTATCACTCAGAATTTCTACGACCTCTTCCTCTCCCGTCAGCAAGCCCTCCTCTTGTGGGAACCCCTTAAAGCCGTCATCCACGTCGCCGTCGCCTTCGGCATCGCCATCAACTTCGCAATCATCCGCATTCTCGCCGAGCAGGTTCATGTCTGGCACTATCGCATCATCTGTTCCCACCTGGGTCGTAGTGGTGGCTGCCGCTGCAGGAGCCGCCGAGACATCCATGGGTGGCAGCGTGGCCACCGGGTTGAACGGCGCATCCAAGTCTTCGAGGCCACGAGGCGGCTTCAGCTTGGACAACTCCTCACGCAGGTGCCGATAGTGACGACGCAGGACCATTGAGTTGAAGGAAATAGTGCGACTAGCCCTCTCGGTGTACTGAGGCTTGCCCAGCTCCTCGATCCAGCCTTCGATCTGGGCGCAGATTTCCTCGCGCTTCAGCCAGAAATGCTTGTGTATAACCTTAATTAAATAAATTAAATATGAAGATGTATTAACTTTGCTATGGAGGAACTTTTAAGTATAACTTACATCTTTAAAGCAGTGGCTTGGGCTGCGTATCTGCTCCAGCATCGCCCACCGCACGCAGGCTTGATAGATATTGCTGTTGTACTCCCGCGACGAGTTGGTGCCACTCGGTGTGCCACGACTCCTTTCAAAGCCCGGCTCATTGAAATACGGCTCGGGGACGAGAATAAGCGACTGAATGGAGACGAGCACCTGCAGGAAGCTGGAGGTTTGGGCATTCCACTTTTCCTCGGGCCGGCCGTGCCAGGTGTTCAGCACCGACAGGCACACCTTTCCGTCATTATAGAGGTTGGGGTTAAAGCGCACAGAATGGCGGCCCGTGGTCTCCAGATTGATGAGCATGGGCTGGTTGGGGTAGTCCGGCGGAAAGAAGACATCAAACTCGAAGCACCCGTTGGCATATGGCGTGTCCGCCGGACCAGTGATGAGTACCTAGTAAGCCAGAATAATAACCATGTAAGCATGAATTCGAATTTACAAAAGAATAGTCCCAACGTACCTTCATGATGTCCAATCTATCCGTATCACAGCGCACAAATACAGAACTACTAAAGCTGAGGGGCAGGCTGGTGGACAGTGTCACCGCCTCTTGGGCGAGCCGCTTGACCCGAGACGGATGGTAGCGATCGCCGGCGAGCCGCACCATCTTCTCGAAGTGGTGCGAGACCACAAACCGAAAGCTGTTGTTATCCGACTCAACAATCATGTCGAACGTGTCGAACTGGCGCTTTTTCATCAGCTCCAGGTAGCGCTGCTCAATGGATTTGCTGAGCGGCTCTAGCTGCCCACTGCCGTCCTCGTTAGTGTGCAGCATGTTAATCAGGGCATCCGCATCCGTGGTCTTCTGCACCAAGACACTTGTTTCATGGATGTCCGGAATGAGCAGGGCTAATCCCTCATCGTCCCCGTCATCGATGTTGAAGGTCAACTGATGTGTCTGACCCTTGATGTTCGACTTTTTGTTGACTCTGTGAGAATAAATCGGTTAAAAAAGATAAGAGAGAACATAAATCATATACTCACTTGAGCCGCTTGGCGTATGTGTCCACGCAGGTCTTCATGTTTGTGAGGAGCTCCACTATAGGAGGCGTGCTCTCCCCACTACCACTAGCCGCCGGCTGCAGCAACGAGACGAGCATCTTGGACAGCGACAGGGCGCGTAGAAGCTTCAGTATGGCACGGTACAGCGGAATGTGTCGCGTGATGTCCAACACGGAATCGTTTCGCAGGTAGGAGCTGAGGGCGGGGATTAGGCAAGACTGCTGCAAGAGGGTCTGGAAGATGGGCGGCAGCTCGCCGGTAACATCTCTGACATCATGATAGGCCAGGATATCCTCTCCGCACATGTCACTAGGTATGCAGTCACCCGGATTTATGTAACTAGCCAGAACCAACAGCAACACTGTGACGTGCTCCTCCTCGCTCTTCTGCCGAAGCAGCGCCTGCTCCACATTCCATGACTGCGTGGTGGAACCGGTGCCGAAACCCGTTCCCTTGGCCCAGTACATGTGGCTTTTATCATCAGACGTTGCACTAGGCGTGGCCTCCTCCGGTGCATTTGCCTTGACACCGGTGGCACTTCCGTTTCCACTGCCATTGCCGATTGTGCCACTACCACTACTTGTTGCACTTGGTGAGGGTTCGATAATCGGTGCTCCAATCCTGTTGTTGTGCGACTGATGGGAGAAAATGCCCAGGCAGTTAAGCACCAGGTGCATGGCTCCCACTTCGATAACCACGCGCCGCAGTAGCACGCCGTCGTCGGTCGACAGAGGCACACTATCCAGAAGCTGCCGGAACACCTCGAATGGTAAAGTGGGCAACGAGGGCGCTAGCGATAGGCTGTATATATCATCTGAAAAAGGAAAAGGAGTGTTACAATCAAGAAATGAAATGCTCCTGAAATTATTATACTTACTGCCTTCGCCATCTCCCGTGACTCCCAGCACTAAACGAAGAAGGCACTGCGCTCGCATCTTGTCTCGCAGCAAGACATCGGAGTAGGCAGGCAGCCGCAGGAACAATCCGAATGCCGCTAGCGAGTGCTGCGGCACTGAGCTGACAGTAGCCTGCTTGGCCGCCGGCTCACAGATGGTGTCCTCCAGATCCTCGTAGATCTCGTCGTTCGGCTCCAGCTTCACCCAGTCAGAGAGCGGCGGACTCTTCTCCTTTTCGCTAACCACCAAAGTGGTCTTTCTGCCTGAGTGCTCCGGATAGACGGTGGGCAGGTAGTGGGCCAGTAACGAGAGGCCGCCGCTGCTAGAAAATCGTTGCAGTGGTGATGGCAACGGCTCAGTGCAGGCGGCCTTGGTCTTCTTTGCCTCGCTCGCATCATCCGCTCGCTGCTGGGGCACCAGGTCGAGCGAAATGCAGGGCGTCGACAGCGAATGTCCTGCATCTTGGAGTGAGGCCAACACCTGCGAAATGGTCGCATCTCCAGCCAAAAGGATATCCGAATACTCTGGTATAACCAACTGGTTGCCATTAGCTGCATTTGCCGATTGCAGCAAGAACTCTTCCACGTTGAAAATATCTGTAAGAGAGTATTTGGTTAAAAATACATTTGATTGTAAGCAAAGCGGATTCTCACTGGAAGCCAAGTTTAAGGAACTGGTCTGAGTCTCCTTGTCTTTGTTCATGGCCGCCTGGTTCTTGGCATCCTTTATTCGCTTGTCCTTGGCTGCCACAGCTGCTCCAACGGTGAGGAACTCCATGCTGCCCGCCTCAACGTTGTTAAAGTTCAGGAAGCTGTTCTTTTCCAGCTTGCTATCACTAGACTTGGCCGTCGCACTCGACACGCCACTGCTGGAGGCCGATGCCTCGCCAGCTCGTTGATCTGTTGGTTGTTGATAAACTAGGTTACTATACACTAAGGGGTTACAAACAAATAAAATAAAAGAAATAAAATAAATTAATAATAATAAAGCATAAAAATAGGTATATTGGTTTTCCCAAAAACTAAAGTAATGAAAGAAATATATATATTTCTCAAAAAACTCACCACTGACGCAATTCTGCATTATCTCCTGACACGTGGTGCTGGTGGTCACCGTGAACAGCATGTGGTGAGCACTACTCCGCTTGGCCGGGTGGTTATTCACTGCAGCCACGGGCAAGCTAGTGCTGGCACCACTCGAATTCCCGCCCAAGATGGCGGAGAGGGTGTCCCTCCGCTGCAAAGGCTGCTGACTCCTTACCGAGACAGTGATGTGCTCGTTCTCCAGGAGAAGCTGCAGCACCAGCTGTCTGGTAAATCCAGAGATTGTGGGTCGAACCCCATGGGAAGACCTTAGCGGCTTGCAAATTATGGCTCCGATGAGCAGCGACGTGAGCACTTCCTGGTTGCCAGGATGGCAGGCGCTCACCCGCGTAAAGAAGTTGATGGTGGCCCGTTCCAAGCGGATGAAGGATTGCTGCATGGGCAGCGTCTTGCTGAACTGGGCGGCATGTGTGTTGCAGAGCAGCTGCAGCAGTGGCTTCCAGAACACGGAGCCCTGCATGGTGCCTAGCCAATCTCGCATAGGACCCTCGGCACAGCACTCGGCAAAGAAGTCAAGCACTTTGGGCACATTCGAGCTACTCAGCAGTGGAGTATTGTTGCTCACACTCGCTCCTGCCTTGTCAAAGTCCGTTAGCGAGGAGTCCTCGTCATCCGCTGGAGAAACGGCCGGATTATTGGCTAAAGAATCCTCTTCCCCCGCAGCGACTGTGCCTGTAGAAACTTCTTGCTCCGATCCGGGCAACAGGTGCATGCAATACTCGTATATGGCGTGGGACAACAGCTTAGGGAGTCCCGAGTCCAGCATTTGGTAAACTGCCGCCGGAGACTGGCAAGCCAGTGCCAGAGTCTTCAGGAATGTGGGGCGCTGCAGCAGAACCGTAAGATTCTCGCTACCCTCGCGCCGGAACCAGGCACTGCCGCTCTGCACCTTACTGTCATCCGTCTGGCCACGAGCTGGAGGCTCCAGTTTCACACCCAACTTGACCAACAGCTGGTTAAACAGCTCTGGCTTAATGTAACACAAAGCACACAGCAGGGAGTCAAAACTACTCTTCAGAGGCTCATCGTTCTCCAGGGACGACACCCATTCGAAACAGGTCTCGAACAGCGACGATGAAATGAGGAGTGGTAACTCGGGTAGTTGCTGCTGCGTTTGCACTTTCCACAGAATAGAGGCAATCACCTTAACAAATCCACTTTGTGGATTATTACAGCGAGCCTGCTGGCTGTAATTGTCGTGCAGTTGCATCACCCAGTCGATAAGGACGCGCAACTTGTCCAGTAAGTGCTCCGTCGAGCCGGTAACCACTTCGTGGATGAGATCGCACACAGCATCGCTGGAGAGTTTGAAAACTGAAAAGGAAAATAATTAATTAATTATATTCTCTAGGACTAAAGTAGCAGAGAGTAGCAGACTTACCTTGAGGAGTTGTGTGCCACAGGAGCGTCCGAAGTAGCTGCAAACTGAGCTCGTGGTTGTACGCGCCCAACTTTAACAAAATGGTCTCCAGGTGTTGCTGAGCAAGACTTGGAATCATTGGCATTATATTGAGCAGTGAGCAGCAGGCCTCTAGAAAGCCTGGATATGCAGCTGGATAGGCGGCGATCAGGTCTGCCAGCTTGCTGTCTGGCTGCAAGGCGGCCACATGGAAGCAGCGCGATAGGATCCGCACCCAGCCAATGCTCGTTTTGGCAAAGGCATCGTCCTCAAGCATGGCATCCGCGTCCATCGCGGCCAAGGCTGCTGTTTGCAATGGCGAGGAGCATGACGCTAGAGAATCGATGAATGGACTTGGCGAGCGAAGCCCCTGCATGCGATTCCCGAAGATTGTCTGGCCAAGCACAGCGATTTGTACAAGGCCTACATTACCACAATCCTTGGGTCTGCAAGTTGTAATAATTGTGAAATTAAATTTGGAAATCAATCGCCAATTTTCGCATTCAACTTACTTGTAAAGCCTCAGAACAATGCTGGTAGCCACCTCCGCCTTGGCTAACTTCAGCCTGATGCAGGTCAGCCCAGTGGTGGCCATGGGTGCACCCACTGGGATGGAACCCACACCATAATCTCTTGATAGCTCCAACGCCACCGCCGAGGGGCAGGATGCCAGACTCGTTGTGTGCGGCACCAGCTGAACCTCCTTCAGCAGAATCGCTGTGGGAAGCGTGATAGTCAGATCCACGTGCGTCTCATTTGGGTAGAACATGTAGCTCCAGGCTGGCGATCGTGGTCTTCGATGCGAGTTATTGGGGTTGGAGATTAGGACCTCTGCACTTTGAGCCGCATCGTTTTCGGAGACAATGTGCGAGAATGGTGCAAAGTTGATCAATCCATCGTACTGAGCACCGCTTCTTGGCGGCTGGGCTGCCGTTGCGCCTGTTGTCCCCGTTCCAGTCGTTGTCTTTTTGCAGGCACTGTTTGCCGCCACATGACTGTTTCGCTTAAAGCGTGTATGGCGCGTCAAGTGCTGCATAATCAACGAGATCTACAAAAATATTAATTTTAATTCATTTCTGAAGAGTAACATATTTTAAAATATATTCTTACCAATCCTGGCTGCATATTGATGATCGTCTTATTCAGTCGCACCAAGTTGTGACAGATAATCTGAATTCCACCCAGCTGGGTAAACGTCTGAACTGCCGCTGTGACCTCCAGGACCTTTGAGATGTACCACAGGAAGGGTTCCGAGAGCGGCAGACGCGGCAGCGTTGCATTTCTTTGAATGGTGGCTGTCAATGGAGCAGACCGTCAGACTTTTATACTCAGAAAAAGTTTTCATATACAATACAAACTTACTTTCTTCAAGGTATTGGCAAATGGGTGCCACAACCAGTCGAGGATTAGATGCCTTATCGCTGAGGGTTATCATCAAACTGAAGACGGCGTCTGCAATTGTCTGCGGATCATCCAAAACCATATTGGACTTTAGTGAGAAAAAGCAACCAGAGGACATCATGGTGAAAGTGTTTGTAGAGCACTGGGAAAGCGTTCCAAAGAGGCGCTTCATTGTGGGGAAATGACGCAGAACTGAAACGGCAGCAATAATTAGTACAGTTTGTATAGAAATTATGATTTAAAACCTACCCCAATCCGCTATGCACGGTACTTTGCTGCGATGTCCTTCGGTATTCAACTGTTCCGCTTTGGTCTCATCCGTTTGACTTTGATTGGATAGCTCCTCCTCCTCGGGAATGGTAACCTCCTACCACCAAAAAATTACAATACAGATGAGATAAGTTTCAAGACATTCAGTGAGGTGACACATACACTTGGTTGCCTAGGCATCTCCGTCAAAACCATGTGCGACGATAGTTTCAGCAGATTTATAATAAGCGAATTGTCGCAGATTGTGGCATTCTGCTTGGTGGGATTCTCCGATCCCAAAACATTGGCAAACAGGTTGCTAAAGTTGTTGCCAGCAGTGTTGTTCTCATTTCCACGCTGACACTGCAGTTTCTCGCCATTGGAAATGTTATTGTATACCAGAAAAGCTAAACAAAAATAAGGAATCGATAAAATATTCGAATGAAGACGAATTTGCACCACATACAAACACTTTCGGTGATCTTGAGGGCTATGTTGAGATCTCCCTTGTCGTTTGGCATCATTAGCAGATCACGAACCAGCTGGTTCTGGGCATCGATGGGTCCCTGCTGGTTGCTAATAGCGCCACCAGGTTGCACCAGTTGGAGGACAACATGCAACAAAATGTCCTTCAGCCGGCGCTTGCAGGGAATGCCACTGGTCTCACTTTTGCTGTGCAGCCACAGCAGCAACTCATGCAGGTGCTTGCAAATGGTTGGTCCAGCCTGAAGGTAAAGGATTAAGAACAAATTCGTATTAAATCCGCTAAATAACTTACGCATCGGTTGGTTATAATAGAGGAGCTCATGCCATAGCCAGAGAAAAACCGCAGCAGCATCTTCTCAAAGTTCTCATCATTCACAATGACCTCGTTGATACGTGTGCAGTCCGCATCCTCGCCAATAGGCAGTGAGTTGCAGGCGAGGAACAGGCACTGGAAGCCCAGACACCAGGTGCGCAGCTTGATGTCATTGTGCCACGCCAAGGCCAGGAGCAATCCCTGCACGGCGTTCGCACCAAACGGAATCTTCGGAACATCCGTATGGGTGATGCCACTGGTGTATGGCTTATCGGAGAGCTCGCAGTTCAGCGTAAGCCACATCTGCAACACCTGCTCCAAGTGCACCCATGTGTCTTCATAGTGTAAATCCGCCAGGATGGAGTCGAAGACTTTCTTAAACATCACATATGTGTTGCGGCCATTGTATTCTGTACCTGACCACAGCTGAGTCAAGTACTCTGGCCAAGGAGCAGCCTCCGGTGGCGGGGAGACAAACTCATTAGTCAACACCTGAGGCAGCGAGGAGTAGAGATCCAGAGAAGTGCGATTCGTGAGCCTTCTAAGCTGCGTTTCCACGTGCAGTTCCAGGCCCACGTCCAACCGTGAGTCCAGGGCAATGGAGATAGACTTGCAGAAGAAATTGAAGGTGTTCTTGCAAAGGGCGTTGCTCTCCTTCTTGGTCACCGGCTTCGTACGCTCGATCATGTCGATGTCATTTAACATTTCGTCGAATTCCGTGTCATCGCATTCAATCAATGATGGCAAGTAATTATATTTGACGGCTGCAATAGTAAATACAGTCAGTGGTAAAGTTGGAATTGTTATGCAAGTGCAGGATATTGGTATTCAAATTATAATTAATTGGGATTAAACTAAAAGCTTGGCTTTGGGGAAAGTATACTTGTAGCAGGAACCGTAAATGGTTAGCATCAAAAAATTTATAAAATTTTGTAACTTTTGTTGGTTGAAGTATTAAATGTTATAACAAATACGGTCCCTGCATACACAATATGCGGTAATCAGGACATCTATGAATCAACCTTGCTATAACAGGCAAGGTTCTACGGTTAAGAAAAATACTATGTTTACCCTCTTGATAAAACTCTCTTGCTGTCGGCATCAGCATCTCGAATTGTGCCTCAGTGCACGAGGAAGCAGTGGCTAAAAGAATGGAAAATTCATTGTTTCACTATGCCCTGCCAAGGGATATTGCATCTACGGACAAGCCGAAGAAAGGAATACCTTTGCAAAAGGTTTTCAAAGTAATTTAAAGTGCA
Organism: Drosophila pseudotakahashii; assembly: GCA_035046095.1. Classification (NCBI taxonomy): domain Eukaryota; kingdom Metazoa; phylum Arthropoda; class Insecta; order Diptera; family Drosophilidae; genus Drosophila; species Drosophila pseudotakahashii. The sequence goes on along the minus strand of JAWNOE010000139.1, from coordinate 491,255 downwards.
CAAGTTTTTGCACATAACTTGATATTTTGTTATTCGCATTTTTCATTATAAATTAAATTCTAGCATCTTGTTAATTACTTACAGGTATAGTCGCTGAATAAATCTCGTGTTTCCTGCACTGTGGCTTCCATGGTTCGTGGTGTATCATTAGTGGGTGTGGCATCATTGTCCCTGAACTGCTTGTCTGCATCCAAAAGGTCCTGCAAGAAAAATGCGAGTTTTTCAATGGAATACAAATATTTATAAGAATATTTAATTGTTTACTCACCTGAAGCAAACACGTAATGGCATGGACGGCCCAGGGCTGCTGCTGATCATTCCACACGGATAGACGTACAAGCTGCTCCAGCTGGGCGGTGGTCACAATCTTGCAGAGCTGCACAGATGGTCTGCATGCGGCCACCAGACGGGCGATTACCTTGCAGGTGAGCAGAAACTGGTCCATGTTGCAATCGAAATCCATTTCCAGTAGCAGAGCAAAGAGCCCGCGAATAACCACCTTGATGTTTGCCATTCGCAGTGTCTTTAATCCCTTGTCAAAATTGCTGTCTCGTTCGCCATCGCTACCAGCGACATCCTGGTGCTTGGGCGAGGATGAGGAGGCTACCGTACTCTTGGATGCACTGCTACTTGCACTGCCACCACCAACACAGAGGCCAGACATATTGATCTTGCCGCCGGTTGATGTTGACTTGGTAGGTCCACTGCCCTTTGATTTCGTTGACAGCTCCATGAATATACCAGGATGCTAGTAAAAATTAGTATATTTAGCTAGCTGATTCATATTTAAACTTAATAAGTTAACTAACCTCATTCTGTATCATGTAAATCTTCTTTCCCCAATCCGTGTAAGGTTGTACCGAGTACTTGTTCTGCTGAATAATGCGCTTCTTAAAGCAGCGCAACTGCTTGCTGTTGGGAGTGTTGCTGGGCCTCGTCTTGGTGAAATCGCTCTCACAGCTCATAAAGTCCCAGCGAGCAGCTGCTGCAATTATATATTTATTAATATGATTTAAAGCAAGTTCCCCACGTATACTAAAATAACCCGCCCATATAAGGGTTTAAAGTTTAAAATACGATTCAATTCACTTACATTTATCCTTGCGCTCGTTGTCGTCGAGGCACACGGAGAGAAACAGAAGTAGCCAGGTGATTAGTTGAAGATCGGATGTGGTGCCCATTGCTGAATTGCGATCAGCAGCATTTGCAGAAGTGCTCGGCTGCTCCGACTGATATTTGTAATGCGGAGAGATGGGTGCCAACAGCTTGACGAGCGTCTTGAGCACGGCGTCAATCACAATGGATCGGCAGGCGCCCATAGCAATGCTCCGGCGTCCCAGGTAGGTAAGCAAAAAGAATATGCTGTAGATGAAAACGAAAAAAATATATAGCATTAATTTATTTGTAATTTCTACCAGTGCTTTTAAAACTAACCGATCCTGTGGGAAAGCCTTGCAGTTCTGGGCCGAGAATAGGCTGCAGAAGGTGTCAGCGAGAAAGTCTCCCCACCACGGCTGGAAGCAGCACATCCGCACCAGCAACGAACAAGTGGCCAACTGCAGTTGCGCATCACCGTAAACTACCAGCGAGTTGAAAAGCGCCTTAGCCGTAGCCGCATTGAATTTCTGGTGAACGGGCAGGATGTTCTTAATTCCATACTCGATGGAGAAGTGCAGAAGCACCTCCACCAAACTCAAACTAAGTACTCGCAGCTTGTCACGCGACGCAGCGCGCAGGATTTCCTCCGTTATCGGAATCGGCTCTCCTGGAAGAGGCGTGGTACTCAACGCGTTAGGGGAAAGCGCTCGTTCCAAACGGAGCACCACATTCCGGATCACATTGATTTGATACTGCAGAAGCATGCATTCATCGTACAGTGAAACCACCTTGTTGTTGTTATCCATGCCACTAAGCTCCTCATCCCGTTGTTTGTTGATGAAGGCCTGCAGGTGAGCTACGTTCGACAGCTCACTATTCCGCATGGGAGCCAGCAGGTCCATAAGTTTACAGCTGGCCAGGCTGTAACGGCAATGTACATCCTCGTACAGTGCATTTAGTGACTTTAATTGCGATTGAAGGCTCTGAGTGGGCTGCTTGATGAACCTCATCAGCTGATCCCCGTAGCCGTCGTGCTCCAGCACCACTGGATGACCGAAGAACCGTCCCAAGGGTACTTTGCACTTTGTGGACGACATCCCAATTCGACCAATGATAGTTAATTTTAAGTACCGGCAAATTGGCGCCGGCTGAATGTCGCTGAGCACAAGGGTCTTAGTCTGGATATCATTCACCTGCACCAAACGCGTGCAGTCTGTCTCCTCGTCAAAACACCAGATGTCAATATTCAGGGAAGTCAGTTCATCGCATGAAGGAATCACCAGATCCGTGAGCAGAATGTGCTGGCCAAAGTCCAGTACCACAAATCGTCTAGCCCCCGAGTGCATCCGATCGATGACGATCATCTGCTTGGGCGGGGGAGTGATTAGCTTGTGCCAGGCAATCGGTTGGCAGGGATTGGCGCTTAGATTCTCCATGATCTTCTCGCTCTCCGCAGCATCGTCCAGAATGCCGTCACCTGTTACTGTTGACTGCTGCGACGGATTCGGGTCGGGAGTAGTTTCCAGGCCTTCAATGGGGGCTCCCATCTCCAAATTGAATGGAGGCGTTGTGTTACCATCCCAGTTGTCTAGTTTGCCAAAATCATCGAAGGAGATGTGCTCGTATATCTTCTTCTGCATGTAGCTTTCGAATAGCGACAGCTTGGGCAGAAATTTTGACATTTTTAGCTTGTCCATGATGGCCGCTTTTTCAATTTTAACCTCCTCTTTCAGAGCGTGTTCAAGAGAGTCTGCAAGCGAGGACCCTGCTAAAAAGATAATTTTATATTAAAATGGGCAAACAATCGATTACATTCACTAACAATCTTAGGAATATGTAAATTTACAAAACTAAAAATGGTTTACTCTTGATATGTGCTGTAAAACAAATTAACAACTTTATTTTGTCAAAGAAAACTTACATGTTTTATCCTTGAACCCATTGACCAATCCAAAGGCATCGTAATCGACCTTACCCTGTTTTTCCTTCATCTCCTCCACCAAACATTCCACATCGTTAATCATATCGTTGAGCTATTAAATATTATCATATTACATTTAATACTTCTTTGTTACTTTGTTTATGGGCCATACCATTTCTTCGCCTTTCTCCTTGGCCACCACTAACTTTGGCATCATCATCACATCCTCAATAACCACACTGGCTGCGGAGTTTCCTCCAACACTGTCGATGTTGTCGATTCGAGTTGCCTCGGAGGTTTGGACGCAGTTAAAGTGCAGCTGTACGACCTCTAATAATCCACGCAGTTGGTTACTGATACTCTTTCCTCGGATCAGATATGGAAACGTACGAAAGTCAACGCCGTCTGGAATATAACAATATTGCTATCATCTTTGCTAATGGGGATTAATTTAAATGCTACCTATGGAGCTTAATCGCTTAATGTCCAGCCCTGTCACCGGCAGAATAGTAGAACTGCTGCGTATCACATTGGTAAGAGCCACCGATGAGCCAGGACCCTGTCTGCTCACGTTGGGAAAGTCAAAATCAAATATTTCCGGCTCGAAGGGATATCCGTAGAGGCCGAACCGCGTGCTCAACAGAGCGCAGTGGGGATCCCAGCGCTTGTCGATTTCGGTAGCAATATCCTTTAGAAGATTAATAGCCTGCTCGGAGATGCTGTTGTTCGACTGGGCTGTGGATGTGGCACAGGTAAGCATCATGTACCAGCGCACAACGCTGCCGCACTGAGCGCGCGGTAGTTCCGGAAATGTGTTGGCGATCGCTGATTTGAAGCTATAGTCCAGCGTTGTGTGATCCTGCACCTCTGCTGGCAGATTGGTTGCACCCCTGCAAGATTAATATGGATTAGTTCGAGTTGATACATCTCAACAATAATAACAGGATCTTTCTGGATAGATTTGACTCCACTTACTCTGTCAACATGATCAGCAGCTTCACACACTTGTGGGCCGTACTTCGTTCGCTGTAGATAACGCAGTTCCGCAGCAACTGCTCGATATGCTTCTCAGCGAGGGAAATGCACTCGAACTGCTGCGCCAGCAGATCCTGGATGTTTGCTGCTGTCTGCTTGTTGATCTGGTCCTTGAGGCGCTCCGACTTGGGTGAACGAAAACGGTTCAGCCTGATGAAGCAAATCCAGTTGAGCACGTCAAGCGACATGTTCTTGGCCAACGGACTGGAAGCCGGATCACTGGCGATTCGCAGCAACTGAACAAGCAACACGTTGCTTTCCAGCATGGCTATGCGCTGCACGCGGCCATTGCTAATCCGACTATGGGACTTGACCGCTCGCACACTGATGGATATTTCGTGCAGCCAGTCGCAGCCTGAGAATAGAAACAGAAAGAAAATGGTCCATCTTAATTGCGATTCACAACCATCAGAACGAATTGCAGCGCCAGGAAATACCTTCCCTAGTCGGCAGTTGCTCGGGCCTGCGTCCAACAGAGGGAGCAACTGCAGCTGACTGGTTTTGCGACTTGTTTTTTAAAATCTTGGCTATGATCACAGGTTCACTGCTCTGCAGCTTGGCTTTGTTCAAATGTATGATATTAATGCATGCGCTTTTCGCCGCGGGATATGCTTTTAGGACTGCTGACTTGACCACCCGGATTATATTGTTCATATTAAAGGGGTTCCTAGAGAGCTTGTTTCGATCCACCAATTCCTCAACTTGATGCGAGCGCTTGTGCCCCGTTGGGGAAGCTGCAAAAGGTAGCGATATGGGCGGTAAACAACTTTATGCCTGTCTCGATAAAAATTCAAATCTCACAAGCTGCCACTAGTAACCAACTGCAAACAGTAGTCGAAATCGGATGTTATGAGTGGCAACCATGACCCCAACTTTAACTGAACAGCGAAGTAAAATGCACTGTCGCTCCTTCATCAGGATCCCCATTCTTAGGCTACCCACCTCTCGTTTTGTTCTGCCCATCTTTCGATGGGTCCGACACTGTTTTGATGTGCAGCAGGAAGTTCCTGGTGCGGGTCTTGAACAGTTTCGGGGAAGTAAGCGTGGCGGTGCCTCCCTGATCACACAAATCAATGCATGAGGAGAGCTCGATGGGACCGGCCAAAACCTCCGCATTGTGGGCTAGTAAATACTCCTCACTTAGCACAGGATTTTCGTTGGCAACTGGAAAGTAGATTGCAAATTAATTGGGAAACAGCTTACGTTTATATGCTACAGCTTACTATAAGAGAGATCAATGTTGTCATCAATGACATTTGGCTTATAGCTGGAATGAGGTCCCTTCATTCGGTAGCCAAATCCGTTGGTGTTCTGTTTTAGTAGAGTGACCTGAATAGCTGCGGGATTTGAGCATTGCTGATAGACCGTGAACTTAAGATCGATGTGACCCAGAGAAACGGGTTGGGCTAAATTGAGCTCTATAATGTGTTCGTCCCAGGTGGTTCTGAAGGAATAATAATAGTTCTTACTAATGGTAAAGCGATATCATTATATGCATTAAATACTTACGCATCATTGTGCAGGCGCCAGGTGCGTGTGAAATCCCGTTCGTCACCTCCATTCCGCATATTCTGCGACTGTTTGCGCTGCTTCTGCACCTGGCCGAGATCGTTCCAACAACTGGGCACTTCGGCAGAGTATACGGTCAGTTTATCGTCAAACTGAGTAAGAGCGTAGAAGACCTTCAGGTCTTCAAGTGTCAGGTCGGCCGTCTTGTAAGCAAGCAGGTTGGCATTAGAAGCTGTGGAAGCTGGCGAAGTTTGGACGTGGGCACCTTGTGCGGCGCCAGACGAGTTCAACACTGCTGCTGCCTCACTGCCAACATCCACGCAAATGGAGTCGCTGGCGAGCAAGGTCTTGCCCAACAGATCTGTTCCAGCTAAGTGGCGTGCTCCATCCGTAACACTTACATCTGCTGCCTGTGTTAACGTGGTACTGCAGTCATCCTCCATCTCCAGCAGTTCGTCTCCGGAATCGTTCTCACCCTCGCTCAGAGAGTAGAAGAGCAGGCCACCCTGGCGTGAGCAACAGCAGAGCCTATCAAGATTCCGGCAATAAACCACCGACTCAAAGTGCTCGCCATCCTCCTCGATCACCATTGTGCCTTGGAAATCGGCGAGCGAGTAAATCTCAACGCTTCCGTCTGCACACACTACGCATATGGATCCGGCATCCTTATTCTCTGGGGACGAGTTGAAATGTGGCAGGATGCAGAGCTGCTTGGGGCACTTAGCCCGGCTGAAGGTCATGGCCAGGGTGTAATCGTTGGATATTTGAGTGTCATCGTAGTCAAACACCAATAGCTGAGCTGCCACATTCCCCTCGGCGTTGTTATCTAAAAGGAGTTGACAATAAATTTATTTTTTTGGTATTAGAATGCGTACACTTTCTCGTACCTGTGTCCATTGACTCATCTGCCTGTTGCTCCTCATCCTCCTCCTCTTCCTCCTTGGCCACGGTGGCCATAATAATCTTACTGCCCTCCGTCTCCGGCGCCTTGGTGCGCAGTAACTTTACCAACAGCTGGTTGCATTTCGGAGTAGTGGGCAAAATCTCGGCTATCTCGATGATCTCTTGCACCGAGTGGGTCACGCCATTCGCCCCACTACTGGCACCGTCTAAGGCATTCATGCGTTTTACACTTGTCCAACTCTCCACCACACAGTCAATCTCCTCGGTGGCCGACATCTTGTCGCTGCTGCTGTTGGTGCTTCCGTTGATCATGATGTTATTATTGTTATTCGAGGAATTTCCGCCCAGGGAGTTGGCCTCATTGTTGTTGTTATTATTATTGTTGTTCTGGTGAGTCATCTCCACATCCTCGACTAGTTTATCGATCTCGTTGCACATGCCAAGATTACTAACATTCACCGTATTCGATCCGACCATCAAACTTAGCGGTTCCTCCAGATTGTGATCCAGGATCTGGGACAAGGTGCACAAATCGAAATCGTACAAAACCGAGGCATCGTCGGTGTTTTGGCTAACTCCGTTGTTCTTGTTGTAGGTCATCAGGGCGTTTACAAATCCATTGCTATCGAAGCCATCGGTGAACTTCTCGTATGGTGTCATAGCCTTGTTATCATCATCTTTGGACTCGAGATTCACTTGGGTCACGGCCGCATTGTTTTCGCCGGAGACTGTAGCGAAATTAATAATTATAATTAATCAATATGTAATATGTTATGCTTAAAGTTAAGGCTTAAAGAAGTATTAGCTCTTGCTCACCGTTGACCATTGGGGATGAGGACTTCATTAGCTGACCGCCAACGCTAGAGACGCTGCCACTGTCATTGCTTACGCTCGCTGAGGTCTCACTGCTTCGGTCCACCTCGACGATGTTGAGCACCACCATGCGCAGGGCCAGCTCACCGCTACTCTGGCGCACGCTGACACCTAAAACGATCTTGGATCCAACTACGCCTGCGCGAAGCGTGGACGTGGAGGTTATGTGCTGGGAATTCACACTTCCAAACTTTCCGCTAGATACTACATTTGATCCCGAATGTGATCCCACACCACTGCTGCTGCCTGCCCCGCCATAATTTGCTGACGAATACACGTAGTTCACCTTGGTGCGGGCTCGTGCATTGGGAAGAACACAGATAGCCGTTACCCGCGCCCACTCAAAGCTCTCTTCGAAAACGTCCTTTAGCAATGTTGGAACATGTATGCTGTGCATCAGCTTCAGGTGACGTTCAATGCTCCAAACACTCAGCTCTCCCGTTTGAGAGCAACTGGTGCAAAGCACATTCGCATAATCACTGTTGGAGATGATGTCAAATCCTAGTCCGGGAGCTGGCAATGCGGGATTGGTGGCGTAGGTTATGGACAGCGGGACATTCTGCGTATACTCGCCCTTGACAAAGGGGCATAACGGTGAATGTCTCTCATGCTCGCTCCACGGCTCATCCGTCTTCTCCCAGCATACAAGACACACGTTGCAGGTGAAGCACATGGCTCGGTCCTCGCCAGAGGAAGATGGCTGATGGTAAAACCCGGCCTGGGCCATTTGATCGGGCAGAGCCCACTTGTAATCCATGTGGGGCCACTTCTCAAACGTCTGGCGACGAACTGCCTCCGAATGCATGAGCACGCGCTGAAAGTTACTAAAGTTCCAGCCAAAGTCTGGCACCCGGGAGCCCATTAGCATGTCGGTGAGGCGCTCATTGATGGCGGAGGCGATGGCCATCACGGGAATGTGGCGCTCCAGGCGCTTCAGTAGGATGACCACATTGTTTGACACCAGCTTAAGACTCGAATAGGGCACCTCCAAGCATATGGTATTCCACTGAAACGGAAGAAAGTGTCAGTTGTAATCAATCGACGATCAGAAACAGTTAAATCTAACCCGCTGGGCCTTGATGCCCTTTTTGGCATTCAGCTGCGCTTGGTTAATCTTCTGTGTCAGCTCGTTGCTAATGTCACATGGACACTCCAGGCCCTCGCTCTCCAGTTCGGTAATGCAGTTCTGAAAGATGATCGCCTCGGCCAGGATAATCTCCAATTTGATGTAGTCGTCGTTTTGGCCAATCGGCGGCTGCAGAATGGTGTCCAGCAGCAGGACGCCGTTGTAATCGCCGCGCAGTCCAAGGTTATGACCATCCCAGAACAAGATCTTGTCCTGCAAGGGCATATACCGACCATGAACGATGCTGTCGCCTGAGGAAAACCGGAAAACAGAAAACATTAGAATGGGAATATGACTCATCCTTGCTGATTTCATCAGGAAACAATCAAGTCGATTTCTGATTTCCCCTCCCAAGATGTTTAAGACCTCAAATTATATGACTTTGAAAATCTGCAGTGATTTTAATAATTTTGTCATAATTATTAAAATATTTACATAATTATGGTTACAATCATAAAATTTTTGACAAAACAAATGTTATAACCAAGATTTAGAAGTTTAAACCAATCAAATAAAATCGAAAGTTAATAAATCACATTTTAATTAATATATTTGAAAGTGAAAAACTTCATGAAAGGTCAGATGTTATTAAAATGTTGTCCAAAATGAAATCAGACCCAATAGATAACAAGACTACATCCGTGAAATTGAAGACCGGAACATTCCCGAAAATCGTTTCCGTAGTACAAGTTCATGGGCAGCGGGGGCGAGGGGGTCACTAATCTGAACAACTGCGTAATAGAAGCAAAACAAAAACAAATGCGTGCTGCTGGTGGCTAATAGAAAACAATAACAAACGCATTGCGTTAGGGCGGTCTATAAAATTTCGATTCCCGGGGGGAATCACTCGGATTGGCTTGGATTGGATTATCACTCTCCGTTTAAGGATTTCCCAGAGCTTTGTTAAAAATTGATGCCGAACGCATACACAAAAAAGTGCCAGCACACACAACCGCACGTACAAACGAGTGGACAAGTGCAAGGCAATTACGTACAGAAATGCAACACAGTGAGCAATGGCTATGACGAACTGGATATAAATTGTTTATTAGCATGCACGGAGAAAAAATAGCATAGATTTTATAGCATGGTTCACAATTTAAAAGATGTGAGACTTAAAATATGCAAGTATTATTTCTTTACTTTTTGTTCTTCTGGTAGGGACAAATAAAAAAACCAATTTTGATCAGAGTTTTGTTCAGTTTCTTAAACATCAAAACAAATCAGAATTCGATAGAATCAAATACCACACAAAATTGGGCGTAGTACTAGTTCCAGATAAGAAATTTAATTCAAGCTACAAATATTGGAATTTAAAAAAAAATCTTTGACAGCATTACGATTTTGTCCATAAAACATGTGTATAAATTTGAAATAAAAAAAAAGAAATATACTTTTGAAGTATGGAATATTTTAAACTACAAATTAATCTTAATTTTGTTTTTATACCTATTTTGCATATTAACATTGCTATGCTATACTGTTATGATTCTGATCTTCGATAAACATCAAAGATTATTGATATATTGCTGTTTTTCTCTGCGTGGGTTCTAATTCGCAGTTCTCCACTGTATTGACATTTGCGTGCGCCAGTGTGCGTCAGTTGCCCCATCCGTGTGTACATATGTGTGATGGTTTTTTCTTCAAGACATCTTACCATTGGAACTGAGCTGGTAGGTCTGAAGGATCACTCCTGAATTGGCATCCAGGACCTTGACCGTACTGCCGTTGTCGAACAGCAGGAGGACATTCAATTGCGGATGATAGACGACGTTGCGCATTTTGAAGGGAGCTGGAGCGCTATTACAATCGCCCAAATCCAAGTAGCCATCTTGCTTGAGGACGCGCTGCTGGTGATGCTGCTCCGTGGCCATTCCGGAGTTGCGCCACTGCGGTTACGTTCTCCTGGTTCCGGATAGGATAAGCTATACGGTTTTTTCGCAATTCAATTCGGAAAAATTGGCTGCGAGCAGCTCTGCTTTTGCTTCTTCTTCTGACAGATGTGTTTCGATTGCCATTCATTCGATTGCCCCCACTCGCCTGTGAATGCAAAATTAATCGAGTGCCCAGTGGGCGCTCGAGTGTGCGGGCGGGCGTGTGTCAACGCAAGTCAGCAAAATAAATACATTGGAAACAAATAATAATAGTTTTTAAACTATTGCGAGTATTGAAATTCAAAATTTGGCCTACTCTGCTCTGGCCGATCGATACTTCGGTTCTATCGATAGCACCGACAACTCAATTGTTATTATCTATCGACGAATTGGCAGGGTAAAATGAATATTTTACCCAAAAAACGGTGAGTTTTGTATTTAAGTAATAGATTCATTCTTTAAATCCCTGTTTATTTCGTAGCTGGCATGTGCGCACCAAGGATAACATTGCCCGCGTGCGCCGGGATCAAGCGGCCGCGGCAGCAGAGGAGAAGATCCGCCAGGACAAGTTGGAATTTGCTGTTGGTATTGCAAAGAGATCGAGAAAATCTTATATTAATGTGTTCATTTTGTATGTAGGAGAGCGAGGCACGAATTAACTTCCTGCGCCGCCAATCGGGTCTGCCGGAAAAGGTTTCCTGTCCCAATGATGCCGAAGAGAAGCCTGAATCCAGTAGTGAGCCTACCAAGGGAGTGGATCTTTTTGCAGACTACAAGAGCGCCGTGAAGACCACCAACAAGGACCTGGAGAAGGAGCAGAAGGAGGAGCAGGAAAAGTACGAGAAGCAGATTGGCTACCTCACCTACTTGGGCCAGGACACCAATGAAGCCTTGAAAGTGCGCAGCTGGTACGAGGTGGCGCCCAAAAGGCCAGAAGTGGGGGATCCCGCCGTTACAGAGGCATATCTTAAGCAAAAGCTAGCCCACGATCCTCTGACCCTCATCAATGCCCTGCTGCCGCCGGAGAAAAAGGATCCCAAAAGCGCCACCAAAAGAAAACGGGAAAGGACACCCACTCCCCCGCCCCCGCCAGAACCTTCAAGCTCCCACAAGCCCAAAAAAAGCAAGAAGGACAAGAAGCATGGCAAGCACAAGAAACACAAAGGGCACAAGAGCAAAAAGGATTCCAAGGAGACCGTTCTGGCCGCCGAACGGCAAAAGCGAGAAAAGCTGGATAGGCTGAGGAGGGAACGTCTGCGACGGGAAACAGCAGAGCGCCAGCGTTCTGAGGCTCTTTTTGCTCCCAAAGATCCCGCTGGGACCGCCAGTGCCGCATCCACGCCAGCACCCACGCCGAGGATTGTCCAAAAGTACAATAGCCAGTTCAATCCGGAGATAGCGAAACAAAATATGCTTTAAGTTCCGTCGTTAGTTGAGAGTTTTGTGAAATTTTAAAATATAAAAGAGGTTAAAATGTAAAATGTTTAAGTTGTAAATAAATATAGTAATAGATTTTACTTGGTTAACACAAAATTAGAAATCATTTTAAAAATAAACGTGAATGAACCCAAAATTGTTAGTATATAGGGAAATATTTTACAAATGCCCAATATTTGGCATACTTGACCCTTCTTAGGATAGCTGTAGAAATAGTCGCCCTATCGGAGACTTTATATATTTAAATATTTACTAATCTAATTGCTACTTAGCAGAAATTTAGAAACCGTCTGGTCATTAACCATGTTGTTTAAATAGAATACAATTGGCCAGGTGTAAAACCATTATATTGCTATGCCTAAATATGCTAATATAGACATAAACGCACGTGGCTTTAAAATCAAATTAATCACTCCTTTACAAGATATCCCCAGGCGGAAATAGTTTGGCTGTGGTCATAATTTAAATTTAGATGAAGCGATAAATCCGGTTTAAAGATAACGGCCTCTTGCTGGTAGCCGAAAAAGGCCAGTGCTGCACAGCGTCTAAAGTATGCCAATTATTCCCTGTTTTTACCAACAATTTAAAAAGATTGGAATACAATTTCATTTAGAAGAGATAAGTTATCTGCAAAAGGTACGATTTTACATTAGGCCCAACCAATTTACCACCAAAGCCGTACCAATTTGAATTGTAACGGCCGTTGCACAAATGCGCCAAGTGTTGGATAACGTCGCGGTTTGCGGCACATGTGAAATTCACTTTTTGGCTCGGCGTCTTCGTTTCATTTTCTTTGTTTTAAATTGCCTGCGGGTTAAAAACTCTCTGATTTAACTTAATTGTTGTGTGCTGAAAACAATAGAGCCGAGCCAAATGGATGATAATACGGAGAATGACGACGGAAAGCGCGGTGAGTGGATTTCGAAGCGGGCGCTGGTGAGAAAGCAACGGGACAAGTTGGCCGGTGCTCCGAAGTCGGCCATTTTCCGGAGCCCCTTTTCCCAAGCTGCTCACTTTTTTCCAAAGCTCCAAGCAATTGGATCCCCTAACAAAGCTCACACGTATTAAGTGAATTCCTTTTGTTTCCTCCACCCAATATGGTAGTGACGCGGGCTCGCACACGCCGCTTGTCCGTTTTGGATACGGACAGCCGCCCGAGTACTCCTCTATTCGATTCGGCCGCAGAGCGCGGTAAGTTAACCTCCACATCCCCGGAGTTTCCCTTCTAAGACTCTGGCTTGCTGCTTCCATAGGTACCGCCTCGCCACGTGCCACACGCCGCACTCGCCTCAACTCGTCCACTTTGGATGTGCGAACTCCGACAAGGCCCCGGCGCGCCTCCTTGGCACGCGGGGAGACTCCCGAGCCGATCACGCCCTCTTCCGTGAAGAGGACGGCTCGCACGCCGGCCAAGAACACCAGATCCGTGCGCCAACAGCTCACGCTCACCGAGGAGCCGGAGGAGATCGAGGTGAAGTCCAGTCCCAGTCAAAGTCCCGTGCCCAAGGAGGGCAAGCTGGAGCGAAAGGCAAGTGCCACCCCAAGTCCCGTGCCCAAGGGGGCCAAGCTGGAGCGAAAGGCAAGTGCCACCCCAAGTCCCGTGCCCAAGGGAGCCAAGCTGGAGCTGAAGCCAAGTGTCAGCTTAATTACCGTGCCCAAGGCGGCCAAGCTGGAGCGGAAGCCAAGTGCCAGCCCAAGTCCCGTGCCCAGGCGCGCGGCCACGCCCACACAGACCAGTGAGGAGAAGCGGGTTACCCGCTCCATGTCCCAAACACCGCCAATGGTCACTCGTTCGTCCAGCAACACGCCGCGTGAACTCAACTCGCCTCTGGAAACTGAGTCAAAGCCACAAGAAGTGGAGGCTGCAAAGGCAAAGATCACTACCAGAAACACTCCCAAAGTAGCTGTCAGAGTGGAGAAACTGCCCATGGATAGAGCCTCTGCGAAGAAGGCGGAGGTGGCCAAGCAATTGATTCTACCGGAGAAAGTCAAGGAGAAGGAATCAGCGGAGGAAGCGAAGAAATCCGAAATTAAGGTCTCTTCAGAGACCCCTATAGAAACCGATGTTAGTCCTGCCAAGGATAAACAATCGTTCTTGAAGACATTTAATACGCTTGCACAAATCCAGGCTTCAAGCAAGGCTTTTGGCACTCACTCCTCGGAAGCCGAAACTTCCAAGGTTGAAGAGAAAGAAATCGAAACTCCGCAGAAGGTTCTCCCTGCTGAGTCTCCTAAAGTTGTAAAGAAAATCGAAACGCCTCAAAAGGTTAAACCTATTGAGACCACTGAAATCGAAGAGGAAGCCAAATCTATCGATCCAGCTCCCAAAAATGTAAAGAAGATAGAAACTCCGCAAAAGATAACATCTGCAGAGGCTCCTGCTAAGATTGCTAAGGAAATCGAAACTCCTCAAAAGGTTGAACCTATTGAGGTACCCGAAATTGAAAAGGAAGCCGAAACTCTTCAGGCATCCCCTAAAATAGAAAACAAGCGCGAAACTCCGCAGAAGGTTTTGTCTATTGAATTGATAGACACAAGCCCCGAAAAAGATGAGTCCATGGAGGATCAAGAGTTTTTGGATGCAGAAGAATCGCACATTGAGGCTGAGCCCCAGGAGGACGAGCCAATGCTGGAAAACCAAGAACAGGAGAAAATCAATCTAGACAATGATGAGCCCGAAGTTTCTATGGAGACTCCCAAGGCTGATGAAGTGGGAAAAGCCAGTGGTGAAGTAGAAGCCATGGAAGTAGAAGAACCTGTAAAAGTAGATATAACCGAGGTCATTTGTCTTCCGAACCTAACTCCCAACATCAAATCTCGTGTTGTGGGCTCCCCTTCAGCCGAGCAAAAAAAATCGGTGGGCTTCAACGACACTGATGATTTAGAGGTCGAAAAAACACGGTTCCCAAAGACTCCCGGGCGTGAAAAGGTCCCAGTTTACCGCACGTTGACTCCCAAGCCGGAGACGCCTTTAAAACCAGCCCTTCAAAAGGGTCGAAATAGTTCCACGCCCATATTAAAGGACCAAGACCGCGGGCTGTCCATCAGCAAGGCGGAGTTGCAGCCAGCTCCTCCGCAAATTGATGCTATTAAGTCATTCGATGAGCTGGAATCAAAGAATACTAAGGATGAGGTAGTGCTTTCAGATAAAAAGTCCAAAGCTCGCCTAGAAAGCTCCGACGAAGTAGAGGATGAAGAAGACGAGGAGGAGAACGAGGAGGATGTAACCACTCCCGAATTCGTGGACCTGGAAGCTGAAGAGGCTGAGGAGGATTACGAGTCTGGGGACTCGTTGGACAGTTCGATGCGACGTGAGATGGAGGAGAATGAAATTCCACACGATGGGGAGTCCGTTGGAAGTAAGGACACTGAGGAGTCGACCCCAGAAGAATCCGAGGGCGATGACTCCTTTATTGTCTCGGACAATGATGTCGATGAGGAGGAAGATGTAGGCCAACTTTGCTACTTTTCCGACGAGGACGAAATCGAAGAGGTTCCTTCTGAAAAACCTGAGAAGTCCAGCAGCAAGCGTCGTCGCATTATGGTACAGAGTTCTTCTGAGAGTGAGGAGCTTGAAGAAACACACGAGGAGTCAAACAAGAGCAAATCTGAGAAGCCAAAGAACCAAAGCAACTGTTCCTCCGATGCCAGCAAACTAAGCGAGGCGGCTCAACTGATGAATGCCAGCGAGGAAAAGTCTTTGATCTCGGAAACCGAGCTGGAAAGATCCCGCCAAGTCGCTCTTAACGAATTGAACAAGTCGGAGAGATTTAACAAGACAGAAACGCGCCTGGACGTCACCGTCATGGAGGTGGACTCCTCGGATCAC
Organism: Drosophila pseudotakahashii; assembly: GCA_035046095.1. Taxonomy (NCBI): domain Eukaryota; kingdom Metazoa; phylum Arthropoda; class Insecta; order Diptera; family Drosophilidae; genus Drosophila; species Drosophila pseudotakahashii. The sequence goes on along the minus strand of JAWNOE010000139.1, from coordinate 475,650 downwards.
GACGAAGTGGAGGAGTCTCAGAAGGCTAGAGCCAGAAGTGTGTACGAGATTGAGGATTCCGATGAAGTGGAGGAGCTCTTGGATTCCGATGAGAAAGAGGAGTGCCATGTAGATGGCGACTCTGCCATTCCAAAACCCACATCATACCAGGCCCAAAAATCCTGTAAATCGGCCGATGAAGAAGCTCTCCTCGCCGAATTGGCCTCTAGTGATCTGCGCCACCTGTCAACAATGTTCAATCCGCTTCAGAAATCCCGTCGCCGGTCCTTGTATGATGCCAGTGCCGAGCTGACAGCCAAGGAACCAAAGCTGCGACGCCGCAGTGATCGTGCCAACCTAGCCAGCGACTTCTGCCCCTCGCAATCCTTTGTCGAGATGGAGGCCGAGAGAAAAAGACAGAAGAACAAGCGCAAACGATTGTCGAAGAGCTTGTCGGGCGCTCCCGAGGATCTTGAGGAAATGGAGATCCGGCACGAGCGCAAGCGCCTAAAGAGTTCACATGGTGATTCCACGGAGTCATTTGAGGAGGACCACGAGTCCGCGGCTGTTGCCGAGGAACTTGCAAGCGAAGGGGAAAATTCGGAGGGAGAAGTTTCTGATAAAATCGTTGCCAGCTCCTCACCTCCAAAAACTCTTATGGAGGAATCTCCCGAAAAGGCAGTCGCTCTTGAAGAACCGTCCTCGGAGGAGCCCTCAACTTCTCAAGATCCGCCTCCAGCCGTGGAGGTGACAAAAACAGTTGAAACTGCTAAAGCTACGGAGAACTTGCCGGGCAAGAAGGAAAAGAACGCTGAATTTTACCTAGCTTACTGTCAAGATCTCCTGGAGGCAGCCAACCAGGCCAAGTTGAAGGAGAAGAAAGAGGTGAGTTCCTTAAAGTCCACCAGTTTATTTTCCACTAAAAATACATTTATTTCTTTAGCAACTGGCCACGGGAGCTAGGCAGAAGAAACCAAAGCGACTGGCTACACAAGCGGCTCCCAAACTTTTGGTCATCACAAGCTCCAACACGGAGAAAGCGAACGCGAAACCATCTGAGGAGCCACCGCCGCTCAAGAAGGATATAAAGCGACTGCAGGCAGCACGCCAGGCTGTGATCCATGCTGTGAACTTCCTCGCTCCAACAAAAGCCACGAACGGAGAGGTAGGTTTCAGTAACGACAAAACACTCCTGGCCAAACTAGACCTAATCCCAACCCTTTATCCTCCTCAGCCTCGCACACTCTCACGCAAGCTGTCACCACAGCCGCCAGTGCCGGAAAAAAAAGCGGCCAAACAGAAGAAGCAGGCGAAGAAACAAAAGACACCGGAGATATCACCGGTAAAGAGTTCCGATGAGGAAAACCACGGACACGGAGTCAATCGTATCCGTACAAATGCCGGCTACGTGACGGTGGTCAATGAGCGAGTTCAGAAGGTCCCAAAGATCGAGCTGATCAAGACCAGTTCGGGTCTGGTGCGCGTGGAGCCCTGCTCTCCCAAACAGAAGTACTTCCGCGAGCTGCCTCCCACACCGAAGCTGCGTGGTTTCCGCGAGGAGCCAGGACCCTCCGGGTCGAGGAAGCGATCCAAACATCCGGCAACGCAGACCGATGACGTTGGCAAACACAATCCCGCCAAACAGTCGGCGCTGCGCTTCAAGGAGCAGATCTTTGCTCGCAAATCTTAGGATAATACATATAGAGATCGAATCTAGTATTAGCGGTTGGAAATGTCAAGTGTACCCAATGCATACTTCAATTTTTGTTTATTTTCTATACTTTTTTCCCCCGAATTGAATTTGATGTATTTATTATTTGTTCTTTTAAATATTTGTTATGAATTCATTTTCATCTTGCCACTTATTACACTTTTACTTCCGTGCACATCACAATTATCACATGCATACCTTTGAAATAAATTTTTGTTTGTTGAATATTAAACAATTTGTTGTCGGAAACATTGAAGAGAACTAAATACGCAGCAGCTGCTCGCACGGTGGTTGATCCAATCAATTTCATAAAGCGCTTAAAAGTTGTTTTTTATAACATTAATTGGCTGTATATTAGATGGTAAAACGATTACTTTTCGTGGTGTTTCTAATTAACTGTCCAAACTTATTGAACTTTCAATTTGTTTCATTCCAACTATTTCAGCATGTAAACGGAAAATAAAACTTATTAATGTATTTATAACGAAAAATAAAGAACACAACTGCTAACTTGTTTGTCGAAAGAAAATAACCTTTTTAAATAAAATGTGTTCTAGTGAATTCAGTGTTTATTAAAAATAACTATGGTCTCGAGGAATTGGTTTTTCATATCACAAATTAAACTTATTGGGTTTGGTAAGGGTAGAGATTTTACTTTTGAAAACCATACCTTCATGGAAATTAAAGTATGTAATCTTATGATCCATATTCGAAATTTTTTAATAAAAGTAGCACCCTTTATAATGTGTGCAAAAATAATGAGCAAAGTAGGCTTGTGCTTCAAAGTCATCCCATTTAGAGAATTATTTTATCCAAGTTCCTTACTTTTTATTTGGTTGGCTACTAGCTAACATCAAGATCAAATTTCGTTTCGTTCATTTTTAGTATTTCTCATTATTACCAAAAATGGTGTTAACTCGCAGTGGTGTAAAAAAATTGAACCAAACCCAAGGCGTGAGTTTCTCTAACAATTCTTAAGAAGTTATAAAGAAATTGTAATATGTCTTTAGCAATCTCCCGCGGGAACTAAGCAGAAGGCCACCGAATCTGAGGTTCCAGTCGGTTCCACTGTCCAGAAGCGAGGAGCAGCGTCCAAGCGTGCTCCTGCTCCAAAGAAGGATGTGAAGGATTTTCAGGCGGCCCGCCAGTCGGTCGCTGAAGCTATAAATCTCCTCGCCGAGAAATCAAACGACAAAGAGGTTGGTTCTACAAATATTTCAACAGATTCTAAAGCTCTTATATGTTATTTTGATTTAGGAATCTGACACGGTTAAAAATACGAAGGTTGCCCAGCCGGCAACCTCCACCACACAACCAGATCTTTCAACTGTCTCCAATAAACAGGTTGGATTATTTTCCCAATACCACTCATTATTTGTAATTTTTATATTTACTTTTTAAAGCCCACTAAAAAAGCAGTCAAAAAGAAGGCGACTAAGAAGGCAAAGGCTAAAAATACTTCGCCACTCAAGAATTCCGATAAGGAAAACGAACCAGTCCCTCGGGTTCGGACTAGTTACCTGGCCAGGTCGGATGATCCTCCGCCAAGGGAACCCTCTGTTAAGATAATGAAAGTCTCGTCAAACATCAACCAACAACCTTTGAAGACCCAAGCGGATGGCAAACGCAAAAAGTAGAACCAGGGGAAACTAAACACTTGAAGACATTGCACACTGGAATTATTGTTAAATGCTTTATTTCTTGTTCTATTTTCAGGTATTTTTGGAAATTTAATTTCTGTCAGTTGACATTTAAATACCAATGTTTACTTTACTTTTAAACAAACACCGAATAGTTAAATGTTTTATTTGAAAACGAAACAATTCCGATCTATTTTTAAAAAGTAACGTGTATACCCTTTGGCTTGCGTCCCTGCTAAGCATAACCAAGTTCAGAACCCCGGATGGCCCGGTATCTGTGGTGTTTTCCAAAAATGGGTTTTCGGTCACACTCCCTCCTGTTCGGTGTCTTTCAAATATGCACCGACGGTCCTACTCAGTACAACAACAACAACTTTCGGCGGCGCAGCAACACAAACACACGGAGCGGCATGAAACTCATTTTCCCATTCGTATTTTGCGGGTTTTATTTTGCGCTCCTGATAGCTGACAGTTCGCGATATTCGGCGCCATGAACGCAGGGTCCTTCCGCAGGAAATAGATATCGAGAGCGGCATTAATCGCGGATTGGAATTCCAAGGAACAACGGTATTTCTTGCCCTTGGTTTACTTTGTTTCGCCGAGAAGTGCGCGAAAAGAACCGTTGAACGGTCTCTGGAATATTGGAAGAGGAGGACGGTCGCAATTCGGGCGAAGTCAACGCAGATCGTCGATCAAAACAAAGTGCATGCTAAAAACAAAGAACATCGCCATGTTCGAACTAGAGGATTATTCGAGCGGCATACACGAGGGTTTCTTCAGCAAATACGCGGTAAGAACAGAGAACAAACAGCCTAATAACTTTTTGCACACATTTCGCCGGCCGGCCACTCACACATACACATACGCATGTGCTCGTTCGCGCACCCAGACAGGCGCAATTTTTGAATTTAACGTTCAGTCTCCACGTTCCCCACACCCCCAACCGTTCCCATTCCCACCTGAACGAAAAAACCCACCACTAAGAAGAACAGTTTAACGGCGAAACTTTGGTTCCACTCGCCATCTCGCTCGCTCCAAAGCTTTGTTGTTGAGTCGCCAACTCGTTCAATTTTGAAAATTTTTACTCCGCCAGTGCGAGTGTGTGTGTGTTTACTTTTGATCGTTAAGCTTTGAAAATTGCCTTTTTTCGCTTTTCGCTCAATAAACGGATGATTAATTACATACAACCGGAACAGCCAGCGCCGATAATAAATAATGGACTTGTGGTTCTATACAGATTGCCAACTTCCTCATCTTCCGTTTATTGGCGGCGAGGGGGGTTACTAACTTGGCTAGCCGCGGAATTCACCTCTGTTAAGCGACTGTTGTGCGAAGTAAACAGTGGACTTTAATTCACTTTTAATTCGGAGGGGGATTTGCCCAGTATTGTACTTACTATGATTACTTATTATTTTACCCAGCTCAACCAGCACAAGTCTTGCTTTTGTCTTCTGCTTGTGGCCGTGCTCAATTATTTGGCTTATTTATTTTTTGTCACACACAGCGGTGGTTAAAATAATAGTGCATATTATTAATTTAGTAACCCTAATAAAAATAAACCCTATTTGGAAAGTCCTTTTTTTAATTTTTGAATGAAAACTATAGTATTTCTTGTGATAAAATTATACATTAAATATATGAAAAGTCTGTTTTGAGGAATATTAAATATATCGTACATTATAATGGGTCATTTCAAGTAGTCTTCATTACTTATATTTTTATTTTACTAAAATAAGGTCAAAGGTGATACCATTGAAAAATATAATTAAAATCATGTTGAACCGTAGTATAACAATAAATTATTTTCAGATGGTTTTATATATTACAGTGTTCACTGTAGAGTTCTGGGGACTTTCCTATGGAAAAATTGTAGGATAAAATCATCATATTTTGCAAAAGGGACTGCATAAAGAGTGTTTTGTAAATTCGCAATCCTATTTTCTTGGCCACCACTGTAGCCCCGAGTACTTTAGTGTGTTGCTCCGCTGGTTCGCTGAGTTTTTCGTCTGGGGGCCTCTTCTTCAGCTTTTGCGTTTTAAACTTTTTGAAGGCCAAGCGTTCACCTCGAACCTCTTGGTTTTCAACTGTTTTAGCCGGAGTCTTTAGGCCTACCAACAAAGTGATTTTGGCAACTGATGATTTTGGGTCAGGAAATGTGGCTAAAGTTTAAGGTTTGAGCTAGACTACCGCCAAAATCGGCAATCCGGCAGAGGAAGAGGAACTGACCTCCAGCAAAGTTGGCATATTTTGAAATGGAAAATCAAACCGTTCTTTGGAAAACATGTGCGCCTGTTAAATGCAACATGCAAAACTCCACACACACACACACAATCTACAAGTGTTGCGAATTGCTAGTGCGTGTGAGTGTGTGGGTGAGCGAAGGGGAACAAAGAAAAGCAAACAAAATAAAACGTTTTATCTTGGGGCTTCCGCATGTGTGTGCTGTGTGTGTTTGCTTGCCTGTGAGTGTGGGAACAAAACAAAAAAAAAAAAAAAAGCAACAGTCGACAGTTCAGCTCCAGCTCCCCCCGTCCACATCAAAAGCTTTTCTCACCCGTTGTCCATCTCTTTCGCACTGTTCTCTTTCTTCTCTTGGTTTCGGCAACCTTTGTTGCAGCAACATGGCAAAAAAAACTAAGAAAAAGAAAGAAGTGAAACAAAAATCAAAGTAAAAGGCCAACGAAGAACAACTTCAAAGTTCAACGCGCTTTTCATTGGGATTTTTAGGGCGGAGGGAGGGTTGCCTGGGGGTGGTAACACACCTACCCCAAAATGCACAGAATGCGGGAGAGAGAGAGAGATAGAGATGGCGAGTGAATGCGATAGAGACAGAGGTACTGTGGGAGGACTGCCACTTGTGTGTTTTTCGTTCTGCTGCCGAATATGAGCGCCCAGCTGTATGCCGCATAGATTTTCTCACGGCCCCAACACACAGACACACAGCTCACGCACACTTGCAGACATTCTGCTTCTCGGCCTCCCACGCACTCACGTTGATGGCTATCTGATATTACTTATAGGGAAATTCAGATCAGGTGTGCCTAACTCAATAAAACAACTAATATTAAAAAAAAAAAAAGATTTTAGAAAACTCCTTAATTACTAGAAATTAATTCGTTTATAATTTATAATTTAGTTTAAATTTTTTATATTTAGTATATTATTAAACGAAAAAACTTGTTAAAAATATATACAATAATACATTCCTATAAAAGGAATCTCACATTAACAAAAACCTCGAGTTAAAAAGGTAATGACCATTTGGTTATTTCCGCGATGTACTTTGCCCAAACTGACTAATTAGCCCGAAAAAACATCACCCTAAGGCAAACTTTCTCGAAGGGAAAGATCAAAAATGAATTTTCAGGCTAAAAATAAACTTTTGGCAAATGAAGATTTGTGATTTCTTGAAACACATGCACTTAATGAATGAAATAACCCAGGCGAAAACTGTCTTACTTCTCGCTAAACCGAGAGATTTAAAAACGATTTACGACTTGAGATCATCCCGTGTGCTTAAGGATGTACCTTGGGTTCGGGTTCGGGTTCGGGTTCGGGATTGGGATTGGGATTCGGTTGGGAATTCAGGCAAGCGACTTTTATTGCACCATAAAGTAATTTACAAATGGGCGCTCATGACCCCGGGGAAGATGTTCGAGAAGGGTCTAAGGAAATTGCTGGTTTTACCTGAGTTCTTTATTTGTCCTGTCCATCCTCTCTCTTCTTGTATTTCTTCTCTGTGTGTCAGCAGAGTGATTCCTCGAGGTGAAAGGCGGAGAAAGATGTGCAACAAGGAGAAGTGCAACAAAAGACAAGCAGATGCAGGAAATACGGAAAACACGGAACAATTGCGAGTGACGAATCCTGCCGAGAAAAGGACGAAAACACCCCCGGTGGCTCCTCGGTTCCTTGGTTCGTTGCACAACTTAAAAAGGCCAACAACTGAGCAGCTGCAACTGAGCAGCAACAACTTTTCGAAGGCAGGAGGTGAAAAAGATGGTAGGCAGAGGGGAGGGGTTCTGTAGGCCTTGTCGAAGTTTCACTGACAACTTTTGCATTTTCCTTTAATCCCCCTGATGGCCAAAAAGTGCTTGCTGTGAACTTTGCTCGCCTGTTCAATGCATTTTTATTTCGGCACATTTTTTCGAGAATTTTTTTGGGGGGGCAAAAAGTAAGAAAAAATCCAAAAGTTGAGTAGTGTGTGTGGGAGGGGGGGGGGGGGGTATCAAAAGAGGCAGCTTTTGTATACCACTTACTAGGCCTTTTCCTGGGCTTCCTGAGCGCCGCATTCAAAAGCCGGTTGATTTATTAGGGCTCTTGGATTCTGGGATTTATTAACCCTTCACCCGCACACTGTCCTCTTTTTCCCCAACCCCCAAAAGGTGCGAAAAGTGGCAATTTCTGGGCACCGGAGGCCCGGCACTAAACTAATTAGAGCCAGGAAGTTCGCTTTCCGTTGGCGCAAATGCAATTCTAAACTGTTTACGATTCTGGAATTGCAACTTACAGCAGGAAGAAAAATAGAAAACCACAGTGGTCTATCATTAAGGCGAATCTTACAATTACTTAGGAAATACTTTTTAAAATTAAAGTTTTTTTTCAAACCAAAAAGAAGAACTAGTTCTTTAGAATATTACAAGTTCGTAGTTAAATGGAAATTGCCAAATTTGTTTTTAAAATTCCTTTTTAGAAGGGTTTGTGGAACTTTAATTTCCCTTAGGCAATGTAATGAGAACCCTTTGGTTCCAATTGTGTAATCCATTCAATCGATCACTTACTGTACCGCAAGAAACAGCACAAAACTAGAGACCTATATCAACCCCCGAGTTGCAGCTGCCTGAGCCTGCTTCCTCTTCCCCACTCCCTTCCAATTTCGACTGGAAACTGGCAATTCAACAGAGGGCAGGCCAAAAGGTTATCACACAGACGGGGAAACGCACACACACTCACTTTGGGAAGGAATTTAGCGAGGGGAGGATGAAGGGAAGCACCGAACTGAGCAGGGAAAAAACGGACGGAAAGAAGAAACCTAGAGTAAAACCCACAATCATTCCATCACTCCCATAATGGAGTGGTCTACGGGCCCGAGCAATATCATATCATCTGCGTTCTATTTCGGTTCTAATGCTCAATTAATGAGTGCGCGGGTGGAGGCGCAGGGGATGGGGGTTAACTGTCGGCAAAAGGTTAAAGGGTTGCCCAAATTGCCAAAAAAGATCGCATAATTCAGCATGAAATCTATCGAAATTGGTGAATCACTACGGTTGGGGTAGATTAGGGAAAAGGGTTGGAAATTCCTCGAATCGGATTAAAGATAAAGATAATAGTGATCCAAAGGTGGGCTTGCTATAATAGTAGAAATACAGGCAGCTAATTTATTTTGTTAATCTCTGAGTACTATGACAAATTGCCGTGTTAAATATTTATGAAATTTGAGTTTTAAAGAGATGTTGATAGGGTAAATAAGCAAACTTAGAACCATTTCAGTTATAAGAAACTCTTTATAAATATAGGAATTTATTTCTTTATATCTGCTACAAATACGACTTATTGCATGCGAATTGGCAGCTGCATTTTCTTCATAATACCATAATAGATGGTTGAACATCTTTTATTACCTTCCTTTAATCTGAACAACCATCCTAGATCAACAGAGTCTGGGTTCTATCATTGTTGTGTTCTTACGTCCCCTGTCCAAATATCAATTAAACCACATCATGAACACTTTGTCCCATTGACTCTTATCGCTACTCAATACAAATCGATTGAAAAACTGAAAAAATTGAGAAACTGCTGAGAATAGCCAGCTGCCGAAGATTGCCAGCTGTCCCAGTCTTCTGTTTTCTTTCTTCTGGCTCCCCGACTGCCGAAGAGTCCTCTTCCGAGTTTCCCTTTTATCGGTTGGGTTGGATGCAACATGCATGTTGCATGGTGATGGTGGCTGCATTCGAAAAGCAACAATTACTGGCTCCGACTTTTGGCCCTGCTCCTGTCTGCTTATCAGCCAAACACCTGCCGCGAAATAATTCGATATTGTTTTGGCCAGGACGCGCCATATGGAGGGGCTGGATATGATGAGTAGTGATGGTGCAATTGGGTAGGAAAAAGTGAACACTCTAAGAACAGTCGTTATTTAAAAGATAGTAACTTCTTTAAAAAAACCCTTTCTATTTTAAAATTTTTATAAAATCTGATTTATTTATTACCTAGTTAGTATTTTTTATAGTATTTATAACAAAATATTACTCAATTCTTAACCGTTAAAGATTATTAACTTTAACCGAATAAATACCCATTTCTCGCTGTGTATTTCAATCGCATAATGGAAAAACAAGGAAACTGAAAATGGGCGGAAGCACTTGGATGCCACTTGAAATTTTGAACTGACAAAACAGGGATCCACAGAATCCTCATCGCCCCTCTTCGAATTCCTCACATCCCGATATTTCCGTCACAGACACATGGGATTGGGATTGGGATTTGGAGATGATTGCTGGTGAAGGGGTTGTGCAGATAAGGGTGCTCACTTTTTGGGGAACCCCATGCCCCTCTACCCACCTCCTCTGGCCATCTCTTTTTTCACAGTGATAAAGGAGACCCGAACATGCGCCTGCACCAATTTATGATATCCTGCTAAATTATGCAACTTATCATTCTCGTGTGGCGGGCTCTATATCATCCCGGTGTGTGTATGTATACGTGTCTATCGATTTTTCAGCCTCGCCGCATAATAAAAACACAAAAGTCGTGCTGTTTGGGGTCACAAAATGACCTCCGCCCCCTTTTTTGGGGTCAGGTCAGTGTTTTGTGCTCTGCTTCAAGGACACCTTGACATTGAACTCCCTCTCTCTCTCGCTCTCCTCTCTCCCCATCTCGGTCGCAGCTCATCTAACAGCAGCGCCACTCTTAACAGCCGGCCCAAAAACTGTAAAGTAACAAAAGCCTCCATATCATCATACTACATTTTTCCAACAGAGCTGCAAAATGAAGAGAAAAAAATATAAAGTCCGCAAGCAAAAACAGCAAAAAGCTAAAGTAATTTTGCTTTGCCTCGTTTCTTTTATTGTTTTTGCTGTTGCCCGCCTTGTGTTTTCTGTTCTCAGCATGTTTTGTTGTCTACTGTACGCGCAACAGAGGTCGCAACTTCGCCGCCTGTGGCAGCTCTGTTATGTGCGTTCTATGTTTCTGTACATTTCCTACCCTCTCTTTCTGGCTCTCATTCTCTCTCTTTCTCTCGACATTGCCGCACACATAGAGAAAAAAAAGGGAAAAAAGCGAAGTTTCCCTGTTTTTGTACGGCTTTAATTCCCTTTTCCCTCTGCAGCTTATACGTTTGTATGAGTGTATTCTGTCTGTATGTTTCCCCCTTTTGCCGTCTTTTTTCCTCTTTTCTGCAACATGCTGCCGCAACATTTCTGGATGTAAATCTAATATTCTGGGCGTTCAAAAAAGTGAGTCACTTTTTTGTGGGGGGGAAGAGTTTGCCTCCCCAGGCACCATTTATGTATAATGCTGGTCGCGAATCGCGATCCCCGCAATCCTCGATTGTGTTGCATAAAACTTTCAATTTTTCTGATATCCGGTTTGGCCACCGCCTTTGCAGTTGTTGCTGTGTGGCCTTCTCGTAAAATTAACCTGGACCTCGACTCCTTTTCCTCCCGTTTTTTGTTTATGTTTATGTTGTGTAAATACAGCGATCGTCAAGATAATAGCTATAAAAAAATTACATAAAAACTGAAATAAGTATTATTAAGTTTTTAAGACTTGGTAGCACATAGGTAAAATATCCTTCAAGATTTTTAAAATCATAAATAAATTCAGAACCTGGTTTAGTTACGAAAAATATGTCTAAACTATTAAAAAATGTTCTAAGAAAAAATCTTTCTTTAGATATCTTTAAATATTTAATTTGAAATAGATTTTATTTTTGCGACCTCCACTGTATGTACTTGCAATGTTTTGAACATACATATGTACATATATTTATGTAAACAGGCACCGACTCACGAAAAAAATTGTTTACATGTGCCGACTTTGTTGTTGTACTGGTTCTGGTGTTGCAACATGAGTTATTTTCGTTGTTTTGTTGTTGGACGTGCTATATGGTACTCAGAAAATATCCAAACCCCGACTTTTTCCCTTTTCCTATCCTTTAGCTGTCTGCTTGTTGTTTTTTATTTATTTTTTTCCAGCCTGCCTGCCTTGGCGCGTAAAAAACTGGTTTTGAACTCGGCTCTCTTGCTCCTGTGGTCCCTCATTTGTTATGGTTGTTTTTGTTGTCGCTGGTGCCTTATATAGAAAATGAAAACTTATCCGATCCCCAAAACACAGAAATACACATACACACATCAACATGCAGATGCACGGGGATATCAGATTCGGACCCAGATCCGAGCGACTTGTGTTACAGATTTAATCATTATAATATATGTATGTATGTTTGTATGAGGGTTCTCTGTGTTCATGATTGTATGCCAAGGAATTTTATCCTACTAGGTCTTCTTTGGAAAATCAAAGCGCGGGAAAATTTTCAGTACGTGTTTCTGGATTTGTTGATGTTTTGATTTGTGCCAAGCAAAGCAGAATGGATTATTGTTTGCTGGGAGATACAGATGAAATGAAATGTTATATCTTGGTAATATTAATCGTCGTAGAATTGTGGAATAGGGAAAGGGTTTATCTAGCCCTAACAATTAATTGTCCAAATGTGATTTAGGATTTTTGGGTTATAACAGCTCAAACTAACATTTATGACATATGTAAATACTAAATTACATAATTTATTTTTCAACACCAGGAAGTGTTGTGTAAAGACTACGATAAAAAAACTATTTGATATTGATAATAAAAATGTATGTTACTTCCGTTTTGCAGGATGCTGCTGGACCCTCGCTGGACTTTTATGTATCCGACTCGATGCAGGAGATGCTCAACGTGGACATTCGCGCAGAGATTGCTAATGTGGTGGGCAGTTCCAGCAGCGACCTCACCGCATCACTGGATCAGACCCTGGAAGCTATATCCGCGATCAATAACACCCAGTGCAATGGGAACAGCGGCCAGTCGGCTTCCTACAATGCCAATGCGAATTTCCTGACCAGCAGCGCACTCCACGCCTCGCCCACGGCCAAATGGATGGGTTCATCGGCCAGTTTTTGGTCCAACACCGATTACTATGCGGATCTGGGAGCCTGCGTAAACCCCATTTCCGTAATGCCACTGATCAATTCGTCTTCCGGTTCCGGAATGTTCTCGCCGAAGAGAAACAAGACAGTCACATGCACTCAGGGAAGAGCGGGAGCGGTGCCCTCGTCTCCCAGCGCCGAGAGGGATCAGCACAAGTCGCACCTGACCTTCTCGCCGGCCCAGATGAAGGTCAGTGCAGGGTCAATGCGGCGGGAGCAGGTTATGGCCCACATTCCCAAGCAGATATCCGTGGTTACGGGAACCGGAACCACAGCGCCCGCCACAATGGCCACAAATTCGGCCCTTCAGCGCCGTAATTCCTCGGCCGTGGATGCAGTGCGAAAGGATTTGGGCACAGAGCTGCGCAAAGCCCAGTCCAGTCCGGTGCCCAACTCCGTGGAGGAGCTGGGGAAGGGCAAGGGATCCACACTGCTTAACGCAGGCGTTGGAGCCACCAACACCATTAAACTTGCACCCGGCATCGGCGGTCTGACCTTTGCCAACAGCGTTGCCTACCAGAAATTAAAGCAAACCTCTTCCGTCAAGTCACCAGGAGGAATCTCGCCGGGAGCGGGATCGAATATCGGCCTCAAGCGGGAGGACTCGAACAAGCGAGGACTGCAGGCCAGCACCACACCAAAGAGTATCGCCTCGGCGGCCAACTCGCCGCACCATCAAATGCAGAGCAACTACAGCCTGGGATCACCTTCGTCCCTGTCCTCTTCGTCGGCCTCTTCACCCCTGGGAAATGTTAGCAACCTGGTCAACATTGCGAATAATAACAGCACCGGAGGTGGTGTCGGTTTGGTGAAGCCCCTGCAGCAAAAGGTCAAGTTGCCACCGGTAGGCAGTCCGTTTCCCAAGCCAGCCTACTCCTACTCCTGCCTCATCGCTTTGGCCCTCAAGAATTCGCGTGCAGGATCACTGCCAGTCTCGGAAATTTACAGTTTCCTCTGCCAGCACTTCCCGTACTTCGAGAATGCCCCCAGTGGCTGGAAGAACAGTGTGCGTCACAATCTGTCGCTCAACAAATGCTTCGAGAAGATCGAGAGACCAGCCACAAATGGTAACCAGCGGAAGGGCTGCCGTTGGGCCATGAATCCCGAGCGCATTAACAAGATGGACGAAGAGGTGCAAAAGTGGTCGCGCAAGGATCCGGCTGCCATACGTGGAGCCATGGTCTACCCCCAGCATCTGGAGTGCTTGGAAAGGGGAGAGATGAAGCACGGATCGGCCGATTCGGATGTGGAACTCGACTCGCAGTCGGAGATCGAGGAATCTTCGGATCTGGAGGAGCATGAATTCGAAGACACCATGGTGGATGCCATGCTGGTGGAGGAGGACGAGGAAGCTGAGGAGGAGGACGACGATGATGAGCACTTACTCAGCGAGTTTGAGGCCGATGATGAGCGTCAGTCTCATGCCAATGGAAACCAGTCGAATAACCACCTGCCCATCGACCATGCCCTGCTTGGCCAGAAAAGCAGCGACTTTGATATAGAGGTGAGTTTGAATAATCATTTCTTTGTGTGTCCATGATCTAACCTTTTTCTTTAATCTTCAGGTCGACGATCTGTACGATGCCATCGACATAGAGGACGACAAGGAGGCAGTGCGTCGGGCTATCTCTAACGCCCAGGCGCAGCACATCATCGAATTGAATCCGGCCGATTTGAATGCCACTGATGGCTACCACCACCAGCAGCAGCCGCCATCGAAGCGGGCTCGCGTGGACATCAACTATGCGATTGGTCCAGCTGGCGAGCTGGAGCAACAATATGGCCAGAAGGTGAAGGTGCAACAGGTCACACAGCCGCAGCAGCATCCGCCCACCTACAACCGGCGAAAGATGCCGCTGGTTAACCGCATCATCTAGAGCGGGGCGCAGCCCCCCAACCCATTACATTAATCACTTAGTGCTAGGTCTTTGGTATTTAAGGAACCCTTGCTACGCTTAAACATAATCCCTAAGCCCCATCACCCAATATCGAATATCGGTTTTAGGTTTCGTGTGCAGAAGCCAACATTGTTATTTAATACCCCCTTCCTTTACTTGTAGTTCAGTTTGGTTGCCGTTTGATTTTAAATCTCGATTCGAGCCTGAGCCAACTGAAACAAAAGGAGAGCTTGTGTGCCCCTTTATTTTTGCTTAATTTGAATCTTTTCCATAATCGTTTCCCGAATAAATCTTTATAATTTATTTTTATCAAACACCCGAAATTTAGCTCCACTTGACGATACTTCAAGTCCGTTTTGCCTGACGCTTGAGCATAAAAGCTCAATAGGTTCCACTGACGAAGCATTAAGCATGTTAATACCATATTTTTCCCGACTTGAGCCTTCGGGTGGTTGAGCTCCAACTTTTGATTTGATCTCCTACTGACAAACGAAATTTCATCCTCAATTGATAAGAAACTTGACAATGCATTTATGACAAATGATTCCACGCGTAGTCGTAGAATAATATTAATGTGCAACACAACGATAATTTTGACAACGAAATGTGAACAGTAGGTTTATGTTTCGACCTTTTGTTGGTTATTACACCCAATGGAGAAAATTTGCATTTGCTAACATTTTCAGCTTACATTTAAGAAAGTTGAAAGAGAATTGATCACACATACTTGCCGGTCCAGTATTCGTATGCGGATTTTTATAGAACTTTTGTATGAATTGTACTATATACATATATAAAGACACAGAAAGCCCACAATTATTGTCGGAAAGTTCAGTCAATTAATTATACGGTTATTTTGTAAGCCGGTTCGGTATGTAAATAGTTTACACGCAGAGAAAAACTTGTATACTATGTGCTTAGCTGTAAGAAAGATGTATGTAATTTTATTTGTAAGCCAAACCCGAATTCCAAATGAAACAAGATCCGAAAACCAATAAGACTTGAAAGAAGCGTACCCGACTAATAAACATGATCAAGCCTCATAAGTAAATAGTACAAAGAGCTAGCGCTAACTAAGTTACGGGCAAGTAAAAGAAAGCATTTACAAGGCCAGCTCATGGATGGCTTATATAAATAAAACCTTTTTGTTATTATCCTTTTCTCATCTGATGTTTTGACTTCAGCTTTCGCATTCAACAATTCCATTTACAAACCAACAACATTCATGCATTTATTTGTTGTAATATTAGCACCTAACTAGCATTAAAAAAAAATATTGTCATTATAAGTAAAACTATGTAAATCCTTAAGCTAAGAAAGAACAATTTTTGTATAGAGTTGTTAGAAAATCAATTGACAAAACAAAATTGAAACCAAAAAAAGAAATAAAATAAAACTGTACTACAAATTTTATGTTTTAGACTTTTACTTTTTCACTTCGTAATCAAACAGACCCGAATACATCTGGAACATCCGCTGATTTTACAAATGGACACGAATTGGCTGTGTTAAAAAGTCTAAATACGTTTTGCATACAAAAAGGTCTTAGCCCGGCAGAGATCGCTTTCTGCCAAGTAAATTTTGTAAAATTAGGGGAAATGTGAACGTTCAAAGAGCCTTTTGGCTTTAATTTTTATTTGGTCTAAGTTACTTAAAAATAGACGGAAAATAAGTTAAAACGAACTAAAAAAGATTAAAATAACATAAATAAATAGTTTCTAATAGTTTGGAGTCCTTTTGGTGTGAGTTTTGTTGACTTATAAAAGTGGTTCAACTTCAGAATGACGTTTTTTGGCACTTTTCAAAAATAATTATTTTTTTGTTGTCCTTGAGGAAAATTTTTTTTTTTATTATGAAGCTAAAAGACTCCTTGTTCGATTGGTACTTAATGCGTGAAGGCTTATTAGCGAATGTCGAAATGGCAGTATAAAAACAAAAGGTGTACCAACCTACAGACCTCTCCCCTATGTAATCCCTGATGTGGGGAAGAGGTCAATAAATGCGTATTTACTTAATTTCAAAGTTTTTTAATTTGTGAAGTCCTGTAATCCCGTACTATGAACCATAAGCTAAAAAATCCCATTAGAGATTTGTCATGTTTAAATACTTATTTTGTTGGCTCCGATAAAATTAAATTGTAAAATATATTCTATTTTATGAAATAAACAAGTTTAAAAAAAGTTTTATTAAAAAAGGCCGAAAGTCCCTCCTAAATAATACAAATAGAATTTGAAGGAGTTGGCAGCGCTTTTTATCCTAGTGTTGGAAAGTAACTCGCAACATTGTCGGGAAATAAAGATCGTAATTGTGTGAATTCATTTTTATTTTATGATTTTGTTGCATTAAAACCGATCGGAAGTTGGCAAAACTAATATAACTAGAAAACATGGGAAAGAAGTCGAAAAAGGTATGATAAAAAGGCTGAATAAGATCGGAGTGTTGTTCTTATAGCTCGTAATGTGTCTGTGTGTTTTCGAGGGCCGCCATTATGTATGTATGTGTTCGTGTAAAATATCACTTTCTTCCAATTCAACAATTTTAACTTTTTTGTAAACTTGTTACTTGAAGAGGATTTCTGTTACGAATGAGGTGGGTTTCTTATCGGCATCAATATAGATTTTGCACCACCTCAGCGCTACATGAGTGTTCTAGAACCACCGTAATTTTAAGTTTTTAACTGTATTTTGCCTTTTTTTTATAAACATCATAGTTTCCGAAAAAAAGTTAATGAATTCATAAGTGCCGGATTGAGACGTACTTACATATATTGGGATGCGTCAGAAATTGCTTACCGCTGACTTCTTGTAGAACTTACTTTGATGAACATAATAATTTATTAATTAATATTATTTTTTTATTTTTTAGAAGACCTACAAGAAATATTATTTAAAACAACGAGTGATCGAGTACAAGAAGAAAAAGCTGGCCCTTAAAGAGAAGATAAATGAGCTCAAATTCGAAAAAGAGCTGTTAAAAATAGCTGAACAGCGAAGAAATAGAAGTTGGTCATTCAGTTCATCATCATCCCTTAGCTCCTCGTCGTCCAGCTTCAGCTCCAACAACACTTCAGCATCCCGCACCGCCTCGCCAAACCCAATTGTTGTCCTTAATCAAAATGAGGATCCTCCCCGGCTTTCTTTCAACTCTTCCCCAATTCCGGATATTGTTCAGGTCCCGAAAAGAAACCCTTCTGAGTTGAACGTAACAAAATACTGCGACAGATTAATACCTTTCATGGAGTTGGCGGTCCAAATTAAAAATAATGAATGGAAGCTACAACCATTAGTTCCAAAACAATGTCCTTTTTGTCGAAAAAAACATTGCAGTTGGACAGAATTGTCTCGACACAAATGTGACTGGGAAAATTGTGACCTTGGATGTTATTGTGGTTTCTTGTCCAATTCATCCAAATCGTTTTATGGACACATATCATGTTGTACATTAAAAGCCAAAAATATGGAACGTAATATTAAACAAAAGGAAAACTCCTCATCCGAAAAGCTATCTTCTCCAATGGGAAGTAATAGTAATATGGACAACATGGACGGTAGTTATAAGATGGATACTGGTTCGGGTGAGGAATATGATTTTGAGGCCGATATGATTAATGACATGATAGTCGAGGATGAGGAATCGGTTAATATAGATCACAACTTCAGCGGATTTCAGGACGACTTTGAATCGAATTCTCCATCGAAGAACGAGTATGATTTTGAGGACAATAAGTCTGAAGCCGTGTCCGTCTGCTTGACGAGGATAGCTTCATTGTGATCGAGTTTTCGGACAACGATGCATAAAATTTTTATGCCAACGACCAAGATTCTATACATTATTAATTTAAAAATTAAGTAAATTTCGGTATGTGCGCTTGTAGTCCCCAAGCTTCATTTGATATTGAAAATATGTGTCTAGTTTCGTTTGAAGTCAACTTATGATAACACTATTTATAATTTAAAAAGTGTATATTTCATAGATCTTTTAATTTAATCTTGACCTAATATCCATATTCCATATATTTATGACAAAATAATCTGAATTTCAAAAGCCTCAATACCTGAATCCAGGCTGTAAACCAATAAAACATTTTGTTATATTATTTTGACATTTTTTATTCACATACATAAATAGTTTTGACATTTGAAAATTTCAGTTTTCGATTTACTTTTATTTTTCAACAACCAATAGAACTTAGATGCTAGGTAAGCATTTTGCATTTTGAGCAGAACCAGTTCCCTGAAGTGGAATACTAGTTATTATCGTCGATTTCTTGTGCCGGACAGAGCATATAGTTCAGATGTGTGCTTTAGGACTAGACAGTTGGGTGTCGGTGCAGATGCTGGTCTGAACACCTTACCCCTTTCAGTTGACTAATGCTAGATAGTTGACTTAAAAAAACTGCTTCGCTTGCTGCTTGTACTCTTACCCAAAACGGCATAAAATACTCTGATTAGCGTCTCTCTGTTAAAATACATGCTTCGTAATAAAATGATTCCTTGTAGTTAAAATATACATATGCACTTATGTATCTTTATATATAATTTATATGGTAAATTGTATTGTTTCAAAATTGAGTGTTGATCTTTGCACATTTAAGGCCTGTTGTTTACTTAGCTTAGGTTTGAGTTTGAGCTGGTGTGTTCCTTTTGAATTTGAGCAAGCTGTTTCGATGTGAGCTGTGTTCCTTCGCTATTACCTATTAACCCCCGACTAATTCCTCTGAGTGCTCGTGTGGGTGCTAGGACTAGGTGTGTAGGGTGCGCCGTGCGCTATGATATACAAGATCGTTTGTTGAAACCAGACAAAACTGATGCCACCTCCGAACCCATCGTTATAGTAGACAGTTGATTACAATTATTAATGCACATGTACTTAAACTAAAACGTATCCTACGAATACAGATCAGGGCAGACAAGGCCAGACGCTGCTGCCGAGCTGGCTTTCAACTTGCTTTCTTTCTGGACGGCTCTTCACTTCGATGCGGGGGCAGTCCAATACTCGACAAAATCCAGTTAAAGCTCCCTAGGGCAGTCAGTTTATTTTATTGAAAATCCTATAATATTCTGTTGTACGGATATGATTCCTAAATATGTTTTCAACGTCTGGAAACATATTTTATTTTTAAAATGCCGGATATTTATATTTATTCCCTTGCAGAGGGTATTATGATTTCATTTTGCAACGCAGTGAAGGAGACGTTTCCGATCCCATATATTTTCTTGATCCGTATCACAAGGCGAGTCGATCTAGCCATGTCCGTCTGTCCGTCCGTCTGTCTGCCCGTTTCTAGGCAAACTAGTCTCTCAGTTTTAAAGCTATTGGGATGAAACTTTCCCAAAAGTCTTCTTCCTATTGCAGGGAGTATATAAGTCGGAACCAGCCGGATCGGACAACTATATCTTATAGCTCCCATAATAAGGATCGAAAAAATAATATAAAAAAAATGATAGCTTCTACATTTTTTGACAAATAACTCTTGGGAATAACATTATTTTAATAATTATGAGTTTCGAATTTAATTTTATAAAAATCGGCCGACTATAATATAGTCACTATATCATATAGCTGTCATAGTAACGTTCAAATAATGAATAGGAAATTAATTGGGAACAAGTTACAGCTCCGTTGGTTTTTATTGTATTTTCTTCTACTCCCAGATATAACTCTTTTTTAATATTTCAGAATTTCGGATTAGATTTATAGTCGCCATAGGAAGGAGAAAAAAATTAATATCAAAATAGTACGAAATTTAACATTTTGTAATTTGTAATTTAAAAGGAATGATCTGCAAGGGTATATAAGCTTTGCTTCCTTTCTTGTTGAGTGGGAAATAAATAAGCAACAAATTCGAATGACATTTAAAATTCCAAAAGTGTCCGTCCAAGAGAGCCTTAACTGGATATGAGTTCGGAATCTGCCTAAAACTATCCACTAAAATTTTGACTGACTACGCTGGGTGTGTGGGAACTTAGGGCTAAAAACTAGCATACGGATACGGTACGGTTACGGATATACAACACGGTTCCACTAGTAAATGCAGAGCTGAATGACTGGTGACGACAGGGGCTGGGGGGTGCACACTGATGGGGACAACGATTACTGGTTACATAAACACTACGAATACTCCGCTCAACGCCAGCCACTGCATCCACGCCCAAATCTCGGGGCCTCATTCCTGCTTCAGTCGCTTGGCCTCGTTGCCCACGTCGCCTCCACTGCTGGCCGAGCTGGGTGTCGTCTGCTGCTCCGTGTCGCTGGTGATGTAGGCGAACTGGCACTCGAACTCAAAGTCCATGTCCTTTTTCTGCCCAAAAAATAAATGGTAAGTCATAAAAAAATGATTGATGTCTATAGATCCTGATTAATTACCATCCTTTCACAAATAACCGCAATGGCTGTTTTGTCTTGTGCCTCGGCAATCTTGTGTTCCACCAGGTAGAACATGTACTCATCGAACAGCAGGCGAATCAGATGGAAGCTGCCGAAACTGGAGGCGGATCGTAGGGTCAGGTCCCGGATGATCATCGAACTGTAGAAGCTCCACTTCAGCAGGAACTGTCGTGCGGCTCGGGCATAGGTCGGCTTTCCATTGTACTCCTCCATGGCCGACTCCACCACCAGTTGCAGCCAGCTTGCCCACTGCTCCAGGGAGCTCTGTTGCTGCAGCGCGGCCTTGAAGTCATTCTCCAAACGCTGGACCACGGCGGGGGCACACTGACTTACCCAAGCGGCTTGTTCCTGTGGGATAAAAGGGTTAATTAGTTAATTTCAAGAAATAATTCGTAAAAGGGTAACCATATATAACTTAACATATATGACATATGTATATAAGCAGAAACTCTGTAATAAATACTACCAAGGTATATCACTTATACGCGATGTTGTTTTGCAAATATTATTCTCCAACTGGTTGATTTACTCTTATATACACAACATTGTATTCTGATAGTCTTAGTTAACAAATTAGACAATAAATGAAAAAACAGCTCTTAAAAATGATTTATCTCCGATCTCCCTCTGTAAAGACCCTTTAAACTCACCTGAACATTGTGGAAATCCACGCGATTGAGATCGCTGAGCATCTGGGAGATCTGTGCACCATTCTGGAGCACGGCTCGAGCGGCCTGTGCCAGGTGATTCAGCGAGGTGTAGCGTCGCAGCGTTTGGCAGAAGGCCGAGACAGCACTGGTCTTGATCTGGGCAAGCTGCTCGGGCACGCCCAGCATGCTCTCGCACAGCCAGATCTCCAGGTTCTTGGCGAAGTTGCGGATGGCCTGGGTCAGGGCGTTTGGTATGGACCGCAGCACATCCGGTATGATGACATCAACGGTGTTCTGGTAGAATTGATAGTCCACCTGGTCAAATGATAAACATAACGAATAAATATATAGCAAATTTAGGAAATGTTTTTTGTATCGTAAAAAGATCGAATATTAAAGATGCTATTTTTTAAAGTTCTAGGATTCATTGTTAGAAATACATTTGAATATGTTCAGAAAGTTTTTTTTTAATTTAATTTAAGTTGGTTAGAGTGTAAATGGTTGGCATTTAAGCTAAAGCATTGTTTTTAAATCAAATTAAAAAAGTTAAAAATTAAACTATTTAAACAGAAAAAGAACAGATACAATTTCTGTGATAAGTAAAGTAATTGCTTTCGTTTTCGAAGGAAACCTGAAAAAGTTTGTGAAACCGGGAACAGGCCAAGGAAGGGCACCCGGGACCTGACTCCCGGCTATTGGCTGCAAATCGGATACCACCCACCTCTCGCACGAATTTCTGCACTTCTGCGCAGTGGCACAACAGATACAGCTTCGTCTTGCTCAAGTACTTCTCCTCCTCGCACTCGTCCAGGTTGTTGTTGTCGCTGGCCCGCCAGAAGTCGCGGAGCAGGAACTCCACGGTGTTGAACTCCAGGTTGAGCACGGCATCCAGGAAGGACTCGCAGTGCTCGCGGTACAGGGCCCGAAATGTGTCCACGTCCTCCAAGGTCAGTTCGCTGTTGAAACTGTGGTTCAGCTCGATGGCCGGAAACGAGGGCAGGGCACTAGTACCATCGCCAATGTACTGGGAGTAGAAAGGAAAAAAATCAATCAATTACGCACTTTACTATGTTTAGCTTTCATCACCTAGTTTTAAATAGTTAAAAACTTTTAACTGCTTGGTAATATTTTGAAAAGGTAAATTTAAAAAAAACCTGTTTTTTCGTAGGCTAAAAAGGCATTTTTTTTAATGTTTCTCTTTTATATATTTCATTATAAGAATTCAGAGTTTAAAGCTTACTTTAACTTTATCACGAGGATGAGAAAACGGCAAAAATTAAAATTTTGCAAATATTTTACATATACACATCTACATTTTTTTTTAATGTATTAGAAACTATTTAAAGTTTGTACTTTTCTTATAATAAATATATTCCAATGTGTATAAAAAAAACCTTTTAGAACCAACGCAGACAAAACTTGTTTCATTACCCTAACGGAAGCACTAAATACATTTCTCATTTAAACTTTCAACTGAAAAAGCTTCACACGTTAAAAACCGCAGGTTTAAGATTACAAATATTATGAAAATAGACTAAATGCTCTAGTTAATCCCTACCTGAATGCAGGCCTCGTAGGTTTCCGGTTTGAAGGTGTGCTTCTTGGTGCCGCCGCTGTGCCGATGACCCTGGCCACCGCCAAGTCCATTCGAGCCCGCCAGTTGGCCGGCGGTGCTGCTGGTCACGCTGACCATGGGTCCACTGCCAGGTCCGCCGGAACCGGATCCATCCGCTGTCGGCCCATAGCCGGCGGCCAGCATCTGCTTGTCGTCCATCGACTGGCTGTTCAGCAGCGAACCGGGCTTGATGCGGATGCCATAGTAATGGTACTTGGAGTTGCCGCGCGTGCCCAGCCGACGTGTGCGCAGTCCGGAGAACACGGAACGTATCAGCTTGCCGAAGCTGGCCGCATTCACCGGCTCCAGCTTGTGCTCGCTGCAGTGCTGCATGTAATGGTTGTACAGCGTGCTCCTGGGCAGGCTCACCCCGTCCGCCGTTTCGTAGTTGCGCGACAGCCACTTGATCTGAAAGAGAGAAGGATATGGCGATATATTATTGGGGGATGCTGGCCGTGGTGGCGTCGCCATGGGGATGCACTCACCGTTGCCGAGGCAATCTTGTTGCTGCTGCCGAGCGCACTCTGGTCGGAATCCGGGGAGGCGCCTCCGCCGCCCGTTCCCAGGCTGCCGCCGCTGGCCGAGTGGGTCGTGGTCGTCGAGGTGGGCGTCTGGGGCGTGCTCTGCGCCTCCTGGATGTACGCGACCTCCTGCACCCAGTGGCGATTAGTTCCGTTCACCCGGTCCGCATCCCGCTCCCAATCCCTGCTACTCACCGTCAGGCTGTGCGGCGAATCGCGTCCGTGCGACTGCGACTGTGACTGCGACTGCGACAGCGAGTGTGCGGAGCCGTTGAGCAGGATGCCCTCCTCCACGGGCACCAGGTACGGCAGCGTCGTGGAGTGGGCCCCGTTCGAGGAGCCACCGGCCGACGAGGTGGCTCCGTACTGACCCGTGGTCGAGTAGTAGGCCGTCTGCCCGTTGCCCTGGTAATCCCCCACCGGGCAGAACGGATAGGTCCTGAAATTGGCAACACGGGGTAGCGTTAGGATAAAGGTCGAACTCCGGGTATTTATCCATTTATCGGGCTGCCCCTGCGTCCACTTACATTTGTGTCTGGCTGGAGTTGCTGTGGTACAGCTCCGAGTCCACATATTGCACTTGGTAGTTCTGTTCCTGGCCCGAAACTGAAAGACGAAAGATTGGACAACGCTTAGCTTGATTTACAAGTGTTTTAGATAAACATGAAATACTACTGGAAGTATGAAAACTGGTATTTGTAATCTATTTGCATGGTAATAAAAACCATATTCCAAAACTAAATTAATGAAGATCGTAATAAATTTTCATCACTAAGGTTAATATTATACCCATTGCGATCGTCACTAGTTTTTTTCCCTTGCTAAGAGATGTTAATGCTTCATTCAAGAGCTTGGCTATATTATAAGTTTTTTTCTTATTTCTTTCCCCATTTTTTTTAATAATTTTTTTAATTTATGTAGTTTTTTTGCACTTTCTTGTATTTGTTTCCAAATGTCAAAGTAATTATTGTTCTTTAAATGAAATTATAACTCTAGTTCTTAAGTAATTTTATATTTACCACTAAGTGACCGATGTTAATCAAAAAGACATAGTCTTACATCATCGGAATATCAAAAGAAATAAACAAATGTAAATGGATTTTTGGGAAAAATGCCGTCGGTAATATTAAGTAACATACATTTTCCCGGCGATAAACTTTCATCACGAAATTTAACTTTTAGGGAAATTTAAAAATAATTAGTAATTTTTTCTATTCTTTATCATTTTGCAAATACTTTTCCATCAAAAAAACTGTCTGGACTTTTTATAATAAAAAGTTGTGATGGATAATTTAGATCATCTTTTAGTTTTCCGTTTAAAGTCTGACCCATCACTTTGGTTCATTAATTTTAGCAATCCAAAACAATTTGGTTTTAAAAACCTTTGGTCATAGCACTTTTAGTACAGGGGATATGTTTGAAAACCCTCTCCACAGTTGGTATAGGAAAGATTTCCACTCATTCGAAGAAAGTTTATTCAATTGAACCGCAAACTGTGAACACTACGATATGATGGCAAATACTCTTGATTTAATCAACAGTCTCAAGTCGTCCATCTGTCTATTCACTTCATTCAATTGGCCCAAGTGGGTGAGGACACTTGACACTTTCCTGGCCACACACAATCACACTGAACACGAACATATATATCCTGGCGAAAAGATGCTTCAGGTACGGTATTCAAAGTTCAAAGTTTGAACAGAAATCGATTGGATTGAAGGAGGAGAAGAGGCAGATATTTACCACCGCAGTAGGACAAATTGTTGTGGCGTCGATGGTGATGATGGTACATGGTGGTGCTGGAGGATCCACCCGAAATGTTGGTTGCGGCGGCACAAGAGGAGTTTGCCGCTGAGGAGGAGGCACCTGTTCCCGATGCCGAACCCGAAACCGTTCTCGATCCCAGTCCAATCCCCGAGCAGTTGGTGTAGCTAGTTGCACTGGCGCTGGCCACAAAAGTCTGATGATGATGGTGATGATGATGGTGGTGCAGCTGCAACTGAAGCTGGGCGGGCGGTAGTGGTGCAGGAACGGGATTGCTGGCCACGGATTGCTTGCAGCGGCACTTCTCCAGGAGATTCGAGTAGGCCACGGCAGCAGCGGTGGTCGGGCTGATCACTGGCGGCGTTGGCGGCGACTGCGGTGTCGGGTGGTGGTGGTGGTGGTGCGCCTGCTGCTGTTGGTGGTGCTGCTGGAGCTGCTGCTGCTGCTGTTGGTGGTGATGGTGGTGGCGCGTCTGGCAGTCAAAGCCGTACCGCGAATGCATTCGTTTGGCCGGAAAAGGAGCGTAGGCTGCTGAAATTGGTGGTCCCTAGGCCAGGTGAATGTCTCAGCGGTTCTCAGATGATCACGGATATAGTTTGTTCCACCACTTTAAGCTGGAGATTTTCAAAAAGTTTTCACTCGATTGTGCAAGCCAATACATGTCTTAGTTTCAATAAAGTCCTTTGTGATCCCAGTAATAGTATATCAATATATAAATCCTTTGACATAGATGTTAGCTCATTCAGATAAGAAGTTTCCAAATCCGAAACCTAAAGTTCCATTTAAAAAAGTTGTAATCCAAGGATCGAAGTATCCGTAAATTGAAAATCCAATGATAAGAAATCCAAATCCAATGATTTCAGAATATATAATCCCAAGCAACAGCTTCGGAGATCGTGGACCATAGTTTCAAAACGAAGATCCACAGTTGCGAGTCCAATCGAATATGCAAATCAAAGTCGACGAAGTTTTGTGATGTAAGTGGAGAAGACACTCCGTTTGGTTGCTTCTGGCAACTGGCCAACTGGCTCAGAAAGCGAAAGTGAAATCCTTGACCAGGCAACCGGTCTCCATTCAGATTTCTCCTCTTACTGTGGGTGGTATTTCAGTGCTTGGCTTTGGTCCTGGGGTTGCGATGGCTGGATGGATGCTGTGGATGGCGTGGAAACGGAGCAACCAGTGCCTGCGAACGGTAGAATTACAACTGAATCCAAAATCAAATGTTATCCTAGCAATATGCCTCCGAAAATAATGATGATGGCGAACTCACTACGACGGCGGCGCAGCAACGAATTAAATTACAACAACGGCGGCGGCTGCTGCCTCCTCTGGCTCGGCGGTTGGGCGGTTGCCGGGTGGGTGGTTGCTATTATGATCCGTATGCCCGTAGCGAGTAATCCAACCCAGACCCTCTAGGATGTTTTTTCCTTTCCATTCCTTTCCATTCCGCCCCTTCGCCATCCCCTTTCCCTTCTCCTTGCCCAATTTCAAGCGGTGTGCTGGCTAATTCCGGGCTCAAAGTCGCATTTTCTGGGATCTGCACAAGTGGTGGTCGAGATGGGAGGTTGGGATGCTGGATACGCGAGCGGGATGGCAACAGGGCGACGGCGTCAAGGCAACGCTGCCTGGCCAATCCCACTCCGCACCGGTTGCTAGGCAGCCTCGCCGTCTCGCTCCCACCAAAGCGGCCTCTCGCTCGCACACCCGCTCGCCAACCCCTGAAATCCGGATGCTGAGGGATGTAGCCTGGCCAACCAAATCGCTTGCTGCCATCCCTTCGGCACTGGGTTGGAGATGTGGGAGTTTCCATGGCCGATGATGAAGTGACAAAGGTGTGGGTGGTGCTGGGGTGGTGATGCTGGGATGGGGCTGGGATGATTTACGGGTGGTTTTTCGAGTGGTTCGGCTTGGGTGAAAGAAAGCAGCCGGAATGGAATGCCATGCGTGGAATTTTTCCATATTCTCCTCCGTGGTCGGGCCAGCACTTCTCTTCTTAGTTATTTTTTTTGTTTCTGCAGCTTCCTTCTGGTCACCACACGTTTCAGATATTAATTTTGGTCCCCTTCACCGATGAGGAGTATGTTGTGTGTGTGTTTGTTTGGACCCTGAAGTGGCTGCGGTCAGAACTGCGGGCTATAAACCCCCTGACCCCAGAAATTTTCCCTTTGACACGCTGCTGCAAACTGTAAATATTAACAGGTGCCCCTTGGGGCAAACTCGGACGTGGAGTGATGAGTGGCAACCGGAGACCGGGGGGGGTTGGAATGGAATGGCAGGTTGCACTGGCAATTGTCCTTTAAAGTTGTCGGGGCTTAGGACGATTCTACTGTCATGTAACGTACTTGGGATCTTTTGAGGTTCTTTCAAGTGGACCGCAATCTCGCCAAAACATTTTGGCTCTCAATGACTTTGGTTTCAGCGCAAAAGCAGTTTTGCTTAGGTAATTGCCTTTGGAATGGAACCTTTAACAGATTGATTTCCTTTATCAACTAGATTTGCTGAATTTAAAATACACACAAAAAAAACATTTCGCCGTAAAATCGATATGCGCATGTAAATTTCTGGTTATGCAATGCGCATATCCATTTAACATGAAATACTCATTTCGAGCCTATCGAATTTTCGGGGCAGCATATCAAGTTATAACTGATATTACATAATGTAAAATCGATCTACGGTTCATATCAATTTTTTTTTGGGTGTCGGATGAGGCGGACTTTTAAAAACTCATTTCGTTAGCAGGAGAACTCAATTAAGTTGAAGATATTTTTAGCTTAACTTTAATTTTTAACTTTTACTTTTTATAAATATTTTCTTCAATAAAACAAACTAATCTAGGACCGTTTTCTCGTCCTCCAGTTAAATTTAAAGTAAGGGTTAAGTCTTGCAATCGTAAAAGTCAGAGTTTAAAGCTTCCTTTAAATTTTACAGGCGGACGAGAAAACGGTCCGTAGCCTGGTTACTCTTATCTACTCAATAAGAACCCTATTCACATAATTTAAACGGAAAGAATCAATATTTCTATTGGCTTGATTGTACCCATTGTCTGTGCAAAGTTAATCTCAAGTTAAGATCAATCTGCAGACCAATGATGAATGAAAAGTTGAACAACCACGATGCTGCAGTCTCCTGAATGGTCTTTCTAATATTTTGGGTTCAAAAGGTTTATTGCAATATCCACTTTTGTGCGCCACTTGTCCAAATTCCCAGCTCCACTCCACATGGGCAACATGGGAGCTAGGTTGAGCACAAATTGCCAGGATTGCGATAACAGACAAGTGCAGGATAAAATGAGGGGGGGAGCGCAGCTGGCTTATCCTGCATCTACTACAACGTCAACAAACAATTAACCTTTTTGTGAGCCGGACACAGGCAGGGGATGAGCTTCAACGGGCTGGGATGGGATGGGATTGGGTCAGAGGTGAGTCCTTTGTAGTGCTTCACTTGCTGTGATTTCTACAACAAGATAGCATTTTGCGAGAATTATGAACTCGCCTTTGACGAATAATTTCTGCGATTATCTTGATTGCCAGCGAGTACAAATAACTTTTTGTTGGCACAATTAAAAGAAGCCCGACATATGACAGTGTTCCCTAACTAACCTGGCCGGCAGGCAGGCACCCAGGAACTTGGCAACCACCACCCACATCCTCGTCCACCTAGCCATTCCGGCAATCATCCCGACCAACCACTTCAACTGGTATGGATTCCCGCGTTGGATATTTCTATTTTTAGTTGCTGGAGTTATTAAATGTTAAGCTCGTCGTCTTCTGCCTCGTCGATTCGATGAGCACCCAGCAAATCCGTATCAATTGAAAAGTACAATACAACATATCCGAGAAAGGTGAAATATGACGTGGGCCATGCTTTGTCCCCTTCCAACCATCGCTGATAAACACCCACAACCGGAACGAAGCTCTAATACCCTTCCGCACAACATATGAAAGAGATTCCGCATCAATTTTGATTGGGAATCAGTGCACTGGGAGAAAATTATTTCGGAATAATGAAATACGTTTTATACTACAAAAAAAAACTCGCAATGATATGGGTATATTTTTAAGCTTTTAATTTTAAGATTAAACTGAACTTAAAGGAAAAATTCGAACTGAGAAAGTTCAGAAAGAAAGAGAAGAAAAATATTATTTTTAAACAAGAGAGAACGCTATAGTCGGGTGTCCCGACTATCAGATACCCGTTACTCAGCTAAAGGAGTGCGAGGGAGATAGATATATAAAATCTTTGATCGGGCATAACTTTTTAACGAATGGTCCGATTTGAAAAATTTCTTCTACATTTCGATAGGTATTGATAGTCACAATAAAACTGCATTTTTAGTTTTTCAAAATCTTTAATGGTGTGGGCGCCAGACACCTTTAAAAAAATGGTGTAGGGCGATTGAGGGCGTTAGAGGGGGCGTGGCACCATTTTGAAATAAACTTGCGCTGCGTAGGAACTCCAAGAATATGCATGCAAAATGCCAATCCTCTAGCTTTTATAGTTTCCGAGATCTCAGCGTTCATACGGACGGACAGACGGACAGACGGACATGGCTAGTTCGACTCGGCTAGTGATCCTGATCAAGAATATATATACTTTATAGGGTCGGAAAAGCTTCCTTCTCCCTGTTACATACTTTTGCACGAATACAATATACCCTTTTACTCTACGAGTAACGGGTATAAAAATAATGTAGAAATTTCATTTGATTTAAATCTAAAATGAAAATATTTCCCCTTGAATAATATAAACCTAAATATTTCCCATGATTTTTAAAATATTTTAATGTGCCCACATTGTCACAAAAACAGCTAAATTATGTTATGTTTTTTTTTTCAGTGATGGAGTTCGAGAGTTCTTCTACGAGGAGGAAGGTATTAGTTGACAGCGGGCGGTTATTAGCGAGTCGTCGACTCATCCACGTGAGCACTAAGCACCACCCCCACCCATTGTGCGGCGCCCCTCCTCCCAAGGATCCGGATCCGGATCACGCATCACCGTGTGAAGCCCTCTCAATTTGTTGTGATTACCCGATGTTGCCATTCGGATGCTTACCCCCTGCGTGTCCTGGTGGTGGTAATTTGTGCTAATAAAATCAAGTACGATGGCAAACATTCATCCGGACCCTTTTCGATGTCCGATTTTGTTATAGATATGTAGTTCCGCGGCGAAGTGTAATCTCGATTAATTCATTGTGCGGCGCTCGAGTGGATGATAATAATTATGTGTGCGCCGGGTAGATTCGAGTATTCGAGTATCACTCCCAGTGTGTCGTCCTCCATCGCCTCAACATCCCAGCTGCACTTTGCCTCTTTGTTGCTTTCTGTTTTGCACGTGGCTCGAACGGATCCGTGTCGTGTGTCTCTGGACAGGTAGTATCTCTATCCTCCGCGGGGTGTGTGCCATCCAACAATCCATCTGCCTAACCACCCAACCATCGAAACAACCAACCAAACAACCAACCATCCATTCATTCACTCATCCTTGTACCACCGCTCGTTTCGTTTTTCAAATTAAGTCGCTTTAATTGTGATATCAGGCAAACGTTTAAAATACGCCGGATTTTAAGCTGGTCCTTGTTTCCAGCTCAACCCCTCTCCTCCTCCTTCCACCTTCCCCTGCCCCTTCCCCAGGGACATGTTGATCCTGTCATTATGTTTGTTTACAAAGCCGCGACTTTTGCTGTTTGTTGTTTCCCGTTTGCTGGTTTCCGCGTTGATATCCGCCCACTGCAAGTGCCGCCCTCGGATTCAGGAGTTTCTGTTTCGGCTCAGGACTTTGCGAAATTGGGTTTTTCCGCTCTCAACTGGAATAAATCGGCAACGCACGTTTTTTGCGCCTTTGCAGTTTTTGCGCTTATTAACAAAGTGCCATTGCGATTGATATTTATCCATCAGATTTCGCACATATTTCAATAAGCGAACATCAAGTATTTTCGATCTTTTAAGACGAAAATCAAAATTATTAATTAAATCGAAAAAAATGGATTTTTTCAAAAATTTATAATTTAATTTATAATTATAAATAATAATAAACGTTCTAAATGTCCAAAAGTTTTTGGATTTCTTGGGTAAAATTAGCTAATTAACCGTTTCCGACTAAAAATTACAAAAAAAAAATTTAAATTAAAATCAATTATTTAGGATATTAAAATCACACTTTTCGGTAGACATTTTTTTTTTAACGAAATCAATGTTGATATACTTTTAAAGAAGTTTTTTCTCCCAATTTTGAAAAAAATAGTGCAATTTAGTAACTTTTCATAAAAAAGCCTAATAGTATTAATGTAAACTACAAATTTATATATTTTTTTATTTTAACTTTTGATTTCAATAAATCAAATTCAATCAGGGATGGCATTTTTTAGGGGATCGAGTAAATAAATATCAGAAAGAACCACCTTTTAGTCTTAATTTATACTTTAGAGCATACTATTTTTAGATGCTGGACTTTAAGTTGAGATATCTAAAAGGAGATACTCAATAACTTCTATCCCGAGACTCACCCGTCACAGTGATGAAGGGCGTTCCATCATCGTCCTCGGTGGCCTGAACCACGGTCACCTGTCCACTGGCCACCTGCTGGGCCAGATCCACGCCATCCTTGATGGCTGCCAGGTCGGCCATGCTGTGGATGGGTATCGAGTGGGTCACGGTGGTGCCGTTGGTGCCAATGGTGTCGCTGCTGCTGTTCACCACATGCCCATGAAGGTGGGCATCGCTGCTCGAGTCGTCGGCATCCATGGGCAGAACGACGCGGATCACCTCCAGCTGCTCGGCACCCGTTGTTCCCGCTCCCGTGGAGTCGTCGTCGTCCTCAAGTTTCTTCTGCAAGAGCTGGCAGTTCTGCAAAAAGGGGAGAAGTTTTACCTATTTATCAAGGAAGGATAATAAGGTAAGGTATTTGTTTATTTATAAAAATGTTTCGTGATAAATCAATGGAGTTTCCTGTTAGTCAAGTCTATAAAACAAAAGTTAAGTTCTAGTGTTAGAAATGAGATGGTTAATATAAGACTGATATAGCCAAGGAGATATTATAGTTCGGAACTACTAAATCTATTATGATTTATAGTAAAATATGGGTTTTGTTTACAAAGTTAACTCTAAAAGTGTAAGGGTTGTTTTCTCGTCCGTTTGTTAAATTTAAAGTTAAGTTTAAAGCTTACTTTAAATTTAACAGTCGGATGAAAAAACGCCCCTTAGTAAGATAAATAATATCTTGAAAAATATATATAATTTCGAAAAAATTTCTCATCCCAAGAATAATTACTCCGTATTAAATTCTAGGTGCACCCACCTGTGTCATGACATCCTCCAGGGTTGCCGAGACCACGACTCCATCCTCCGTGCAGAACTCAAACTGCTCGGCATGCGGTGGCGAGGTGGTGCTATTGGTGGTGCTGGCCGCAAGGGTTCCGTTGGTGGCGCTCTCCACCTCGACGGTCAGCTGCTGCTCCTCCGCTGGATCCTCCTCCGGTGCCGCGGTGGCATCCGAGATGGCAGAGCGCGTCGAGATGATGAACTGGCGCTGCGGGGCGAGGCGTGTGGTCATTGGTTTGGGATTTGGGGCTCTCTACTCCAGAAAGTTGATTATCCAGGGCGATAATGGGGACTGCTCGATGCTAAATTCGATGACTAGTAAGCTCGTTTAATGTCGATTCTTTTGTTATTTTCCAAGATTTAAGGCAATGGCGGTGTTTAGGTTTACTTTTTCAGCTTCTTTGAGTTTCTCCCGGTGGATGCTGTAAGAAAAAAGTGAGAAATGGCAAATTTAACAAGGCATGTCGTCAATCAAAGAGCAGGTATTCAATAAGGAATCAACATCATCATCATCATCAGCATCATCCACCCAACCGCCCACTCGTGGCACCTTCCCCATCCCAAGGATCCGGATCCTTTGTTGCCCCGTGGTGGTGGCTTGTGCTGCTTCCGCTGGGGCGTTGCTATGAAATTAAACTTTTCGCAGGTATTTCTTCATACTTTGATTTCCCCCATTGCTTTGTTCTCCACGCAGCAGGAACAGCAGCAGCACAAGAATATATATCTCAATGTGTATAAAGTGTATAAATATAAATAAGTGGATACATATATAAGGATGTCTATTGTGTACAATATCGTATTTTTTCCGGGCGGCCATTTTGATTTCCTTCCCATTGCTGCGGCCTCTTTGGGCAAGATTCTTTCGTGCGAGTACAGCACACATTTGGGGGCAATGCTTGGGGCTTTCTTATTGTTGGGAAATCACATTAGCACATTGGCGTTGTAGAAACTACTAGTTATCATCAAACTTTTAAAAACACAGGGCGGCAACACTACTACTATTTTGACCGCAGCTGTACACTTTAATGTTTTTTGACTATGTTTTCTTGAATTTGTTTCTGCCATAAAAAAAATCCTAAAATTATTCTAAGTATGGGGTTTGAAAGATAAAGAGTGTATCTTTTAAAAAACTTTAACATCGAATCAAACCATTCCTCCGTTTGCCTATGAGATCTCTGGAAAGTTGGCCAATTTCAGCATTTTTCGAACTTTGAGGTCCTTTTGCTAAGAATCCTTGCGTCGGGGAACTTTTTGGAAAACGCAGTTTAACTTGGGAATTCGTAACGAATCCAAAAATATAGCATCCATCGAGGTAAATTTAAAAAGCACTAAAAATGCTGCACAGTGTTATTAAAGTATTTTTTTTTTAATTTTCTTTGGTTTTCTTTAAAGTATCGATATTAACGATACGATAACAAAATATCGAAAATATCGCTACTACAAGCTCTAGGCCCTAGAAGCAATAAATATCTTACTCAATGAGGAAAAATAGAATAGAAACAGGAACTAAATTTTTGAAAAATTTAAAAATTTAATTTTGAAATGCGTTAAACGATAAGTAAAAAACAAACTTAATAACCTCACTCAAACTTAATCATCTAACTCAAACTTTTATTAATTACATTTAAACTTAATTGATTAAATCGCCTATTATAGTGGAGGTGTTCACTATTAAAGTAATTATCCTTAGTGACTGCCTTTGGGCAAGTGTTGGCCACATTCACTGTACTTACATAATCCCACACCAAGAGAATCCATTTCTGGATTTTGGCCTACGCCTCTGGCTGTTGGCAATTATATTAGGCAAATTGTAATTGTTGAGAACGAAAATACATGCGCGTATCAATCAAAGGAAAACACATTTCTCAAAGGCAATTTCATCGTTAATAAATAACAAGCTGGTTTTTTTAGCAGGGATTTTGCTTATGCACTTTCCAGTTGAATTTCATATTATTATATCCATTTTAATTGTTGAATTTGGAACATTTTTTATGTAATTTACGAGTTCTTTGATTTTCTTTAAAAAATTCCAAGTGTTGTTGTAAAGATATTTATTTTCGGAAGTTGCAGGTTTTTAATTTTAATTAATTTTTTGTACTGCCGTTTAAATAGTTGGAATAGATTTTTATACTTTTCAGTTGGGTTAAGTTCAGTTTTGAGATTTCGAAAGATCTTTGAATTTATTTTAAAAACTTTTTAACTCATTTAATGTTAGTTGTTTAAATTTATATTATTTGTTGCATATTATTTTCCTATTTTTTTGCACTGGTTTTCTTTTGCGTTGTATTTACAATTTAGTCAGTCTGATTTAGAGCTTCTAATTTTCACACTCGGTGCGCTTTTCCTGCCACTTTGCACCTGCCACATGCACTTGTTCACAGGGCAACCGGCTCAAAGTAAATAAGTTCTGGAGAAGGCGCCGCTGGCAACGTCAACGTCCATCCCAAAAAACGGGGAATCGAACTTTTGGGAGTGGGGAGTTTTGCGCTATAAACAGGGTATCCCCCGTTTTGAAAGCGCGGACAGGACAAACGACCCGGCATACGTCACTTGGTCTGGAGTCGTCGAGTCCTCGCGTTCAAAGTTGTTGTTTATAAACAATAAACGAAGTCGGAGTTCCTGGGGGAAAGATCCTGGAATGGGTTTATTGCTAATGCGTTGCCCCCAGACGGAAGTGCACTGGGTTCCTCGATCCCTCAGTACACAAATCAAGCGGCGCGCTAGGCGAGCTCATAAATTTGACGCGTGAAAAGTGCAGCTCACTGGCTTTCCAGGGGGAAGTTTTCCCAGTCACGACACCCACACTATAACCACTGTTTACACCTGTGCAGTTGTACAGCAGTTCACCTGTACAGTACACCCACACACCGCGAATAAATCACTAAGGACGCGCAACGCCAAATTATTGATCAAATAAATTCGGGATGTTATACTCGTTTGCCAGAGAGAACTACTCTGTTTTTCTCTCCTCGGATTTTCCATATAGCATTAAGGATTTACCGTGTATATATATATGTACATATATATATTCAGATGTACAGATATCTGGTGGCTGCTATAGTTATTGCTGCTGCGGTCTGTTTACTTCGAGCGTGAATATGCAACTACTACCAGCTGAACAGCAGCACTAACGAAAAACACAAACTGAAAACTGAAAACTACCAACACTCTGGCAATGACAATGGCCAAAAGGGGTTGCTAGTTTGGTAATAGGGAATTGGAATTGGTCAAAATGCACTCGGTTTTTTTCGTGTTTTTGTTGCTGCAACACACAACCTGCAGTAAATTGCTGTCGGCAGAGCGAGATGGAAACTCATTTGAACGCCATTTGAATTCGATGCATAATACAAAATAAGATGGGCTTACGAATACAGTCGAAACTTCTTAAGTTATCCGTTTATTAACTTGGTAATATCTACAATTCAACAGCTAACATTACGTTCAATTGCTTTCAGATCTTTGTAACATTTTATTAAAGTAAAGAATCCAATATTACATTTGTCTTTAGATTTTGGAACTTTTTATTAAATTAAGGAAAATCTATAAATAAAAGATGTATTTATATTTTATTTATCTTATTCATAGATTTTTTTTTAATTTAATAAAAAGATTCAAAAGACCGAGTCCAATGGATTTAAAGGATCAATCTACTAACAATATCTGATTGTGATATACGATATGAGACGTAGATCGATTTTACATTATGTTATATTAATTTTAACTTGATATGCGGCCAGGTAAATTTGATATGCTCGAAAACAGTATTTCATGTAAAAACGATATGCGTATTGCATAACCAAAAATTTACATGCGCTGGCCTTTCTATAAACCATTCCACCATTTAACTTAAGAATATTCAAAAAGTTTGATTAAAAAATGGGCGCTAAATTTATTCAGACTTGACAAAGTTAAAAAAAAGTGCAGGGAATATTATAAAATATTTTTCAAATTTATACCTTTTTTAAGATATAAAAGATCTTAAACCTTAAAAGGGGTTCAGAATAAATTTCTAAGTTATATAATTATAAATATTACAATGTTTTATATATTTAGTGTAGAAGTGCTTGCAATGGCACATGGTCAGTGAAAGAGAGAGACGGATAAATGTACTAAACAAAATGTGTGGGGGTGGAAGAGTTGGAGTGGGTGCTGCACTTTCGGCTACCCCATGGCATTGACCCCTTTTTTAAAGTCCAGCACCACCACCACCTACCCCTAAGCGTCCTTCTCCGCGGCAGCTGCGTTGTTATAGGGACAACTTCCAAGTCCAGGGGCTCAAGGGATGGGAATGGGGTATACAAAGTAAAAATACAAAATACAGAAGCTCAGACAGCGTGACGCTTTCTTTTCTGCCTAATATTCATATTCACTTGATGACTGCAGCAGGTAGGATAGATAGCATAGAAAGGATAGAAAGGACATACGGGATAGCGAGACATGTGTTCAGCGCCTAGGACTCGAACTCAGGTGGTGCAGATGTGGAATGCACCTCACAGTTGGTTGATGTGGCCATTGACATGTTTATTACAACATTTATGTCAGGTTGGTTTCTAAACATAGTGTATAATATTCAAAAAGTTTTAATGAGAATGTTAAGGAAATAAATATAGCATATCTATAACCAATGATTCGCATAGAAAATTGTAGGCAAAACATAAATCTACAGCTTAAAATATATTAGAGTGAAAGGGTTATATAAATTGGTTAACCACAAGTCAAGATATAAAATAAAACATAGAGAGTCAAAGATAAATATTTTTTTTTAGCCGGATAACGAGCTAGAAAGTAATTTGATACTTTTACAGCTATATTATCAAAACTGTTACTTGATGGAGAGTTTCCTATTTCTGGTCAAAACATTCTTTGATAACACTAGTTTACAATTTTTAATTTTTATACCCGTTACTCGTAGAGTAAAAGGGTATATTGTATTCGTGCAAAAGTATGTAACAGGGAGAAGGAAGCTTTTCCGACCCTATAAAGTATATATATTCTTGATCAGGATCACTAGCCGAGTCGAACTAGCCATGTCCGTCTGTCCGTCTGTCCGTCTGTCCGTCCGTATGAACGCTGAGATCTCGGAAACTATAAAAGCTAGAGGATTGGCATTTTGCATGCATATTCTTGGAGTTCCTACGCAGCGCAAGTTTATTTCAAAATGGTGCCACGCCCCCTCTAACGCCCTCAATCGCCCTACACCATTTTTTTAAAGGTGTCTGGCGCCCACACCATTAAAGATTTTGAAAAACTAAAAATGCAGTTTTATTGTGACTATCAATACCTATCGAAATGTAGAACAAATTTTTCAAATCGGACCATTCGTTAAAAAGTTATGCCCGATCAAAGATTTTATATATCTATCTCCCTCGCACTCCTTTAGCTGAGTAACGGGTATCTGATAGTCGGGACACCCGACTATAGCGTTCTCTCTTGTTTTATATATAAACGCTGGGACCCATTTTTTTCGTTTACTGTTGAATCACTGATCACGAACCAAAAACCAAGAATTCAAAAATTTTCCTTCTCGATTTTTTTAAAAAATAAATTAGATGTCTTTGAATCAAGTGTACATACATTACAAATTGGAAATCGCGAAAAGAGGCGACTTCCCTTGAAAAAGATTTTTGGTACCACTGCTGACCTGTGATGACTTTGAGTCATTTTACTAAACTATGCATATCTCCTAGAATGTACATCCGATTTGCAAATATTCGGCCTCAACTTTTTGGGACTAACGGCCCTTTAGATCTGCATACTCAAAATAATTTAAAAATATTTGTTAATATTATTAAAAAATTAATAAAAACTAGCTATGAAAAAAAAACGCCAAAAATGAAACTTTTTTGGAACTTTCAGAAGCTATAAATCCATCAATTTCGGTCCGATCACAAAGTGCATCTATTTCCTTTCGAAGGGTGCCAGTTAAAAATTTTTTGGACCATCGGTTTTTTAGAGCTGTTACATTGAATAAAACAAGTGGTCAAACATCTAGCTATTTCAAATATCTCCAAAACGATTCTTTGGAAATTTTTTTTTTTTTTCATCGTGATCAGTGACCCAACAGTAAACGAAAAAAATGGGTCCCAGCGTTTATATATTTTGGCTGTAAACTAGTGTAATGAGTAACGTTTAGCCTTGGGCTTCTATTTTACGACCATTGTAATTGGAAATTCAAAGCTCATCAAAACCATGAACTATTTGTTGATGAAAAATTTGTAAACTAATGAGAAAAATATGCTTTTTTACATTGTTTGCACCTTTTTTCGCCATTTCGGTTTCGGTTAGAACCAATGGACAAAATTGACATTGACATTCATTAGAATGGACAGTGCTCATCAAATGAAGATGATGGATGTAATGTGGCACTCGCTTGCTGGTCGTGTGGCATGCGTCCTGTCCCGCCCCCTGCGACCGCATCCGTGTCCTTCTCCCCCGTTCCTTTTCTTTCCCTTCCCTTCCCACTCCATCACTTTTCGGGGAAGAAGACGCGGGCACTGAAGCAGGACGTTGCGAGGCAGCAAAGCGGAAGTGCACAGGAGGTTGGAGTTTTTCCCGTACACTTCCCTAAATTTGTAGATGAAAATAGATAATTACATTTAAGTTTGTTAATTTTTAAAATTATTAAAAAATGGTATTTGCCAATCTGCGGCTCTAAAGAAATATGCTTGTAATTTATACAAAAAAGTCCTATGGAATAATAATAATTACTTTACAAAAACTACGATTGCAAAAGTTAAAATTAATTTTAAATTAAATATTTTGAAGTTTTTAAAAATTTGGAAATAGAATCTAAATAGAATATATTATTAAAAATATATTAGTGCCTTTAATTTTTACTTTTTTTCCTCTATTACATTAAAAAAGTTGGCCATAATATTTTGGTAATTATCATACAATTTTTCGAGTGCACAGGGAGTTGTGGATTCCTGGTCTTACACCTGGCGCCAGGACTCGCTGTAATGTGCAACCGGCCATGGCACACTCCATATGGATATAGAACTTGGATGGAGAGGACCTCAGGGGGTGGGGGAGGGTTCAAGGATCAATGATGGAGGTGGGGGGTTGGGAGTGAAATTGGGACTCGACTTAATTGTCTTTAAATGGCTGAGCACCTCAGATGGGCAAAGGAAAACGCGCAAATGAAAATGCGGAAAAACCGCTGACTACCTGGCTGGTTGGGTAATTTTCTCATTTTCTCGTTCAATGAAAATTCGCTGGCTGAAAAATGAGAAAACTTCACCGGCTTTTGATCTTTTGATTTGCTGTTGAAAAGTTTCCTTCTCCGTTATTTTTATTTTTTCGTTTGATTATAAGGAATTTGAGTGAGTGGATGTACATATATGTATAAATTTCCTTATATATACCAGAATCTAGAACTTACCATAGTGACTAGGGAGCTCGGCTCCTGGAACTCATTTCGAATATTTTGGCTTTTCAAAAACCTTTTCTATGCTGGGGTTTTCCAACTTTTTTCTGCCGAGTTGTGGGAAATCCTGGGTATTGGTGTTATTTTCCTAATCCTTGGGTTTTCCAACTGGATTACGACGTAGTAACGGGACCGGAAGGAAATGGCTAGTGTTTTGGGCTTTTAAGTTGCTAGGCAACAGAACAAAACAACAAACACATGGGAAAAACACGGCTATTGGCATTTTTCGATATCCTTTTGCTGAATTTTCACATATTACACGACTAGCTGCAGAAATGTCATCGTTTATTAACAATTTCCTTGGTTTTTGTGTGCATTTTGCACGTTCTAATTGGAAAAACAAAAAAAATAATAATTTGTTGCTGGCTGAAAACAGCTGACAGCTGATGAACAAAAAATACGGTATATAAATACCGAAAAATCCCTGCGAAAATGTCCTATTTTACGACAACAGCTGATTGGCCAGTGTTGGTTATTTTTCGGAATGAGCCATTCACAGGGGAACGTTAAATGGGCGCGTTTTTTCGAATCTTGGTAGTATTTCTCTCTTTGTGTTTCGTTAGAAACAACTTTCACAAATTGCATCTATACGCTGGGTATTTTTGCGCCTTGAGGAAAACGTGATCAATTTGCTGCGCATTGTTCGCTAATTAATTTGTTGCGAATTGCAATTTTAACACTTGTGATAATTAGCAAAGCAAGTACAATAATAATGGCAGGAATGAAGCAATTTAATGGGCACCTCTTACGTCCGCTTGTTTACTATTTTTTCCAGTTTTTTCTCCCCGTCTCTTGTGCTGTGCTTTGCTTTGCTTAATTAACCAGGTAAGGCACTCAGGTGAGTGAAGTAAAGTGCACACGTGTTGCACATTAGCACTGTTGCAGTCAGCTAGCCATAACCTGGAATTTATTGCACTGCCTTCGCAAACCCATAGATCTGCTGCTGCTGTTGCGGATTGGGTTTTGTTTTTATTTTATTTCTATAAAATTTATTTTTTCCGTTTAGACTCAGTCATGCTGAATAATTGTGTGTCGTAAAATGATAGTTAGGTTGATTGTGAGTTAAGTAGTTTCTGCTGAATTTATTGCGGGTCAAGTCCAGTGCATTTCCCATCCAGGTCATTTGCTTTTAATTTCTAGCTTTCTTAAATGGTTTTAAGAGCACATTTCAGAATTCAGGCATTGAAAGAAATTTATGCGACATAAAACACAAAAATTAAAAATACATGATTGATTTAACTGTACTTCCTGTTATTATTTACATTTAATCTATAAACTTATTTAATTTATATATTTAAAAAATTTTACTGTTTCCTGAGCTTAGTCAGGTTTTCTTTATTATTTTAGTCAATAACAACATTCCTTTACAAAGATAATAACAAATAATTTCGAAGACTAAGTATTCCGTGACAGGTCTTAAAATCCCGGTGTCTATCATTGAAAACGTGACATTAATACCCTTACTTAGACTAAAATAGAACAACATTTGAATGTCTTGAATGATTTATTAAAGTCAAAATTAGTTATAAATAGTGGCTGATAATAAAAGGAGGGAAAACGAGGCTTTACAAAATTCCTCAAGTCTTCCTTGTTTACGAGTTGAATAATGATAAATATAAATCTTTTTTGTAATACAATAGTGCTGAGGTATTTGCTTAGTTTCGACATTAAGAGATGATATATGACTATTACCGTAGTTTATATTTAACAGTTGTTGCCTCATTTGCAAATAAAAATGTGTAAATTTTCGAATGTGTCTGTTCAAATTTAGAGATATTTTTTTATTAGCATGTGAGTAAATCTGAAAACCTATGAATGATAACTTACCCACATGTTACTAGAAGATTTTTGTAATAATTCATGAGTTAAGTGGTTCTAAATATAACACTTTTACATTGAAAGGCGAGGCTTAAAAAGCGAGAATAAATCACATAATATTGTATTATAGCCTTAAAATTGAATTTAGTTTAATGGAACCCCGAGACTCTGATTTATTTAGCTAATATTTAATTTATATTTATTTATTTATATTTCAAAGAATAAAGTTTTTCTCTGTGTAAAAGTGGTCCCTACGTGTAACCACAAGAACCTTTAAATATGCATGATACATATATATATATATATGTAATGTACATATTTGTCGAGAATGAGGGGTTTTGGTGGCTTGGAGGCGACTGCGAATGGAGACAAAGGTAGGCGGACAGCACGTTTGTTGCTCCTCTTACGTGGTTGACAATCGTTCACGTTTACCCGGGACTTACGAGCCGAGAACTGCGTCAAAGTCAGCTTTCAATGGCAGTTTAGCCCGCCCACGTGAATACGTAACCAACTCACAAACTCACAGATACATATTCAATGCACAGGGGCAAAATGGGAAGTACAAGGGTATATATCTCTGTGGGCAGCTGTTGCAACATGCTCGTCGTCGTTTCTCGTCGCCCTGCGACAAAAGCGTTTGTTCTTGCCGGCTTATCAGCCGCAGAGCGGCCTCCACGGCGTATGCGTAACGTAAATGCTAAGCCCCTGGGCGTTGCAACATCAGAAACAGAGGCAAACCGAAATGGCAGGGAATCACAAACAGACACAGACTGCCCGGCGAGACATTGGCTTGTTCTGTTTTCGATTTGACATTTTGTGGCAATCCCCCGCACATATCCGTAACCTGCCCAACCCCGCCAGCCAGAGATCCATTCGCAAAAGGCACGCAAATTCGATTAATGCAAATGCAAATGCCATTACAACCAGCCATTGTGCACATACATATATCTTTTCCGTGAGCCAGTGTGCGCATATAATTAACGCCACTTCCTTCACGATTCCAAGTCCGACTTGAGAAACCAAACAAAATCACTAGAAAACACAAGTGAACTTCTACAGTTGCAAGATGCAACCTACAAATAAACCAAACTATTTTAAAATAGAAAAAAAAGAATTTTTAAAATAATTTGCAAATTGAATACCAATGTACTATATTTAATGAAAAAATTTAGTTAGGTAAATCGGGAGAATATCAATTTTTAGGCATGCGAAAAATCGAAGAAAAAAACATTTTTAAGATTCTATATAACACATTTTTACGAATATTCAACATACAAATAAACCAAATAAATTTAAAAACAAGAGAGAACGCTATAGTCGGGTGCCCCGACTATCAGATACCCGTTACTCAGCTAAGGGAGTGCGAGGGAGATAGATATATAAAATCTTTGATCGGGCATAACTTTTTAACGAATGGTCCGATTTGAAAAATTTCTTCTACATTTCGATAGGTATTGATAGTCACAATAAAACTGCATTTTTAGTTTTCCAAAATCTTTAATGGTGTGGGCG
The DNA here is from genome assembly GCA_035046095.1 of Drosophila pseudotakahashii. Taxonomy (NCBI): domain Eukaryota; kingdom Metazoa; phylum Arthropoda; class Insecta; order Diptera; family Drosophilidae; genus Drosophila; species Drosophila pseudotakahashii. The sequence continues at coordinate 432,225 of JAWNOE010000139.1, read as the reverse complement.
CCAGACACCTTTCAAAAAATGGTGTAGGGCGATTGTGGGCGTTAGAGGGGGCGTGGCACCATTTTGAAATAAACTTGCGCTGCGTAGGAACTCCAAGAATATGCATGCAAAATGCCAATCCTCTAGCTTTTATAGTTTCCGAGATCTCAGCGTTCATACGGACGGACAGACGGACAGACGGACAGACGGACATGGCTAGTTCGACTCGGCTAGTGATCCTGATCAAGAATATATATACTTTATAGGGTCGGAAAAGCTTCCTTCTCCCTGTTACATACTTTTGCACGAATACAATATACCCTTTTACTCTACGAGTAACGGGTATAATAATATTTCATTAAACAAAGTGTTGCAAGTATTCAAATGATGTTGATATATAAAATATTAGGCATAAAATGATGCAACATATAATAAACCAATTGAATTTAGCGTAGAATTCATTATTTTGGGACTGAAATCCTACTTAAGGAAGTCCACCTGTAGTACCAAAGTCCAGAGAGTTACAGGCGGCGTCACCTTGTCGCAGCTGTCGTCGTTTTTGTTGCCATCTCAGGCCCAATAGGAAATTCAAAACCCGCCTTGGCTTGATTTATCAACAGCAAACTCGACTCGGCAGCAGCAAAAACATTCACATGCAAAACGTGTAACAATTTGTAGGTTTTACATAAGAGGGCGCTGGGCAGAAATAGAACTCGTAACCGTAAGCGTAAACAAACGCGAAATCAATTAAAAGCAAATTAAATTCATCGAAAGCTGTTTGGCTAATAGGAAAAAATTCCACATGTGCGGTAAAATAATCCACAGATGTAACTTAGACGGCTGGAATTCTGGTTATGGCCTGTTATTGTTCAATGTAAAATTATTTTATTATTTTATTCATTGGAAAAATGATGGATATTGCTTAGAATATGATGACTTTGACTTACTTAAAAAAGTATTTAGTAAAATAAAAGTATTAGTAAAATCTTTAAATAACCCAAATCAGTAAAGAAATAGTCTGATTTAATGGTCGGGTTGGTTCCTTACTTACCATTTAAACCCATCTACAAATGTTGTTAAAAAAGAGGAATTCTCAGATAAATAAGACCAATTAAAAACAGAGAAATATTACAACATTCATATATTTTTTTTGTCCCTGATATCTTAGAAATTCGTAGCTATTTCATCTATAAAACTAATCCTATTTTTTGTTCACTCCGGTTATATATTTTCTCCAAACGACTAATAAATGCAGGCACTGTACATGCATTTATTCCATTACTCTGCTGCTATTCATCTATAAACAAAAATATATAGTAGGTATACGTCTATGGAAAGCAATTTTTTATTTGTCCAGCTGCGGGCGCACGTGTCGTTGCCCCTGTCCCTGTATTCTGCGGCTTCTTATAAACATTTCTCGAGATTTCTAATCTACATAACAACAACATGCCAACAACAAGCAACACAGGCCACAATAACGAGATAGAAGTATCAGCAGCGCCAACAATCGCAATTTGTGTTGAAATATATTATAGCTCTCAGACCCGTTCCACTTGAATCTGCTGTTTCGGTTTAATTTCAGATTATTTTCGTTTTTATTTTTATTTCTATTTTTATTGGGTTAGTTCATTCTTATCAGGGGTTTCTTTATTTTAGTTCGCTGTCATTTTATTGCTCTTGATTTCACCTCGACTTTGAAATTGAAATTTCGCAAGCTGATAAGGCAATATCTTATGCGATTTTATGAAGCTGATTTGAAATGTATTATCGGTATATCGAAGGTGGGTTTGTTTTCTGTACTTTTTCCGCTATGTACATAGGTCGGCTTATATTCTGTGTTTTTCACGCTCCATCTACACATATCGCACACCCCTTTTCGATTAGCCCTTAGTTGGTCTGCTGATCGCACCAATGCCGTTCGCACCTGTCCTAATTGAAGGTGCAAATTGCATGAGCTGGTATGTGTTTCCTCACGACTATTTGTGCTTGTCATAAGCAGTTGGATGCGTTGCCCAAGCCACAGTGGAATAGGCTCTTTAATTTCCTATTTATTCAAATTTAACTTAATAAATTCTAGGGCATATTTTACATAGAGCCTTTTTTTCCACCTAAAACTTTGCATAATTGTGTACTGTGTACCTAAAATGTATTTAACATAGGAAGTAACACTGAAATATTTAAATTACCACGATTAGCTGTTTAAAAAAATACCTAATCCAAGTTTCATCAGTCTTTCGAATCAAATAATTTTGAGCTTGTACCCATTTTTCTGCGAATGAACAATATTTATTAATTATAATAGAAATAGTAAGTTAACTTTATAAGTATGCGCTTTAGAGCTATTTTAAAATTCAATTGTTTTTAGGTCAAACAAAAGATACATTTCTATCGAATCTATCGATAGAATAAAAAAAAACATTATTTTTCTAATTTTGGAATTTGAGTACAACCATGACTTATAAGCAATAGTCCTTTTAATTTCATTGTTTATTTTATTTCCACTTAAAATTCCATTTCATTTCATCCGCAGTCCACTGTGGATTCTCCAGTTGATTGCTAACAAAAGTGTCTTTAAAATAGTTTCACTGGACTTGGCTGTTGCAATTGTTGTCGTTGTGGGGTTTTCCTTCAGCTTTCGTGATTAAACTTAAGCCATGCAACCGGGGGCAAACAGAAATACCGACTGAGTTAGGTAGATAAGCTACTGGAAATTCACGAGAAAGCATGAAAACAATCCACAATTCACACTATTTTAGCTACATTTACTTAATTATGAAAAATAAACTATTTCCACTCCCGCTCCGATTGCATTTTATTTCGTGGAAATTCACCGACCCACGTAACGATTTCGATTAACAACACGTGACCGTAAAAACGTCGGACCATGTGAGCAAGTAAATGTATTACAAGACCGATAAGATTGGAGCGAGGGACGGGTATTATTACGAGTTCATATGTGGCACATGAGTAACCCGAGCCAGTTTTTGTTTCTTTGCACGTGCCCTCCATCCGGGCGTATGGGTAATTTCCGAACGGGGCGTATACGTAACGCCGTGCAAGGCGACACCAGATGCACGTGCCGCGGTGCAATTAAACCGAGAGATCGTCGAAATGCCGAAGCCAAAACAAAAACAAGCTCCGCTCTTATGCAAGCCACCAGTGCCCAATTGGACACGTTTAAGTCGTTCCTCATTCCTCATTCGTCATCGCAGATCACGGATCCCAAATCACAGACTCGGTGCTTACGGAGTGTAGAGTTCGGCTTAGCCGGGGCCCGTGCCTTTGTGTTGGTGTGACCTTTGGGGCGGCTAAAAATAGCCAAGAGCCATTTAAATACAATCAACACGCTGGAAAGCCCAACACAAAGAGGCACAGTGAAACTTCTTAAGATCGAATTATGATAAAATAATATTGTGTTAATTATAAAAAAATCTATATAAAATATAAGAACATTTAAAATATAAGAACAATTAAAATTAAATGTATTAGTAAAGTGATTATAAGCAATTTTAAAACATTAAAGACATTAATTTTTTTTTTTTCTAAAATCATAAAATAATATTTTAAATATTTTTTCTTTAATTCGATTTGGCATACAATAAATCAGAAAATAAATAACTTTAGGTTGTTTTCAAAATAAGCACTTTTTATTACCTTCAAAAAATATATTTAATGTCATATTTAAATTAAAAAAAGTTTTTAATAAAATATGAAAGTTAATTATAATATGTTTTGATCAAAAAACTACTTATCATAATAGTTCGACTTATGGAGTTCCAACTGTATAAATCCGAATCAACTGAAAAACACAAGCTACAGCGTTTTGTAAATGCGAAAACATTTCGACAACACGTGACCAACAACAAACTCGAGTGCTGCCCTGGTGTGTGTAAATGTGCGAGCGTTTACATGCGTTTGTGTGTGTGTGAAATAGCTGACATGCTCGGCTCGCGTGAGAAATTACGTCATGCGCCACGAATTTTGAGTTGTTATTTATTATTATTTTTTTGTACTTTTTTGTGTTTGTGTTTGCCACTTTCAACGTGTCTCGATTAAAAACGAAAAGCGAGTGCAAAGAGAGGGGGGGCCAACGTCGCGTATGATTATTATTTCGTTTATTAAAGCTCGACAGCAGCAACAACAACAACAACTGTTGCGCTCTGTAATAAAAACAAAATGTCGGCCGAACAGTGAGAGTGTGTGAGTGTTTGGCTTCGTGATTGTTGTTGCCAAGCGGCGGTTATCAGCTTTTCTCTCTCTCTGTTTTTCCTTCTCTCTCTTTCGCAGCCGCCGCCCAGTTGACTTCGCCGTTTCTGTTTCGCTTTGGAATTTGTCACGTTTCACGTGTTTTTGTTGTTGCTGCTCTGCGTCGTTGTTTTCTTCACATATTGTATACACATATATTGTTTTTTGTTTCAGGTTTTTACTGTAACGGTAACTTGGAGGTTCACTCCCTCTCAAAAGTCGGAATTCGTACTTGAGAACATATGGTGCACTTAACCACAACAACTAAATGCTTATAAATACATACATATATAATTCACACGCAACTAATTTATGCCTAGCTTGCAACAACAATAATAGTGCTCTTGGGTGTGTAAGTGTCGTGAGTGTTCGAGTGTACGAGTACGTGTTGTCTAGTCATCAAGCCCCCAAATGTCGGGGGCACAGTGGAGCGGATGGATCCAAGAATACAGTCGGAAATTTGATCGGTAGCCATCCAAGGCAGCCTAACCAATGAAATGAAATAACCAATCAACTGATATTTAACCCTAGAAAATATGATTTTCTTTCTTTTTATGATAAAACTTTTTCAAAAATTTAATATTATGAGAAAGAAAACCCTTTACGTCTCAATGTAGGCTACAGGTCTGCCATTTCTAGCCTTTTTTAAGACAGATCCATTAAGGAGTTTATAGATCTAGCCAAAAGAGCTCCACCAATCTCTGTCTCTAATTCAAGTGTTCTGTACTTCAAAAATATTGTATTCGGATCTTTTTTGCGTTCTTTTCAACATCGTTCCTTTTTTGTTAACAGCACCGGTAGGCTACACATTCTTAAAGACGGCCATTTTTAAGTCAGTCGCCATATTTGCATAGTATTACCCTGAATGTAGGCTACATATTTTGCTCACAAAGCTAAAATAAACTTTAAACTTATTCTTAACCATTTTCATTAAACATTTTTAGAAAACTATATTTCAAAATGTATTCTTAAATACTTTCTTGCATTGTGTAATAATTATACTGCCTTCTCTTCGATAAACCCCCAAAAGTTAACAAAAGCAAATAGGCAATCTGGCCAATTGGCCAATCGTAGGAGTTCCCCTGAGCTAATCTCCCAGCGGAATTTTCGGGGCCATAAACAAAGCGGTTAGTCCCACTGTGGCAATCACGAAACGCCTTATCTTTATCTCCCTCTCTTTGGCCAACAACACAACACATGTTGCTCTCTGTTGGCAGGCACGTCATTAATTTGGCTCTCTCTCGGCTCTCGCTCTTTTTTGGGGTCTCGTGCTTATTCACTTATCGCGCTCTCCTCTCTGTTCTCTGAGTTTAATGACGGAGAGCCGGTCTTACGTACAACTGACACTTACGTTTTTGACCGAAAATCGCGCATACGTATCCCAATTAGACTTTTCCAATAAGACTTCGAGCGGAAACGGTTGTGTTTTTTTCTGTCTCTGGCCGCGAACGGACGTTTTCGATACTTTTCCGCGGTGCGGTGACGTGACAGTGCAAAAATTAAATAAACCAACAAAAAAGGAGGAGAGAGCAAATAAAAACAGCAAAATTAGCTGGAGGAGCAACAACAAATTTGATACATACCTATATATATACGTGGTTTAATAGTGAAACACGCACACGTACGCACGTTGTTCGCTCGCTTGTACATATGTATGTATCCGAGTGTGTGTGTATATAGAGGCGGCTGGTAAAATTCCACTGTGAACGAAAGGAAGTTATTGTTTTTGCGGCGCTGTGTGTGTACATGTGTACATATATTTATAAAACAAATAAAAGTGTGTGCATATATCTTATAATTGATAAAATCCGAAAACGTGTAAACAAAAATTAAACAAAAAACCGGGCAGCGCAATCACGTTTTTCGACACTATTTGTTTTTCTTCATTGTTTTTTTGTGGATACCGCGAACGAGAGAGAGAGAGAGAAATGCTCCAACAAGTGCACTCTTAATTGAAGCTCCAAAAATAGAAGTAAAAAATAAACAGGCGGAGAAGAAATACACGCGTTATCGCACTCACACACACGTACCCAGTGATAAGCGGCAAAGAGTAAACAGGCGGTATACACTTATCAGCATTTTCCACAAACACCCCGCTTCGTAATGCCATTCTAAATTTCGAAAATAAATCCGGGACGTGCAACAAGAAAAAAGTACCTAAAAACCATCTCGGCTTGGAAGAGAAAAGCAACTCGCCGCACAGTAAATTCACGGCGAATTTGACTCGACAACCTGTTTGCTCGGCCACAAATTCGCCCCGGCATTTATCCCACATTATTTCTTGCACTGACGTAAGAAGGAGCACTTCCACCATTCCACCATTCACCATTCCACCGCAACTGCAGCAACCGACGTCGACGCAGCAGCAGACGCAGCCGTTGCAGCACCACAAAACGGTCATTCTGCCCAGGAGCGGATCCGGTTGCCAAGTCCAAGGAGGAGGAGGAGGAGTGCGGAGCGGATCGGGGAGCGGATCGAGGAGCAGGAGCCCCACCCCCAGCACCTCCATCATGGAGCCCTATTGGAACGAATCCAACGGCCACGCCGCCCATCCGGTCAAGTATGAGAGGTAGGTATATTCAGCACAGATCCCCAGATCCCGCTGCAAGTCAAAAACAAAAAAAATCAAAGCCAAGACGATGACTAAGTCGAACAACTCACTTTCACCTGCGCGCGTTTAGCTTAAGCACACAGAGAGAAAATATCACAAAATGTATAACACTAATTGGGTAATAAACAACCTAAAAAAAAACACCTCAATATCCCTACATCTTCTACAAGTTTTTATCAATATATCTAATTTTAATATATACTAATTTGTTAGTTATTATAATAATAGTAATCCAATTTAGTAAAGTTTCCTTGGAAACTAACTTATCCATATAAAATCAACAAATCTCCATGATTTTGTAATACTTTTTCTCTGTGAATTAATTAGTGGTTTAGTGTATCTTAGTCTCGCATTTAGTGGTTAAGCCTAAGTCTCCGCCTTTTCTATACCTTCTTATCGTTATGTGCGTGCATGTCAGGATCGGTTGTGGACCATTTGGATATGTTTTGGGTTGTGTGGGCCGCGTATTTTTAGCCATCGAGCTAGAAAGCAATTTGCATTTGCAAAACAAACGCGAAAATCGGGCGAAGAAAACGTGGGCAGACTCTGTCGCCGGGCTATTCTTGGCCGAGATGGGTGCTTTAGTTTTGCTTTATTTCATCTTTATTTTTTTTCGTGTTTGCCAAATGGCAAAACACAAAACACAAAACACAAAACAAAATCCAACGCACGACTCGCCAAACGTGATGTTTCGTTGATTTTTCCCTGTGAGTCTCTCCCCCTTTCCATTGAGCTTGTATTTTTGAACTTGAATTTTCGTTTAAACGTGCCCGAGTGGAAACGAAATAAATTTTTGCTTTGGTGTGGCCAGATAAATAATCCAAGACAATTGGTGTGGCCAGCGCTGCAAATGAATAATATAATCAAAGTGCTTAGGGGCCTTCTGGCTGTCTGGCTAAATGTCAACGGCCAAAACGTGGCTATAAATATCAGTTAACAACAGCGTGGTTCTCTATTCCCCTCCAACTCCACTGATTGCCCACAGAGTGGGTGGAATGGGGGTGCTTTTCACGTGCTTGGGTGGCTTTTCTAGCTTGTGGGTGGCCCGTGTCCTTTTGAAGGTCAACAAATTTTGTGTGTTCTCTCATGTTTCTGTTGGTTCTGTGGCTGTGTTTCTTTGATTGAGCTTTGTATTTGGCTATTTTCGTATTCAGTGACCACCACCGGCGCTCCTGGGAACGTTTTCCTCTATAAATACTCAAGGGCTAATCGAATGAACCGCTCATCAAATATGCAGGTCCCCAATTTGATTGGCCTTAGGTTTTGTTTTCGTTTCGTTTTCGGGTTTTTTCCAGTTTGTTTTTGGATTTTACTTTTGTGGTGGGGGAAAGTTACCCGTGGCGTATGAACACATAGATATGATTACGTATACGTCACGTGCGCCGCTTAATTATACGTCTAGCCGAGCTAATTAGCCGAAAAAAAGCATTAGTGACCCGAACTGGTTAAACTTATGTATATATTTTAATCTTTGCACGCGGGATCAGCTCATGGAAAAAAATAATCAAAATAAATATTATAAATTCGGTTTGCCCCTGCGGTGGACTCCTTATCAAAATGGCACTCGGGGTAAACACGCGTCTTCGTCTTCGTCGCCGCTGAAGTGTTTATAATTTGCATTACGCGCTGCCATCTTAATCAACACCAAAGTCAGTCATAAAAGAAAAAAAATAGCAGAGAGAAAACACAAATAGAGATAAGCAAACATGCGATAAAAAGCGAAACGGGCGTGACGCACAATCGCCCCTCCAAAACGAACAGTATCTATCTATCTATAAGCACATGTGTATCTATATCTATCAAGTGTCCAGAGTTGTCAAGCGTCAGTGAGATCTCGGGTTTGTTGCACGACGAGACAGTTGCTAAAGCCCCCCCACAAGAAAACAAAAAATACACCCACAACCCCATTTAATACTCAGCTGTCTCTCGTTGTTTTCGATTTCGGGATCTTGACAACGACGCCATCGATTTGATGTGAAGACCCTGACCCAGTGATTAGTGATATTTACAGCTCAACATCCCGTGGAAACTTTATCTGAAGCAGCATGAGATCTCTGAAAAAGTGTGTTTGTTTGCTGGCTACGTCTGTGTTACACGGATCCGAAATGGATTTCATGTAGACTTGGAAAATCACAGATGTTCAGCAAGACAACACGTCAAAAAAAACAACAGGAGATGCAAGGACTAGCAGTGCAACTACAAAATACGATCAAAAAAGAATAAATAACAAATCTATATAAGTGATTCTTTCTTAATTGCTAATTAATTATGTTGGTAAATGTTTTTTTTATTATAAATTTTGGAATTTTGAAAACCTGTATTATTATTGTTCTGGTAAAAATGTATTGTATAAAACATAATATTTACTAATTAATGGTGAAAATTCCATATGAACACAGTTGTTTTTAATTTATTCACTCTTTCGATCGTGTTTATCACCAAAACAAATAACAAACGCATGCAGCTCGCTATAAATAGCCGACCGGAGTGTTATATGGACAGATATATATCCGCCTGCGTCGAAAATGTTGGCGATCCTACCCGATCTCGATCCGATCCGATCCGATTCGCATCGATCCGTTTCGTTCCGCCGCCGATCTTATCGTATGGTCGTCGTCATCATCATCATCATCATCATCGTCCGCTCGGTTCGACGTCCATTGGCATTTGAGAAGCGGGCACGTAGTCGTTCACGTTCCATGCAGGCTGACCCCCCATAAACCCCTCTGAAAAAACCCCTGTAACCCCCTATAACCTCTCTTCGACTCACGGGCGGCAAACGTGCCGCAGATATTGTGAAATTCACATATGTGGTGGATTTTCGTGATTAATGCACTCAGACCGATGTTTTTTTGGGTCCGCTGACTCATGACCACTGCATTTGATTGCCGCTAAACGATTTAAATAGATGGATTTGAGTGTCTTTTGACCCAGTTATGGCGAGTGCGGACATTCATTTCAGCTGGGGAATGCGGATGGGGGCTATGAAAATAGTTGCAGATCTGGGATGCCTGATTAGCGTAGAAATTTTTAGCGTACGTGGGGAGATTTGTAATAAATAGTTGCATACGTATGCTATTTGAGAAACTATAAATATTAGGAATAGTAGTTCTATTACCAAACATTTTGATACAAATTACCATACAATGGTATTAATATTTATTAGTTCCCATCTAAAATTAGACATTTTATATGAAAGCATGGGAAATACCAATTGCTATTTTGGTTGCATTAACTGTTGTATATAATAACTAATCATAACAGTTATTATATTAAAGTTCTGTTAATAACTTGACTTTATATTGCCACACTTTGCTATCTTAACTGAAATATACAAACTTTTACGAGGATTTCATAAATCAGCTCTGTTTGTGAATCACATTTTTTCTTGAAACAAAGACAGCTTTATCTCATCGCCAGCTCGATTTGCAAATAAGCTGCGATCCGAGATTTCCATTTGCACATTTCCAGAGTTTCTTGAAAATTCGTTGAAGCAGCAGTATGCGTAATAAGCCAAAGGCAGCCGCCTCCAATTGGCCTCGTGTGTATTTTAGCTCCCCGTATTTGTATCTACATATATGTTTATATGTCTGTATATTGTTAGACAGCACGCCAGAGAGCAATTTGCCGGGGATTGTTGCCCTCGATTTCGATTCCATTTGCAAAAGCAATTCCAGTCCCAATCCCAATCCCAAAAACCGAAACCGAAACCAAACCCAAAAACTGTTGCCAAGCAATCCATTCGGCACGTGTACACGTTTGTGTTGGTTGGAAATGGCTGAAATGCGAAATTGTTGCGAACCGAATTCCGTTGGTGGTGCAATTTTTTTTCTGGTCTTTGCACCTTGGCCAAAAACAATTATATCACGTGCCGCCCGCCCGGTCAGTCGTAGTTTTTCGCATCTGAATATTTATGAGCCGTGTGCTGCGGTATTTCCAGTTTCGTTACTTTATTGTGCAGTTCCAGTTCGCGAATCTCACGTGATCGTGTCGCTCACCTGGGCATCCGATGCTCCGCTGCACTTTCAGCGTAATTGGCCCTAATCTAGCCGACTGAGTTCGTGATATTACCTTATCAGTCGACCGGGGAGCCAAGGTCGTCGATCAGGCGAGAACCAGACCGGTCCAGTCCAGCCCCGCCCCCTTTTGTTAATTAGACAGGCAGACTCTTCTAATTCTATTTCAATTTGATTTATTTTTCTCTCCTCGTCGTCTGTCAGTCGTTTGTTTGTTGACTCGTTTCGGTTGTTTTCCACTCTCGCCCTCGGAGATTTCACAATTCGAGGCACCGGTGGCACAGCGCATTTCCATTGCCCAATGTCGATATGGAAATTTTTGTGACACAGATCGGCGGCGGAAACTGTTGGCATTGAATGCCTCGATTGTCCACCGTAAACATGTGAGTTGTGTAAATCGATACAGTGGGAGAAAAATTATTACTAAGTGATTTATTTCTTCCAAATTGATTTTCTTCAAAATTACTTTGCTTTTTATATTTATAATAATATTTTCAATAGTTTAACAACGTTTTTCGAGTGCTAATGCTTGAAATAACATTATATTGATTGAGTTATGATATTTTTCCCTGTATATTTGGCATGGGCATTGTTATGCTCTTAGCGTCGTCAAAAGATTCATGAATCACTTGGGCCGTTTGAATGAGTCAACTGCGAATGACTGAATTTGCCGTTGATTAACGTAAGATTTTGGGAGCAAGATATTATGACTGTCCGCTAGATGATTAACATTATTACAGGCTTCTGCGGCGATTGTGGATCCCAATCTAATCTTCACTTATTGATTTGCAAATGTTATGCTTTTGCTTCGATCCGTAATACTTGTGGGAAAAACCCGCTCTCAGAGATTATACAAACCGAAAAGAACAAGTTGTTTTCGGCTTTTATCAGTTGGCTCTAATAAAATGACCAACAGAATGAGAGAAAAACCGAAAAATATAATAAAAAAAGAGCGTCACGTGTAGCGTGGCAATCTTATCGGTAGGGTTTAACTACCCCCGATAAGGACAGGAAATGGTTAGACACAAACTTGAGTATCAATGGACAAGTTCAGAGATCCGAGAATTGGGCGAGAGCGGCGTGTGCAAATTCTATTATACATTACTACGACGGCACATGGGGGTAATTATCACCGACCGACTCATGCGTAGACAAACGTGTCGGCGGTATAGCTCTATACAATATAATATAATATAATATGAGTACTACGATCCGAGTGTGTGGGGAATGGGGAAATGCTGTCCATGCCTTTGGCAACCACAAGCGACTGATCGGAGGAGCTGTCGTCATGGCAGGGTCGCGGACTACCTGTAGATCTCACCCTCGTATTTATGTGCCAATTACTTAATAGTGCGACAACAAAAACGGCACCAAAAACGTAAACAAACGTAAGACATTTCGGTGGGCCAGCGCCATTCAGATGGGAGGCATTTTGCCAACTTGTTGGGGTCTTCGCCATGGTTCTCATGAATCAAGCGAGTGATTCTCGCTGACGTTCTGCACTTCGGTGCTCTTTGGTCAATGATGCAAAGTACGCCATGATGAGTACACGCCCTGTTCACGGGATGGTTTTAACCGCTTCCCGATGGCGCAGCCCCCTAAATTAATCCCGAATGATGGTCAAACATTCTGTGAAACTTTGTCATCGTTATAAATTTATTTAGGATTGCTCTGGGATAATAACAGAGTTTATTGGATGACACTCTTTAGATTTATTTAAATTAATCACAAAGATGATTACAGAGAAATAAAAATCGATATGAATTAGGATAAATTCTACATTATTTCTTATCAATAAATAGCCGATATGATTAATGTCAAATTTATGACTCAAACCTAATATTTTATCAAATTTAGTATTTTTTAACAAATAATATAAAATTGACCAGCACGTATCAATGTGATATTTGGACAAAATCTTTCCTGTGTATGATTCACTTAAATCCCATTTTATATAAAAATATTAGCATTTTTATAATATCCGAATAAGCTAGAAACGAAGATAACTTTCAAGTTTCTCAGATTGTTTTCAAATAGCCCCCTTGATTCATGAACTTTGGGTAAATATGAAACTGAAGTGCAGTCAACCTGCAATCCAAGGCGATGCCACGCCCAGTCGAAATCACTTTATTTGCATTACTCATAGTGTACGCAGTGTACGCTGCTGGCACGATAATTGGCCACGGCTTACAAATCGAATTCAGCAAATTGTGCTAAACGCCGAGATGAAAACAAGTTGCTGGCGCCTTTTTAGGGGGGAGGGGCCAGCCCGGTCGGATAAACAAGTTCTAGGCGCCAGGGACTGGTGCGTTCTGGTATCTCTCGACATATACTAGATGGATAAATATAGTATATATGATTTGCGTTTGTTTGTTTGGTGTCGCCCGCTTATCGCCCCAAAGCCATGACACTTATTATTATTTCGCTCTTGCGGCCAGTTTATTTTATTTTGGTCTTCTAGCGCTTTCTGGTCGATGCTTATGATGTGTTTGTTTTGGTTTTTGGCTTTTGCTTCGAGAAATTGGCATTCAATGGGTCTGTAAAATGTAGAATTGGATGGGTTTTCTCTGTGAGTTTGTCTTTTTTCCCCCTGTGGCGCTTGGCAACAGTTTTTATCGAGATTTTGGTTTGCTTACAAAATATGTTCAAGTTTTTGCTCAGCTTTTTATTATATTTTTTCGTTGGCACATGGCAATAAAAACGTGTAGAGTCTAAAATTAGCTGGCCTGATATATAGGTAGAGTGGATGTACGAAAACGTGTGTGGTTTTTGTCGGGCATCTGGCGGGATAAATTCTGAGAATTAATTTTTAAGGCAAATGGTCGATCGATCCTGACATCTTGTCCAATTAAATGTGCCTGTGTAAATGTGAGAGAGGGCTCGGGATCTCCTTCCTGGACCAGATGATCCATACCGGATATGTAATACGTATCGTATGCTAATCGTACTTTAATGCATTTGCACCCGTTTTACTACAACACAAACCAAACAAAACGCTCGTTTGATTTTAGCCAAGTGACCTCAGCCCAAAAAGCAGCTAACTGATGGAGAGCTCATTGAGACACACTGATTGATTGATTGATTTGGCTGATCCAAAGCGATTTCGAGTCGAAACGACAACATTTAATCCTCTGTTTCTGTTCTCTCTGTTCCTTTGCAGCCTTATTATATTTTTATATCGAATATAAAATGAGAAAATAAAAATGAAAATGAAAACAATGATAATCGCAACTAGTTTAAACGCATTTAACTATTAATCCTAGACTAACTAGCTTAAGTTACTACTTCTAAGTCAGGCTAAGTTATGCGCCTAATAAATGCATTACTAAAACGAATAAAAAATTTGAACCAAAAATTACCAACTAAATACCAAAAAATCTGAATGAAAAAAAAAACAAACAAACAAACAAAACAAAATAATATAAAACATTTTTGAACAAGATTTGGACTTATCTGTGTTTCTTTATCCTTCCCACTTCTTTTTGCATATCGAAACGAATTATAGCGAAGCAGCTGTCTCCAGTTTTCCTTATTGCACAGAATCTAGCTTAAATTTTTCAACATCAGCAACGGCATACAGCGAGGACGATGCTGAATATGCCACCGGAAGACGTAATAAGACATCGAGGGTAAATATTACAATTTTAGAGCGAACCAAAAACTCGCTATCATTTCTGAATCAATTGAAACAAATAAATCGAAATCGAAATCGGTACGAAAAACAAACGACTGAGGCTAGATCAAAGGATCAAAAGAGCATTAGAGCAGCGCCCGGATGATGACCACGCCCACTAGCTATCACACACTCTCACCCACCACCAACACCTCCACCAACTACCACCCACACACACGAGCAATGACCTTGAGCCATGATGCCGCCCGCCATCGACGCAGCCGCCACTTTTGACCCTTTTTTTATTGTTAGCGAAAGAAAACCAAAAATAAAATAAACACAAAAAATTGATGAAAGAAAAATAAAGTGAAAAAATGAGAATCGAAATTAGCGAAAATAAAATGAATCGAAATAGCAAAAGAAAAACGCCTCTCAGCAGAACAATCATTACTTAGGCTAGGGGCCCCAAGAGCCCAGCAAATCAAATCCCCCTCAATGGGTTATCACTTGAGTCTTCCCACAAGCCATATTAACCAGACCATCTTCTACCACCTCTGTCCACAGCAAGATCCGCTATCCCATCGAATTATCGAGAAACGGAGGCGAGATCGTATGAACTCCTGCCTGGCGGACCTGTCCCGCCTCATCCCGCCGCAGTATCAGCGCAAGGGGCGTGGCCGGATCGAGAAGACGGAGATCATCGAGATGGCCATCAGGCACCTGAAGCACCTGCAGAGCGAGTGCCAGCAGAAGGAGAGCGACTACCGCAGCGGCTACATGGACTGCATGAAGGAGGCGGCCAAGTTCCTGTACGACGTCCACATGCAGGACTTTTGCCACCGCCTACTGGGTCGCCTGCAGGAGCACATCGACGAGATGTTCAAGAGTGAGTATATCAAATGTTGGGTGGATCGATAATCGGATAGGGTTCTATAAAAATGCTACGATTTTAAAGTAGAGATCTTATTTCAGTTATTTAACCCTTTATGAATTTTAGAATTGATTTTGATTTCGATTTTTATTAGGTTAGAATATTAATTAGCCTTTTTTTAAAATAAAAAAACTTTATTATCCCAAACATTTTTTTTACCATTTAGAAAATTGTACATTTCAACTCGAAGCGAATATTGTATTCCTTTTGTTTATTTATGAGTTTTTAAACATTTAATTGACTTCTTTGTGATTTTTTTGGGACGTTTTTTATAATTTAATGTTATTTTATTTTGGTAAATATATATTTTAAATAATATATTTATATATATTATACTTAACAAGAAAATCGTTATTATTATTCCTTTTTTTCAACAAAAAATCGATCTACCCAATTTTGGATTTAAACAAAACTTAACCCCTTACTAACCTGTGTTAATCCCTCTACAGCGGACTGCTACAAGTCGACGCGCAGCTGCCACATGCCGGATAATGTGAGCGCCTCCAGCGGCAGTCCCCACCAGGCGTACCACCCACCTCTGTGCCACCTGCGCGACATGCTAGCCACCTCGGCCTCGGATGTGGAGCACAGTCAGGATCACAACGATGTCAAGGATCTGAGCTTCCGCAACCATCTCAACCAGTTGCAAAGAAGTCAGCAGGCGGCTGCAGCGGCAGCAGCAGCAGCAGCCACAGCAGCAGCAGTTGCAGTCGCCAATGGCACTTCGCCGGCGTCCAATGCTGGCGTGGATTCCAAGGTCCCGTTGACAAATGGTGGCGGCAATGGTGGATCAGCTCTAGCGGGCGACAATGTGCCCAGTAATTCCACAGGAAATGGAGCTGCAACTGGAGGAAATAGCAGCAACAGCAGTGGCAGCAACAGTAGCAACGCTGCTAGCTCCACCACCTGTCCGCCGGCCGGAGGGGCATCCAAGATCACGCCCCTGGCCGCCCACCAACAGCCCCACCAGGCGCCAGTCATCACGTCCACGGCCCCGCATCATCATCATCTTCACCACAACACGGACAGCAGTCACCACGACTTTGAGTCGTCAAGGGAGCCGATGCTACACACCGATACCTCCAACATGCACTCGCCACCGCCCAGGGATCTGCTCCTGCAGCAGCATCCCCACCTGGCCCACAGCCACCACACGCAGGACAGCCTGATGTCCGTGAGGATGCGCAACTATTCGGAATCCTCGCACGAGGTGGAGCACAACAACAACTACAAGTACAAGAATCACATCAAGGAGCGGTTCGTCCACGAGCTCCACGACGAGGAGACGAGCAGCGAACACTGTCCGGTGGCAGCCCATCTGCAGAGCGATCACTCCCACTTGCAGGCCTTGTCGGAGCACTCTAAAGATGGCACCGAACCGGAAATAGCCCCCATTATGGCCAAGAAGCGCAAGTTGGCCGAGGCGGCCGCCAATGGGGAGATTCCCCTGGAGGTGCACACCGAATCGAGTAACGCAGGAGCTAGCACCGCCAGTCGACTGGACAAACCGTCGCCCTCGTTCAATTTCAGCGACATCAAGGACATCAAGGCGGAACTGCACAATGGCAACTCCAATTCCAGTCCACTGTTGGCCAAATTAAGTGCGGCAGCGGCTGCCGGTGGCCAGTTGAGTACTCCGAGTAGCACCACCGCACCACTGCCGCCGAGGCACTCGTTTACGGTGCCCATATTCGCGCTCCACGGCCAGGGCAACTACTATGTGCCCCTGAATGTGGACTACAATGCACTGGTGCCGTTCCTCAACGGGATGGATCTGCTGGAGAAGAGCTACACCAGTATGCCCGTGGTGCATCCCATCAACATCAATGTGAACTTTATGCCCAGTTCACCGTCGGCTTCGCTTTTAGCGGCCGCTGCAGCCGCTGCCGTGGCCGTTGGCAAGCAACAACAACAACAACAGGCTGTCGTGGCTGTCGGAGCGGGACTTCCTCTGTCCACCAACTCGGCAGCGGCCCAGGCAGCCAGTTTGGCGGCAGTGGCCAAGGCCAAGTTGGAGCAGGCAATGAACCAGAGTTGGTAAAATAAAAGCAAAACCGGGGCGACGGGTCGACAGATGGAACAACTCTACCTCAGTACTTCTGTGAATAATCATCAAATGATTAATCTCAAAACAAAAACACTAAGCGACATCTGCGCCCAAGTATATCTACAAACAAAAAAAAAAAAAGGCAAGGGAGAAGTAAAAAGCGAATTCATTGGGGGTGCTTCTAAAATCTCTGAGGGATTAACCATAGCTAAGGTGTCTAATATTTCATTTTTTGGCCTATATTTTGCAAAGGAATTCAATTTTGTAGGTTATTAGAAACGGAACTATAAGGATCACCATTTTCCAATTTCAAAGTGAACAAGATAGTAAATAATTTTTTTGTAATTCACTTAAATACATTATCTTCCAACAAATTAAATTTATATTTTCAAAGATATTGTATTAAATTACCAGAAAAATAACCATAAAACTTGAACGCCTTTTTCGAAACTCATTCATGTGTAAAATTCGGAGGTCTTTAATGGCTTCTATTTAAATTGTTTATAAAAACAAGCTGATAATTATTGTTAGATGGTTAGATTAGACATCAAAGCTAAACATTTGAATAATTTGTATTACATTGCTCACTTGAAGGCACCAAAATAACTGTTTTTAATTCTCTAGAGATTTCAAAAGCACTGCGCTCTATTACCCTTGGATTGTTCAAATCACAGAGACAGCCAGGAGCAGCCTCAAAGGCTGGGCACCTACTAGAGAAATGATTTCCAATTGTTAAATGAGGTGGAGAAAACAATTAAAGTAGCTAGTTGTTAAATATTTTGAACAAAGCATAAATGTCTATTATAGTGCATGCATTGAATACTACAAAACCGTGTACGTTGTATGCAAGCCAATAGAACGTATATGATGCCAAGAGTCAGTCCCACGTAAAAAATCTAATGGATTTTAAAACAAAACTAAATGTGAATTACATGTATTTTTTAGAGGTTTAACGTTTTTGCAATTTAAATAAGTGTTGTGGTTTCAAATCAGGTAGTCAGATAGCCAAGTGACTCCCGTCAAAACATACAAAGTAATCTATATATACAAAACAGATATATTGATAAATATATAAATATAGTAAACCACTAGTCAGAGAACTTGTACGAAGACGTAAAAACAAACAAACAAAATGGGAGAAAAAACAAATCAAAAATTATTATATTCTATGTGTAAATACTATTAGCAAGCAAATTGTCCTTTTTTTAAGTTTGTATTTTAGTGACAAATTATGTTAGGTTGGTTGGTTAACATGTGAAAAAAACAAAAAAAATATTCGAAAAAAATCCAAAAACTTTTCTATTCAAGAAATGCACCATGTTTCATTCTCGAAATGCGGTCCTTTTATAGTTATTATTATTATTACTACTGTCTAACACCTAAGTTGATTGTTTCTTTGTGTTTTCGTTATCCAACAAGTTGAATGAAATTTCAAGATCTTTCTATCACCTATTTCCAATTCGAAGCCCTCGATATTTTTTAGGGAACTTCGGAAATGATTATGTTTTGAAAGCTAAGCTTCGTTGCGGCAAAACTAAAAGTTGATAGCACAAAGAATATTAATGTTTTATGACTCTTATTATGTGTATGATTACATTTACTGTACGGTACTGTTAATATACAACTACGTTACTGTTTAATATATTTTATAAATGTATACAGATGTAATAAAAAATTCAAACAGAAACCTTCTTTACGGGGAGCTAATGGTACGGGAAAATGTGATATTTGGTTATTAACAGATGGGTAAGAAAATATTTATTTTAAATAAGCTCTCAATTTTAGAAAATTTTAAATATTTCGTCTTGAATTACAATACATATTTATTGTTTTCTTGAATTGCATTGATAGTATAGTTTATCGAGATATAGTAGTTTGTATCTGGACTTGCAGAAGATTGAAATAATATAACCACACAATATTAATTTTCTTGGTGGCAAGAAATAGCCGGTCGGCGTCAGATTGTTTTCAAGTTTCCTCAGATATTAATGGTTGATTCACGTAACATTAAGGCAAAGAAAACTAATTTGCTTATCAAACCATTTATTCTGCTTCGAATGGCTAAGAGTAAAGGTAAAGTCAACAATTTTGGTGTAAAGTAACGATCTAGCCGTTTAAAATTACATTTAGTTTCAATCAAAAAAAACTAAAGCTATAATTTTTCGGAACTTTATTTTATTATATTATATTATATATTAATAAGTCTTTTGGGAAAGTTTCTTCCCTATAGCTTCAAAACTTTGAGATCGCGTAGAAACGAACGGACGGACAGTTATCAATATCGCACATTCTGTAGTAAAACAAAGAAACGAACCAAAGTGGAAATTATAAAAACACATGTATACAGAGGCAGTAGGCAGATAGGGGTTTGGGTTTTTCTCTCTCTCCGCATTCGGGTGAAGTCCCATGCAAATAAGGTTTTCAGAAGTATGCTATACCAAACGCCCCCTAAATTAAATCCTGGCTACGCTACTGTTTGCATATAACTTTCAATCGAACTCTTCTTGCAACTCATTAGGGATTTGATAAAAAATGTATTTTTATACATCTAAAATCTTGAGAAAAGAAACGGCAATAATGTTTGACAGGGAACGAGCTTGAGTGGCCGTTGGTGATCGGTCATTTATTCTGAGTCGAGCTGTTGCCCTTAAAAGTCGTACGAACGGAGAAAATAACTAACACAATGGGAAATCTCATATTTGATCACTTGATCTTAAGTGTCCTTTTGATTACTGTCCAGTCTGGGGATATTCCAAACTGCAATTTTTTTGATACGGCTAAATTAAAAGACAGTGAAAAGTTACCAAATGGCTCGTATAATCACCATGATATTATAATACCCGCACATCTTACAGGAGAATATGATTATGAAATAAATTACGACGGGGAGAGGGAATCGGTTCCCAATCACATTCGAGGTTGCATCTGCAAATTGAAAACTTGCATTCGCTTTTGTTGCCATCCCAAAAAACTAATGGATGACAATCAGTGCTCTGAAGAAACTTACAAAAACCTCACTTACGAATACACCCTGGACATAACGCAAATCAATGGATCAGTGATACAGAAACACAATTTAAATGACATGGTGGTGCAGCAAGATCTTCCACTTCCTTGCGATAAGCATTACGCTCTGGATGCGGAGGGATACGAAGAAGATATGTGGTCCCTGTACGAGGTGGGTTGAAAAATAAATTTATTGGAAGACACAATGTAGTTTCTACTATGTAGAAGTGTATCAGTTATGTAAGATATATCAAAAATATTTTATTTAGCAAAGGAGTGTAATCAAACTAAATTATTAAATTTTATTTTAAATAAATTTTATAGAACGGATCGTTATTTCGACACTATGATAAGCGACATCTCACGAAGCAGGAATATTGCTTGCAGCCCAATTTGACTAGTACCGGCAAAAACTATAGCCTTATTGTCGCCTTTAATTGCATTCAGAAGCCATCTATGCGATTGGCATACGGTAGGTTTAAGTAAGCGCGTGCATAGGTATTACCTATTTTAAAATTCCCATTTCAGTCAAGTCGAGCTCTATCTTCTTTATGGCCATAACAATTGCTTTCCACCAGTGGCTGCCAAAGTTTCGAACTCTCCATGGCAACTGCTGCAAGCTCTACTTCACTTGCCTAATGCTGACATTTTTACTGAATGTCGTTAGCATGTTTGGGATCTTCAGCCTTGGGACTCCTATTTGCTACCTCACCGGTAAACACTTTATATTTAAAAAATATTATTTGTATAACCTTAAATACAAAATATCGATTGATAATTTCAGGTTACGCTGGCTACTTTACAGTGATGTCCACTTTTCTGTGGCTTTCCGTGATCAGTTTCGATGTTTGGAGGAGAATTGCCTTGCGTCGGATCCAGAATTTCTACAAGAACAATAAAAGCAGTTTTTGTAACTACAATGTGATCGTTTGGAGTTCGGCTGGTCTTTTGACCTTCATTATTTTTTTGGTGGATCAATTTGCAGATACAGATCTAGCCAATCCATACACTCCCGCTGTGGGAGTATTTTCATGCTGGATATACAGTAAGTTAAATAGAAAATATAAATTGTGTTATTTTTAAAATATTACTATTACTTTTTAAGGCGATGGATGGTCAGCAATGTTTTATTTTTACTCCCCGTTGGCGATTTTAATCGTCCTGAACGGAACAATGTTTTTCCTAACAACCCGATACATTTATGTGGAAAACAAGAAGAACCAGAAAGTGCTAAATAAATGTGAAAAGCAAAAAGAATCTAGGAACCAAGCCAAGTACAAAGTAATATAATTTTCCTGATAAATCGTACTTATTGCCCTGCTTCCAGCTATCGTGTATATCTGCGCCTGTTTATCATAATGGGAGGAAGTTGGTTTCTCGAAATCGTTGGCTTCATATGCGAGATGGAGAATTCTCTCCAGCCCTTAATCGCGCTAAACGATTATGTAAATTGCAGTCAAGGGATGATAATATTCATGGCGACATTCTGCAATCAAGAAATGTTTAAATCATTACGAAAGCGGTGGGTTCCCTGTACAAATATATCATTCCATATCATCATCTCATTACATTAATTCCCTTCTTTCAGAATCCAAAACAATGAAAGTTCTACCACTGATTTTACCACTACCAGTCGGCATCAAGAGTCTGAGAAAATCGACGCAGTGGAATTAAGAAAATAACCGAATTTAGGTTACCGGGATTTTATTTGCCATTATTTCATTATAGGACTTAAATCTGGCTAAACAATATCTTGAAATATATTTCTTAAGTTTAATATTATCTTGAAACATAGTTTCTAAGTTTGATTACAGTTGTATATTTACCACTCGCCAATTAGACGGTGTTCCCACTAACTAAAAGGATACTTTAATTACTAGTACCGCAGTTCGAAAGGAGTTGCTAACTAACTAATATTAGAGCTAATAGTTGAATCGAAGTCTCGAATATCAAAAGTATGCGTACGATGTTGTGTGAAAGTATGAGCAGGGTGGGAGTCGAGCTCCGGGTCTTAAAACTAGATTGTAGATTACTTAAATGACTTCAGTCGAAATTAGGACGCGTTTCAACCTTTTGAAAAAGCGTTTCGTTGCACTAATTAAGGTATAGGTAACTAAATACTAAATACAGCACACGTTGTTTGTGTTTAAAACTGAACTAGATGCACGCAACCTTGGCGAGTTTTACGAACTAATAACATTGGTTAAATTAATGATTTTCATTAATGTAAAAGCTGTCATATTTCAATACAAATGTTTAAGATTTTGGTTAACATTCATGTGTGATCAATTATTTTAATTTTTCGAATGCTTCGATCGAAAGTATTCAGCTTTTAGTGTAATGAAAGCTATAATTTCATCAACCAGTGTGTTTACTTATGTGGCCAGCTAGCAATGTGTTCACAGCGTCTCCGGGTGTGTGCGCTTTAAGTGGAACTCCACCATGTTGTCGAGATCACTGATGTACATCTTGGACTTCCGGATGTCCGAGTTGAGTACGCGCAGATTAGAGGTGTAGTCGGGCAAGTTGATGCCCAAGCCGGCAGCCATTTCCTGACCCATCTTCCTGGCCATCTGGGCAAACGTAAGCCGAGCCTTACCCAGCCGCTTCAGCGGACTAAACTGCTCGAGCCCTTCTTTTAGTTCCCCATAATCGAGCACTTGCCACTGCCCGCTCTCCATGTTCCACGTAAACAGAATGCGACACTCGTACTGCCTGTTGTGAAACGCACAGTCCATCCGACCGGTGCAGTGCAAACAGATAGCCAGTGGCTGATCCCGCGCCGAGAACTGAGCCATTAGCGTGCAGCTTATCGTCTGACTAAGTGGACACACGCTGATCACCTCGTAAGCCCAGTCGTAGAACACGTTGTATATCTTCTGGTGCTTCTGGCACAGCAGACTAATTACATAGTACGTGAAGGTCTCCAGATCGAAAGAGTGCTGTGTGATTACCACGCTGCTGCAGCGCAGTCGCTGATACGAGGCCTGTGAGATCATCTGCATCTCCGAGTAACAGGAGCCGTGCACTTCCATTGGCAGCGAGGTGTGATAGCCCGGCGATATACAGTCATCTAACGGAAGATATTGCATTAGAAACTATTACTCACTATATTCACTTCAGATGTTTACCCTCTTCGCTGGTGATGACGGATGTAGCATCGTCCTCTTCCACATAGCGTCGTCGTAGCTTCTTTGTGCACACAGGTTTCTCCGGCATCACACCGCCCTGCACTGGCATCTCCACAATCCTTGGCTCATCGCGTCGCGGGGACAGAAAGGACAAACCAGCATTTGGAGACATTGAGCCACCTATGTCAAAGCGTTTGGCCAACGACACCTGCAGTGGGGAGAGAGCGCCCAGCACCTAGGACATTTGTACAAAAAAATAAAAAAAAAAATATTTAAAAATGTTTAATAAATTACATAATACAACAAAATAATAAATAAACAAATTTTAAAATTATTGTTTATTAAATGGACTTTTTACTTTTTTTACACAAAATTGTATCAGCACCTAGGCCATTTGCACACAAAATTGTATCAGCACCTAGGCCATTTGCACACAAAATTGTATCAGCACCTAGGACATTTGTACAAAAAAATAAAAAAAAAAATATTTAAAAATGTTTAATAAATTACATAATACAACAAAATAATAAATAAACAAATTTTAAAATTATTGTTTATTAAATGGACTTTTTACCGGCTTGTAGCTAAGCATTTGCTGCGTGGCCTGTGATAGTGGCGGCGATTTCTGGTTGAAAATCTGAGATGAGTTGGCATTCCGGCTTGGCGAACGCATCAGCATCGAACTGGACGGTGGTGAACGAAATCCCAGATGAGGTGGCGTCTGTGCCGGCTGGGAGGGATGTGGCGAAGATGAGGGCGAGGCGCAGGGCGAGTTGTGAAAGAAGTGCGCCGTGGGCGAAAAGCGATGAAAGCTTCGGGCTGAGGAACTGGCGGTCGAGGCGTTGAATGCACGAACCGCCAGGCGCACCTTGGTGAAAGGAATAATATTCTCCGAGTTGTCCTCTGAGAACTCGTACTTCTTCTCCGCCAAACGTCGTTTGCGGAATGTGGAGATCTTTTCGCACTTCTCATTGTCTTCTGAGAATTCGTAGGCATTCGATTTGTCCGCCTTCGAACTGGAACTGGGCGGGCTCTAAAAGAGATTAGAAATAATTTAAATCTTATTTTGAACAGTAGTAAAAACCTTATTAAATAATACGCACCTGCAAATCTATGGTCGTAATGCCATTGCGAAACTTGGTGACAATCCGCTGGTTGCGCCTCCGTGGCGGACTAGCTTCATTGGCAAGAGGCTTTGTTACCGGCAGCGTGGTTTCCGGCAAAGTCATACTACTCAAGCCCGTAACCACAGTGGGACTACAATGTGGGGTGAAAATGAGCTTCTCGTACGCTTTTGGCGAACAGTACACATAGCCCCCGGACGGCACCTCATTATTGTTCATATTATGGCTGTTACAGGGCTGATTGGGGCGCTGTGTCTGTTCGGTTTCAATGTCGCTAAAGTCGGCAATAATGCGAGCCACTACGCTCTGCTCATTTCCGGATTCCGCCTCAGATCCAGAAGCTGTGAAGGCACCCGAGAAGCGGTCCTCCTCGCTGGCCAACGACCTTGGAAGCAAGAAGGATTGCGATTGCGGCTGGGGTAGCGATTGAAGACTGGGCAGGATGAGGCTCTGCGGGGAAAGGTAGTTGCTGTTCGGGGTCACGGCCTGCGTGTCCACATCGATGCGCAGCATGTGCATAAATCCATTGGAGATGATGAGAATACGTTCCGGGCAAAGCAGATTGATTTTCGGCTCGAATACCGGGTCTGTTTCAGTCGAGGAGTATTTGGTGTGCACCGTTAAGTGGCAGTTCAGGCAGTGCGCATTGTAAAAGGAATCTGAGGGGGGGAAATCTTAATTTCGTTGAAAAATTATACAAATGCTTTTCCACACTCACATGGGCCGTCGTCGTTGAGTTTCTTGCACTCCAAACAACCCAGTTTAGGAACTTTGACATATGTGATATAGCTATCTTCTCCCTCCTCCGTAGCTGCTCCGTGGACAACAAGGATCTGGTGCTGTGAGTTCTTCCACTGCGTCATAGTTACAGTCTTTATGTTATCCACCAAGTGATCGTCGAAGAGGCGGCGCGAGAAAAAGTGGCGCAGCCTCTTGTGCGGTTGAAATAGCCAGAAGTACAGACTAAGGGAAAAATGTTGTTTAAATCTGAGTAGCAAAAAGTTTTATAGCAAGGTAAATCTTACGTGTACTTATAGCCCATGTTGAAGGAGTAGTGATTGAGCGAGGAGCTGTCGTTGCACACCACCCGATGGCTGAGCATGTACTGGCCGCAAGCAGTCAGGCCCATGAATATGTGCCTATGATGATATTTAGGTTAGAGGTTCAGTGTTTGATAAGAGAACTCTGAGAATAACTTACCCCTCCATCAAACTGCTGGCCATCACATCCTTGAGGTATAGCTTTAACCTATTTGGCACTCTGTCGTAAGGAAGCTGTTGCTTTTGGCCAGCCCTGGAGGAGCCTGAGAAGAATCCTGTTCGCTGGGGGATAGAGAAATTTGTATTTTACCATACATATTACTAAAGGTTAGCCAAATATAACTGGTATAGGTATAGATTAGTCTGATAAACCGGCCAACAAAACCATTTCTTAGAAACGTTGACAAAAACTATAAGACATAATTAACAAAAACTTTTCATTCTATGGTCGCCTTGCGCATGTCTTTCGTAATCCCAGGAGCTCCTCCTACCTTTATATATACCTAACAATCTACTAAACTATACATATGTACCTTTGCACCCTCAAGTATAATCAATCGCAATATCTTTCCGGTATTTCCATAAAATTAAGTGTAGACCTTGAACTGAATAAATTGACCCCCTTAGTTAATGGGTTATGAAAAGATTTGTCTGACTGATACGAGCTACAATGAATATCAGGTATAGGGAAGAGGTAATCTCTAGGGCGGACCCACCTCCCTGTCGTAGAGCATCTGCACCAGATTTCGTGTCCTTGGGACTGATGGTGGCGTGAGAGTCGGCTCCTCCGAGGACTCGTCGGAGCTGTCCACCGTGGAGAAGTCGTCCTCATCGGAGGACACGCCCGACAGCGACTCCACGTAGTTCTGGTATTCAGCCTCCATTTCCAGATCGCTTAAAATCAGACTTAATTTATTCCTCCTACTGCCTCTGGCTCCTGCAAATCGGGCAGTGTTCCGTTCCGGCCGAAAAGCGGCTGTGTCCTGCGTCCTAGCGCCTCCTCATCGGCTGGCGAGTGGCGCCAGTAGTGCTCATCGGACTCCTGATCCCTTTATCCACCGCCTGGGGCTCTCAAAATTACAGCATCGTCGCTTTTTCGTTATAAATAAACCGAATTTTTGCAGGTCGAATAGATAGGTAGGACCATGGAATTGTAGATAAATAATGCCGTCCGGTTTCAAGAAATATTCCGTAAGCGGACACACTGAAAGGAGGCGTTCTCCGCTGCGTCAGGTGGGTGTACTCGCTAACTATCGATATTAATCGAAGCGTCGGCGGTTTATTTAAAATGTATTTCTTTTTATACTTTTTGTTAGGATTTATAATTAGAAGGATATACAGAATATTTACACAAATTCAATTTACAACTGGTGATTTCAATTTATTTTAAGTTCAAAAACTACCCTATAAGTTAACCAGTACCAACTTTCTTGGTTAGACCTTGGTTTTATTAATGTTTTACCTTGTAAAATTGGGTTGATGTGCATTGTACAATAAAAAATAGATCTATATAGTCCAAAATAGAGCCGCCAGCTGACCCAAAATTGTAGTGCTCCAAAATCTGGCAACGTGACTACATGTTCATTGACCCTTGGACGTAATTGTGGGTCAATTCGTTTGCGGAAGCCCCACCGTAACCCCCTAAATCCGATCCAGTAACCGATGCCGGGTTCAGTGCGCCGGGTTTTAGAAGCTGAACAAAGTGCAGCCACAAAGAACCGAGAAGCGGGCTTCACCATTTTTGGTAATTCGGCATAAAAATGTCGAGCATGCCAGCAAAACAGAAAGCCAATTGCAGGGCTCAGCGAATTTTGGCAATGGAAATTCGGGACAGAACCCATCGCCGAACCACGATCCACGATCGACCATCGAGCAGGAAACCTGATGCGCTGGCAGCGGCCATTGCACCGTGCTTATAAGAGCTGGATGGCCAACTCTCAGGTTTTAGTTCTGGAATAGTACGTGTCGCGATTGGTAAATCGGTGTTCAAAGCCCCCCATTGAAGAGCCAGTGAATATAATTCCATAATTTGTGCAATTTGTGCCTCGGAACTTGGATCGCGTCCTGAATTTATATCGAGTTATCTAAGGAAATAGTAGCCGTGATTTTACCCAAGAATTTTTCACATATCACAGTTGCTGTTTCTTTTAGATAGCTCTTTTGTAAGCAGCTTAGATCATCCGAGTGCGAGTATCCGAGTGCTTTTAGTGAATCCTGGAAGAAAAGCTTCAGTTTTAAAAAGGATTTCAGTTTATGGGATACACACAGTTCAGTCTTGTCGCCTTTCAAGCATCACTGGGCTTTGTTTATCTCATGAGAGCGAAATTTGTTCAACAAGGGATCTTAAATTACTACCTCCATATTTCCAAACTTAAAGAAGGAAATGGTATAACCAGGATAGGATACATTTCAAAAATGTAATCTGAAAAGGTATATTTTGATGGTTAAGAATATACATGTATGTATGTATATGAATACAATTGAATGGAAAACTTTAAACTTGGGAAATATTATTTCTATAATCTATTTATTTTACCATTTTTGTTATTGGAACTTTAAATTTAATTTTGTTAAAATGATAAGTCAAAGTTTTTCCCAAACTCTTGAAAACCCATTCAAAATGGAGAACCAAAATTTTAAATCTTTTTTTAATAAAGTAAAAGTAACCACAACTTTAATAGTTTAATGATTATCTTTCCACATTTTATTCCCAAACTCATAGAACATTTTTTGATTGGATACCAAGAATAAGGGCTTATTTTATTGGTTTAACCAGGTTGGGAAAGCACCACCACAAATTAAAAACTTAGGGTACTAAAATTTACAGTGTAGAAATGCAGTTGGAATATAAAAATAAAAACGAAGTGGGATGCCTAAGAGAGCATCTTGCGGATCATGTAGTTAAGAATACCGCCATTCTTGTAGTAGGTGATGTCAACCTCGGTATCGAAGCGCAGAATGGTCTCAAAGATGGTGCCATCAGCCTGAAAAGGGATTGTAGAAGTATTAAACCAAAAGCCAGCAGAAATAGGATCCACTAAGTTACCTCGACCTGGATCTTCTGACCCGGCTTCAAGCCGCTCTCGGGCAGGGCAATGTTGTACACCTCCCGACCAGTCAGGTTCAGGGTCTCGGCACTCTGGCCCGGCAGGAATTGCAGGGGAATAATGCCCATGCCCACCAGGTTGGAGCGATGGATGCGCTCGTAGGACTCCGCGATCACAGCCTTCACGCCCAGCAGGAAGGGACCCTTGGCGGCCCAATCCCGCGAGCTTCCACTGCCGTAATCCTTGCCCACCACCAGAACCAGCGGAGTACCCTCCTCGCGATAGCGCTCGGCAGCATCGAAGATGTCCAGCTCCTCCTGGCTGGGAATGTGAACGGTGCGCGGACCGGTCTTCGCGACCAGTTTGTTGACCAACCGAATGTTGGCGAAGGTGCCGCGCGACATGATGGCATCGTTGCCACGACGCGATCCATAGGAGTTGAAGTCACGGGGTGTGATGTTCCGCTCCGAAAGGAATCGGGCAGCTGGCGATGTCCTGGCAATGGAACCAGCCGGCGAGATGTGGTCCGTGGTCACGGAGTCGCCCAGGAAGAGCAGGCAACGTGCCTTCTGGATGCTCTGCAGCTTGGGTAGATCACGGGTCATGCCCTCGAAGAAGGGTGGACGCTTGATGTAGGTGGAGTCGGCGCTCCAGGAGAAGAGCTTGCCCTCGGACACCTGCAGGGTCTGCCAGTCCTGGGAACCCAGCTCGATTTTGCCTAAAATAAATGATTTTTGAAAAGAACTTTTAGGCGACAAGCAGAGTACTCACTGTACACCTCCTGGAACATGGCGGGAATCACATGCTTGTTCTCCACCTCCTGAATCTCCGATCGCGTTGGCCAGATGTCCTGCAGGAAGACATTCTTGCCATCAGCATCCACGCCCAGAGGTTCCTTCTCGAAGTCAATGTCCACACGACCCGCAATGGCGTAGGCGATGACCAACAGAGGACTGGCCAGGTAATTGGCCCGGGTGTTCGGATGGATGCGACCCTCGAAGTTTCGGTTTCCGGACAGAACTCCAGCGCAGACTAGTCCATTCTTCTCGATGGTGTTCACCACATTCTCCTCGAGGGGACCGGAGTTGCCGATGCAAGTCATGCAGCCATAGCCCACAATGTCGAAGCCCAGCTTCTCCAGATACGGGATCACGCCGGACTCCTTCAGGTAGTAGGTGACCACCCCGGATCCAGGCGACAGCGAGGTCTTAATGTAGGGCAAGATGTTCAGGCCCTTCTCCACTGCCTTCTTGGCCAGCAGACCTGCGCCCAGCATCACCGAGGGATTCGAGGTGTTTGTGCAGGATGTGATGGCCGCAATGACCACGGATCCATGTTGCAGCTTGTAGGTCTTGCCATCATCCCACTGGAACTCTCCAGAGGCCGACTGAGCCTCCGGGGCAATGGCGAAGCCCTTGAAGCCCACCTGTAAGTAGAAATAACATTGTAGGAGATCGAAGGAGTGGTTTGCCCTTAACAACTTACTGGGTTGGACAGGCACGACTTGAAATCCTCTGGCATATCGGATACAGAAACGCGATCGTGGGGACGCTTGGGACCCGAAACTGAGGTAACCACTGTGGCCAGATCCAAAGTGATGCTCTATAGAGACGATTTATTAATAAAAGATTAAATTCAGGAAAGAGTTTTACCTACCTGGGTGAACTTGGGATCTTGCGCCTCATCGGCATAGTTGCGCAACTGCTGGGTGGCCTTTAGATACTGACGAATGATGTCGATCTTCTTCTCAGAGCGATCTTAAATGGGTGTATTAAAATGTAATTTAGTTGGAAGTATTTAAAGAATTTAACGATTTTAAGACTTACTGGTCTGCTTCATGTAACCCAGAGTATTCTCATCGATGGGGAAATATCCCACGGTGGCTCCATATTCGGGACACATGTTGCTGATGGTGGCCCTATCGGCAATGCTAAGTTCCGCCACTCCGGGACCGTAGAACTCCACGAACTTGCCCACCACTCCCAGCTGACGCAGGTGCTTGGTGATGGTCAGGACCAGATCGGTGGAGGTGACCAGTGGGCTCAGTTTTCCCTCCAGTTTGTAGCCAATAACCTCGGGCAACAGCATGGAAATCGATTGTCCCAACATCACAGCCTCCGCCTCGATTCCTCCAACGCCCCAACCCAAGACTCCCAGTCCATTGATCATCGTGGTGTGCGAATCGGTGCCCACAACACTGTCGGGATACAGGATCTTGGAGCCATCGGTGGTGTCATTTTCGAAAACCACGCGGGCCAAGTACTCCAGATTCACCTGGTGAACAATTCCGGAGCCAGGTGGCACGATCAGCATGTTGTTGAAGGCCTTGGCTCCCCACTAGGTAAGAAAATAGAACAATAAGAGCGAGCTTGAGAGGATTAATCGCCTTAACATACCTTCAGGAAGGTGAAACGCTCCTTGTTGCGCTCAAACTCCAGGGTCTGATTCTTGGTCAGGGCATCGGGAGTACGGGCAAAGTCCACCTGAACCGAGTGATCGATGACCAAGTCAGCGGGGCAGATGGGATTGATTTTCTCGGGATTGCCGCCCAGATCCAAGACAGCATCGCGCATAGCAGCAAAGTCCACCACAGCAGGCACACCAGTAAAGTCCTTAAAACAGAATCAATAACGGAATTAGGCATCTCTAGATTACCTTTCCCTGTAAAGCTCACCTGCAGGATCACACGGGCTGGCTTGAAGGACACCTCCACATCGTTGGATCCCTGCTTGAGGGCTGGTGTCCATCCCAAAATGCTCTGCACATCCTTCTCTAGGATATGGAAGTTGTCGCAGTTGCGCACCGCCGACTCCAAGAGCACTCGGATCGAGTAGGGCAGCTGATCTACGAGTGGTAAATATAAGTGTTAATCAAAATGTTTAAAACTTGAATTTCATCACAACTACAGTGGAACCTCTCTTGAAGTGAAACCGTAGATAATCCTTAACGTCTTCATTTATGTAGTTTTAATTACTTTGAGTCGGGGAAATCACGTATCGATAAGTATACTTTGGAAAAAGATAAGAACCCATTTTGTCAAATCACGATTTAGTTACCAAATTCTATACTTAAAATTAGCAGGTTACTTTTTTTTTAAATATGGTACATTTTAACTAGATCAACATAAATAAAAAGGACAACAACATTTTTATATATTGGTTTAAAAAACCATTTAACAAATCTGGATTGTTTACCAATGTAATTTTTTTAGAAACCTGAGATTTTTAAGACTTAAGGTTCAATAAAAAGAATAAGTACGAGAATAAATTAAAAAAGCCTTCTTAATGTCGGATTTAATTGACAAATCTGAACTGAAATCTTGGAAATTACAAAACATGCACTTGTTTTAGTTTTCTCGAATATTTTACATCCCTAAAAAAAACATAAAACCATGAAAATGTTTCTTCTTACTGAGTTTCAATAGTATTCCCTGAGATAGGAGCACCTGTTATCAGGGTACAATGATTACGTTTGCACAGCACTCGATCCGACAGATAGCCGGTTCTATATGGTAGTAGCCATTAAAGAAAGCCCTCACCTCAGACCCCTGATTTTTGGACACGCGCAGACCCAGTGAAAACATTCCATTGGTCTGGAGATTTTTCGGAAGCATCGGACCACGACCCCAAAACATCAGATTAGTGTAGTTTTATATCCGCTGATAAGTGAAAAAAAATAAAAGTAAAATTAGGAGGCACACGATTCGTTATCACCGGTAGACGAGCCCCATTATGAGGCAATCTCATTGGTGATAACTTTCGCTTTCGGCGCGAGACGGACTTGCTCATATAGAAAACTATAGAAAACCTACTTAAAGCTATGGGAGCACCACCTTCCAATTGACATCGCCTGACTTGCAAATTAAGGTGTTCGCTGTGCGTTTTTTTTCTTTTTTCTGGGGTCAAACTCCAACTTCAACAGGTGCTTTTCGGGGGGATTAATTCCCAATTTAGCTATGCATATTTACACCAGTTTATAGACCACCACGTCGACAGACACGCCCACTTTCGAAGCCTTTTTAAGGCCTTATCCACTTACCATATTTGCTGTCGATGGAGGCGAGGTCAAAGTACTTGTAAGTTGTGCCGGCCTGAGAGAAGGTTTTCTCGAACTGAGCGAAGGGATTGGCGCCTGTGGTGATATCGGGGTGTTATATAAGCCAGAGGATTCGGTAGATATAGAATATAGCGGTCGAAGGAACTGGAACTCCGGACTGGCCACCTACCTGACATCTTATTGGGAGACTTTACTGAACTTATTGCGGACGAGCAAAGCAAGAAACTGATTGGAGAAGCGAGTCGGATTGGAACTGGGCAGCTTTCGGAATATCGATAGCCAGGTATAGCGATGGCATCTCATATCGCCGGTCGGATCGGGGGAGTATTTTTTACCCGCGCGTTTTAAATGTTGTCACATTTATTAGAACGTTTCCAATGCCTCTTTACTGTGTTAACAGCTTTTGAAAATAAGGCCCAATTATTATTAACGTGGGTTGGAAGTTCGACCAGTTAGTGGGCTATGATAATGTTAGCTTGCAAAATGCGCCCAAATAATAAGATCTTACGATTTTATAGAATTTTATATGTTATAAATTAGTACAAATAAAAGTTAGTCCAAGGCATTAGATATACCATTTATTTAATCTTAGCATATTTATTATGCTAATTTATACGATTTAATATAAAAGAATACAACCTAGTTTTTTTGATTTTTTTAAACCTTTTTGCTACTTTTTTTAATTTTTTTTTTGGAGAGCTATAGAGAGCAACATAGTTTATGTATGTACAAATGCTAAAAAAATGCAGATTAATTTAAGCCAACATCTTTCGAACCATGTAGTTAAGAATACCACCATTCCTGTAATAGGCAATGTCTACATCGGTATCGAAACGCAGAATAGCTTCAAAGATCTTTTCGTCAGCCTGGAAGTTAAATACAAAAGTATAACTATTTTTTTGAAATTTGTTTTATAAACCAGATAACTTACCTTAACCTTTATTTTCTGGCCCGGTTTCAGTTCGCTTTCCGGTAGAGTAATGTTGTAAGCCTCACGGCCAGTTAGTTTCAAAGTCTCAGCATTTTGACCGGGTAGGAACTGCAGGGGAATAATACCCATACCCACCAGATTGGACCGATGGATGCGCTCGTAAGACTCGGCAATAATGGCCTTAATCCCCAGCATATACGGACCCTTGGCGGCCCAATCCCGCGAGCTGCCGCTGCCGTAATCCTTGCCAGCCACCAGAACCAGCGGAGTACCCTCCTCGCGATACCTCTGGGCAGCATCGAAGATGTCCAGCACCTCATCGCTGGGAATGTGCAGGGTACGCGGTCCAGTCTTCGAGATTAGCTTGTTGACCAGACGAATGTTTCCAAAGGCCCCGCGGGACATGACGCCATCGTGACCACGACGCGTTCCGTATGTATTGAAATCACTGGGCGTAACATTATGATCGGCGAGGTAACGGGCTGCTGGCGAGTTCCTGGCTATCGCTCCAGCCGGAGACATGTGATCCGTGGTGGTGAAGTCGCCCAGCAACAGCAGACAGCGAGCCTTCTCGATGCCCTTCAGTTTGGGAACCTCGCGGGTCATACCATCGAAGAAGGGAACCTGCTTTATGTAGGTGGACTCGGGGTCCCAGGAAAATAGTTTTCCCTCCGGAATCTGCAACGACTGCCATTCCGGAGTGCCCTGTTCAATCTTGCCTGGATAAGGAGGTTTAATAAACATTAAATACCTATCATATTAAGTAAATCTACTTACTGTAGGTATCCTGATAGATAGCAGGAATGATGTACTTGTCCTCAACCTCCTGGATCTCCGACCGCGTTGGCCAGATGTCCTGCAGGAACACTTTCTTGCCATCGGCATCCACGCCCAGAGGTTCCTTCTCGAAGTCAATGTCCACACGACCCGCAATGGCGTAGGCGATGACCAACAGAGGACTGGCCAGGTAATTGGCCCGGGTGTTCGGATGGATGAGACCCTCGAAGTTTCGGTTTCCGGACAGAACTCCCGCGCAGACTAGATTATTGTCCTCTATGGCATTTACCACTTTTTCATGGAGAGGTCCCGAATTGCCAATGCAAGTCATGCAGCCATAGCCCACGATGTTGAATCCCAGTTTCTCTAGGTACGGAATGACTCCAGATTCTTCTAGGTAATAGGTTACCACACCAGATCCAGGCGATAGGGATGTCTTGATGTAGGGCAAGACGTCGAGACCCTTTTCCACCGCCTTCTTGGCCAAGAGACCCGCACCCAACATCACCGAGGGATTGGAAGTATTTGTGCAGGATGTAATGGCCGCGAGGACTACGGATCCGTGATGCAGATTGTAGGTCTTGCCATCTTCCCAATGCAATTCCCCAACATCAGTTAGTGCCTCGGGGGTAATTGCAAAGCCCTTGAAGCCAACCTGGGATTAAAAATATATTATAGCATGTTAATTCGTTAAAATTGGTTTGTGATAGTAACAACTTACTGGGCTCGACAGACAAGACTTGAAGTCGTTTGCCATTTCTGAGACGGAAACGCGATCGTGGGGTCTCTTGGGTCCAGAAACTGAGGAAACCACAGTGGCCAGGTCTAGTGAGGCAATCTATAAAATAGTCAAACGATTAGGAACAACATTAAGACTAGCTGTACGTTCTTCAAACCTGTGTAAACTTGGGATCTTCAGCCTGGTTATCGAAATCACGGAACTGCCTTGTAGCCTTCAAATACTCCCGAATGATAGAAATCTTCTTCTCAGAGCGGTCTTAAAAAAATTAATATAAGATATTATACAAATTAAGCAAATAATTTCAATATTACTCACTTGACAGCTTTAAGTAGCTGAGGGTGTTCTCGTCGACGGGGAAGTAGCCAATAGTGGCTCCATATTCGGGACACATGTTGCTGATAGTCGCCCTATCGGCAATGCTGAGTTCCGACACTCCGGGACCGTAGAACTCCACGAATTTGCCCACCACTCCCAGCTGACGCAGGTGCTTGGTGATGGTCAGGACCAGATCGGTGGAGGTGACCAGTGGATTGAGCTTCCCCTCCAATTTGTAGCCAATAACCTCGGGCAACACCATGGAGATGGATTGTCCCAGCATCGTGGCTTCCGCCTCGATTCCTCCAACGCCCCAACCCAAAACTCCCAGTCCATTGATCATCGTGGTGTGCGAATCGGTGCCCACAACAATGTCGGGAAACAGGATCTTGGAGCCATCCTGGCTATCCTCCTCGACGACTACATGGGCCAGGTACTCCAAGTTAATTTGATGAATAATGCCAGAGCCAGGTGGAACACACAGCATGTTATCGAAAGCTTTGGCAGCCCACTAAATAGGTACATATGTTAGGAAAGTGCAATGATAAAACATTAATAAATATTTAAATACCTTCAGGAAGGTGAAGCGCTTCTCTGAAACTCTACCGCCAAGTTCTTGGCCATTGCATCTGCAGAACGGTGGAATTCCACCGGCAAGGAGTGATCAATGACCATTACGGAGGGGCAGACGGGATTTACTTTCTCGGGATTACCTCCCAGTTTCAAGACAGCATCGCGCATGGCAGCAATGTCCACCATGGCTGGGACGAATTGTTATTATTATTATTATTACAACCCAGGAACCCCTCACTCACATGCAAAACAACACGGGCCGGCTTGAAGGACACCTCCACATCATTGGATCCTTGCTTGATGGCCGGCGACCAGTTTAGGATACTATCCACATCCTTCTCCAAAACATGGAAGTTATCACAGTTGCGCACTGCCGACTCCAAGAGCACTCGTATCGAGTAGGGCAGCAGATCTATTTATAGAATCGAATACAATTTCACCATATATTAATTATTTTACGCATCGACCGTGAGGAAACCCCGACCCCTAATCACAGTTCAAGTCCTATTGAAATATTCCACTACTCCAAATAAATTTATTCATATCTTAAGCGTCGACGTCACCTTTGTAATTGATAATGATAAGCGTGTCCGAAATACCTCAAGTGCCACGGGAACCTTATCAAAAACCTATGAATGGCAGATTCCATGATGGGTACATACTATCAGATCTAGTGCAGAGATAAAGTAATTCAATTTTTGTACTTGATCGATCAGTTGGTGGCATTTCAGATAAGGGAATATTTATTTATAGACCATTACCTACTTTTATATTTTTGTCGGCAAATATTTTACACATTTAAAAATTCAAATATTGAATATTAATTTTTTACTATAATTTTAAAACTTTCAAAGATAACGTTCATATCTTCGATTTAAAAAAAATATTCCTAGTATAGAAAATTTCTCTTGCTACTTTTAATCGTCTCACAGTTTTTGTTATCATATTGAAGTAGGTCATAAAAAAGTAGAGTATTTTAACATCAAACAAATAAATGCCTCACTTTTAATGAATAATTAAGCTTTGTGTTTGTAATGGGTGACCTTCACGCATTACATATGCTTTACACTTTCCAAACCTGGTTCCAGTTCTGGTAATATTGTATCCCATATCGATAGAGCTCTCTAATAAGTTATTTTGTAAACAAACCACTTACTGTATTTTCCATCAATAGCGGCCAAATCGTAATACTTGTATAAGGTGCCAGTCTGAGTGAAAGACTTCTGGAACTTGGCAAATGGATTTGGCCCTGAAAAATGAATCACTTATTAAAATCTTATTTTTTGTGTAGCATTTATCAAAACTAACCGGCCATTTTAAACTTTTAACTGTTTTAAACTTTTGCAGCTTAATTGAACTTACTCCGTTTGTGGAGTTACGACTTCTTTCTGTTATATGTTTGATTCTCTTCTCTGTTATATACGTTTTTGTAGACTCTGGATCAGTGAGGCCCAGTCGAAAGCGCCAAGAAATAACAGATCGTAAGATTACAACATCAAATGACTTTCTTTGTATTCGTAAATATTATAAGATAAAGGATTGTATTCAACCTTTTTCGTTTTAAATCGACATGTTATTAGTTCCTTAAGTTTAAATTATGCTTAAATCGTTATTAAAAACGGTTGAAATTTAAAATGCCCGCCAAACTGCTTGGTAATCGATTGCAAACTGCCAATCGATATTTCGATCACCATTTAAGCGGTATTGTTTTCACACGCGTTTCTCACACGTTGTTTTTCTTTGAATTTACCAGTAAAATATAAAACAAAATGAATATACCTGGGAAAGTGGACGTGGAGAAGGACAAGCTGCGCCAGATGAACTGCGAATTCAATCCCCTATCCCGCTGCGACGGATCCGTGATGTACAGCCAGGGTAATTCCATGTTTTCAACCGCTATATGGCCAAAACCGGCTAAAGAAGGGTCTTCCGAATTCCAGGTGCCACAGTGGTTATAGCCGCTGTTCTGGGTCCGATCGAGGTCAAGACCCAGAACCTGAGCATAGATGGCAGCTACCTGGAGTGCAATTACCGACCAAAGGCGGGGCTTCCCCAGGTTAAGGAGCGGATTCGCGAGGCGGCCATTCGGGATGTCCTGGAGCTGGCGCTGTTGGCCGAGGCATATCCGCGATCGAAGATGTCCGTGCAGGTCCAGGAGCTGGAGGATCGTGGCAGCGTAGGCTCAACACTCCACTCTTTGAAATCCATTCAATAATGACCGAAAATTCCCTTCAGATCGATGCCTGTGCCGTGAACTCCGCCTGCCTGGCCATGCTCATTGGCGGCCTGCCCCTGAAATGCAGCTTTGCGGCCGTCCACTGCATCATCGACGAGCAGGGAGAGTACGTCCTGGATCCAGACCAAAGTGAGACACTCCACCAGCGTGCCAGCTTCACCTTCGCCTTTGATTCCGTCGAGGGAAACCTCCTGTTGGTGCAAACAAAGGGTGCCTTCAAAATAGCCCAATTCAACGATATCGAATGCCTTTGCCGGGCGGCCAGTGCGGAGATCTTTCAGTTCTATCGCACCCAGGTGGCCAAATACCACGGCAGAAGCGAGGCGATAGCAGAGAAGAAGGAGGAGTCCACCTCCATGGAGACGTAATGCCAACCAAAATAGCTAGGTACGATTAAAGTTCGTTTTATTGTATAAACTGTCTGTTGTGAAAGTCGGTTATGC
This sequence comes from Drosophila pseudotakahashii, assembly GCA_035046095.1. Classification (NCBI taxonomy): domain Eukaryota; kingdom Metazoa; phylum Arthropoda; class Insecta; order Diptera; family Drosophilidae; genus Drosophila; species Drosophila pseudotakahashii. The sequence goes on along the minus strand of JAWNOE010000139.1, from coordinate 393,362 downwards.
TGCTTAATTCGAGGGGTGTGCCCTTTAGCACCTGGGAGTTGGATTCCTCAATGCGTACGGACACAAAGTCACCAAGTCCAAAGGATCTAGTAGCTCTAAGATCTCCCGCAACGGGCAAATCCATAGCAGGAACAATCACCTTAATATTGGCATCATTGCGGCCGAACCAATGGGCATCCGAGCGCTTGCTTTTACCCTCTATGAGGATGAGCTGCTCCTGGCCCTCCATTTTGCGGTGTAGCTGGGTAGCCCCCTCTCGGAAGACCTCCACCATGCGCTTCAGCCGCTCATTCTTCACATTCATAGGGACATCATCCTTGTAGCGCCGATGGGCTGCAGTTTTCTCCCGCATGCTGTAGGCGAACAAGTAGGCCACATTGTACTGCACTTGCTGGATGAGGGATACTGTGTCCTGGAACTCCTCCTCCGTTTCGCCGCAAAAGCCGCAGATAAAGTCGCTGGACAGGCCCACGTTGGGCAGGAACCGTCTGATGTGCTGGACAAGTTCCAGATACGCTTCTCTGCTGTAACCACGCCGCATCCTCTCCAGAACTTCGGTGTTGCCCGACTGCGCCGGCAGGTGCAGTTGCTTGCACACGTTGGGATGATCGCGGATGACCCTCAGCACTTCGTCGGAGAAATCCTTGGGATGTGGGGAGGTGAAACGGATGCGCATCTCGGGCACGGCTTGAGCCACAGCTCGGAGCAACTCGGCAAAGGGAGTGCCACCGGTTTTGGGCTTGTAAACAGTCTTGAATCCGGGCACTGGGGTGGCTTTCAGGGAATCTTCCGCCTCCTGAGCACTCCTGTCTCTGTACGAGTTGACATTCTGTCCCAGCAGAGTGACCTCCTTTACGCCCTGTTCCTTCAAAGCTCTGACCTCCGACACAATGGACTCCAGTGGCCGTGAGCGCTCGCGTCCGCGGGTAAAGGGTACTATGCAATAGGTACACATGTTGTCACATCCCCTCATAATGGACACAAAAGCCGTGGGGGATTCCGAATTCAGGCGCACGGGCATCACACCCGCATAGGTTTCGTCCAGCGAGAGGAGCACATTGATGGCCGAGTTGCCGTAGTGCCGGGAGATGGCCAGCAGCCGGGGCAAATCCTTGTAGCTATCCGGCCCAGCGATCACGTCCACACACTGTTCCTGATCCAGCAGCTTCTCCTTCAGCCGCTCGGCCATGCAACCGAGCAGGGTCAGCTGGAGAGGAGGCCTGCGCGAGCTGCGCTTGTTCTTTATCGCCCGCAGGTGCTTCAGTCGGTTCCAGATCCTCTGCTCCGCTCCGTCGCGCACTGCACACGTGACCAGCATAATGACATCCGCATCCTCGGGCTCGTGGCATCTCAAGTAACCATTCTCCTGCAGGATACTGAACACCACCTCGGTGTCATTGGTGTTCATCTGACAGCCGTAGACCTCAAAGTGCACCTTCCGTCCGTTTCCGTTGAAATCTATGGAGTTTAGGTACGGAACACTAGTGTCCACTGGCTCCTCCTCGTTCAGTTTCAGCGTGGAAGCCGGTTTAACTGCAAAGAAGTCCTGGAAGCCCGGCCCCCGCTGAATCCTCTCCAGAAATGTGGCACGTGCTGCCGGCTCCGGTTTTGCATCACCTGCTGCAGTGGTGGACACCGATGGAGGAGTGGAGGTGGCTCCCTTGGAGGCAGTGGTGGAGGCGTTCCGCACCTGGCGAATCAACGCCCGGTAGCTCGCTTTCATTACAAATTCAATATGTTTTTGTTTTGGAATGAGTTTATGCCGTTTTCAAATGTTTTTTTTTAATTATGCAATTTGTGCCCATTGTACACAACGTTGTCAAAACGTAAGTGTCATTTATACGTAGTGTCATTTATATACGTACTACGTAAGTGTTATTTATGTTCACTTATGCCAAGTTTCAAACCAAAGTTCGTAAATATATTTTCTCCCAACAGATCACAGATCTGGCAACTCTTTCCAGTAGCGGTTTCAGATACATACATAGTTCAGAAATATTCCGCTAGTCCTTGTGGAAACCGCTAGTTCCGAATTTTTTCGCTAGGCTTGCTACCAAACTGAAGGATAGATGGCGCGGAAATTAAAAATTTTGAAAGTCGGAAAAATAATTAGCAAAGATCCACAATCTTGATATTGTTTTGCCCAATTTTTCTGAGCCAAATCGATATGTAAGTAAGATTATTTCATATACTTACTTATTCTAGTTCATTGTCCATTTCCGGCGGATTTCGAGTGGAAGGGCACATTTTATAGCCTTGCAGAGGGTATTATGATTTTAGTCAGAAGTTTGCAACGCAATGAAGGAGACGTTTCCGACCCCATAAAGTATATATGTATATTCTTGATCAGCATGACAAGATGAGTCGATCTAGCCATGTCCGTCTGTCCGTCAGTCCGTCCGTCCGTCTGTCTGTCTGTCTGTCTGTTTCTACGCAAACTAGTCTCTCAGCTTTAAAGCTATCGCGCTCAAACTTTCCCAAAAGTCTTCTTTCTATTGCAGGTAGTATATAAGTCGGAACCGGCCGGATCGGACAACTATATCTTATAGCTCCCATAGGAAAGATAAAAAAAAGGAAAAAAATTCTAGCTTTAGTGTTTTTCAAAATATTACTTTATACTTTTGGGAATACTATTTTTTAAATATTTCTGAATTTCGAATACAATTTTAAAAAAATCGGATGACTATATCATATAGCTGCCATAGGAACGGTCGGAAAATTAAATGGAAATTAATAGGAAAAAAATTATATCTTTGTTGACTTTTATTACATTCTATACTCCTCTGGGATATGGCTTTTCTTTAACATTTCAAAATTTCGTATTAAATATATAAAAAATTCGGACGGCTATAATATATAGCTGCCATAGGAAGGATCAAAAAATTAATGCCAAGGTAATACGAAAGCAGCCAAATTTTGGATTGTTGTAACATATACGAAAGTTAATTTAAATTTAATGTTTTTGTAAATGAATAGGAATGATCTGCAAGGGTATATAAGCTTCGGCTGGCCGAAGCTAGCTTCCTTTCTTGTTTTTTTCTACGATTTTTTATTAGTTACGATTTTAGTTTACTTCCAATTATTATTTATTATTTTTCAAATTCCGTCGCTCTACAGAAATCATTTGCTTTTAGCTTATAATTTTTTTAAGTCACCAAGCCTACATATATGTACACTGTACACAATATGCATTTAAAATACCTAGTAAATAAAATATATTTTACCTCTTAAAAAAATATTTAAATTATTTTGAAAATGTATTTGCATGCAAAATTGTGGCACTCATATTACTTCCTTTTATAATTCTTCTGTTGGGCATTTTTCGAGCATTCATTCAGTTAAAAATTAAAGGACAAATTTGAATAATTTAAGAATATAGCTCCTAAACAATTCAGTTTTTCGAAAAGTAATTAGCAGCACAATTGATTTGCAACTCTTACCAGGCAAAACATAATTAATTAGGTATTCGGGACTCCGCCTACAAAACTGGTCTTGCATCTGGCTTCCTTGCCAGATAAACACTCAAAGGGGAAGGCTCAGCCGCACATTTGAGGACAGGCTGACCAAAGTCCGGCTCAGCCGTAAGAAATTAGCTCGCCCTCATTATGAGCTTATCGTGGTCGGGTTAATAATGCACAGGTGAAGACAATGCAATCGCAGGAACAACAAATGCAACGCCTGCAAGTGCCCCTGATTCCGTTTCCATTTCCATTTCCATACCTATACCTGTGCCGACATTTTGCGGCTTTGTGGGTCAATAACTGAATAATTGTGAGGGCCATAAATATGGAGCCGAATTCGTCGGTTGCATTCCTCAGTAGATAATTTTAACCGATTTAAATTACTTTAGGATATGCACATGTAAATAGTACAATTTATTAATATTTTTTAATATTAAAATATAAAATTATAAATATATAAATTAAATAATTTTATGTCACCAGATAACATCTAATTTATTTATAGTTTCAGAAAAGTTTTAAATGCTAATTTTTAATATTAGCTACTAAGTTATTTTGGGAATTTTCTTATTTAATAAAAAATATATATTTTACATGTTTTCCTTATTAAACTTGTAACATGTTTCCAATTCTGAACCAAATACTTTGATTTCTTCAGAACTCTTTAGTTCTGGTTAGGAAGTAAAGGGAAAATTGGGAGTGGGGGGAGCGGCTAAGCACACATATTTCGTAAACACTTACAAGCAGAAATATTTTAATGAAAATGAAATGAAAATTCCACTTTCGGCCAAAAGAATTTCGTAATTACAGCGAAAAAATTCGGTAATTAAATTCATGAAGTTTCTGGCTCGAAGGCGGCGAATCCGGAGGGAGCCGAGCCACTTGGGTGGTTCCCTGGCTCCCTGGCACTCGCATCCTTGTAAGTGGACCTGCCGGCTGAAGGCCTTCTGCTTTCCGCGTTCTGTTGGTTAAGCATTTTCTTGTATTTTGTCGGCACTTTTCCGCTAAAGTTATTTTCCCATGAGTTTTCCCTCTAGTCCGCTGCTATAAATCTTACAGCTCGGTGGTCCTGGGGATGGAGTTGTGTGTTCCAAAAAGAGGAAGAACTACATATATATATTTATAGAGAGAGAGAGCGAATATTGCTGGCCTGTGCATACGCCGAGCAGCTTAAGCTCAGAACTAGTTGGCCAGAAGTTATATCTCAAGGAAACTGTCAATAAATAATAAATAATTCAATTGTACTAATGCTTTCTATATTTAGTGGTAGCAATTAATCCGACAATTCGACTTGGAAACACGCTCTTGGCAGTTGACAATTTGTGAGGGCTTTTAAATTGTTTGTAAGGGGAAAATCTGAAGTTCGAAATAACTGGATAAATTAAATGGAATAAAGTGGCTTACCGAAAATAAATATCACTTTTATATACATGTTTTTTATGTTTTATATTCAACTGTATTTTAAAAAGCTTCTAATCTAATCTGAAGTCACAAAAATATTAAACTTAGCTTTGGATCTTGGCGCATTTTCACTTTACTTGTCCGCAAACCCCCCTTAAACCTCATGCTAATACAAATTCGCATGTGTGCTCAAATCCTCCAGAGTCTCCCTCACCTCCGAGAAACCTTCGTCAACCTGACCCCCTGGTCCAATCCAAACCCACCGAAGACCCACCGAACCCGAAGAACCCACCAACGACACTTTGAGGCCCCATAACGCGGGCACACGCATAATGATCCCTTGAATGGCTCAATGCTCCGCTCCTCCGCCAGCCGGAAAAGTTTACTTACAGCTTACGGATTTCTATTTTTCGGAAAACCATTTCCCCGCCCACCAGGCGACAACCCTTGGGGGCGCGTTTTCCGCTGCATGAGGGGGCGCGGTGTTAACGGCTCTGCGGAGAGCAATTTTCCCCACGAAGAGGCAAGAGCAAAAAAAAAAGAAGAGACAAAGAACGGCAAGCCAATGTTAATAGAAAATGGCTCGTTGTCGTCGTCTTGCTTGTCGTTAAATTGAAATTGTCGCGGAAATAAAAATTTGCATATTTCAGCATTGATTTCCCCATTTCCCCCAGGGATCCCTGTCGTATGCGCAACGCCGAAGTGCACTCAATAAATTGTGTTGTCTTGAATTTAGTTTAAAATTGATTTAATCCGACTTTATTTGGAAGCAGAAAAGCTAAAATCATAACTTAATAAATTGTATTATTTTTTTACATTTATATAAAATATCTTTTGCTTTTGGAAACGTTATTAAGTTTTCAATTTTTTACGTTACTTATAAAAATTACCATTTTTCAAGGTCCCCTAGTCGTATGCGCAATATTTGAATGCACTCCATAAATCTGCTTAAGCTGCTAAAATTGCGCAAATTAATTTCGGCCGAGTGCATAAACTAAACAAAATCCAATGACCAAACAGAGAAAAAGGGGGATCCTTTCGATGGGCTGGTGTGCCCTGTGTTTCTCATTACTGACTGCCAGTTCCAGTTGCTGTCTCTAGTAAATCCTGACGCTGTCACAATAAAATCCACTCAAGCTAAACATACGTCAGCAGTGACGAGAGCCTTGGTCCTGGCCCCGACTTTCGGCCTGAGCTCGAGTCCTAGTCCGAGTCCGAGTCCTGGCCAAGTCGCACAAATTTATGCCCCAGAAAAAAAGGCAATCTCCTCCTCTTTGGCGCTGGCAGTGACTCCTCCGAGGCGCAGGATATAATACCAAACTGCTCATTGATTTATTTACGAGCTCCACTGATGGCCAGCTGCCCCATGGGCTAGGGGGCGTGGTCGGTGACCAGCTGCAGCCACTGCTGCACACCAGGGATACAGAGTTTAGACTGAAAAAATATGGAAAAGTTCAACTTGGGAATAATATTTTATAAACTGTGTAATTACAAGGCACTAAAACGATGGGAGATAAATATTAAGTATTTAATTTAATGAATGTCTTATCTAAAAATAAAACCAACTTATATTGAACAATCTAAAAAAAATTTTTATACCCCAAAAAAAATATAGTTTAATGTTTTAAAGTGTACAAAATTTATTACAAAATTTAATAAAAAAGGAATACAAGGATATTTGTGGGCAGAAAAATTCTGGTTTTTAAGAACCTTTTTCAATATTTTATTCCCTTTTAAGAATCCATCTCTGCATCCCTGCCCCACAAATTGCAGCTAAATTCCCGCTTTTCTCGACTACCACTGGACAGGCAGGCTGGTTCCCCATTCTCCATCGTCTTTGCCCTGTGACTGTGACTTACATAAAGTGTCCTCGACTTGGCCGAGTCGAGTCATTTAGGCGCAGGCCGTAGATCTTGCAAAGCAATGGCTTTTGACACCCAATGTGGGCCTCATCCTGATGCTACTGATGCTCCTGATGCGGCTGCGCTTAAATATTTACGCCGCCAGACCAGCGATGGCTTTAAGGATCTCGGTCCATAGCTCTGAATTCTGGGTCCTTTGGCTGCCTGCGGTGTTTGTTGGTAATTTTCATTGTCACGTGGCGGTAATTACCGGTGTTGCAGACACAAACACAGATGCAGACACGCGGGCAGTCGCAGACATCGGAGTCAGTCATGGCCGTGGCTTTGAACTGCACACGCCTACACTCGAAAAAAACAGAGCTTAATTAGGAATATATCTAATAAAAAATAACAATCAAATTGAATAAATCGGAAATAATATTCTTTTGATTTTTTATAGTTTCTGGACTACATGAAAAGTATAATCTATTTTTGTTCATTTTTATTCATTTTAATTTAACTAATTTATACCTCACACGCGGCTCCTAATTATTCTCCGAATTAATGTGATTTTTTTCGATTTTTATGTCAATCCGTTCTGGGTGGAATTTGCAACTGGACATTTTTTATTAGTCCTCTTTTATTAGTATAGAGATGATGTGGCTTATATTTTATGGCCTTGTGGTTTAAGCTTCTTTAAGATATTTATTTTACATTTGTTATTTTAATTTGATTACTTTTCTGTAGGACTTGTGACTTAATAAAGATGATATCATTTTTAAAGAGAAAATTGGGACTAAAATATTTCAGATTTTAATTTTTAAAATTTAGTTTCAGATTGTTAATGTTAATTGTTGTTTATTAAATAGTGGACTATGCACTTGGAATTTCTCTCTGTACACTTACGTCTGTTGATTTGTCTGTTTATCTGCGTGTGTGTGGGCCATATCCTGTGGCGTCGCGACGCGCTTTACAATTTCAATTCATTGAATTTTAACAGCGCCTGCAGCCTTGTGTCCTTGTGCCTGGGAGCCCAGTTAACCAAAAGTTTGTAAAACGTTATGTGCAACATTTGCAGGACGAAGGACATGCGGGGAATATACTGGGGGCTAGGGCTACAGTCCTGATCCCGGCCGAGGTCCATTGTCAATGGCTTCGTGCAGGTCGGCCGCTGATATTAAAACGTGTTTTATCACCCGCCGCCATTTCGCGGCCGGGTATTCATTCCAATTGCGGCCAGATTGCACTTTTCAAGTGCGTGTTAATGCACTGCGTGTGTGCGGGGGGGGGGGGGGGGGGGGGGTGTTTTGGGGGTCGGAATAGGGCTTTTAGGGGTCTCATGGCGGTCTAACGGGGCTAACGGAGGGAACTTAAAGCTGACTCAGCCCCAAAAAGCGATGCCTATTCAAATTAGAGGAACGAACTGGCGAATGTCACAGCAGCAATCTAAACAAAAAACACAAGTGAAACCAAGCGAAAGGGGTTGATGTCTGAAGGCAAAAATGAGTATTTAGAAAAGGGGAAGAAGGGAGGGGGTTTCTACACGGAAAACAAATATGTTTTACATTCAAAAAAAAAAAAAATATATATATTGAACATGTATTGGGTCTTTAAATTTGCAGAAGGAAAGTTTTTATACAAATTATATATCCTTTTTGTTTTATTTTAAATACTAATAAGAATATATTGGATACTTTTACAAATGCTTAAAAAAGTTAATCAGCTTTTAACTTTAATATACATTTTAAAGAAAACCATTTTTAGAATTTATTTATTTATTTTTTTATTTATTTATTTGTTTATTTATTTATTTATTTATTTATTTATTTATTTATTTATTTATTTAATTATTTATTTATTTATTTAATTATTTATTTATTTATTTATTTATTTATTTATTTATTTATTTATTTATTTAATTATTTATTTATTTATTTATTTATTTATTTATTTATTTATTTATTTATTTATTTATTTATTTATTTATTTATTTATTTATTTATTTATTTATTTATTTATTTATTTATTTATTTATTTATTTATTTATTTATTTATTTATTTATTTATTTTTTAAATTTTTCTATATTTTTTTATATAAAGCTAACTTAAAGTTAAAACTATAAGCTAACTAAATTAAGAGCTGAAGTAGCTACGGCCTTCAGCTCGTTTGAGGTGTAGATCTTATTACATTTTTTTTTTAAATTTAAATTTTAAACTTAATTTTAGCTTTTTCAAGGAATAAGCTGATTTTAGTTTATTTAGTTTTAGTAGAAAAATTGTATGGTATGGCTTAACATTTATTTTGTATTTATTTTACTTAAAAAGTTATCAAGTTATTATTTAATTTAAAACGTTATAAGTATTTTCCTCAATGCAAAAGGTGTAGGCGAGTGTGTGGGTGTGTGTGTGTGGTATCCTAGCAGCAGCTGTTGTTTGTCCTTAGCCGCCATTTTGTGCGTGTGTGAGTGGCATCGGCATCGGCATCCCTTTCACTCCGGATTCGAGTTTGTTACATTTTCGTTTTGCAATTTCATTAAATTCCAACATCCGCCATAAATCTTCCACTCTTCAGCACGGCTTCTGTGCTTTGAAGCGATAAAGGTATGTCTGCTTGTTTGTCCTTGTATCCCTGCGTGTATGTGTGTGTGTGTGTGTGTTTGGGTTTGGGGATCTCATTCACACGCACACAGGGAAAGCGTAACGCAACCCAAAATGGCCGTTGAAGTGGTTGAAAGCGATTACGCTGACTGCCAAAGGTTGATGTGCCCTTGTGTGTGTGTGTTTGTGTGTGTGTGGGAGTTGGTGTTTAAATGTTGTATGAATGAGCTTTTTGGGGACACTTCTCACTGCTCGGACCCTTTGGGCGGGGAGAATTATGTGGGGTTTGCTGCCTGACTTTAAGCTGCCCGACATAAACTTGCCTCAGTTACACCCAGATGCTCTATTAATGTGTCCCAGGTCCAACAACCAACCAACCCCCTCTCCCTTTGGAGAAACTTTACTCCCGACATTGACAAGTCATTGAGCAACTTTATGGGAGTTGTTGAAATGTATCCCGTCCGGAAAACATAACTTAACAACAGATTAAAAGGGCATAAAGCGTGTTCCAGTTCTGGTTTTTCCCATAAATATCATAGCACACATTTTTGGACTGTCCGCATTCTCTCACGTTTTCCGCCGAATCTCTGGTCCAATTTCATTGCCAGTTCATCGACATTCCTTTTTGGGGAGAGGTATGCTAAATATTATGACAACCAGCCACTTGCCTTTCCCCTTCATCACTTTTCGCGGAGCAGAGTGGCTGGGAAAAAGGCTGGAGAACTGAAGACGCAGCTGCTGGGGTTCGTCTGGCGCTTATTAAACTGAAATCCCCGTCTCAAGCGCCTGCCATTTGGCTGCTGCAGTTAACAATTTTTGCAAACCACCAAGCAAATTATTATTGTTTTTCTTTCCCAAACGGCTCTGGCCGAGCTTAGTGCTTCGAGTTGGAAGAAAAATACTCAACGACTTTCGAGTTCTCTGGAAAATGTGATAAAATTAGAAAAAGAATTTTAACTCGATTTTTTCTGAAACTAAATAATATCCATATCATATAGGTTATCTAAATACTTGTTAAGAAATTATGATTTTATTTCATTTTGATATTATTATATTTTAAAGCATATTTTTAGCTATCAAAATTAACATTTTTAAAATAAAATTCCTAAAATTAAGTTAGTTTTAAAGGTCTGGGAGTGAGATGTCGATAATAATAATTATAAAATGTAAAATGTATTAAAATGTGATCATCAAAGATAAATAGATACAATAGATAGAGCATTCAATATCCGATTTCTCAGCCCTGTTTCTTGCTATATTTATTTTATATAAATTAATAAAAATATATATAGGTATATTTCTAGAATTTTCTCCACTTGCCAGCGCAGTTGGTTGACAATTCCATAAGCCAACCAAGCGCGGACTCTTTGTCTCCGGTTGTTACTCCGGCTCCACTCTGGTTTCATTGCGGCTCCTGTGCCTCCTTGTCCTTTTTCCTGCTCCTGCTCCTTTTTGCAGCTCTGGTGCCGCGCGCGTGGCGATATAATTGAATGTCTCAGGTGTTTTGTCAGACATTGCTTAAGCCTTTGCCGGGGATTTTCTACTGGTGTCCCTTTGCCAGGGCCTCCGATTCCGGATTGTCCTTTTAAAGGTCCTTAAAGTGCTGCATGACTACGACAAAAGGTGTGGGTGCCGCTGTTGTGTGACATTCAAATCCGCGTCATTTCATTCCACACCCACATTCACCTGCCCGGCCTAATTAAAACATTCATCTTCATTTTCACCTTTTGCCTAATTAATTCACACAAAAATCAACTAAATTAATATGAAAACCAAGCCAAGAAGCTGACAAGCTGCTGACCACCCCGCCATTCGGCCTCTTCGATGTTGTTGCTCCTGCTTTTCGGACGCTAACGAGAATTAATGGTTTGCAGTGTGGCACACAATTACGACAGGCAAAATCTTAGGTAAGCAGCGGCGAAATTGTCACCGGGCTCAGGCTCGGGACACAGCCGAAAAAAGAAAAAAAGAAATAAACGAGAAATAGAAGGAAATACAGCTCCACATAATTGGCTTTGTGGGGGTGCTGTGTCAAAAACTGCTCAATTTACGCGTCGTGAAATTAATTTATGCCCAATGCAATAACCTCGGCAACGTCAATAAAATACATTAAGGCCAGGAGTCCTTAGCCGGGGATTGCTTTCGTATTTTTGGCAGGGGCGGTGGCGAAAAGGGGGAGGGGGGTGTAGCGGGGAGGGGCAGTTCTGGGACAGACGGTTGCCTAATTGCGCTTTGTCAATTTGAAATTAAAATTGCCCGCCTTACTCAAGCACACACACGCATGCACATGTACTGAGAAAAATATTTCATAGTTTATAAACGCTTTAAACTTTATTGGGTTTAAACAAAAGCCTTCTTAATGTCATTAAATCGATCAATGTAATTTTAAAAGAATATTTAAATGCAAAAAAAAAAAAATTAGTTACAATTTTCAAAAAAAAAGTAATTATTTATTTTTTTTTTTTAATAATTTGATTTTTAATTTAAATTAATTTATAAAGTAAGGAAGCAAGTTTCTACCTATACTTGAACATTTATTTGTTGTCATCAATTAACAATTCAATGCTATGGGGATTTTTGGCATCAAAGATATATTTTTAAGTTATTACTTTCTTAATTATAATTTTTTAAAAGTTGAACATAAATTCAGTTTTAATTTTAAAATTGATACATATTATTTATTCCGATTATTATAGCATTACCTTAAGAAATATTCAATAAAATATTTTATTCAGTGAATTACTTAGCCAATTTAAGGTACCCCATTTTTTTCTCAGTGTTATTACACCAACACACGCTCATAGACATCGACACACGTAGCGTAAGAAATGCGCCTTGCAAAAAATTTCCATAATTTAGCGATCTAAATGCAAGTGGCGCAATTGAAGCGTAATTAGACCCTGCCAGTCAGTCACCCTCGCATCCCCATATCCTTCGCACGAACACCATTACCAATAGCGGCACACGTGGAGGACTGTTGGTGGGAAGTGGCGCTAATTGGTTTCTGGTCAGCACGGAGGATGCAGCGGTCCCAGTTCCTCCAGCTTTCAGCGGACGCCAATTAAAAACGTGCTCACATTATGCTTTATTGACTTTCCCCCCAGCCACCTTCGTAGAAAAACACTCCACCATTGCGGCATTCTTTCAGATATCTTCAATACCCAAAGGACTCTCGCTACCTGAAATGGGTGGAAAGCGAAAAAAGGAAGTCGAGGGAAGGAGAAGGGGCAGAATGGGCGTGCCTTTTAGCAATAATAACGTCCTCGGTTGGCCATAAAACAAATCATGCAAGTTTATGGTCACCTTACCTACATTGTCCACTGCGAAACTTTATCTCTCTATGTGCGGCATTATTGCCACAGATTAGACACGGGATTTAGTACAATCCCCCCCGTGCCGAGCAGGTGGAGAGTACGCATATGTGCGTATCGTATCTACATATAGGGCCTTTCATTTTTTCGATAGCCAGCAGAACGAATTAAATATGACCATTTGTATAATAGCCGAGACTGGAGAGCTCGAGCACTGGAACCCCGATATCAAATACAATTATGGCTGGGGGGAAATGGGAATGGGCTAAATGGTAGATCCTGGCCAAATTCGAATGCAAAATGCATGACGTTTCCTGTTTAATTCACAGCCGGGTAAGTGCTACGGCTTAACCTAGGATTCGGGGAGATTGGCTGGGGTATTTGGACCCACATTTGGTTGGGGTCCATATGCCTCAATATAATAGTCTCATGAAGTCTGCATCCTCTTGGATTGTTTTTTGCACAACCAAGTGAACTCCTGATTGATTTAAGTATATTTCTTTATAAGAAGATAATAAAACATTTTCTTAAATGAAATAAAATATATATATATTTATTTATTTTATAAAAGTATATATCAAGAAATTGATTATTAGGTTTCGCTTTACCCCAAGATACGAACATTGTTTAAGTAAGCCCTACAAAGATAATTTTAAAAAAATTAAACCATTTTTGGAACTTAAAGGATCCTCTCCCCGCTGCTCCATCTCCGTGTAAGACAACTGTCTCGGTAGATTCTAATTTGATGAAGTTATTTGCAGACCGAAAGCCATAAATAACAATTTTTTAACGAATAAGAAAGGCGACAAAGGCAAAGTAAAATTCCGGGGGAAAAAGGAAAGAAGGCGAGCGAGCAAATGTAAATTAGAAGCCAACTGTGACTGTCTAGATAAGAATGTACTTGCGTATATACATATCTGCAGGGGGGGGGGGGGGGGTGGGTTGGAAGTGGGTGATGATGCTGGGCTGGCACCAGGAGCCGAACCCATACTCCGAACCCAAAAGATACCCGGAATGCGGTTCGTGCTCGACTGCGGCTCGTGGGGCACCAGTGTGCGGCATTTTATTTCGCATTAAGAGATTAAGATCAAAATTAAAATTTAAATTACCCCGCGACACGCTGCGAGTCCTCTATGCTGTGTGTGTGTGTGTGGGTGTTGTCAACGTTTACTCTGTTGCCTTTTTGCCCTTTTTGATTACCTTAAATTGCCGCCAGAGCTCATGGATTCACTCTCGACATTCTGCTAAGCAGCTGAATCTAGCAAGTCTTCGGAATATTCGAATATTTAAAAATGGCGAGCGTAATTAATTTGTGTGCGAGAAAACGAAAACACGGCAGAAGCAATGAGACAGGCTGCTGATTGACAGACAACTTAATTGGGTTTCTCGAAAATATTCCGGCGAAACTTGCAATTAGCGAGCTCGAACTTCGTAGCACTGTATATTTTATAAGAAAACTCCACCCGCAATCCAAGTGCAACTACAACTGCACTCGAAGAAAAGGGGGTTTTTAAATATAATTTCAAGAAAATTATGTAAATATATTGCGGGTAAAAATATTATTAAATCCTTTAATTTTATTAAATTGTAATTTAATTAATAGGTATAAATGTAATACATTCAAAGTTAAGAAACCAATATTTATAAATTTAGTTTACCTTTTTCAAAATAACTATGATAAAAAAGGAAAAGGTTTTGTAAAACAAATAATTAAATATTTTAAAGAGCTCATATAAAATAAAATTCTAAAATAATAACAACTTTAAATATCAAAATCTTATATATTTAAATATATTAAACTCTTTATTTATATATTAAGTTTACCTCATTTTCAAAAAACCTATGATAAAAAAAGAAAAAGGTTTTGTAAAACAAATAATTAAATATTTTAAAGAGCTCATCTAAATTAAAATTCTAAAATAATATTTACTTGAAATCCCAAACTCTAATATATTTAAATATATTAAACTCTTTATTTATATATAAAGTTTACCTCATTTTCAAAAAAACCTATGATAAAAAAGAAAAATGTTTTGTAAAACAAAAAATTAAATATTTTAAAGAGCTCATATAGGTAATCTAAAATTCTAAAATTAATTATTTTTTCTAAATATTCGTAGTGTTTTTCCTTATGTTCTGTTCTTTTCCGCAATGTATCTGTTGCCGAAAGTTGCCGCAATGTCAGCATCAGTATCAGTCTGCTTCTAAAGCAGTATCCTGGGATTCTCTCGTCCTTAGACCCACGCCCACCTGAGCCCACCCACCGGGCCGCAAAAAGGACTGCAAGTGACGCAATGCAAAATCCTTACCGCAAGCCGTAGAAAAATTTATGAGCACTCAAGTTGATTCAATTTAAAATTTCTCCAAGCGGCTGCTAACCGAACCCTGAGCCCCTTGGCTCCTTGGCCCCTTTTGCCCTTTTACCCTTTGAGCCCCTTTCTCCAGCCTTCACCGGCAGCCGCCCGAAAATGTGACGCTGACGTCTCATTTTTATAATTAGGCTAAGCCTGGGCCCAAAGCCAAGTTGCCAACTGTGCCTGCTTTTCTCTGATTTTCCCCGATTTTTCCCCGCTTTTCCACAGCGAGGCTTCCGTTGCCAAGGATTTTCTACCGAGAACTACACCGAGAAAAAAAAACCGTTCTCAACGTTCTTGATTTCAGTATTTCCGTGCTCAAAAGTGAGTATTCTTGATTTCAGTAAAAGTCTTCTTGGTTTCAAAAAGAAAAATTCTTGTATTTAAGCATAGGCGTTCTTGATTTCAAGAATACGCGCTCTCGGTTCCAAGAGTAAATCGTTCACGGTTTCAAAAATGTCTCTTTTACCGAGAAGAAACTATTCTGGTTTTCAAGAACAGAATTTATGGACTCAAGCATGGGCCTTCTTGATTTAAAGAGTATACGCTCTTGATTTCAAGAACGTTTGTGCTTAAATAAGTGAGAAGACAAAATATAGAAATTAAGATGATTCGTTCTTGGTTTTTTTGTTCTCAAGTTTTCTCAGTGTATATAGCACCATATACCATATAGTATGGCTGTGCAGAACAATGCGAAACTTTGTCTGATGTTATTTGGCTCGGACATTTCGGGGAAATGCGAAAAAATTAGCAACTAACAGGAGGGCAGATGAGGAGCAGCTAAATTTGCAGCCGGCGAAAAGTTGGCCCCCTGTTTTGAGTGGCATCAATTTTGACATTTACCTGCAACGTGGCTAACGGAAAGTTGCCAGCTTTCCGCTAACTGGGCACCTTTTCCCTAAGCCGATTTCAAGTAATTTCAGCTTTAGATTGTTTTCCTTTTCGGGCGAAAACTTTTCTTGATATGCCAAATTATTAAAACAAAAATGAAAGGGGGGGGGGGGGGGGGGCACAAAATGCAGGGCAGGAAAAACTGCAACTAAAGTTCGGGGCATGGAATGTGTCAGGATGTGTAAGTCTGTAAAAAATCCTGCTCTGCTTTTGTTGTTCCCACTTTTGTTGTTTCGAGCTGGAAAAGTTTTTGGCGCAACGGGCACGGAAGTTGCAGCCGAGGGGGGTGGTAAAGTGGGTGGAAAAGTGGGGAAAGGGCGGGAAAAGGCGGAAGTGGCGCATGCAAAGTGCAAAAGCTCGTTGAATATGACCGGGCATTAAAGATGCCATAACGGTGTGGATGTGTGCGAACGCTTCTGTGTGGGCAGGATGTCAAAAGTTGGGCTAAGTAAAACCTCATGTGCATCTAATTAAAAATATAAAAAACTTTATTTTAAAGCCGCCAAAGAAAACTTTGTCTCCTGCGGAAATGAGTGTTTCGGTGTGAGTGTGAGTGTGTGGCAATAAAGCGAAAGGATTGTTGCCTCCTGCTGTACTTGTATTTAAAAGTTCCCTGGCATGTTTATCAGCCTGAATGTGTAAAGGGATTTCTCGCAAATGAGCTGCCAAATTGGCATAACTTGCTGCGCGAAAGGTGACAGGCAAAACCAAGGAAAAACAAAGAGGAGCGCGAAGTTTGAAAAACTCTGCATGGTTAATTAGTTTCATTTTTCGGGGGTTCATGCGAATTTTGATATGCAGGAATCATGTGACTGAAAATCAGGTGGAAGTCTTGAGTTTCTTGATAAAAAATAAAATATATATATATATATAAAATATGGTAAATAAAAATAATAGACAGCTGTTTTTAAGCTTAACTTTGTCTTTGTAATTAACAACAATTTTGGAAGATTATCTAAAGGACTTAAATAAATACTTTAATTAAATATTATAAAATAAAGTATTATAAATAAGTTTCTGTAATAGATTAGTAAGTTTATTAGTTGGTAAAGATTTTGTAATATTTTTTCTCGACTTATAGGAAATTAAACTACCTATAGATGCCAGTTTACTAATTTTAAGCCCATTTTTTCATTACCATTCTTGATAAAGAATGTTCTTTTTAAACTTAACTGTTTGTAACCTTTTTACAATTTGATTAAAATAAAGATAAAGGCACTTTTACCAATTGTGTAGCATTTTATATATGCCAGTTTTGAGTTAATTTTAACTTTAATATTGTATTTAACATTACCATTCTGTGTTATTTAAAGTTGGCCAACTTTTGTAATATTTTTTCTGGACTTTTAATTAACTAAACTACTTATAAAATGGGTTTCGGAGCTTGTTATCAAGCGTCTAAAACTCTATAGTTGCCAGTTTACTAATTTAAACCCCATCCATATCCATTCATCAGTAGCAAATAAGGGCTGGGCCAAATCAGCTGCCGGCGACAAGTCAAGGGCTTAATTGTTTGCTTTTGACAACCAAATGCTCACTAGCAGCAGCAGCAGTAGCAGAAGGGAATAGTATTGGATTGGGGGGATATTCTGGGGGCAGGAGGAACATCCCTGACCAAACCAGACAGATCCACTGACAGTCACAGCCGCAGTCCGTTTGAGTGACTGGCCGACTCTGACTTCGACTTGCACATGCCATCAGTGCTGCTGATCCTGGTCCTCGTCCTGGTCCTTTTCCTGGCTTTCGCCATTCATTTCTCCAACCCCTTCGACCGATGTCATTAATGCAACTGGAGGCTCGAGAACCCGCCTTAACCCTTTTGGACAGGCCCAAATGCTTTGCATTTCTACTTTGCACTGGCCGCATGTGCGGCGACATTTCAGCCACCCGAAAATCCAGCAGCCCACCAGTCCACCAACCCACCAGTCCACCGGGAAAAGTATACAGTTTTCCCGCTCCTCATTCGATGGGAGCAAAAAAAAACAAGAGAGAACGCTATAGTCGGGTGCCCCGACTATCAGATACCCGTTACTCAGCTAAGGGAGTGCGAGGGAGATAGATATATAAAATCGTTGATCAGGCATAACTTTTTAACGAATGGTCCGATTTGAAAAATTTCTTCTACATTTCGATAGGTATTGATAGTCACAATAAAACTGCATTTTTAGTTTTCCAAAATCTTTAATGGTGTGGGCGCCAGACACCTTTCAAAAAATGGTGTAGGGCGATTGAGGGCGTTAGAAGGGGCGTGGCACCATTTTGAAATAAACTTGCGCTGCGTAGGAACTCCAAGAATATGCATGCAAAATGCCAATCCTCTAGCTTTTATAGTTTCCGAGATCTCAGCGTTCATACGGACGGACAGACGGACAGACGGACAGACGGACAGACGGACATGGCTAGTTCGACTCGGCTAGTGATCCTGATCAAGAATATATATACTTTATAGGGTCGGAAAAGCTTCCTTCTCCCTGTTACATACTTTTGCACGAATACAATATACCCTTTTACTCTACGAGTAACGGGTATAATAACAAACGAGCACAACATGAGCTGAAAATAAGATTTTTGAGCCATTTCGTTTTGTTGCGTTTATGTCGGGTTGTACGTTGTGTGTGTGTGTCCGGTTGAGTGTGTGAGTACTTGTCCTAGTCTTGGTGACATCGTCTGGCTGACTCTGCGCCTCACTGGCTGATGTATTCATGAAATCGTGTGATTAATGGCTCGCACAACATTTGCACACACTGCTCCTCCTGCTACTCCTCTTGGTGCTACTCCTCCTTCTCCTGCTCCTGATGAGATCCTTCTTCTCCTGCTACTGCCACCACTGCTCCTTGCATCCTTTTGCTCATCCTCGACAGGCGGCGTATCTGTCTGCGTGCAGATAAACATGCTCGACCCGTTCCCCCTTTCAAGCACTGAGAAAAACTTCAAATTCAAACTCGGGGAAAAATGAAAAACAAATTGGGTATTCAAAAAGTATGCAACAAAAAAATTCTTCTGAAAGCTCCCCCACCCAGCAAATCTTGGATCGGCCACAGAATGGTTTATATCAGCTATTATTACAAGAAAAATTATAATATTGATAAAAAATCTCATAGCAATGAAAAAGGTTCAAGTAAATTGAAGATTTTAACTTTTCCTTCTTAAAAGAGCTTACTATTAGAAGCTAGTTATATAGCTATTTACATATATAACGAGCTAAGGTCAGTAACAATTCACACACTAATTTATCATATCAATTTCCTTAAAAGGGTAAATAAAAAATAAGTAAATATTGTAATCATCTAAATATTTCATGGATAAAAAGGTAATAAGGTTTGAAATTAAATTCATATTCAAAATGATTTTTTTTTTCTAAATTTTTTATTTCTAAACCAATTTCCAATAATTTGTATTTTTTATTGATTAAAATGTAAACTTTGTTAAAAATATTTTTAAAAATGTAAATCTAAAAACGAGATGTTTTAACAGACAATATGCATTTTTTAAGTATGGCCTGTATGTTATTTTCCAGTGCATCCGCTGCCAATCTCCGCCTGCAAATGCTGTGCATGCAAAACGAGCAAAGGATGTGTGGACGAGGACTCGAACGGGGACCGAAGGACATTCAGGACATCAGCGACGACGACGACGACATTGGTCACAAAAATTTTCCGGCTCTGCGCGTTTGTCTGCCATTTTATCAGAGCCGGCCGAGCCGCATGAGGCGTTGAAATTAACAAACATCCTTGCCTGACCAGGATCCCATCCCCATTCCCATCCTGGGCGAAACACAAAAATGCGTCGTAATTAAACCGAATTTAATTGCTTTCGCCTGTGCCCCCGAATCCGCCGCCGCCCTTATAACTATGCTATAATCTTTGACACTTTTATTGCGGCTCTAAAAGTTATTAACTTGATTTAATAAGCGCCTTGGACAGCCGAGCGGAGCCGAGCGGCAGGCAACAACAAGGAATTTGAATGTTTAGCATTTTACAGTTTTATCTGAGGGCGAAAAGTTTGCCAAATGAATTTGATCGCCTTGGCATTCAGAACGTGGCTTTAATTAACTCATTTTTCATTGGAACTGCCAGCGGGGAGTCCTGTGGCAGGACGAGGGGTTGTATGCGAATCCGAATCGGAATCCGAGTCCGGGGGTTAGGTAATCTTATCTGCGCTAGGTGGTTCTACGGTCGCCCGCGGGCGTTCATCCCGGGCCCATCACTCATCCGGAGCCCAAGCCTTTGTCTCCCTGCTGATAAGCCCAAGAAATTTCCACTCTCCCTTCTCAGTTTTGGCTGCCTTTTCGGTTTTATCAGCGTGAACAAATTTGAATTAGCTATTTGAATTTGGAATTTTCATGCCGAATTATGCGAGGCAGCGTAGTTCAGCCGAATTTGCATCGATTAGTTTGGGGGAAAACAGACAGATAAATGTTAAAATCAACAATATTCATTAAAGAGTCTTTAAGGTTTTTAATGGATGTCAATAGAGCTTAAAAATATCGTCAGTTTGCTATTTATTGATATTTTAATTGTGTCTTCCCTTCAAAGCATAGATATTAACGAAATGATATTGTCAAAAAATCTAAATTTTCGATATTATCGAAATGATATGGTTAAAATATCGAAAATATCGATATTATCGAAATGATGTTGTCAAAATATCGATAGTTTTACAGCTCTAGTGGTCAATGCCTTAGAGCTATTTTTATTTCACCGAACAGCAAGTAAACTAATCTGGGCTGGCAAAAAACCGCCACAACACTTGAGCTTAATTTGTGGCAAATCTGCCATAATACGTGCTTTGAGACACCAAGACAATGGCTTTGTCACTGGCACCGCAAAACAGCGAAGTGGGAAAACTCCTCACATTTTGCTCCGTTTTTAATCAAGCTTGTGCTTTTGCATGGCTGCCGTTTAGGTGGGTCAAAGGTAAATGCAATGGAAAATGCAGACCTCGGACCGTCGAAGAAAAGCCAAGAAAAGCCAGACGACACAGATGCAGACACTTTTTATGGGCAATAGAATAACCTCAAAATTGCAGATTTAATTTTATTTTATTGCACTTTTCCCTGCTGCCAGCAGGGAAAATTGTTTCTTTATGCAGCATCTCTCCATTGTCCTGGCCGATGGACTCTGCCGAGATGGGTGGAATTTAATCAAGAAAATATTCGGAGACTCTCAAAAACTCAAGTCAAATATTTGTGGCTGCCGGATGGACTAAGGAAATTCCATCATGTTCGGGATTATTTAGCCTCTGCACCGAATGATTGCTCATTAATAAACATAAGCAAGAAATTGCTCGACAAAATCAAAAAACCAAAAACCATTTACGAGCTCAGTGAGCAGGATTCCACAAAAAATACGAAAAGAATGCCAACAAAAGCCGTTTGCTGCGGTATAATATTTGTAATCAAACGCAGTCGGAGTCATAATAATCAAGTCGTAAAAAACAAATCCATTTTCGCGCTTGAATAAACAGCCAAAACACAGGGAAACTCAACTCTCGGGACGAAGGACCTCCAGACAGGACCTGCAGTCGTAAGATGGGCAGTAAAAACAATGATAGTAATGGCGGAACATTTTTACACCTTCCACGGCAGCCACAAAAGGGATCAGGGTAAAGCATTTCTGTGGCCATAAAAATAAAAACAACACAAATAGCTCAATGGGTTTGCTGGCCAAATTTTTACGATCCAGCCACAGGATGACAACGTGTAAATTTTGCGCTTTATTTAACAGGCCAAATGACAAATCTGATTTCATTTAACGATCGTAAAATCACTCATCAAACGGTGTAAATTGTAATGTAATAGAAAAATAATAACCGTCGTCGATGCATCGAAGATGTTATCATCGTAAAATCCAAGAGCGAGGAGTCGTTAAACCGAAGAGTCGAGAGTGGAGAGTCGAGAGTCCTTCAGAGTCTGAAAGGAAAGTCCTGGCGTTAGTTTTCACACCCGAACAGTGTCGGCCGGCGGATGCAAAGCTCTGGCATCATTACACTTGAGTGTTTTACAACTTCCGTTGAGTTTCGCCCTGGCCATAAAGTGTAATCTTCATGTTTTTATTAGGCGATGTGGGCTGCTGGGTTGTCAATGGCACTGAGGACATCAAATTGACAGCTCCTTGGAGTCGTAAAACTCAGCCACTGTCTGGCTGTCTGGCTGACTAACCGTTTATATACATATGTTTGGGGGTAATGATTGTCACCGGCTAAACAATTAAATCGAGGTTAGGAATGGCGCATAAAAAGCGCATAAAAAGGCCATAAACACAGAGACCCTCGCCATGACAATGATGATAATGATAATGATATCGTCAACGCATCGTAAACATTTTAAGCCAGAGTTTATTTTCATTTGGAAGGGATAACACGAGAGAGCCGAACATGACCCCCATGCGATCTGTGGCCTCGTAAAACGCTGAAAAGCTGATAAGACACTCGCCGCTGGTAATGATAATAAAATTATAAGTTACACCCACATATGCTGGGATCTGTTGGGTCGAGTGGAGTCTCTCTGGATGGGCACTTTACTTTGAGGGAGGATTCCCATTCCTTTTCCCGCCGTAAAGTGCGCTAATCAGCATTTAAAATTAACTAAATGCCCGCCTCTTAAGACAAACTTGATGAGTTTGGCCTTTGGCCCGCAGGATATTCCTGGGTCCTTGAGTTCTCCGGGGGCTGTAAAACCTGGTTTATGTTGTGGGGCCCTTAAGTGGGATAGAAGATGCGTTTTTCATGTAGCTGCAAATGGCCGGGGCATGTGGCTTCGCATCTCGAGATGGGGCCATAACATTTGAGTGTGTGAAAAGTGACATTTGATTGCTCCAGTTCCATTCGTCTGTTCATTCGAAGTGCTAGAATGCTGAGATGCTGGACTCGCATTTCAATTAATTGGCAGATATGTGTGGAGCAAATCGCCAATTAAACTCTAGGCGAAAGATCTTAATTAAATATCTGACAAGCGAAAAGACGAATATTTTGTTATTTAATGGTATTTATTCGTTATAGTAAAATCATTCCTTGCTGTTTTGATAAAATGTATAATAAATTAAGATTTCTGTTTTCTTTTATAGGGATTATATATTTATAACCCTTTTCTAAGGATAAGTTCGCAAAAGCAAATGTTTAAAGAATATTTATTATAATTTTTAAATAATAGGAAAAATTATTATATTTAAAAACTAATTATTATAACAACCATTTACTTAAAAATGGTTTACAAAAACCACATCATTAACTTGCAACTTTTTGCGGGACATGATTTTACCTTTTTTGTAATTTTATACAATCGGAAAATCCATTATTTTTTACAAATAATTATTATAAGTACCATTTACTTAAAAATGGCTTACAAAAGCCCTACTTTAACTTACACCTTTTTGCAGGACATTATTTACCCAATTTATTGTAACTTTTATATAACTTAAAAATGGCTTACAAAAACCACATCTTTAACTTACAACTTTTTGCAGAACATGACTTACCCTATTCTAGTTCCGCTTTAAGCCCCATTATCATATGGCACTCTCCGGTTTTAATTGGGGCCCACGGTGGAGAGTGCGTGTCATCCACGCACACAGCTACAGAGCAGAAGCACCGGCACACACAGATACACCCATGTGCAGCCCCACCCCCACAAGGCAAAGCTTACTTCCGCCATTTTCTATGATGAATTGCTACTTTGGCTCAACACACGCACACTAACGGCAGTTCGCCGCAGAGAAGATGCGCAGACAGGAGAAAAGAACAGAGATGAGTTGAGTACAGCCGGGAGCTGAAAAGGAGCGAAGGACGAAGGACGAGGGACGGGCGACAGCACCTCGCATAGATACACATTTATCCAGCTGTCGGCGGCGTTGACAGGAGCGGGGGCGAAAAAAGGAGTGCAGGACTCCGAAAAGGACTCCTGCTTGGCCCAGGCAGGTGAGCCCGAACCCACGACTGGGAGCCAAAAAAAGGACACGGAAAGTGCACTTTGGACACGGGACACCCACACATCGGGGTGCTTTTGCCGCTTATTTATGTCTGGCAATCATAAAGCGCGCCCAAAAGAGAGGGCGATATAGTGGTGCGAAAGAGAGAGAGAGAGGTAGAGCGAGTGCAGGTTATGGCCTTCTATAACTCAGAACTCTTGGAACTCTGGACCCGGAACTCAGGACTCACGACTCTGCACTCTGGACTCCCACATAATGCCGCCTCTTTCTGGCCAACGTCTGCGTCCACTTTCGTTGGCTGCTGCTGATGTATTCCATACAAATTGCAGGTTTTAGTGTTTTTATTTTTGCCCTCCAACACGGGGGTGAAATCCTGAATGCTGCCGATTTCGGGGGTGGAGCGGCGGTGGGCGGCTGAGTGGGTGAATGGGTGAACGGGCGAGTGGGCAGGCGCATCATCCATCAATGGCATTTGCGGCAAGGACAGCGGCGAATGCTCTCGGTGAGTGCTTCTGACGTTTTTGTGTCGCAGACACAACAACACTGAAAGGGGGCGGGGGCGGGGGCGGGGGCGGTGAAGGTCCTGGATCTGGCTGGCATTCCCCTTTCTTTCATTTTTTTTTCGGCAAAGTCATGCGGCGAAATTTGTTCACTTTTCGCTGCAAAACAAAATCAAAATCTCTGCACTTAGGGGAAAAATTCGATCAGAAATGCTTTTTAAAAGTTACTTGGACCTAATTTATTAAACTATAATTTATTTATAAAATATAATTTTTATTTCGTCAAACATAAAAAATGATGTGTAAAATATCTCAATATTTTGAAATGATAAAATAACAAAAAACATGCATACCTATCATTTAACAGAATAAAATATTTAAATAAAAATATAAGATAGCGTTAGTAAAACAGAATTTTTATTTTTTATTAAACATAAAAAGTGTTGTCCAAAATTTCCCAATTTTTTGAAATAATAATAATTTCAATACAATAAAATATTTAAGTAAAAACAAAAGAAACCGTTAGTTAAACCATTCTTTTTTTTAATATTAAAGTAATGGTTCTTTACATCATATTTATTTTTATTTGTATTTTTTTTTTATAAATTTCAATTAAAAACTTTATTATTATTTTAACAGAATTTTACAATAAATGCAACAATTTTTTCTCCACTCCATTACCCTCTCCTTACTTTATCCCTCTTTCTTCTTTGTATTTCTATTGCCAACTCCTCCCATTCTCCGTGCTTCGCTATTTGTAAAATAATAACATAAAATATGGCTGGCCTTGAACAATTTACTTTTATTTTATTTTTATTGCCCAGCCTCCATGGAAACTCCGCTTCAACATGTGAACCGCGTTCACCCCTCTCTTTCATTCTTCCTCTGTGTGTGTGTGTGCTTTTGGGCTTGTGTGTGGGTTGTCTGCATTGTTGTTGCGCCTCGCTTTTAGCTTCATTAAATTTATGTTGCAACACCCCACCGCCCCCCCTTTACACCAAATATCCTGGGCCTAGTTGCACGTGCCGCGTGGCCGTAAAACAGATCGTAAAAGTTTATTACTTGCGGCTTTTGTTTGTTGCTCTTTGTGTGTGACTGTGTGTGTGTTGCTTTCTCTTTTTTCGTGTGTGTGTGTGTGTGCCGCTCTCTCCTTCTCCATATTCCTCTGTGTGTGTGTGAACCGCCGTCGCTGTCAGCTGTCAAATTGAATTTGTTTATATTGCCAACAGCTCGCCACTCCAACAGGTTTCATTTTCACTCCCATCCGGAAATCATTGCGTCATGCTGATATTTTGTATTTTAACCTCCCCCCCTCCCCCTTCCGCTGCCACGCCCCCTTTTTACGGCCTGTCATCCTCAGGCTTTGTGTTTAGGCTGCAAAAGTCGATTTTTGTTGGTTTAGGTCAGTTTAGTTAGCTGGCTTTGACAGCTCAAAGTCGAGGTCAACTTTTGTATGCCCATCATCAGCTGTCTCTCTCTGAGTGTGTGTGAGTGAGGGTCCCTGTATGTGTGACTGGGTCCCTGTCCCTGTGCTGGTGTGTGTGTGCGTGTATATCCTTACATGGGATATATTTATGGGGCCGCTGGCCGAGACGCGTCCCCTCGCTGCGACGCGTCCTTGTCAGTTGCCAAAAACATAAAAAATCGATTTTATTATAGCCGTCAGTCTGGGCCGTCTATATAGATTTTCTGTCACTGCTGATATTGCCTTTGTCTGGGTGTTGCTCCCTCTGTGTGAGTGAGTGAGTGAGTGTTAGTGACAGGCTTGAATTTCTGGCTGACTTCGTTTAGTTTGGGGTAGGGTTTTAAAGTCACCAAAGGGCCAACAGAGCGAATACGTAATGCCTGAAAACGAAAAGGTAAACTCAAAGTTAAAGCTTATAACGATTTCATATTATTTTAAATATTTTTGAAGAATTTATTAAATAATTATTATCAAAAACAAACGAAAGCTACCATAAAATATTCAAATTATGACATCAGAAAAAGCTATCTTCCAAGTTTTGTTATTATACCCTTGCAGAGGGTATTATGATTTCAGTCAGAAGTTTGCAACGCAGTGAAGGAGACGTTTCCGACCCCATAAAGTATATATATTCTTTATCAGGATGACTAGACGAGTCGATCTAGCCATGTCCGTCTGTCCGTCCGTCTGTCCGTCCGTCTGTCCGTCTGTCCGTCTGTTTCTACGCAAACTAGTCTCTCAGTTTTTGAGCTATCGGAATGAAACTTTCCCAAAAGTCTTCTTTTTATTGCAGGTAGTATATAAGTCGGAACCGGCCGGATCGGATAGCTATATCTTATAGCTCCCATAGGAAGGATCGAAAAAAAAATTCTAGATTTGATGTTTTTTGAAATATTACTTTCTACTCTTGGGAATATTATTTATTAAATATTTTGGAATTTCGGATTAAATTTTTATAAAATCGGATCACTATATCATATAGCTGCCATAGGAACGGTCGGAAAATTAAATGGAAATTAATAGGAAAAAAATTATATCTTTGTTGATTTTTATTACATTGTCTTCTCCTCTGGGATATGACTTTTCTTTGACATTTCAAAATTTCGAATAAAATTTAACAAAATTCGGACGGCTATATTATATAGCTGCCATAGGAAGGATCAAAAAGTTAATGCCGAAGTAATACGAAAGCAGCTAAAATTTGGATTGTTGTAACATATACGCAAGTTAATTTAAATATTATGTTTTTGTACATGAATAGGAATGATCTGCAAGGGTATATAAGCTTCGGCTGGCCGAAGCTAGCTTCCTTTCTTGTTTTTCTAACGAAATAAGCTACCAAAGAGCACGGAACAACTGAGACCAAAACAAAAAGCAGAAAAAACATAAACAAAATTAATAAAATATTCACCAGCTGAGCGAAAAGCTTGGCAAAGCTCACTGAATTAATCAAGAAAGTTCCCTAATCGAAAGAATTTAGTATGCAATATGTTGTCGAAGCAGTGGAACGCAAATAAACAGATCTCTAGGCAGATCTACCAGCTATATAGAGGTCTGGCCCACAAGGTGAGGTCTAATTAGATTACAAATCTATTATTAATAAGGAGAAAATATGATTTACATTTAATAGACCTCTTCGGTGAGCTTGGAGGAGGCCAAACCCTATGCTGATATTCCGGGACCAAGCAAATTGCAATTGATACGAGCTTTTCTGCCGGGAGGTAAGTGGAGGAAAAGCTCTCCAGTGTTCTCTTTTAGCTAACCATTTGGAGAACTGACGATCTCTTTGTGAAAACCCTCTCTTCAGGTCATTATAGGAATTTGCCGGTTCACGAAATGTTTCTCGACATGAACCGTCAATATGGCAATATCTTTCGAATGCCCAGCATCGCTGGAACCGATATGGTGCTCACCATGAATCCTCAGGACTATGAAGTTGTCTTCCGAAATGAGGGTCAGTATCCATATAGAAGGAGTTTCGAGGTAATGGACTATTTCAAGAGGGTTCACCGGAGAAAGGTCTTCGATGGCCACGATGGCTTGACCTCGGGGTGAGTAAAATAAATTCTAACTATTTCTGACTGATAAAAAATGGTAC
The DNA here is from genome assembly GCA_035046095.1 of Drosophila pseudotakahashii. NCBI lineage: Eukaryota > Metazoa > Arthropoda > Insecta > Diptera > Drosophilidae > Drosophila > Drosophila pseudotakahashii. The sequence continues at coordinate 365,517 of JAWNOE010000139.1, read as the reverse complement.
AATAAATCTTAAAATATAATCTTTTAGAAATGGACCGGCCTGGGGAAAAATGCGAACTGCTGTAAATCCAATTCTGCTACAACCTCGAAATGCTAAGCTTTACATGAAGAATTTACTGCAGGTCAGCGATGAGTTTCTTGAGCGGTAAGTAGATCTAAGATTTTGAACTAAATCTGACATCATTAATTCAATATTAGCATTCGAAATATACGTGATCCTGTTACCCAAGAGATGCCTGATGACTTTGCCGTGGACATTCGCCACTTGGTGATCGAATCGATTTGCTCTGTCTCTTTGAATGCCCATCTTGGTTTACTGGGAGAGCAGCGAGACAATAAGGATATTCAAAAGCTAATCTCAGCTCTGCAGGATGTGGTGGAGTTGGGTTTCCAGCTGGACATGATGCCGGCCTTTTGGAAGTATCTGCCAATGCCGAATTTCAAGAGGCTAATGCGTTCGTTGGATACCATTACGGACTTTTGTTATTTCCACATAGAGAATGCTCTCAAGCGGATCAAAGAGGATGCCAAGGCGGGAAAACTCAACGAGATTGGCTTGGAGAAAAGCCTGCTGGAGAAACTGGCCCGTTTTGATCGGCAAACCGCTGTGATTATAGCCATGGACTTGCTATTTGCCGGAGCGGATCCGGTGAGCTTACTAATCAGCTAAAGAATATTTAAATAACTATAGTATCCTCCCCCAGACCCTGGTATCCCTGGCTGGAATCCTGCTGAGTCTGTCCAAAAGCCCCGACAAACAGGCACGATTGCTGGAGGAGATCAGGGGAATACTGCCCAACAAGGACTCACCTTTGACCATGGAGAACATGAACAATTTGCCCTACCTGAGGGCCTGCATCAAGGAGGGCATTCGCATGTATCCCATCGGACCGGGAACCCTTCGCCGAATGCCCCACGATGTGGTGCTCAGTGGCTATCGAGTTGTGGCCGGAACGGATGTGGGCAACGCGGCCAATTACCAGATGGCCAACATGGAGCAGTTTGTGCCAAAGGTGCGGGAATTCATTCCAGAGCGTTGGCTGCGCGATGAATCCAATTCGAATGCCCATTTGGTGGGCGACACGGCCACGCCCTTCATGTATCTGCCCTTTGGCTTTGGGCCAAGAGCCTGTGCCGGCAAGAGGATCGTGGACATGATGCTGGAGATAGCCATCGCCCGGTTGGTGAGAAACTTCCAGATCGGATTCGACTATCCCATCGAAAATGCCTTTAAGGCCAAGTTCTTTGTGCAGCCAAATATTCCCTTTAAGTTTAAGTTTGTGGAGCGCAGCGATTGATGTCCTTGGTTCTTAAACACCATAATAAATGTTTATAAACACACTCAGGAAAAAGACGACGTAAAATTGTATACTCATAATAAATATGTCTAAAGAAGTAATGTTATAATCCTTATTTATTTGTTTGTAATTATAATTAAATTACAGAAATTGTTTAGAACAATTTAATTTTAGTATTTTAGAGTTTTCTCTTAGTAATTTGGTTTTTCTGAGTGTGCTGCTCTTTAGTGTCTGGCTAAAGACTTTCGAGTGGTTCTGGTTGCATACACATGTCCTGGCCGCTGGAGTGTCCTCTTGAGCTCAGCACAGCAACATCCACTTGAGCCAACATATCTTTATGGCTGAACCAAAATAACTTTGGCATTTGCCGGGCATCTGAAGAGGACACTTGACTGCTGGTGAAAAAATACTCTGAGTAATTTATATAGATGGTGGAATCTCGGAATTTTGGTCAATTTAAGGAAAATACTCTGGCAAAGGTATTCCAACAGAGATTAAAAACGATTAAAAATTAAATTTGTAAAACAGATGGAACGTTTCTGATTTCAACCCAAGTATTCTTTTTTTTTAGTTTTGCGGCAAATTTGCGGCGAAAATATAAATAGAAGGCGAAGAGGTTTGAGGCTGCGCTATTTTATTTTCATATAAGTATGCAATGATCTTGTCAAAGATCAGAGGTGGCGCCATCTGTATGTCGGATTGAGCATTCTTCAAAGTCTTCCAACGATCTTGATCTTCCAGTTTAAGAGGCACATATCATAGGTTATTTTTCCTGTTACTTCTTTTTTGGATTACTAGTCTTTAAGCCTTCAAAGTGGGTAGCAATTTGTATGCTCACTCAACGGTTGCCTTCCCTGCACTTCCACAACCTTTCCATCTCCATCCCATCCTACCCAGACCATTCCTATTCGTATTCCTCGTCCTTCGTTATCGCTTGTAGTTGGACAAACAAATGCGCCGACATAAATAATGCAAAAGTATTCATTTTGACATCGAATAGACAAAGTTGCATTGAATTTTCATGTTTGTTCCGCTCGTTCTTTTATTTCTTTCAGTTACTTGTGCCGGGTCTTATCTGCCCCCCTTTCTGTGTACTTTCTGCCTCCGCTGGAGAGTCCTGCTCGTATGTCCTGGATTTTATGCTGCAGACCGGACTCACTCGTTGCCCGTCGTCTTGTGCATTATTAAAACTATTCTGATGGCGCTTCCGAGGATGGGGTCCACTTGAAATGTCAATGCTGGGTCCGCAGCTCCTTGCTCCTTTGCTCCTTGGCTCCTTGCTCCCGTTCTGCAGTGCATAAAGTTTTATCGTTGCCGGGAAGGTGGAAGTTGGTAGATAGGGGGTTGGAAAAAGGAGCATTGGATTCCCAGCCCGCTGTTCTGTCACGTTTTCTGGCCAAGCACTCTTGCAAAACTTGTGCCCGGGACGAAATGCATTTGCAATTGCATAAATGAATAGCAGGAGGGGGTTGTTGGGTGGTACTGGGATTGGAAGAAGAGGCTACAGACTACAGACAAAACGAATGGAATTCATTATTGGCCAGGAGATGTGTCCTGCCGAAGGTGGGCGGTGGGAGGGGGCGTGGCCGAGGTGCTGGCCCTTAAATTGAAAATGCATGTCAAGTATCGACTGTACACACAAATCACAGTTTCAGCGCGCATTTCGCAATTTTCGTTGTTGGATTTTCGGGGGCGGGGCATTTGCACTTTATGACATGGCTCCACCTTCTACCCTCCACCCTCTACCCCTTGTTCCCTTCGAAAAACCCCTTTGAAACCCACTTTCGTTGCCCATAAAGTGAGCAATTAGACAATGTCCCAGCCTATTCAGCCTCCTGCATCCTTCGTCCTGCATCTTGGCAATTGGAATTTCGGCATTTCGCATTGAACTTTGACTTGCCATCAACATGAGGTTCGGGTAAAGTGCACTTGGAGAAAATTACATTTACATTTTACAATATCAAATAGCTTTATATTTAATTCGTTAATTGTAAGTGGGTAAGGGAGAAAAGGTAGAAAACGGATTAAAAGCAAAATCGTATTCTTCGAATTGAATCTTTTATTAAAGATAAATTGTTCTTAAAAATTCAAAATTCAAGCTTAACCAATTTTTGATTTTTTGAAAAATAATTTGATCCCAACTAATTTCGCTTAAATTCGAATGTTAAGAATACTGTTTTGTATATAAACCGATGTCATTAAACAATGTTAGATTTTTATGAATATAAGAAATATTTTAAATGAACTCAAAGGTAATCTGAACTTTACTTTGCAACTGTATTTTACTTTTAATCTGAATTACAAACAGGAATACATCTTTTTTGTAATTCCAAAATAATGAATACCCGATGTCTAGAGATAATTGCCTTCTCAAATATTTAACCAAACTTTAAATGCCTTGTTCTTTTGTCACGGTGCTCATATTCCGATTACCCCTCGGCCGCCTTGCCCCAGATCTTGTCACATGACATGATGGCCGTCCATTGCCGAGCTGCCAATTTGCAACAGCACGGGCGTGGCAAACGGACCACGTCTAATGATGGCATACATAACCTGGCTTCCCCTGAACGCCTCCGACTTGGCCACGGCACACGCCCACGCCAGGTCCTTTTGCCTTGGTCCTCGGTCCTCGGACCTGTTCCTATTCCAATTTCTGTTCCTGGTGCCTGCTCCTTGGTCCTCGTCCTGGGTCCTGGGCAAGTGTCATGTCACACAACGCACTCGGCTGGCTTGTCAATTTCGCAGCTGGGCGTGGCTGGAAGCCGAGAGCATGACTTGAGCCCCAGTGGCAGGCATTAGCATGTTCCACCGAAGGCAGAGTTTAAAGGCAGGACGGAACAAAAAAGTATCAACATTGCAGTGCAGGACAATCGGCAGGCCCACCATCTACCATCTACCACCCCCAGCCAAACTCACACTCCCACTCACATCCAAATCTCCACCCACTTTCCACCCCCCGAGTTGGCGACCCGCCCTGACAGGCGTCCATGATTAATGGTTGTCAATGGCATTCCGCTCGGATCGGATCGGATCGGTTGGGCTTGACTTGGCCTGCATGCGGAAAGTAATTTTGTTATTTTAAGAAAAGCCCTCGCAGGCTCTAAGGATTCTGTTTTGCAGGAAATTGATTCCCCCGCGCTGCTTTTCTTCCATCGTTTTTTTTCCACACCGCTGCCACAGGAATTCCCCAACAAGTCGCAATTTCGCAACCTTTTGCACCCCGCGAGGTTCGAAGCACAAAAAAAAAAGAGAACAGAATATAAGAATAAATAAAAACAGGGGCTAGATGGTGTTAATGGCTTTGGAAATTTGCGTGGGGTGCGGTGGAAGAAATTTAATTTATTATTTCGAAAAGCAGAGCATTTCTAATCGAATCGTATTCCAAATATGCGTTTCATGGGAAATTGAAAAATTGCGCCCCAATTGGGTGGATTTCCTCCAGGCGCAGATAATGCCGCCAGAAATTTGAATTGTTTGGTTTTCAGAGTGCGGGGTTCCTAATGTCTATCAGATTGTTTGGCATTAATGATGTCTTGGGCAGGGGATCGAACCTTTGATGAACAGGCACTTGGGAAAATGAATTTAATGATATGATTGAGTTTATACTGTCAAAGGGAAAGTCATCGGTAGTAAGGGTCTATAATTTATTAGCATATTATATTATAAGTGTTATAAATAAAATATTTATTTTGAACTAATGATAATTGCTCTATATGTATTACTTATTGCAATATTATTGTTGTATTGGTATTCAAAATAAAGTAAAAAATTATATTAACATGATATGATAAAAGAATATAAAAAGTTATACAGATTATTATTTCAATGTTACAATAAACACTTATATTAACATGATATGATAAAAGAATATAGAAATAGTTATAAAGATGATTATTTCAATGTATTTTCGTGATATGATAAAAGAATATAGAAATAGTTACATTACCAAAGGTTTAAAGGACGGAACTATAAAGCTCAATTTTCTTAGACCCACGTTACATATTTCTCTAGAGTTTTCCCGTCTGTTAAGGTTAATTGGGAGCTCTTTAATCCGCGCCCCTTAAATCGCCCGCAGGACCCTGCTGCTGTGTGTATATTTTTATTAATTTTCCAAATGAATTCCTGACAACGACAAAAAGACAGTGACAACGATGACAACAACAGCGGCAGACAGAAAGCGAGTTATCCTGGCCGCCGAAGGATAACAAAAAAATGGGGGCAGCCATTGTTGGCCACTGGCAGCCCGCTGCTGTTTCCCCCACCCCCTTTTGGACTTTTTCCGCTCTTTTTGGTAACTGTTGGCGACATTATTACGTTACTTACTTTACGCCATAAATGTTGTTACGTCATGGCAACCACCCAAAGGCACCCACCCACCTACCAACCCACCCACATGTGCGCTAAAAAAGGGCAAAACAATGAAATCAGAAGGAGCAGAAGGATGCGATGGCTGCCATCATTGTTATGTGAATGTGACGACTTTTTGACTTCCGCCACGCTGATGTGTTTCCGTTTCCTGTTTTATGCACAACTTTTGTCCGCCTTTCTCCTTCGGCTCTCATCCTTGCGCATCCTTTGTGCGCTTGTTTCTTTACATTTTTTAAATGTTTGCCGCTGATGAAATGTAGCCAAGGATAACTGCCTGACGATTTCACGCCGCGTTGAATCCTCCTCCGCTCCTTTCCGCCAGGATATCCCCCCCCCCCCCTCTCTCACTCTCTTATGTATATGTATGTGCATCCTCAATTTCCCTTTTATGTTATTTTAATTTTATGTTATTGTTATGACACAATGAAAATAAAATTGAATTGACACTGATGTCCTTGCTTCCTTTTGCCGAGTTTGGGGTCCTGATAAGTGCGTATAAGTGAGAGAGCAGAGCTCCCGAAAAACAGAAAAAAAAGAATGAAAAGGGGGTGCTCGCCGGTTGGCAGTGACGTTTTTATGGCCCGGACACACGAAGTCCAAGTGGCAGGCAGGCAGACAGGCAGACAGGATCACAGGATATTCAAATGGGCCATAAGTGCGGTTAAAGCGTTTCGCTCGCTTGACTAAATCTCAATCTCAATAGCAATGCCAATCCGGCACAGAAACTTTCAATTTTTGACGCTGCCAGCTGGCGACATGACCTCTGCCTCAACCTCCTTTGCCCGTAAATCCAACCTCCCCCAATCGCTGACAATATTATTTGTCGCGCAGGTTCAAAACAATATCATAAAGTAATTTATATGCCTGGCAGGACGAAGGACGAAGGCTGTGGGTGTGGAGAGCGGAGCAAAAGGGATCGGATCGGATTGGGGGGCGGACTGCCTGCCATCCTGCCTGCCTGCGATGATATATGGGCGAAATGGCTTTTTAATGACAACGACGACAACAGCAGCTTGTACAAATTACAAGCCAGCACACACACACACAGCATACAGAGATTGTGATTGACCAGGACCTCCGATGTTGTGCGTTAATTTGGATTGTCTTTGGGCTGCAGCTGCCTGATAAATGGGTCACACGTACGGGTTCCCCGGTTTCCATCCGAATCGGATGAGTGGCTGAGTGGTGTTGTGACGGCGCGACTTCATCAAAATCTGTCCCCCTAATGGCCCTGAGATTCACATAAGCACATTGATTGCTGCCCAATGGAATTTGATTTTTTGTGGTTGAAAGAACTTGTCTTACTGGGTTCTTGAAAGTTTCAGATGGTTGTAAGGTGGCTTAAAAAAAAGTACTTATTGAAAACAACTTGCTAACAATGGACAGAAGCTATAGAAACTGTCAGCCCTTAACTAGTCAGTTATGATCCTGATTGTAATGTATGTTTAAGCTTTTCACAGTTCGGTCAAGTCAATACAATCGCAATTGAAAGTATAAATTAAAATAATATTTTGAAAATCCAACAGAAATCCTTACCTTAGGACCTCAAATATCCTAGCTTCCCTTAAATTCCTAAAGACAATAAAAGTATACCAACTTATGAAAGCTAAGATAAATATAAAAATGTAAATATATTCGGCTTGAGCTAAAATGAAGATCAAGGTGATAGGCAACTTGTAATTACCTCTTATCCTTATAAAAAGAATTTAGAATTAACTGGCTTTAAAAAATAGTTTACAGTCTTATTTTGTAATAAGTTCTTTGGTCTATCTATTTGTGTTTTTTAACTGTTTGAGATATTTCTTTCTAGCTTTCATTAATTGTTTTCCCCAACTATGTTAAAGCTAAAGCCAACTAGTTTTGGATGAGTTCGAACAGGGAATGTTGAACTCCACTTGATTTGACAAGAACATTTATTGCTCGCACTTTTAAAAATTCATTTGGCAGTGACACTTGGCCAGGACATGAACGGCGAACAAAGCGGCCGAAGGACAAGCTGCCGGCTTTTTCTGTGGCTCTGAAACCGGCTCTCGGTTCTGGCCTCCAGTTTGGTCTGGCTCTGGTCTGCTTTTTGGCCAGGCTCTGAGTCCGATTCCGATGCTGCTGCTGATTCTGCTTCTGCTTCTGGCCAGGCCGGCAATATCCTGGTGTGGCTGTTGTGTTGGCTTTGCGCAGATAAGAGAATTGTCCTGTCAACCGGAATGATATATGCGCCAGCGCATTCAAATTGGGCTAACAGACGAACCAACGGCGGACTGGCCGTGCGATTGAGGATTTTCCTCAGCCCATTTCCCATCTCCCATTTCCCATCTCCCTACCCATTTCCATGGCCATTCATGGCCCCACATCCACTTCCATTTCCATCTGCAGGATGTGTTTTTCTCGCACATCAGCGTGCGTTTCCCATGGAATGCTGATGATAGTCCTTCCCCCCGCCCGAAACTCCTTCTTATATGCAGAGGGGTGGGGTGAGGCATCCTTTTTTTTTTTGCTTCTTTGGCTGCTGTTTTATTTTCCGAGCTTCTTTTTTCCAAGCGGGTTTGTCGAGTTGAAAAATTGGTGTGAAAATTCAAAAGAAGCTGCGAGTGTGTGAGTTATGTGAGGGCTTGGGTGAGTGTGCGAGGGGTGTTGCGAAATTACTTCGTGTGTAAAATTATGCGAATTGCGTACGGTGGAAAAAATGGGGAGAAAAAAGTGGCAAAAAAGGCACAAAAAAGGTGAGCGAATATTCATGCACGTAGTTGCGAATGGAAAAGCTGGGTGGCCAATGGCAATGGCAAAAAGGGGGCGGGAAAATGCGGGCTTCCCACTGCCTTGGCATCTCACTTTTATTGCATTTCAACACTTGAGTATGCGCGCATGCAGAATTTCTCATAATAAATGTAATAAATAAAAATGTAACCTGAAATGTGACAGTTTCGTTTGAAGGGAACGGGTGAGTGGAATATAAATCCGCGACACACCGAATAAAAAATAAGGGAAAACAGGTGAACCCAAGTGCCTGCACCCACATAACTTATTAACAAGGATGCCTTCCGAGTGGGTGTTTTAAATATTGCACAAGACTTGAAATTAACTGAGTAACTGACAGCGGAAGTGGATTTTTCTGTTCTCGGGAGCTTCGTTCGCCCAAGATCCAGTTGAATGATGACATCATTGGACTACAGTTTCCCCTCGATTTGAGTGATGTCAGCCCCTGGCCACACATTTCCTTAAATTCGCCCAATTATCGTCCATCGTTGTGGTCCTCATCTCCTCCTGCCTTTCGTATTAACTTGCCCATGCTCTCGAATTTGTCAAACTACGCAGTAAATACAACAAAAACCGCATACTAACTCAAACCAGCCAGGAAAAACAGCTAGATCGAAAGGGGATGTTCTAATACTTCGAATAGGTTACATCCTAACTTTTAATGTTTTATTAAAAATTACCTTTAAAATTATTTTATACCCAGAAAATTACACAAATGGTCTACACACAAAAAAAATTTATAAAATATCAGATTGATATGTGCTTATTTTATATTTATTAATGATTATTTTGATATGAATAAAGATTATGTTAAACTTATTTTACATTTTTTGTTCAAAAATTACTAAATTCAGTATTTTTTATGATTTGATAAAATATTTTGTTGATATGTTTGAATAATACATTTGACATAAATCATATCGGCTTTTTATTGAACATTCTATTATAAATTCAATAAATAATTATTATATTTATTTTCGCAAACCCAATCTCTTCTTCGTAACAACCCTTTGTAGTGTATTCCAAGTCAATGATATATCCCAATTGTTTCATGCAAAATCAGCACAAAATTTTCAACGCCACAAAGAGCAGCGTCATCAGTTACAAGTCAACAACATCGGGAAGTACGAGCCACGAGAACGATGGGGACAATGAAATAATTGACGCCATTGATGCCGTTGCCAAACTCAAACGCAAACTCAAACAGAGAAGCCAGAAATCAGAAATGTGAAACAGGATGCCAGGATGGGGCATACAACATTCTTTGGGAATTGAGCTCATTATGGCATCGGCATCAGCAGCAGCATCAGCAGCAGCATCACGAATGCCACGCCTCCATTAGTGTAAAAACCCATGCCCCCGGCCAGGTCCACGCCCCCTTCGCCTTCGCCCGCCCACTCGCACGCCCCTGGCCAAAAGTCACAGTGTGGTCAAAAGCGGGCTTCTCTAATGGAGGCGTGGGCTAAATCAAGAGGGTGGCCAATGGATAATGGTGCTTCGGCTGGCTAACGATTTCAAATTGCGTCAAAGATGAGATACTATGGCGAAATGAGAGCAAGTGGGTTCCATTTTAACGGGGTATCAGGAGGGATCTATAACCAGGTTGTTTAGTTAGAATAACTGTTTAGTTCGGATATTTGTATGGTTCTATAAGTCTGTAGGGTTCTATAACGTTCATATACTGAAATTCAGTGAAAAGTATAGGAATAAAATATGAAAAACGGAATAAATTATATTTCCTAAAAATTTATTTTTAAAAAGAAACCCATTCGAGTTTTAAAATATATCAACCGCATATCAAGTTAAAATTAATATTACTTAATGTAAAATCGATCTACGTTTCATATCAATTTTTATTTTGGTGTAGAAATATGATAGCATTTTCCGAGATATGGACTATATACCTTGTGTGTTTAATAAAAAAAAATTATTAAGGTAATTTTAATATCTAGTATACCCAGTTATCCTTGAAGTACTGGTCACTACTACGTGGTGCGTGTACGATGGGGCTCTTGATTTCTGTTTGGGCCAGCAAAATGGGCGCCGAAAGTGCTCTTGCTTAGCCGGGAGATTGATGCCCGGCAAGCAAGTGCCATGATGACTGCCAGGCCTCCACTCCGGCTGTTCCGCTCCTCCGCTCCTCCGCTCCTTCGCTTCTCCGCAGAGGAGCTGGTCCTGTTCTATCGAGCGTTTCGAGGATAACCCATGGCCGCCACCCCTGGGCCAGAATCACATTCCCCTCCCTTTTCCGCTCCCTCGGCTTAGCCCATTGGAACGGCATTGAGGCTGCTCTTTGGGGCGTTCAGGCTGAATAAATGGGTGTAAAGGGCAAACAAAATGATTAATTGCCCTGAGCTTTGATCGCCTGCATGCACAGCAGCAACATCAGCAGCCGAACAACAAGGAGTCGTGGAAGGATGTGCCCAACAAAGGGTGCAAAGGATGTTGATGTACATAGTTGTGTACTATGGCGTAGGGCGGAGATGGGGAGGGAACGAAAGGAACGAAAGGAGGGGGAGGGTTCAGTCCCTGGCGTTATAACAGAACGACTTTGCTTCCGTTTGAATAAACAAACACGGAAATGTAACCCTTGCCTGTACAGGGAACAGGAATAGGAACAGGAGTAGCCGGAGGAACAGGAGCAGCCGGAGTTGGGCCCAAACTAATGCTGACCAAATGGCCAACGGCTAGCTCAAAACTCCGCCCACTCAGTCGGTACACTGGCCAAAAATATATTTGAAAATGAAAATAATTTCGGTATTCTGTGCCAATGAACATGGAATATTTGAGAGTTTTCTTTAGGTATTTATTTTAATGAAAAAGTATTTTGAAAAATATTATAAACATTTAAATGGAAATATAAATATTTAAAATTATTTGTTTTTAGCAAAAGTAAAATCTTTAAAATATTCTTAGGTATTAGAATTCAAATTCAAAATCATTATGTATTCATTTATTTTGCACATAATCATTTAATAAAATCTTATGCATTGTTAATTTTATATAATTTTAAATCGAAATATAAATATTAAATAGTATTAGTTTTTAACAGAAATAAAATCTTTGAAATATTTTTAGGTATTCAAATTCAAAATCCCTATGAACTCGTTTATTTTCCCCATTATCATTTAATTAAATCTTATTCATAGTTATTTTTCCGAGTGCACCCGGGAGTTTAGCTAGGCAAAGTATCACTCAACAACAAAGCGCATCGCAGCGCGTTTTATCCTTCGAAATCCTCTAATGAGAAGGGTTGAAAATTGCTGCGGTCGCCGCTGCTTCTGCAGCTTTTGCTGCCTTTGCTGCTCGTGCTGATAACGTGGCCAGCAGCGTTGGTCAGCAGTGGTCGGATAAAAGGATAATGCGGGTCTGCCCACGCCCTGACCCCCCACCTCCCACTCTCATCCTATGTGTGTGTGTGTTTGTGTGTAATGTAGCATGGCAGGACTCTCTCGAGTATTTGTTTTAAAATTACATAAAAATTGCTGTACTGAAAAAGAAAGAACGCAGAAAAAGGACTCGTGGTGGGCAATATGAAAAGCACATTTTAGTGCCATAATTTCGCAGGACATCGTAAACTACTTAGAGCTAGGCCTAGGCAGGGAAATTTAATGAAAAACGTTCGCCCAGGCCATAAACATTAAGAAATTTTAGCCCAGCCCAAGGAGCTGCCAAAGAAAAAGGGGGGAGGGCGGAAAAACCTGGCTGCCAGGGGGGGCGTGGCCGGGCTTGAACCGACGATAAGCAGACAAATCGCTGAGAAAAATACGCAATTTAAATGCATAACACACACAGGACATGCCTAATGCCAATAATAGAAAAGGAAATCCCGTCACAAATCCTCCGAGCGTTCCCAGGGCATGCGAAAAAAATTATGTGGCCTACGTTATGGGGCACACACACAAACACACACACAGAGGCAGAGATACATACATACATATGTGGAAAAGACGTTGGAAAATATAGAAAGTAATCTTGCGAGGCAAAAAGGACGTGGCCAACCACCTTTGGCGACATTTTGTTGCAGATTAAGTTCTATTCGCACATGGCTGGCTTGAAATACGATACACGTATGTGTGTGTGTGTGTGTATGGGTGCCTCAAAGTAATTGGGACATCCTGCGAGCATATAAAGTGGATATAAAGTAGCAGGAGCAGGAGCAGCCCTAAGGCACAAACATCGCACCGGCTCACTGGCATTTTTATGCGTTCGAATGTCGTCGTGCTTCATCCGCTTTTCCGACCTCCCATCCCATGGATTTCCCCCCGCTTTCCCAGCCCAAGTTTATCCCCCTGTTCCACGCCTGTCGGTTTGCCGGGAATTATAACAATTTTCATGCTACTTTTCTCTTTTTTATTTGTTGTCGCGCCGAGCTTATGATTTCTGAAATATGACATACGAAATGGGGCTTTCGGATGCGTGATAAGGGGAGCTCTCCCCCGAAAATATATTAATAAATTCTCGTGTCTCGTATTGGAAATGTCCCAACTTTCGCTATAATTCAGTTATTATTCTTGCACTTTTTTGATAAAAATGAACCAAACTTTGACTACTTGTGATTGCTTTTTGGCACACGTTGAACTAAGATTAAAGAATTGGCCATAATTTTATGTTAGGATCTAATATGGTTGCAAAATTTGAAAATAATTCGAAGAAAATATACAAATATTAATAAAATGATTTAACATGTCAAAAATATATCTGCTTTTAAAGAGAGCGCTTTTAATGTTTCCTAATAAAAATAAATATTAAAAAAAATTATAAATAATATATAATATCTGAAGTCTTAAATCTTGTATTTTTGTATTTGTATTTTTTATGTTTAATTTGATAATAATAATTATGTGATCTTACAAAAATCATAAGTTTTTATTTTGAGGGAGTAGAAAACCCGTTGAAAAATAAAAAGTTTCTCCAATTTAATACCCAACATTTTCTGCCTCGCTTTGTTTACACTTGAAGCTGTGTAACTCTTCCCCGGCGTCCACTCATCATCCATCTATATCTCCTAGATTTAGCGTCGGCTATTGTTGTGGCATCAACATTGCGGCCAGCAGCCGCACAATCGCCATCGGCCATCCAATCCGGCAATCCAGCAATCCGGCGGTCGTCCAGTTGCAAGGTAAATATAATGCAATAGATGGAATTTTTATCAAATGTAAAACGACAACAGTTCGGGGAGCGGGTTCTCGAGCGGGGGAGGCAATCGCAATCCCGACTACCGAATCCGGGGATCCCGAAATCGAATCCCAGATCGGCGGACTGGCAGGCCAGAAGTCATTTGTCAAATGCGAGGCGGCGGCGGCGGCGTTGGCGGCGGAAAAGCGGAAAATGCGCGACGCTGAGCCGCAGATAAAACCGTTCGGAAAGGCACAAAACAAACATCAAACGGGCAAACAAAAAGGACGACAAGGACAACAAAAACAAGAGCAAAACATGAGCGGGCATGAATATAAAATGCGACACAAACACATTCACACACACTGGCAAATACACGGAAAACAAAAGGATGCGTGGCCATATTTTTCACGCATCGCTCGATGGGATGCTATGTGAGTGGGAGTGGGACGGAAGATGGCCAGCGGGCAGGAGGGGGAGAGAGACAGCGATAGCGAACAGCGACAGCGAGGGCATATCCTTGCGCCATAATGGGATTATGGCCGATTAATGCATTGACATGTAACGATTTTCGATTGAATTTATCGTTTTTCGGCGGCTCGAGCCATTTTATTCATTTACGCCCACACGTACGCGTTTGCAATGATATTTGCACGCACGTATACAAACACTCCCCGCGTGTCCTTGGTAGTCCAGGACACCCGCTATCTCCTCCTCTATCCATGTGTGTGTGTTTGTTTGTCGCTGCGGGTGTTAGAAAACAAAAGCGGAATGGAACAACAGGCCAACAACACGGCACAATATGCAAAACAAAACCATCATCAAATGTTGTCTCTAGTTTTTATTATTTTTACCCGGCATGAACAACTCTTTGCTGCTTCCTGGCGGGGTCATCTTGACTTTTTACCAGCCCTGACTAATCATCTTCAATTGGCTTCAAAGGAGTCTTAAAGGATCTATTCAAACCTCTTTTAATGTCCTGTAGATTTGAGTACAAAAATGCAGGCAGAATTGGGTTATTGACTAGAATTTTATTTATAATTCAGGTATATTATTAGGTATTTAATATCTAAGTATAGTACACATATTTTCAATTTTATTTTTAAAATTTTGTAAATTTATTTTTTAAACCTAATCTTTCTTTTCTTGGTATTGGTGGTGACAAATCAAGGCCTATAATTACAACTAAGTGAGACTACACATTAAGCTAAAATAACTTATCAAAGTGTTTTGTTTCGATAGATTTCTGTGGCACCCCTGCAAATGAGCATTATAGTGATAAATTCGAAGGGCGCTTTTATTTATTATCTACTTAACTTTGGCTGGGTATCCCGCAGTCGCATTGATTTACCCCCGAGTGTCCTTCGTGGCATTGTTGTTACTGCTATTGCAACTGCTATTGCCACTGGGCTGCCAAGTGCATTGTTGTTCGCGCTTTTTAGACAATTAAAACTAACAATGCGCCGGCCAGAAGACAAAGGACAAAAGAGCCCGAAAGAGACCAGGAGCGGTGCTATGTGCTATTCTGTGATTAACACATGTAAAGCGTGGCAGTTGGCGAAAAGCGGCGAGGGATGGGGATGGGATGCCTTTTGCCGGGGGGATCCAGGGGAGAGGATATGGCAGCACATGGGCCTGTGTCCGGACTTGACTTTATCAATTGAGCATCATAAGCCCGGTGGTGGAAGTCGCCGCCTGTGGTTGCGTTGCCCATGGTGGTGGTTCCCTGGTGGTTCGTCCTGGTTCCCGTTTTCCCATTTCCCCGTTTCGCCGAGTCCTGCAAACTGCTTCATTTTCGCTGCAACTGTCGCCAGTGGCGTCGATTAAGTCGTAATTAGATTTAAGGATATGGCACCAGCGGCCCAGCAAGATGATGAATTTCTCCTGCGGCGCCTTGCTATATTGTTACAGAGAGAGAAATAATCTACCAAAATATATTATGAGCAAGGGCAAAATTATATAAGACAGAAATCCTAAATAATAAATTATGAAATAAACTCTTTTATTATAAAACCTAAGTATCTACCTACAAAAGTAAATATTTAAATTCTCAAAAGTATTTATTCTTCTCTGTAAATTGTTGTATATCTCCTTTTATGTTGTTTTCAAAAAAATTATTTTGGGGTATACTGGAAGGGAAATGAAATTTTAATTCGAAAGCATTTATTGAACTATTTTTTCGGCTTTATATACAGCTTAGAATATTTTTCTTCTAGGTGAAATAATAGTTGTAGTTTCAAAATCTTTCTCTCAGTGCACTATTGCTGCTGTTTGGCACTTCGCACCCCAAGGGGCCAGGCTCAAGCGGAATGGGAACGGTCAAATGAGCAGTCGCTAGTTGGCAATCGGCAGTCGAGCGGCTTATGGCATGTTGTGCGACGTTATCAGCAGGAGCGGTAGTGGTAGCAGCAGAGGGATTGGCATCAGGACCAGAAGCTGCCAGGGGAACGGGACAGGAACGGTGACGGGGACAGGAGTGGAAACAGGACACGGAGCAGCGGCAGGATTCACCCCTGCGCGTGTGTTAATCAGCGTAATGGTACCATTCCCCGGACCCATTCCCATTCCCACTTCCCATTCCCTCATCCAATCCACATCGCAATCCCAGTGATCACATGCGGAGCCAGCTGCTGGTGGTCCCCGTAAGCTGGCCACGATTCCTTCAACTTGGGCTCAACTTGCGCATTATTAGCAGCCAACGGAGTATCCTTTGTGTCCTTGCTGGTGGGCACTATTAGTGCGTCTTTCGCTCGCTGCCTGTGTCTGTCTGTCACTGGATTTATTGCAATCATTAATCTTCTTTGCCGGACCACCCAACCACCGAGCCACCCACTACCCACTACCACCCCGTCACAACCTGCGCTGCACTTTCACCCTATCCACCCAACAGGGACCTCCTCCCATCGACTTCCATGCGAGTGAGATTTTATTAAATTTTTGTTGCTACTGCTTTGATTTTATTAATTTGGCCTTTGGTGCGTGGAATAGCCAAGTAACTACTTGTTTTGCACTTGAAAAAATATTATAATTTCACTTTTTGATAAAGAATATTTTAGGAGCATTTGATTTCATCATTTCTTTAAAATATCGTTATTTTAAGATGGTCATATATACCATCTATTCGTACAAAAAAATATATCTTATCGATGTTTTGGGAAATATGTCATATATTGTAAGCATGGGCGAATCCACGGGAACATCAGGTGAAAAATGAAAGAATTTGCGTATTCAATAAGTATGCAACAAAAAATTGGTTTTGAAATCCCCCCTCCTATCAAAATTCTGCATTCGTCACTGATTCTTAGTGTTTAATATTGGTTGGTTTATGTAGTAGAATTATATCATGATAGCCATTCCGTTTAAATAAGTGATTCATGGATCATTATCATGAGATATTTTAAATTGTAAAATCAATGGTTAATGATAGTCGTGTTTTCTGTATATCTCTATCTTATTATACCCGTTACTCGTAGAGTAAAAGGGTATATTGTATTCGTGCAAAAGTATGTAACAGGGAGAAGGAAGCTTTTCCGACCCTATAAAGTATATATATTCTTGATCAGGATCACTAGCCGAGTCGAACTAGCCATGTCCGTCTGTCCGTCTGTCCGTCCGTATTAACGCTGAGATCTCGGAAACTATAAAAGCTAGAGGATTGGCATTTTGCATGCATATTCTTGGAGTTCCTACGCAGCGCAAGTTTATTTCAAAATGGCGCCACGCCCCCTCTAACGCCCTCAATCGCCCTACACCATTTTTTGAAAGGTGTCTGGCGCCTACACCATTAAAGATTTTGGAAAACTAAAAATGCAGTTTTATTGTGACTATCAATACCTATCGAAATGTAGAAGAAATTTTTCAAATCGGACCATTCGTTAAAAAGTTATGCCCGATCAAAGATTTTATATATCTATCTCCCTCGCACTCCCTTAGCTGAGTAACGGGTATCTGATAGTCGGGGCACCCGACTATAGCGTTCTCTCTTGTTTTTCTAAGTGTTCGAAGCCTGGTTTCTTAGCCTGATTGACGTCTGCCTGAGACTCGCAATGTTGCCAGTTTTTGGCTTATAATTGCTCCGCACTTGATGGTTTCTGAAGAGGGGGTGGTGGCTCAGGGCCCTTGGCTCAGAGGCAGTGGCTCGAGGAAGGGCAGCCAGTGTCTGGTCATTAATCATGGCGATGTTGCAACAACCGAGAGCATCATTCGGGGGTTCGCTTCTAATGCAAACTGCAGTCGTCGCCGGCATTTGCAGACCGGGCGACTTTAATTGCTTCCAGGGAGTTGCCCTTCCCCTTCCGCTTTTCATTCCCCCCTGCTCCCTGCTCCCAAAGGGAAAAACAAAAGGTCCTGGCCGCAGCTTTGGCAGCCATTTTACCCATTTTTTGTAAACAAATTAAATACATTTTTTGTGTTCGCCTTTTTCCTTTAATGAAACATTGTTTTCCCTTTTCGCTCTTGCGGGCCAATGACATTTGGGTTCGTTTTTTCGCGGCTTGGTAATTTCATTAGAGTGATTTATTTCATCACGACTGAAATCAGAACTCACCGAAAATAGAATCAGTTGCAATTTTTTTAAATTTAAAAATGATTACCCTCGTACAGGATTGACTGGGACGGCAGGATTATATTTTATTTAATAATTCGAAAGTTTTAATTATAATTATTACCGAAATGTAGGTGCATTTGAAATATTTTTTCTATGTGAGCTATACTGCTCGATAGCCACTAAAGTATTAAGTAAAGGTGCCTTTTTAAACTGAAATTTATATATTTATTCAATTTTATTTTTGTCAGAGTTAATAATTTACTAAAAAAAAATTATTACGATGTTTTAAACTGAAATAAATGATGGAGCATATTCATTTATTTATTATAATTTAGTATATTTTTCCAACCTTGGAAATCTAAAAAGTTCTGCATTTTACTAGTCAAGCACTAATTTTACTGTATCTACAAAATATAAAAGACGAAGTTATAAATGAAATAAATATTGAAGAATGTATTCATTTATGTTATTATAATTTAGTACATGTTTCCTTACCTGGAAACGTATTTGATACGTATTGATACTGCATTTTACTAGTCAAACTAAAATTTTAGTATATCTTTAAAATATAAATAAATAAAGTGCGCGCCTCGGACACTTTAATTCTCACCTCAAATGCGTTTGATACCCCCGATAAGGTCCTGCATCCCGCAGAGATGGCCAGGTTCGATTTGGGAAATTTGCGGGCGGTTTAAGCAGGGTTAACACCGTTGGCAGCCAAAGTGGGGGAACCGCAGTTATTTATTTATTTACATCTGCGTGTAAACTGTGTGTGTGTGTGTGTTTTTTTTGCTTTGTTTTTTTGCGGTGCGGATGCCAAACGTATTTCCAATTGGTTTGTGATTACAAAAGCGTATCGGGCGAGTCATGATGTGTGCAAACATTAAATGGCGTCACTCCCCCTCTTCCCTCTTCCCACCCCCTCCAACCCTTCCCCCAAAAGGGGGAGTGGCTGCCATACGCACACGGATATATATGACGCGTATCTGCGAGATACATTCCAATATAAATACAAACAATGAGCGGGGAATGTTGGCCCAAACACATTCAGCAAACATTACACGCATCGCTTATGTGCTTGTGTGTGTGTGTCTGCCAAATGTGCGTGTAATTGCAAATTCAATGAATTGTTTACATTTCTTTGCGCTTGTTGGCCTCGGCCCCGCCCCCGCCCACCACCCCCTCGTGTTGGCCATGTTGTTCACTTGAATTTCTCGATGCTTTTTTTTATTTTTTACAGCGCTGTTTCGCCGCTGATTTCGTCTATAATTCGTGTGCAAAATTAAATTAAAGCCAACTGACAGCCGCGCTGTTGCCCCTTTTTTTTGCGTTTTAGCCGGCTAGGCAATCATTTCCATTAGCCACGGCAGGCAGCGAGAATTTCACATAATTCACAACTGGAAAATTGCTGTCAGGCGGGAGTATTCGAGTTTCGAGCCGAGTTTCCCTAGCCCCTAACCCCAAACCCCTAACCCCAGTACATAATTCCAAATACCAAATACCGAATACCCCGCCTTATCACGCATGCATCAAAGTGCAGCAACAATAACAGCCATCAAGACGGCGCCCAACAAAAGGCTAATTGCAATTTGACTGCGTTTACAAAACTTTTAGCCCCCTGCCCCCCTTGAACCACCCTTTATGCCACCCCTTTGAGGCCCAGAACACAGTTGCGCTTTCAAATTGCTTTTTTGCTATGAATAATTTAACTTTTTTGACTTTCGATTTGGAGAAAACACGAGAGCCCGAAAAAACCCGCAACTGAAATTCCTCTGACATTGACAGGACGAAACGCAATTTCTGCCCCGTCCTGAAATTCCAAGGCAACTGCTAGGCACTGAAAAAAAAGGTTAAACCTATTTTATTAATAACAAGAAAATCAGATGGATAATTTTGTAACATAAAAATACTACACTTGATATGCAGCCAGGTAAATTTGATATGCTCGAAAAGGTTATTTCATGTAAAAACGATATTTTACGGCAAAATGTTTTTTTTTTGTGTAGGAATCTATTTAATTTAGCTTTTAAAAATGATTTACTAACCAATAGTTACAGAAGAAGGATATTATAAAGAGATCGTTTCCTTTGCTTTACTACATTGTTTTTAAAGTAATATTTCTCAGTGTTAAATTGAAAATCGTTTTGACTTGTTTTTGCCGCTGGTGGGAAAGTATTTCTTTTGCGTTCTTAATAAGTAAATTGGCGCAATTTGCCACACGCGCCAAATTAAAGGGGAAGCCTGGGAAATCGCCCAGCTGCAGTGGCGAGTGGCTAGAAAATCCAAGGCAACCTTTCGGAACTCGATTCCACTGGGTTCGAGGTATGGATAGGATGGGAGAGGAACGGAGATCCCAGGGGTCACCAGGGGCAGCGAACCCTTCGCCGCTGCGATTCATTCATCATTCATCATATTAAGTGTTTTATTACACTCGACCCCTCTCGCTCGCTCTCGCTGTCTCTGCTGGATCAAATCCCATTACGGTAATTAAATCACATCCATGTGAAAATTACATAATTACAACTCACACTGCAGCACGCACTGAGAATATTTATCCACTCATAGTTCATATGCGCAAGTCCATAAACGTATTAAAAATAATTTACTTAATGTCAGACCCGCCAAGGAATTTTTCCAGGCGCCCGAAAAATGTAATTCAACACTTTGTCAATTAGTGCGTCGCCCCTCGAACTTTCCGGGGCTTTTGGTAAACTTTTTGTCGAGTGGCAAACACTCAAAGGGTGACTGATCTGGACAACCCCTCGGAAATATTTGCACACACACACACACACTCGACTCTCGGCTCTCCAGATTCGAACCCCAAAGGATTCCGGCCGCATTAACATTGGTAATTAGAAATGGGGGAATACGGCCTTGGTTTGATTTGGCTCGGATTGTTCTGCTTGGAGACTCATTACAAGCTAAAACATTTATCAAAACAAACTTTGCGGGGACTGGATTGTTCACTGGGGAAATAATGCCTCTTAGTTTGAGGCCTAAATGGTTGGAAATCACTTCTTATTTTACCCTTAATTTTCTATTGAGAGCCCTGATACATACAGAAAATTCTAGAAATATTAAATAAATTTTTAAGGATATCCAGATTTAAAGAAAAGTTCCTTTGTCTAGATAAAAGTAACTAAGAAAATAAATAATATAAAATATTATTGTTTAATTATAAAATTGGTAATGGTAACACGAAAAGGATGAATAAATTTAAAATTGGTTTTAATATATTTTAAAATGTAATAAAAATGGTTATCAAATCCTAGTGCTCCCTCAATAAAAAGGGTTATTCAAGACTTCAATTCCACCCCTGCCAATCGATCACTTGCTAAATGAACGTTACAGGCCATCAAAAAATACCCCCGGATTGTTCAGGATCCCAATTGGTTGGGGCAATCAGAGCTGCACCCCCGGCAGATACATGGAGTATCGATTAGGGGCAATGCATGCGGTCGGCCGCAGCCAAATCAATGCTAATTTCAGCCAAGTTATGGCACCACAGAGCCACCGAACCACCGGACCACCCATCATGTTACCCACTGCAGACAGGTGGACACACAATTGCACCCGAAGTGCTGGGGGGATTGTGGAAGGGGGTTGGGAGGGGGACAGGCACCCAGGTGAGCCAACGACAATAACCGAAATGAATGCATTTCCAAATCTAATCATTGCGGACCCTGCAAGGCATGTCCATAAACCAAACGGAAAACGTGAGCAGTGATAACTCAGAGTGCATATTACAAAATGTCACTGTCAGGATGAAGGGGAGTTCGAAAACCAGATCAAAACTGGCCAAAAGCAAGCCGCAAGCTGGCGAGTATCTTTCGCATTTCGCATTTCGGATTTCGGATACATGGGCCAAATGACAAAATCATAATTGCTTTTCCACAAACTCTGCGGTCGACCCCCTGTCCGCCCCGAAAAATAGGTTTAAATGTATTGATAATGCACATTATGCGAGTGCAAAATTAACAGCCAGCAACCAGAATGGAAGCCAGACAGTTGGACAGTTGGATATCGAATATACATACTTGTACATACTCCTATATAGATGGGCTATGGCTGGCAAATTATACAAAGTGTCCAGCTTCCCTACAGGATGCGGTTTTGGATTCGCATTCGCAGTCGGATATATGGACGGGGAATTGGCGAAGAGGCGTTTTATAATTAAACCACAGTCAATTACAGACAAAAGCGTCACTCAGGCGTCGATGGTTGGGTTGGGTTTGGATTCGGATTCGGATTCGGGTTCGTGATAATTGGGTTTTCATATTGAAATTGACCAACCAGCCAACAAAGCCAAGTCATTTAGCCTTGGGCCGCCTCTTTTCTCTCTCCTGGTTAACAGATCCACTTACTTCTCCTCCTCCTGCTCCGATTTGTAATTGCATTTCACGATTTAGCGACAGCCGAGTTCCTCAGATGAACCGCCATCTCACTTTTTGCCAGCCGCCACTCGGTTGACAATAATGCCGCGAATAATATGACGAAATGTAGAACATCACCGCAGACAATGGCCAACTGAAGTCACGAAATCGAAACGAAAACCTATACCAAAACCGAAACCCAAGCCAGACGTCGACGGACCGTCAAACATAAAAATTGACGATAAAAATTGCCGGGGAAACACATGCTCCACATATTTGCCGGACATTTATTGAAGTTAAGTTCGCTGTGCGGGGCATAAATAAAACATAATCCCTTGCAGTCGAAGCGGCGATCGGGCTAGGGATCGAGATGGAAGAAAAAGCAGGGAAGAATATAGCGAGAATGATCGGCGATAGAAATACCCTTTCTAAATGGTTGGTAGTTGATTTTAAAAATAGTTTTTACTTATTAATATTTTCCACAACGCATTTATTTCCTTATGATCTTATATAAAACATATTGAAACGTTGGGATCTGTTATATCTTTAACCATAAAATCAGGTTTATATAAATATATATTATTTTTTTATTTCAGTTGCAAAATAATCATAGTTTAGATCTGAAAAATATCGACATATCGAAAATATCGATTTGTGATTTTCCTTCAAAACATCGATATTATCGAATCGGTGTCGTCAAAATATCGAAAATATCGATAACTTCAAGCTCTTTTATATACATAGTATAGAACATCATTTACTTTTCTATTTGAGAGCTGTGATACCCCGAGAAAGGATATATAAACTGCAAACGGACACAGAACCCATCGATCGGACCGGCAAGTGGAAACAATGCGCAAGGCAAGAAACGCTTGGCAAACCTGTGCGCATGTGCAATTGATCGAACAAGACTGATGGAGCAACTGGGATTACGTATGGCCCCTCGCCGTCGCTGGCCCCCAAAAACCATTTGCAGGGGCCGCCGCTGTTCCCAGGTTCCAATTGAGTTTGCAACTTTTTGCGGCCACAACGGATTGGGCAGGATGGCTGGCTAGCTGGTTGCTACCAAGTGCTACCAAGATTAAGCCCGGTTTTGGGTCTGGTTTTTAGCCCGGCTGGCTGGCAGAATTTATTTAATCTGCTGCGGCGTCGACGGCGGCTGCTCAAAGCCAGCGAAATCAACGCATAATAATTTTTCACATGCGCCGATCGCTGGAATCGGAGGATGACGACGACAACTGGCTACTGACTTACATACCCGAAAAGCGCATTTATCAAAGCTGCAAGAGGATGGAATAGGGGGAGTCTCATGAATGAAATTCTGATGGGGACGGAAGTCGCTGTCCCTGCATTAAAAATACAGCTGGAAGAGGAATAAAGGAGCCCCACTTTGGGGACAGATTGAGAGGTCATTAGGTGAAGTGAGGTGGCATGATCTAAGCGAGGACCCAAAAGATATCTGGGTATCTCCGCTTTTCTTTGACCCATATCTACCTTAAGCTGGGCAATGATAAATTGGGCGAGAGAAAAGGAAATTAAAAGCCATAAGGACGGGCAACTAGATTAGGCGCAGGAAAAAGAGGAAGAGGAAGCGAAACCAGAGACCGGGAAACCGGGAAATCGCAGAAAACAAAAAGAAATTCCGTGCCGGCGGAAATGTCAAAATGGGAACAACACACAAACGAAAAAAAAGGCAGAAAGGATAAAAGTAATTAAAGCCAGAAACCGAAGGAGAAGCGGAGACAAAAGCCAGGAGACCAGCAGATGAGGGCCTGACAGCAGGAGTCGGGGAAAGTCAGGGAAAGCCGGAGAAAGTCAGGGAACCCGAAGCAAAAGCCCTGGCTACAGGACACTAAGTAACCGAATTCCACGCGCCGCATTTTTAATTATAAATTATTCAAATTCACCAACATAAATCATTGGGTGCACGCACCCAGTCCAGCAAACCAGCAAACCAACAGAAAAAAAAGAAACCGAACGAAAAACAAAACCCAGTTCTCTTTGTGATTTTCCCCTCGGCCAGGAAAAGCCAGGGAAAGTGGGCAGGACTGCGGCTTCGCTTCACACGCATCGCATCGCATCGCACCACATTCGCAATAATCCTGATTTATTGCCGTTTTGTAGTGATTGCACAAGATTACGCGACAACAAATAGATCCTTCATTCCGCCGCTCAGTCAGTCACGAAATGCTAAATTGTAATCAAACAATGGCAAGCCCAAGGAGGGCCAGGACCAAAAAGGAGAAAAAAAAGCGGACTCGCTGCGCTTAATTTACAAAACAATACAGCATGAGGAGCTGGGCGGTGTTCAGGGTTCGAATGCCAGCAAATGAGATTTGAATTTAAAGATTAGGCGCTCCGGCGTTCGTCCTGCCGCTCGTCCTGTTCCTGTTTGTTTGTTATTCCTGCTCCCGCTCTGGTCAAATGTGGCTGCAACTTTTTGCCGTTCACCTTTTTGTGCTTCGATGGCTATCCGGGCACTGCAAAAAAATATTAATGATTATAACAAGATAATTACTGGGTGATCTTGGACTCAATGTAGTTATAGAAACATCTAAACAGGTATTTGGGATTTTCTGTAAAGAAAGAACAGGACTTAATCTTAAGGCAACCACGAAGAAATAGATATTGTTTAAGTTAAGTTTGAAAATCAAAAGTAACTTAAAAATAATAATATTTTACGCATTTTAAACTATGCGAGTATGATCGCCTACATCTTAAAAAACATTCTGAACAGATCTATAATTTATTTATAAAAAATGTTTTGTTAAATAAATTGGATTATCCAATAAAATACAATTGTCTACGTATATATTTAATTTATTTCTAACTTTTCGTATGAAATATTTTTTTATGTATTTAGAATCTGTCCTTGGGACAATCAATAAAAATTTATAAAAATAATTTCTTTAAATAAAACTTGTTGAATATATATTTTAAAAATGTTCTTGGTTTTTGTTTTTTTTGTTACTTTTCTAAAAAAAATCGCCATTTGGAGAATTGAAGTCTCTGCTTACAAAATCAGAAAAATTTAATTGCACTTAATTTTTCCTCAGTGATCGAAAAAAAGGAGGGTAGGGGGCCAAGGAATATAGCTGGTGAGACAAACACACGCAGAGCAAAAAGATAATGCCAGACAATGGCAAAAGTTGGTCGACACCACCCCCCATCCCCATCCCCCACCCAACCTGCTGCCAGATAAGCGCTGAGAAATCATTAATTATCCTTGTTTCTTGTTTTGTTGCCTGCCCTGACTTTTGATTCGCTCACTCTCTCCCACTTGCTTGCTGTTGTTGTTGTTGTTGTCGTTTTTCGTTTTCCCTGCTAAACGAAAACGAGAAAAAAATATTGATTTGTTTCTAATTTTAATGAAAAATTTCTGCCTTTTTTCGGCGTCTTGGGCGCTGCCTTAATTTAACTTTTTTGATGAGCACTCTGCGATAGTCCCTCCGGTTTTTCCAGCTTTCCCTTTGCTTTTCCTCCGCTTTTTTTCTTAGGTTTCATTCTTTTTTTCTGTTATTCCTTGTTTTTCCTGCGGGTTATCGCAGTTTTGTGCTTGGCTGCAGCGCTGCCCTCGAAAGTGTCACGCAAAACCATTTTCCAAAACTAATGATGGAAGGTATTTTAATTATATTCGCCACCCACACCCACCCACACCCCCCGCTTTCCCCTCCATTATGCTCGTTTTCCGTTTTTCTGTGCATTGCTGCAGAAATTTTCTTATCATTTTCATTACTCGCTGTCTTGGCTTTTGCTTGACTGATTCTGATTCTGTTTTCGGTTTTCTGTTTTTGTTTTCCCATCCAGCTGGTTTTTTCTCCTTTCCCTGGCTTGCAATTTGCTGGCCAGCATCATTAGTAAGATTAATGAGCGAGTGGCAAGAAATGGCAGAATTTTAAAGATAGAGATACGGGAATGGAGACGGTTCGTAAAATGGTTGCTAGAATGGTAAAAAGTGTCCTTGCCCCCATGTTGATTACAGTCGCACCACGTGCGAATTTATATGCAATAAGAATTTGAAAATATATGTGGGACTATGTGGGGGGAATCCCGCTCCATGGTCGCAGGATCTTTGTATCTTCCGCTGTGTGTGAATGGTTCGGAAACATTTTGAGCATTCGCCTCGCCGCACAACAAATTTGGCGTCGCGTACATTTCATGCATACCAAAGACATACACTGAGAAAAACCGAGAATAAAATTATTTATAATTTACGATCTTCATTTTGGAAAGAAAATTAGTGAACAAATCTTCTTTTTTGTGAAGATTGTTGGATTTCTAATCGCCTAACAAAGATTTTGTTAATAGCATCAGTTTAAGTGGTATATCTTTTTATAACAAGCCATTACATTTTTAAAAAAACGTACTCTTTTAAAGAATCTCACCTTTATTTAATTATAAATAAATTAAGAAAAGGCAATACATTTTAACTTTTAATTTCACACTTTTGAACATCTATCATGTTTTCCTAAAGCGGTTTTCGAATATTTTCTCCAAGTGCGAGACCAGAGGCATCCTGAGAATCCTGGCGAAGAAACTGGAAGCGGAGCAGGTGCCTCGAAGGATAACACGCGGCTTGCAGCTCAGGTTCTAGCCTCACGGATTGCGATTGGAGGTCGGAGTGGGAGTAAGATTGGGATTGGGATTGGGTCCTCCTCGCTGTCGCTTGTTTATCTATTTTAGCTGCCTTCTTTTTCCTAAGAAATCCGCAAGATTAAAGCGGGAATCCTGTGCAGCCAGTAGGAAAAAGGGGCGAACGAAGGAGCTCAGCTGAAATATTTCGCTTTGCACAAATTGAAATCCAAAGTGCTTTCAGCCTGGCGAATTGCGGTGTTGCCAGCACCTTTCACCCCTCCAGCACCTGGTCCCCACTCCCCATTCCATTCCATTCCCCTCCATCGTGTGAGCCGCACTCTGACAGAAATATTAGCATTTGCGGTTTTTTCCTTCCTGGGCCGGGGGTTTCTTGGGTTCCGGGGACACGTTGCCTGGGAAGGCGGCAGGTGTTGTTGCAGCCCCGAGGTAAATCCAGATACATGGAGCCTACGGCACCTCAACTGAAGCATCCAAAATATACTGCAAAATGTTGCTAGACTCACCGACAATATAATATGGTAATAAATATTATTGATAACGTTTTGTGTTCTTTCTATGAGGCAAAAACACACTGGTTTAAAAATACATGTATCTAAAATTATTTAAAATGAGAAATGCTCTTAATAAGAAAGATATTTGTGATGTTATATAAATTTAAGTAATAAAACAAGATAAAGAAAACCTATTAATAGGTTAAATGTAGGTGTAAAATATTCTGAAAAAAAATTCCAATAATTTTAAAATTTTACCATTAACAAGCTCGAGATCAATTTCATTATTTTGACCTTGGAACTCTCGGAATTCTATATTAATCTTATTTTAAATCCCCCCTATCCCCAAAATTTCTCCTCGCATTCTTCCCTATTTACTAAAGAGGTTTACTTGGCACGTTTATTGAATTTATGCGCATTTTGGTTAAGGCCCGAAAAATTCCAGAGGCCCCCAAAAAAAAACTCGGATGCAATCGCAGTAGACCAAATAAAAAAGACACTCGATGCAGACCAAGTTCACAAATTTCGGACAGGGAAACAGGGGGCTAGGACTCGGATTCTGGCCGGGATCGGGAGCTGCGCCCCTTTGATGTTGTCACTTCAGCGCGCCTGTCATAATTACCAAAGTGAAAATTATTAATTGGGGCGTTTAAAGCAAAATGTGCATAATTGCCGCGACTACGACTATTTATGTGTGTATGCTTGTATCCGCGATGGAGATTTATGCAAGCGCGGCGGAAAAATTGTCTAAAACGTCGGTTGGCATCCACCGAATTACGCGGAAAAAGCGGCGGCAGGCCGAGAGTTTTCCATTTGCCGTTTTGCCATTTGCCACACTAATTGCGTATGCGATAAATCTTGTCAATTAAATTATAATGTTTGCATGTGGCCGCCGATTCGAAGCGATGCGATGCGATGCGCAAAAGCGCTGAAGATGCAGCGGCAGCAAAACGATCTCGGCGATTATCGGGTGTTTTATCACCTCGACTCCAGAGTCCGGGTCCTGAAACATCCCTCCCCCCCCCCACCACCGATTCACCTTCCTGGCCATATAATTAAAATGTTCACAAGTGCCAGAACGCATTGGTTCGATGGCGGAGAAGCGGAGCAGCGGAGATGCTGACAGCGGCGGCCCGTGGCTGGAATTTTGAGGCGCATTAGTCGCGCTGCATTTGCTGCTCATAAGAGACGCTGCACCAGTTGCAGTGGCAAGTTGCATTCGCAACTGCAGCGGTCCCAAATTGTATTGGCAGCGGCGCCGACTGTTGACTGCTGGCTGCCTACTGGCAACTGGCAACTGGCAACTGGCCACTGCCAACTGCCGACTCCTGGCTCTTAGTTCTTAATTCCCGACTGGCCTGGCCAACAGCTCCTCCTGCTCCCGTTTTCAGGTTGCGCGAACCAGTTGGCCGCATAAATTTCCAGCCTGTCAGCTTTTGATATATTTTCATAAATTGCCCGAGTGCATTAATTAATTAAGCGAGCCGCATTTTCGGTTGTCCGTTCGCGAGGTCTTCATTCCCTGGCGCCCTGAAAGTAGGCAACATTTGGTCCATCGTCCACTTGCCGTTGACATGGATGACACACGCAGGAGTTCCCAAAAAAATGGGTTATTTCTGCGTTTTTCTTCGTATTTCTGTTGAAATAGCTTATCCAACTTAAATGCCGACTGTTTTGTCCAGCTTATAACTAACTAATAAAACCACATCACTTTCTGGAAGATTTAATAAAATATATTCTTTGGCAATTTTTAGAATTCTTCATAAGGGGTTAATTAGGAACTTTTTTTTGTAAAATTCGTCAAAAATTAAAGCTTTCAGATTTGAACGCCAATCGACTAGGAATTTCATTACAATCTCAACAAGGTATCACATTCAATATATGGACGTTGCCTTGCTTTAGATTAAATAAAATTTGTTTTAAAGGAAAATTAGGATCACTGATATGATCAATACAAGTGATACACCGTTCTAAAGGAAATGTAAATGGAGTAGAATGAAAATTAAATAATTAAAAACCTATTTCTGAAAGGCTCTTACTTGCATTAAGTTACATTTTTATAATATAAAATAACAATCTCGCTTCACCAGTTTCTGGTTTCCAAATAATGGCAGAAACGACGAAGAGATTTAACAACGGAGCGAGAAT
This sequence comes from Drosophila pseudotakahashii, assembly GCA_035046095.1. Taxonomy (NCBI): domain Eukaryota; kingdom Metazoa; phylum Arthropoda; class Insecta; order Diptera; family Drosophilidae; genus Drosophila; species Drosophila pseudotakahashii. The sequence goes on along the minus strand of JAWNOE010000139.1, from coordinate 335,829 downwards.
GCAAAAAAATCAAAAACTAATTACTCTTTGCCAGATAATTACCCGTTTTATATAACAATTTAAATAATTTGCCTGCTGACTTATACACAAAGGAGTGGATGTGGACGAGGGGAGGGGAAGGGGCAGAAGGAGGGGGGATACAAAAATAATAGTTTCATGGCTGATTGTTGAGATACAGGCAAGAAGTCGGGGCAGCAACAATTTGCTGCACGCCATGGCCAGAAACAGAAACAGCAACAGCAACAATAACAATAACAACAAGGTGAGCTCAGAAAATTCCTTTAAAGTCGTCAGCTGACACTCGAGTGTAATTTTCGAAACTGATTTTACATCGAAACCAGTTAAATTGTCAGAAAAATCAACTGTCAACATGTCAAAAAATCGTTGACTATGCAAATGCACAACACGGGTTGGAAAATGGGGAAAAGCGGGTCGTTTGGGGGGAGCTGGGAAAATGCGTTACATGCCGAACATGTGCGTGTATATCTCCTAGATACGGATCTAGAATAGGGACAGATAAAATTTGATTTCCCAAAATGAAATGTATTTTCTCCAATCCAATGCGATGGATGGCACACATGCGTTTCGTTTCGAACCCTGCGTTGCAGTTCCATGGAGCATGGCAATGGAACCCGCACTTCAGCGCTTTCATTCCGATGTCAGAGCTCTCTAATTGGCTGCCATGACTACCTGGATGGCTGGTTGGCCACTCAAATTACCTAATTATAAAGCCAAATATGAAATGTTCTCAATCATCCTTTGTTCGGGCCACAACAATGATGAGGCGACTACGACTACGACGACCACAAAAGCGGAATCCCAGCTCATGCAACTGTCAAGACAATGGGACGTTCTCGTTGAAAAGCTATGGATATGCCATACACCAAAGTCCGAAGCCCATCCAACTTATTCAAATTGTGTGTGAGTGCGAGCTGTCAACAGTGTTTAATTTCGGGGCTTCCCGTGCCACATGCGATGGACTCCAACTGCAAGACAGGGAATGTCCGAAAACCGCAATGCACTTTGACCAGCCGGATTCACATTATTACTATGAGGCCATCAGGCTATCAGGCGGCACATCCCTCGATTCCTGGCCCATGGATCCTGGTTAGCAACTCAACAAGCTAACAAATTAACATGCCGTCGTGTGTTTTCGTTTCTCTGTTTTGGCCTTTCGCTCAGTCGCCAGAAATGTCACGCAAGGGGTCAAGTAACAAGTGACCAGTAACGGTGCGACGTCCTGCAGCGATGTCCTTTTCGTCCACATGCAAATGCAAGTGTATATGCCCGATGCGATTGCCGGGCCTGCGGCTGCTTAATGGCCACACCTGTTCAATTAGTCAATGTAACCACAAATTCTGGTTAAATTATCGCATTAAAATGTTCGTGCCTAACCTCAGAATGTGCGTGCGTGTTTCGGTGACCGGTACTCAGTACCACCTAGTCTGCGTTTTCCCGCTCAGTTCCATATTCCGTAGTCGCAGACCCTTCTAGACTTTGGCCCCTGCCACTGAGAGCACTTTGAACCGCCGACAGTTAATCAGCGCCTTGGCCGCAACCTCAAAAGGGGGGAGAAGACAGGTACAGATATCGGGAGAGGTATTTTGTTTGGAGGTTTCTTGTAGATGCAGCTACTACTCGAGAACTAACCAATTTCATAGCTTAAAAGTTGTTAGAAAACGTAACATTCGTATAATAAAATATTTTATTATAATTTGATATTATTTTATGGTTTTATGGTTAGGCTTATGGATAAATTTTAAGACTTTTTATAGCTTGCTTAACCCATTTTTTGAATATTTTCCAAGATATAAGTATTGGTACAGTTGTGACTGTACGATGTGCTCCTTAATCGCTAATTATCAGCAACAACTGACACTTACACCGGCAACGACTTACGCATGCGTGTCCATGTCCTGGTCCTCTTGGCTCCTCTTGCAGTGGATCGCTTTCGGCCTGGCTTATGAGCAGGGAATGTTGTCATCATCAAGAAAATAAATAACAAAGTGCAAAAAAATATGAACAAATTGGGGATCACCGGAAGATTGGATACTCTTAAAACAAAGAGTTAATAAATGTATTGAATATAGGAGCAGATTACAATAAAATGTACTAAAATGCAGACCTAAAGTTAAGAGATAAATTGTATATTATATTTTAGTTTACGACCTCTTAACTTAACATAAATTATTTCTTTAAGTTTCTGGATTATTACTAGGGTTAATAGCCAACTTTATGGTGTGAATTTATTATCACATACATAGATAGCATAGGCGGGTCCCATAAAATATACTTTGTTGCCTTGGATAACCTAACCGAGAGACCCTCGACGAGGGCATTCGACATGGAAACGAGTTTAGGGTTCGTCCCGGTGAACTGGTGACTGGGCTCTCTGTGGCTTTGACAAATTATCAACTGTCACTGCTTAATTTTTGGCGCACTCGGTGGAGTATGTTTTTTGTATTTTCGGTCGACTTCCTTGGGCTCTCTGTGGGTATGTATTTCGGTGCCTCCGATCCAGGCAGCACTCAGGTAGGGCTGCGAGATGCGGTCCTTGCTTTTTGCTTGAGCTGGGTGTTTTTGCATTTTTATCTGGCGAACCGGCGACTCACATGATACTGATATCGGGGGGCTTCATTAATTGAGAATTGTTGTTCGGCTCGGTCCTGTTTTGCGGTTCGCGTTTTTCCATTTACATAATTTATGATAAGCAGGCGCGCGGCTGGGCAAACAATAATTTTGAAGAAATACATTAATGCAATCAATGGGATGGGATGTTGTCTGGAATGCGATCCGAATGGGATCCGAATGTCGGCTGCCATTGAAGACGATGATGCGCTCTCCGTCCCGGCGGCTTAATTAAGTTGTGCACAGGTGGGTTAACGGGTGGGCCAAGGGGGCTTTAGGGGGACTTAGGAGTGGAGGAGGGCCAGGCGGTACTGCCACAAACAGTTGATGAACTCTACGTGAGAGTGTAAATTATTTTGCACGCAGCGGGCGAGCGACACTTGCCAAAGGCACGGCCTACACAACCCAACCATTACTGCTCAACAGACTGAGAGAAATCGGTGTGGGATCGAGATGAAGTTCTGCAAGTTGGAAAGTTAAGAACCAATCTTGCAGTCTTTATTAAAAAAGGTTAAATCAATAAGGTTAGTGAAAAAAATACTTAAGCAAAGTACTATTAAATATTATAAATATAAAGTGGACTATACTCAAAATTTCCATACATTTTCTTTGGTTAAACATTACTTATTTACTTGTTAGATAACCTACACCCAAAAAAAATCGATATGAAACTTAGATCGACTTTACATAATGTATAATATTATTATTAATAGTATAATATTACGATTTATAAACAATTTATATTTGATTGGTATAGATGAGTTAAACCTTTCATTTTATTTACACCCCAACGGTTTTTCAAACATTGATCAAGAGTTCAGTCTTAAGCTAGCCTGGTTTTACCTATTCTCAGTGATGAGTTTTTCGCTCAGTGCATATCCTCCTCCATTTTCCTGGCCAGGCTCTCTCTCCTCGTTTGGTGTGTTCGGTGCGATTGAGTGCTTTTAAGTCATTTGTGTCACGACATGCTAATTTCACATGAAATCTCTCGTCGACGGCTCCACCGTTCCGTTGGCCAGTGCAGCGTGTTTCCTATTTCTCTGGACCTCGACTTGGACCTGTTCCCTGTTCCCAGTTCCCTATTCCCAGTTGCCTGGCCTCTGCTTTGGTTTGGGCCATGTCTGGTGGTTTTTCGGCCTCGGACAAACACAAACACACACACACTCTCTAGACACACTAGACCAGCAGGCTAGACATCAACAACGTCGTGCATGTCCCGGCCACGTTCGCATCCACATTATGAGGAGCAGGCTGGAACTCCCAAGGGGGGCGGGGCTGGTTAGTGGGCGTAGAACGGCACCTGGAGTGCAGCAGCACTCAAGTGTACTTGCGGTTTTTGCGACCATTGCTGCCAATGACATTTTGGCCAGCTAAAGTGCAAAATTTACCGGTGCATAGTGAGGAGGGGGTGGCCGGTCGGTCGGTGGGTTGGTTTCGGGTGCCTTTCGAGAGGGGGCTAGATGAATGGATGCCTGGGCAGCCGCAGAGTCAACGCCTTTGCCTGGCGAGAACAATGCCTGCTGACCAAACTGGAGTCCCTGCTGCAAGTGGCTTTGCTTTGGGCATTTCAACTGGGGGAGGAGGAGCCTCCACCACCCACCGAACCACCGTGATTAGACGCCCGTCGTCGAGGTTGTCGTCTGAGCCCGGGCTGCTGCTGCAGTTATTAGGTTGTTAGTGGCATAGTCCCTGCCATTCTCATCGATTTATGCACTTCACAGCATCTCGTAATGTGGGTTTTTTCGCACCACCTCCCTTGAAACCCCCCTCCTTCTGCATGTGTGTGTCCTGTGATCCTGGCCAAAGGGACCTGGACCTTTTGCATTTCTGGCCAGTGTCGTTTGCTTAATGGCCCGAACCTGTTCGCAAAGCCCCCCATTTTGGAGGCAGGGCTTTTGTCTTGGCCACTTCATAAACAGGCAGATTTTTGGCTGATGGACATGGCGGTTATGGTATGGAGGTTAGAAATGTACGGAGCAGATTTATTGAACCCAGTGGCCAATAATGTTAAATATTGCTTCGACTGTGATTGGCAAATATAAGTAATGTTTTCTCAATAATGGATTGCAACAAAAAACCCATGGAAACTACCGAATTTGAGTAAAGCTAAAAAAACGCCTCATCTTAATTGATTGAATCAGTCACAAGCCAAAAGCGAGTGTCCATATTTCACCGAAATTATAATCGCTGACATTTATGGCCAAATATATTTTATCAAAATTTAATGACAGGAAAACCCGAAGCGGCCAAAAGCCAATCCCCCAGGCGGAGATCAGTGCAGAGTGCACCTGTACGAGTTTTTCAGCGGTTTCGGGTTGCATCTTCGAGTGGATTGGAGTGGAGTGAAGTGGAGTCGAACGGAGTCGAATGGAGTCCCATCCCATCCTGTTCCCAGAGCTAAGCGAGCCCGAGTCGTGCCAAGCACCATAAACAATCTGACTTTGGCCCAGTCAGTCGTCTATGCCGGCGGCAATGTCTCTTTGAAGTACGCCAACTATCAAGATCTAAACGCAGTCATTAAGAACAAACAAAACGACTTTATGGACAGCAAAAAGTACGAAAACAGAGCTCTCGAACTGCGGAAAGGAAACCAAAACTCTGAACCGAACCGAGCTGAGAGGAGAAGCTCTTTGGCAATCGATTGTGAGGCGAGCGTCTGGGCGATCTTTATCGAACTGCAGACAACTAATGATCTAATAAAACCGAAACCAAGCCAGGCCGAGCTGCAGATACAGATACAGATACAGCCGCAGATACAGGGACATTGGCCATCGGACAGGCGGTCGGTTGGCGTGGATTACCGGGGCCAAAAGCGGAGCAGAGCCCAAAGAGCCGGGCTCCGAAGACAGGAGCCCGCGACGAGCTCCCGATTGCGATTGCAAGAGGCAAAGAGCAAAAACCGAAAAGCAAAAAGCAGCGACATGAAAGAACAAACGTTCGGCTCCAAACGAGCCGACAAGTGGAATCGAGGCATCCAGGGGATCCCGGCGATCCCGGGGATCCACGGGGAGATGGCACAGAATCTGAAGCGTTTATCTATGATCTTATATCATGTACTTTCGACATTACAATTGCGGTAAATGCTTCTAGTTTTTAGTTACAGCGCGTACACGAGGCAGCCGCAGCTTTATCAATGGCCAGCAATCATCGCTCAGGCTCAGGCTCAAAGGCAAAATCTCCTCCAGATCCTCGATTCCCCCGGCACCATCTGCTTATCCTGCACTGGGAGAAATGTCCTCTGATAGCTTATAACGTTATCATATTAAGACGATCTAAGGATAAGTCTTATATCGCCTTAACTTGAACCTATTATTTTGATTTAGTGTCCCTAATATTTTGTAAAATTGATTCCCTTCTAGTATTTTTTGATTGTTAAATATTTTTTTTAATAGGTAATTTAGAAGTGCATTTTTTTCTATGAAAGCCAAATTATAATAATGGAATTTATTTAGATTTATTAAAAACTTAAGTGTAATCAAAACAGAAACGATTATTATTTTTATTAAATAATAGTTATTTTCATTTCGTTCAATTGCTCAAGAATAATTTGATAATCTTTTATTATTTTGATGATATATAATTATCATATAATCATCATGAATCAGGAAAGTTTCCCATTCGGGATTAATAAACAACTAAAACAATGCAGCTGTGAGTTTTAATATATCTTCGAATACAGTGATTACATATTTTCCCGAGTGTGCTGCTACTCTTGGCGGGAGTTGCGCAGCGTCGTCTTTGGGTCTGGTCTTTGAGACCGAATCCCCGACTGAAACCGAGTCTGGGCCCGCTGCGACTCCTGTTTGCTGACTCCGCATGCAAATGCAACTGGCTCCCGACAGGGCTGCCGATCTGCATACCAAGAGGCCCCCCTTTGACCCTTTTCCCCCCGTGAACTCCCATTTCCATCTCCTTGGCCAGATCGTTGGCGGCGATTGTTTGTAGCTGTTTCGGCGGACACAATCAGAGCCGTTTCAGCCGCCGTCCCCTTCACTTCCCCGCCTGATTTCTCGATTCCCCTCCGGAGTTTCGGTACGCAAATGCGGCTGGCTCGACGCTCGCCGATCATTTTGATATGGCTCGATAACAATGAGGCTGAGGAACCGATCCCGAACCGATCCCGGGCTAGCGGTCGCTGTCTGTCTGTAAGCACTAACAAGCAGCTCCAGTTGGATCTTCTTCTGGTGCCTCTGCTCCTCCGGAACCGTTCAGCCTTCGATTCAATTCGACTCGATTCAATTCGTTTGTTTGTTTTGCCGCCAATGGAACTCGGATACCTCCCCCTTTTTGCACTCTTTTTTTTCTTTTTTTTTTAGGTTTTTTAGTTTTTTTTTCTGGCCCGCTGGAACCGTTTTTATGGCCCTGACTGAGCCAGCATATTATCATAAATATGTATCAAATTGACGTTGCATCTTCTTGAATTTTCATCTCCCGGCTACTTGTCATTGTCTTTGATTTTCCCTCATTGTCCATGGCCATTGAACTGGACAGTGGACAGTGGACGGTGGACAGTGGACGCTGGAGTGGGGACACTGCTCCATGGACATGAACTTGTCTTTGATAAGCCGACATTTTGTCCTGGCCAGGTTTCATTTCATTTGTTCTCCTCACTTTTTTGTCCGCCTGTCGAGTGGTGCCTTATAGGATTTGCAACATGGTTTTATTTCTTAGTTGGGCAGCTCTGAAAACATTCCTGGAATGGGCGGGAGTTTGGATCTTATTGCGAGCTTTAAAGCTTTAAACTTAAGTACTTTGGAGTTCATATTATATGTTGCTTATATCTAATAAAAAATCTACAATTTATTTTAAATGAAAAACTAGCTTCTTAAAATCGAAGAAATCTGAAAATCCCTTTCTAAAATTTACTTTTATTTAAATTTAAATTTATACTCATTATTTTGATACTAAAAAAATCAAAATAAAACTTTTCCATTTTTTACAAGCAATGAAAAGTTTATCGAAAGGTTTCATATTCAATTTAAATATTTATACCCGTTACTCGTAGAGTAAAAGGGTATATTGTATTCGTGCAAAAGTATGTAACAGGGAGAAGGAAGCTTTTCCGACCCTATAAAGTATATATATTCCTGATCAGGATCACTAGCCGAGTCGAACTAGCCATGTCCGTCTGTCCGTCTGTCCGTCTGTCCGTCTGTCCGTCCGTATGAACGCTGAGATCTCGGAAACTATAAAAGCTAGAGGATTGGCATTTTGCATGCATATTCTTGGAGTTCCTACGCAGCGCAAGTTTATTTTAAAATGGCGCCACGCCCCCTCTAACGCCCTCAATCGCCCTACACCATTTTTTGAAAGGTGTCTGGCGCCTACACCATTAAAGATTTTGGAAAACTAAAAATGCAGTTTTATTGTGACTATCAATACCTATCGAAATGTAGAAGAAATTTTTCAAATCGGACCATTCGTTAAAAAGTTATGCCCGATCAAAGATTTTATATATCTATCTCCCTCGCACTCCCTTAGCTGAGTAACGGGTATCTGATAGTCGGGGCACCCGACTATAGCGTTCTCTCTTGTTTTCACTATGTTTTTCACCCATTCCAATTTTTATTATTTTTAAATGAGAAAATACTTAATTTGACAATTATTGTTCATTTAAATATTTTTAACTTTGATTTGATGATTACATTTATTTTCCTAATGACTTAAAATATTTAAAGTAAGTATGATTAATACCAAATTGATTATTTTCGACCTTGATTCAAATTTTCCTTTTAGAAAACATTCCTTTTTAAAATATTTACCTACTCATTAACCTACTATATGAATCATGATCTCGCCAAGATGTTTTCCCACTTTCAGAAATTCGAGTGGTCCACGCCAATCATCTTGGGACCACTTTTACCACTTAATTCCCGGCTCCCGACTACCGGGTTCTGGGCTCATTTATTCTGCAGCTCCCGTCCTGCCTACCACCCTCCCTCCCTATCGCCCAACAGCTGTTTTTGAGCCACGGAGCCTTGGGCCATTGGACATGGAGTCAGCTTCTGTTGCCTGTCGCTTTTCCAAGAAAATTAACTAACCCAACAAGCGCCCCCCATTCGCAATTCACATTCACTTCCTCGATACAGCTGCAGTTCACAATTCGCAGTTTTCAGTCGCCCGTTTTCAGGAGAGCCCGCGCAGCCAACTAGCGATGATAAATGTTCACTTAATCAGCATTTAGCGTAATTTCAGCTTTTACAATTTCTGGCCAAGTCCGATCTTCGGTCTCTTATCTGCAGTCCTCCTTTTGGAGCACGAGCAACTGGGTTCTTGGTTCTTGGCTCTCGGTTCTTTATTCTGGCTCCAACTGCGAGTTAGCGACCAATTATTTATGACATGAAATTACAAATTCATTTTGTTTAATTTTTCACAAATGCTATCGTACGCTCGATTCCCTTTCCTTGGCTCTGTCTCACTGCTGGCACCTGTTGACTAGCCCTACAGAGAGAAAAACATTTTTAACTTGGATATTATTCAATGAATAATATATGAATGAATGAATATTTCCCGTTTTAGAAATTCAGTTTTATTCATGTAAAGAAAATATAACAACCCGCCTTGGGTGGAAAATGAAACAAATTTTGGTATTCAAAAAGTATGCAACAAAAAAATTGGTTTTATATCACCCAGTAGAGTAAAGCATAATTTTTAGGGATTTATCCTAAAGACCTTCCGGTAGCAACTATATCGTTGAATAATTTATGAAAACTTCTTTTCCATAGGTTAAAAAATTCTAGAAGAAATATAATTTAATTTTTCCCTGTTAGACAAGGATAAAAATCTAAAGAACTACCAAGATACTTATTAACAAATCTTACATTAGTGTAATGAGTGACTTACCAAGCTATACCACCCATTTTCTCTCAGTGCTGGCCATTGCGAGTGTCTGTCATTTCTATGGCCGCTACCATCCTTCCCCCCTCGGCTGCCAAAGGTGTGGTCCTGGGGCCATGCAGTCGGATCGGCAAATATGCACCCCGGCGTAATTAACTCGGCCTGGAATCGTAAGTTAGTCACCATTAAACAATTTAAAATTCTCAACGGCTAGCTGGCAGGAGATGCGAGATTCGGAGGGAGGAACTTGCCGAGCCAAAGGTAAATTGCAATTAGGCTTCTGGCTTCAGCAAATGCAGCAGCAACAGCACGGCAGCAGCAGCAGCAGCAGCAGCAGCAGCAACATTCGCCCAGGAAACGTCGTAGGCCCATTCGGTTGGTGTATTTTATGGCCTGCGGGGCCGTAGGACTGGCCAATGTCTCCGGCCAGCAATGTCTGGGTTGGTCTGAATATCGCGGGGTCTAAGAAGGGGTAGAAAGGGCGGAGAAGGTCCGTAGACGATGACGATAATTTCATAATAGCCCGCGAGTGAGGGAGACGGTCTCTCTGGGGGGCGTGGCACATGCAAAAGAGCGAGTCAGTCGATGAGGAGGGAGCTCTAGGTCTTAACTCATACCCCATACCATCCGAAGGCCCCATCAGCTTTTGTACAACTGCATTAGAGAGGGACCATCAATTAAAACTCGCCTCACGGCATTCGCAAAAATGTTAATAACAATAATAAAGGCGGTTGCCGGTTTGCTGGCTGGCTGACTGGCTTACTGGCTGGCATTGCCGGTTTGCTCGTGCTGTTAATTATTAAATTGCGTTTTTGTGGCCACATTTCATTTGACGCAAAGTTTATTGAGTTGTGGCAGCCTTAGCCTTAGAAGAGCCCACAGAGAGCAGGCTAGTGTTTATCATTAAAATGTCGTCTGCTGCAATTCGCATGAAATGCCGGCCACTTGTCACTCCATTCCAGGTGCTCGGCTTTATCTCAAGCACTTTGGGCCACAACGAGCGTAGGATTCCGGGTTCCAAGTTCCAGGTTCCAGGGGAGGGTGCCACTTTTATGGGCATTAGTGCGACTTATGTTGTTTGTTGCAGCAGCAACACTACGTCACTGCGTAGTTCCCCCCAGCAACATCAGAGGTCCTTCAGGCGAGGTGTTCATGCGTGCGACACGCTGAGCAGGTTGCAAGGTGGCTCAGCCGAGTGGGTGGTGGGTGGAGGCAAGGAGGCAAGGAGGCAAAAGGGGGCGGCTGTCAGTGCACCACATTTGAATTTCAAAGTTGGCCACTCCGACAGTCACACGCAGAAATTTCGTATGAAAATCCACTTTTTCAGTTTATGAATTTCTCAAAAAGCTCAAAATGACAGTTGCTCTCCTTGCTGTGGTTTCATATCGCCCCCTCCTCCCCGCCACCCCTCTTTGCATCCTTTTTTCCCATCTTTTGGGACAGGGTCTCCCTGCCCCTCGACATATGCAAATGTACAACGCATTTCGTTAGAACTTGTGCCAAGTGGCACTTTGTTCAACATATCAAAGGATTGGCTCCCTTCTTTTTGCTGGGTTCTGCCAAGGGTTGTCCAGAAACCGTACAGCCGGCTAAGTGTGCGGATTACGGTAGTAACCCCAAGTTGGGATGTAATGGTATGACGTGGTGTCCCAGTCCCCTCATTCGGTTCGGATGGTAATGGACCAGTTTGCTGCGAGTGCCTCTGATAATTCAATAAACTTTGAAACCACTTGCCTGAACGGTAATAGATTCATGTAGTTTGTAATAAATTCGCCACAAACCGTTCGAAGAGATTTTGTTTTTTTTGGGGGGTTGAGGTGAAAAATGTTTGCAAAAAAATTGAAACGGGTGTGCGAAATTGGAAGGAAGTTATAAGTCAATCTTTTGTAAGGTTTGCATGTATTTGGGGCTGTTTAAAAAATAATACTTATTGAATGTTAAATATTTGGTATAACTTTGGCCTTATCTGATTGACTTGCTTTATTTTCGACTGAGTTGATATATATTATATAGATTCTTGTATTCATTTATATTATTTATATGAATTTTTCTAACAATTTTAAATTATTTTTTGATCTTGTACACCATTTAATAAATCAAAGAAAAACTCGTTGACTTAAAACAGGATAGTTGTTATGTAAAACGAGCTCAAGGCTTAGTTGAGGTTCTTTTAATTGAATATATATCATTTTAAATTGTATCGGCTGAGCACACAACATAATTAAGCGAGAATGCTGCTGCATCTTGTGCATTTTGAAGGGCTAAGAGTCAAATTTTCGCGACAGATAGGACAGTATATTTTATGCTGTGGGCAGCGAATGACGCCTGGAGCTGGATGATGAGTGTCGGGTTTTTGGGGTCTGAGGTCGGGGTCCCGGGGTACCAGGGCAGCGGCAACATCGCAGCTACGGCAGCAACATCGCTGCTACGGCGGCAACTCCAGCTAGCGCTTATGAGCATTTTGTGTGCTAAATGGTGGGGCATGGGCGGGGTATTCGGAGGGGTCTGTCGGTGGGGTCAAAGGGGGCTGACGGGGGGCATGATATACCAGCGACAGTTGCCACATGCTGTGTGTGATTGTGTGTGTGAGCTGGTGTGCATAATGCGGGAGAGCCATAAATTACATTTGTAGGCGTTGGCAGGTGTCGCCAGAACTGTCTGGAATCGCGATAAATCTTCATGTGAAATAAATTTCATAGAAATTGCTCCACTGAATTTTGTTCGTTGCCTTTTGGCCGACTTCATATTGTTGTTGTGCCAGTGGCAGTGGCGGTGGCAGTGGCAGTTGCTCTGGATCCGAATCTGAATCTGGCTTTTGCTCTTGCTTTTGGCCGCTGTCAGCGGATGTGAAAAGTCCTGCAGGACTCTCCTCGACTCCCTAATAAACTGCTGGCTAAATACTGAGTTTTCACCACACACAGCCCAAGCTGTTGCACTTCTTTTTTCCAGTTTCCTTCTCGGCTGTTTTTTGCCGTAGGTTTTGCAGCTACCAAAAGCCGCCGGCCAGACCAGAAAAGTCAAGCCTGAAAATCCGGCGGAAGTGCGCATGGAAATCTCTCGAGTTGCAGTTGCAGAAATACTCCACTATGCAGTATGCAGTATGCAACTGCAACAGCAGGCGCATAAATCATACGCACTGTCAAACAGAAGTGCTCCAATTGTGGCCTAAAACATTTGTACCACTCATGAGCCGAACCCCTCGACATGACAAGCTCCTTTTGGCTGGCTTTCAAACGCGACCGATCCCACTTCGCCGACCAAATCGACCGAACGGCGACTACAACTTGTACTTACATACTGCGCTCACATGTAGCTCATTTTTTATGATCGATCAGTCCATTAAATAATGAGCCAGCCCGAGTCCGAGTCCGAGTCGGAGACCAAGTCGCAGTCTCCCAGTCGCAGACTGCCATTTATCGCTCCCTAGACTCCGCTTGGACCAAGCTGAGGCTCAGGCTCCGACTTCTACCTCCACTTCGACACGGTTCGGTTTGAATTCCATCGTGATTTGTAACGACATTTATTTGCCCCAGCGAAATTAGAGACAGCGGCGAGGAGGGAGGCTGGCCTGGCCCTGTGCCATCGCCTGGGCCTGTCCCTCTGTCTCCACGGAGAAAAATAATAATAAACAAGAGGGTACGGTATATTCGAGTGTTTCGACTATCAGATACTCAGATACTTGTATAAAGAATATTCATTGTATTTATAAAATATTTATATTGTCATGATAAAACAAAGATTATTAAATCAATTTCTGCTCTTTTGGGTTCTTAAATTTAAATACAACTGTATTTAGACAGTTTCTTTCAGTGCACCTCTGTGGATTTGCTGGCTCATCCTACCCGGTCTGGAGCTCCATCTTCGTCTCCATCTCCATCTCCATGGCATCGTCCCATTCCCATCCGCTGGCACATTCCCAGCTGCGACCTACGCATTTCATCCTCAGCCTCATCCTCTTCCTGCGCCATGTTGATGGCTATCGCCCGATGATGAAGTCGGGCCAGGACGGGCCATCATAGCTACTCACTCACTCCCCGTTTACAAAAATAGTGGATAGTGAATAGTGGATAGTGGATAGAGGCTGGAGCTGGGGAGACGAGATAGCTGGCTTACCTGGCCGCTCCGCTGATTAGCCGGTTAATTCAGTTAGGCAGGCATTTTCGCCCTATCATTTGCCTGACTCTGGGTGTGGCTCGCAGTTTATTGTTAGCTGATCGCAAGGCGAGTTCTGCGACTCTTAACTGATGGCATTCCGATAGCAGATGGAACTGCCAGTGAATGCAGGCAGAGAAACTGCAGCTTATGAACTTTATTGTAGAATTATAAGTATTTATTCTGATTTATTGCTGGTGTTTAAAGTGGTTCAGGTATTTTATAAATCGTAATCCAACTTTTAAGTAAAAAACCATTACCATAGATAAGTTAATTCATTCTATTATGATTTCTAAGAACTTAAATATTTTAATAACATTTATTTTAGTATTTGTACGTCCTTTAGTAACATTTACTTATCGATTTGTAAAACTAAAAGCTTACATATAAAGCAATATTAACTTAGAAAAACAGTTTGTGACATTTTAATATAAAAAGCGAGCGATTAAATACGTTTAGAACGAAAGTCAGTAGACGAAGGTAAGGATTATCTACTAAAGAGATCGAAAGCTTTGTTCTAAAAAGTAAATGATGATTGTGAAGAATAGCAATACTATTTTTTCCCTGTGCTCATTGTGCTGCCCAGATCAGCAAAGATATTTGCTAAGCTCAACTGCACCTTCGCAATGTCAAAATCATTTCCTGCACATTTCTCACAACCAGAAACAATCGAGCCGGCGCACTTGTTGTCATCGATTCCGAGTCCCGAGTTCGATTCCGAATCGGATTCCCCCGACCAGCCGATTCGGTATCCATACCAAATGGCCATCCGGGGAAGGCAAACGACTCAATAAGATGAAATATATGGCGAGCAATAAAAATCGGTTATAATGCTTTGGGAAAACTGGCGCTGCAATGTTGCCGCTGTTGCTGCAATGTTGCTGCTGCCGTTGCAGTTGCTACTGCGACAAAAGCGGCCAAATGCCGACAAAGCGGCACAAACAGGCGCCGTTGTCGGCCATCCGAGGGATCCCGATTCCAAAGTTAGCAATGCCAATGCCGGCGATCTCCGAGAGCCTTGCTCCTCAAGTTGGCAACCTGACCATCATTAAGAATGCCATTTGTACCAATAAATTCGAATGGCCCCGCGAATGGGGCCGCGCTCTCTGACGACGGCCTTTGCGGTCGGCGAGCGATCGATATGGCTATTAAATTTAACAATTAGAATTTATCAATGGGCCTCGATTTCGCGTCGGCGATCTCTCAGATTTAATTGTGTCAGCTTACCGCGGGAAGTCATAACTCGACGACCCCCTTCATTCTTGGAGGGCCCCCGGAAAAGGGGCCTACGACAAATTAGACAAGTACAAAATACGAAATACAAAATCCAAATTTCGCATTCGAAAGCCGCTACGAACATGGCAATTTCCAAAATTACATCGTGATCTTAAACGGCGAATTGCCAAAGTGCAGCAAAGTTCAGAGCAATTTTGCTCGGCAGCCAACAGGCAACAAAACGGCAACAAGCGAACAGACGGACACCATGGACACCGGCAACAGCAACATCCAATAGCAACGGCAGCAACAGCAACATGAAGAAATTCCTTAGGAGATCTCGGTGAATTCAAATTGCTTCGTGTGCAAGAAAATTAGTCTTGGCTGATCCCAACCGATCCCGATTCCGATCCCCCTGGCCAAAAAGCGAATAAGCCAGAAAGTCAGAAAGCCAGAGCAACAGCAACAACTGCAACCAATAAGCGGGGTCTGTAGGTAGGTAGATATATAATAATAAGAGCAAGTTGGCGGCATCCTCGGCTCGGCGCAAAACTAATCAAGGGCTAAAGCTAAATCCAATCCGATTGTGCCGGCAAAAAGCAGCAGGCGCTCTTGGCCAGGCTCAAACCCAGAAAAAAATACAAAAAAAAAAAAGGAAAGGGGGAGAGGAAGACGAAGACGAAGAGGAAGAGGGAAACTGGCTCGGAGCGATAAGCGAGGAGCTGTGGCAGCCATGTCTGTCTCTGTCCGGTATCAATGGGTTTTCGGATCCCCAGATCCCCTCGGTTATGGCCATGTTGGTCAGCGCTCGGCGGAGTGGAGTTGGCTTTCTGGAACGGAACGAAACCGAACGGGGCAACTGTTGATGTTTTTAGGCGGTCGCACGTCGGCAGCAGCGGCAGCAACGCTCACTACTTGCGATTCGTGAAGTAATTACTATAATTACCTTCAAGGTAGATTTTCCAAAACGATGAGAGGGCAGCAGGGAATCGCCAGGGAACTGAACTGAACCGAACTGGCCATTGGTAGATCCCGAAAAGCTGTTTGGCCGGCCTGCCCCTTCTGGCTTTTGTAATAATTTTGTTGTTTTCTGGCCTGCAGTTTGCCGCGATACTGGGTACTGGATACTCGCCTCCGAGTTCTGGGCTCGAAGTTCTGGGGTTCTGGGTTGTTATTATTATTATATGATACACCATTGCAATGGCCGTTTCCAGTCCGCTTGTTGGCTGCCAATTTCTTATGTTGCTACAGTTTGTTCTGCTCGTTGGCCCCACTTGGCTTTTTTTCCTTCAGTTTCTTTTTTTTTGGTTTCTGTTTCCCGGGCTTAATCGGAAATTAAAGCTGAGGGGCTGCTGCCGGCCACGACTTTGACTTTGACTTTAATTTTCGCTGCAGTTGGGTCTCCATTTGCCGAGCTTGTCGTTTGTCTAATACTCTCCTACCTGGGAACATCTTCGCCACGTAATTGTTTGGCTCATAAATCATACCGAATTTCGTTTCTTTTTACATTTCCCTGTAATTTTTGAACGAAAAATTGGCGCTGGTGTGGGCATACATTTTCACAGACTGCAAATTAGTTACTTACAACTTGACAGGGGGGATAAGAATGTGTTTTTTTCCGTTCTGTAAGTTACTCAAAAAATTCGAGTTTTAATTTTAAAGTCTTGTCATGGCCACTGCCTCTTCATTAGGAAAGTTTCTGCACTTTCCAATCCTGCAGTTATCGAACCACCCCTTTGCAACTGCCACAGAAACTTTTACATCATTTTAGAATGGTCGCAAAAAAATGGAAGCATTTGGGAAAGTTGCAGCTCGATTTTCCCAAAACCCCCTTCTCCTCCTACTCTTCATCACTAGACCCAAGTCCAAAGTACCGAAACCCAAGCCCGGAGTTGCCGAATTCGAACTAACTACACTTTAATGTAATTCATACAATTTCCATTTGTCTAACCGTCCATTAATCATTCGCACGCTGCTGAACACGGCCAAAAGGCGGGGCAAAGGTGGCCAAAAGGGGTGGGCTAAGGGGCTGATGGGCAGATTGACTCCCCGGACCTGGCCAAATTTGAAGCTTTGTTTACGTGTGACAATCGGGCGACAAGTTGGAAATCAAAAGCATCTCCATCTCCCCATATCTCCATCTCCATCTCGAACCCAGCGAAAAGTTGGCCCCGAAATTTATTCATTTGGCCTGACAACTTTGTGGCATTGGAAAGAATCCAATGCGGTTGGCCAAACTTATTAGGCGCAGTGAAGCATGGCCTGCAAATTGGTACACCTTGACGCTTCACTGGCTCCGCAGATTCGCAGGATTCGAGGATTCGAGGATTCCACTGGGGGGGACTCGAGGCCAAGACAAAAGGCGGACAAAAAGACAGCCAGCCGAAAGGGGGTGAGATACTTGGGCAGATACAGATACTTAGCGGCGATAAAGACAACGCTTGATTATGAGAAGCCAACCCATGGCTACGGAATTTATTTGTGTTGTATATTTATTTATGAGCTTGTCCCTCTCGCCGAGCAGAAACAAAAGAACCCAAAATCCAGAGCACAGAACGCAGAACTCACATCCCAAATCCAAATCCCCGGCAGAATCACTCAAGTGCGAACGGAAACGGGCGCCCAGAACTTCAGAACTTGGTCCTGCCATCGGGCAGGAAATCAGCGATTAAGCAACCAACTAACCAGTAACCAGTGAGTCAGTCACCAGTAGGCAGTTGTTACTTGGGGAACACTAAACAAAATCACCGAAAATAAAAGTTATAGAAAATTATTATTCAAATCATTCAATTTTTTAGTTTTACAGATTCGTGTCAATTTACCATATAGATAATCTTTTTTGACATGTTTTAAAGATAAAAGAACATGAATGAAAATTAGAAAATTTAACAAAAAATAGATTGAAAATAACTTAAAAGTAATGAATAAAAATCTGGGCACACTACATTTGAAAATATCCTGCAACATTCACTTTTTAAAGTCAGCGAACCTACTACAGTTCGTTTAAATTGTAAATATCTTTTCCTTCACATGTAAATACTAGTAAATAATAATAATAATTAATAATAATAAATAAATAAAACAGACATTTATAAGATCAAGTTTTTGAAATATTGCTTATTTCTACTTATTCCTCTTACAAAAATGTATTTCTTTAAATAATTAGAATTTTTTTTTAAATATATTTTAAATACATTTTGGAACATTTTTTTTCTCAGTGCATCCTCCTCAAATCTCTGCCCCCAGGCCAGCCCCGCGAATGGAAGTGTGTAATTTTTGGTATTAATTGCTTGGTCTCGCAAAACTTTCCGGCTTCCAGTTAGCCTCTTCAGCTGAAATAATAACAATGCCAGAAGGATTGAATTGGGAACTAAGGAGGACGGCAAAGGGGCGAAGAGGTTCCATTGGAGGCTTAGGAAATAATTGTAGTATCGTCTTGTAATTTGCTTGCAGCGACTGGACACGCCCACCGACAATTGGCAGGGCGGCTATTTCAATCTCTGCCCCCCCCGAAAAAGGGGTTTCCAGGGGGGCTTCGAATGGAGGATTTAACATATTGACTGTGACCTTTTGTTGCTGCTTGCTGTTTGCCGTTTGCTGTTTGTTGTTTGTTGTTTGCCACGGCGGCAGCTCGAAATTTATGCTCACATGGCGCCTTCGATAAGATCGAGAACTCCTTGCTGGCGGAAAGTAACTTTCCTCCTGCCTTCCCTTTTAAGCCAACGTGCTGAGAGCAACAACAGAAATTACAGAAACAAGGACATGTCGCTGAAAGCATTATCAAATATTATGCATATTTTGTGAGCTCCAATATACAATTTTTTCCCCCTGCCAGCTGGTTGGGGAAATGGAAGTTGCTATTTCGAGCTCTGCTTTAGAATGTCTACAAAGTTTGCTTTATCTCATGCATAAATCAGTTGCTAAAATAAACAAAAATTGTGTATGAGAGTTGACAGGCGGCGGGGAGTGAGTTGAATATTGCGTGGGTGGTTGGAGACCCGCAAAGATTTCTCGGGGGAGGGGCGTGGAAAATGGAAAAATGCGCTATTTTGAGTGCGAAAAGGGAGCGAGCAGAAGAACTTAATATAAAGCAAAGACAAGTAATGATTTCTGGGCCCAAACCTCAGGAATTCGCCAGTCTGGTGACTCATTGGAGACGCCTGATTTGCATCGGCTGGAAAATGACAAATGAATCACCCAATCAACATCATTGATATTGTGTATCTTCACTGGGGAAAACAATATATAGATTTGAAAAGTCAAAATAATTTTCCTACTTAAATTAGAAATTTTCAAATTAAATTAAAACTGAATATTAACTACCTTTAGACCTTTAGAATCATTAAGTTTTCTATGATTTAAATAACCTTTTTTAACATGTTCTTGATTTGCAGTGAAAAAGCCATGCCAACAGCGATGTCCACTAATACCTCAAAGCCATGTTGCCCTGCACTTTTATCTCTCATCCTCGTCGGATGACGATGTTGACTCATTCTTCACCGAAAAGCCCCTTTCGGAGGACTGATGCTCTTTCACGTCCGATTCTTTTGATGGGGCGCCCGTCTCTAATGACGCCTCCCACACAAATTAAGCTAATGCGATGGCACCAGCTGCTTTTCCTCCTTTTCCGGCTTTTTCCGCTCTTTTCTGCCTGCGAACTGCACTTGTGCTCCTGTCAGGCGGCTGCGGATGAGATTGCCGGCCAGCGAGCCTAAGAGAAATGAGCCGAAGCCGAAAACCAACAATCAAAGCGAGTGGGTTCGGGAGGAGAAAAGGGGTCGAGTGGGGTGCACTGAAAAAAAGTTACCTTTTAAACAATAGGTTCGGGAATTGTATTTTAAAAAAATTAATTATATTTTAATACGTTTTACATTTTTTAATTGGTCTAAATTTTTAAGGCAAAGAGTACAAAAACATATTTTACTTATAAAAAAAACTCAAAAAAAGGTAAAAAGGTAATATTGAATGTGTCAAAACAAATTAAATCTTTAATTAAAATAAAAATCTTAAACTTTTACCAATTAACTTAAATATTATAATTTGAAACACACTGTGTTATGCCAATGATCTTCTGAATATATACACAGTTAATTAAAATTTAAAATTATAAAATTAAAAAAATAACCACTTTGTTTATAGTTTATGAAAAAAATTCAAAGATATATATCAAATAAAATTATAAATTCCTTTGCCTTTAATTTATTTACCATGTTAATGTTTTAAAAAAATAAAAAAAATCATGTGCTAAATGTATACACTTCAAGAAGTTATTAACTTTAAAGAAAGTAATGCTCTGTGATATCAAAAGCTCTGTTTCAATAAGTTTTTGTTAGCTTTTTAGTTGTAAGTGTACAGATACTAAGCCAAAGGAGGACTGAGTCTCCTAATATGTCCGTTCTGTCGAGGTCTAGGGGATCCTACGGCCGGGACCGTTCATTTCGTGTCGTTTGGTTCTTGTCGTTGTCGTTTGTCCCTCATTTTGACACGATAACGCGCACGGTTCCTGTCCCAGGCCCCGTCCCCGGAACCTCCCGCCCCCCCTGCCGCTGTCACTGCCCTTGCACCACCAACCTACACCACCCCGCACCACCCCGCACCACCCTGCACCACCAGCACTTTCCTGACCCAACCATCTTTGGCATTGCGCTGGCGCTCGACATCTCATAAAGTACATGACAGGACATTAGAAAACACAAGAGCACCAGCGAAGCCGACGCCTCCACATGAGGAGCAGGAACATGAAATGGGGGCGGAGGGGGAGGGGCAGAGGGAGGGGGCGTGGTCCATGCAAATTTTGCACCACCAGCGTCGTCGTCTCGTCATCATCTGCATTTGGAAAGCGAGGCGGGCGAACGTGAACGTTTGTCGTAAACATGAAATGGGTTTATATCGTTGCTAAAATTATTTGACATTTCTTGGACTTTGTGCATTTTTACGAGCACCAGTTGACATTGTTGAGGCAGCCGGCTGGGGCTGCCAGCCCCTCGTTTCGGGGGGCGCCTTCTCAAGCCATCAGTTTAGATGTTGGCCTCGTGCCTTTCTGGAGCAACAGAAGTCATCAAGTGGGGAATACGCTAAAGGAGAGCATGGACAAACTAGCAGGCTGTAAAATATTCCCCGCAAAGTGTGAAATTAACAATTGATGTGAGTTCTAAATGAGGTCTTATTTGAGGTAATATTATGGAGGCATAAAAAGTAGTATATTTTAATATACTTTGTATTTTTGATATTTTAAATATATTTTGAAGATATTTTAAGGAATATTATAATAACTTTTACTTACCTGAAATAATTTATAATGCCTTAAGATCATTAATTCATTTTTTAAGAGCATCTGAGATTCGTTATTATGGGCTTTTTCGCCCTTACTCTTGTTTGTTTGTTCATTTGAGTTATTGTTTGGAAGCTTGGCGTTTGTTTTGACATGGACGTGGACACGCCGGACGAAAGGGGGTCTATGGGGTATATTCGAGGAGCAAAAAGAGCTAAAAACGTGGGCGTGACATTTTCCGGCTGCTTTGCTCTGTCTCTGTCTTTTTCTCTTTCTCTAACTCTTCCTCTGACTCAAACCCAAACTCAGACTCAGGCACTGGGTTCTCTGAGTCTGGCAGACGTTGACAAGAAAACGCCATTTTCTGATTGAATGTCACACAAAGGCATCGCACACACACACACACACACTCACAGTTAGAAAGGGGGGGTTCAAGACTGGGCAATGTCGTCTTGTTTGGAAGGGGGGATAAAGGGGGTCACTTGGCTTATCAACATGCACACGAAAATGGCCAAAAGGGCAGGCCAAGTCAGCCAATCGCAAAACGCAGCTGCTGCATCAGGGCAAAAAACACCAAAAGTACAAAAACTAGTGGGTTTCCAGGGGGGTTCTTGGTGAAAGGGGTTTTTAGGGGCGGAGAAGGAGGCTTGCTTTTGGTAAAGAGGACGACTTTGTAGCCCGGAGCAACTGCAACAACAAACGGCGACGCCACTTTGGACATGCGCGCGCGCCCAATCTTGCATGCAAATGTTACTTCCCCGGCAGCCGCCCCCCTTCGTACCCCACCCCTGTGCAACACCCGCCCTCCCAGCCGATGGGTAGGTGGTGCAGAATGTTTGCGTGGCACGCAACATGCAAACATTTTTGAGTTAACTTTGGCTCCACTCCTGCCCCTTTACGCAAAACCCTATACTACGCACTTTTGACTCTTGATAGTGTTAAATGCCACACACACTGCAGCAGCAACAGCAACAGCAACATCGGACTTGCAACAGCAACACAGGCAACAATGCAGCGCATGTCAAGCGGCAATGCCAAAACAAGCGAAATTTCTTTTTAGGCACGTCGCGTCGGCGACTGCAACTCGGAATCTTGGATGGAAATGGACGTGGAAGTGGATGTGGATGTGGATGGGGATGTGGGGCAAACGGAGGGAGATATGAGTGCAGAGTTATTGGGGGAGAAATGCTCGAGTGGGTGGGCGGTCCTCTGGGTGGTGCCGTGGGTGGGCGGTGGCGCCTGTGGATGTGGAAGGAGGCAGAAATGAAAGCAACTTCAAGTAGAACTCGCTGAAGGGCGACCAAATATTTTTCTTGATTTGATATTTATACAAAAGAAAACAAAATAGTTCAAAGTAAATGGAATTTTTTTAAACAGCTCATATTTTTCCAAATACAATTTTTTTTAATATTTGGACTTACTTAATTGCATATCCAATTTATAATTTTATTTTATCTTTTCGGAGTTTTGGAAATGTAACCTATGTTAAATCCTTAATTTTAATTTAAAAAACAAAGCAAATTCAATATTTCGATTAGCTCATAACAAAATTCCCAACCGTTTGCCGTTCAAACTTAGAAACTTAATTTTTTGAGATTTTTTGCAAAAAAAACCCGAAAGTGATGTGGATCGTTAGCGTACGTTATTAGCTGGACAAAAAAGTCAGTCCTTTAGCTGGGGCACCAATTTTAACAAAATTATGATGAAAAACTGAGACAAAATGTCTGTTTTTGCACTTAATAAAACTTGATGTAAAATTCAAAAATGTTCCAAATAGACTAACTAAGATACTAAATTAGTGAAGTATCAGCAAAATGTTTTTTCTACATATTTGATTTACAAAATGTTAACTGAAGTGGACTAAAAAGAGTGATTGAACAAATCCCTGCTTTAATTATCCACTTCAGGTGGCCAATTCGGCAATTAAAGGTTAATGAAGAAGCGCCTTTTAATTTGTCACTCGGCTGTCGCTCTGCCAAAATTCGAATTGGGGCCAAGGCAGAGCTTAATTCTCGGCGCAGAGTCCAACAGAAATAATTATTAATTTAACAAACGTCGCATGTTGCACAAAATAATTGACAAATTTTCATATTTAATTGAAGAGCGGAGCGCAGCTGCTGTGTCACTGGTCGATTGTTGTTGCCATTTTGTCTGTCACCAGGGGCTGAAATTCATAAACCATGCGACGTGTCGGTGTGTCGGTCGGGCTCCACATGCATCTCATATATTCACGCACACAGCTGCATGTGAAATGTCAGGCGGAAGAGTCGGGAAAGTCGGGAATGTGGGGAAATCGGGAAATTCGGGAGTGGACACCACCGAACGACCGAAGGAGCACTGCTCTTTGCGGGTAAAAATTGCGAAATTAAGCTGAAAAAATGTTAAAACGCTGACGTCTGATTTGCAAGCAGCGAAATCCCCATTTCAATCCCAATCGCCGGCAAATGCAACATTATTATGCATTATTATTATTCGGCATGGCCCGATAATGCGGCTGCAAATGAAATGCACACACATAAACACGCTGGCGAATAAATAAAAATTGAAAAATTATGTACATTATATTAAAAAGCCAAATAAACGACAAGCGGAAGCGCAGCCATTTAAGTGGAAGTTAACATCCGTCCGACAGAGCCAGCCAGCCATCCAGCCAACCAGTCATCCAATCCCATCCAATGCGATCTGATCCGCCCACATCCACATCCCACACCCACTCTCATTCCATTCCGGCTCATCCTTTGTTTAAAATAAAATAAAATTGCATATTATTTGCGTATCGGACATTTCAGTTGTCATTTCATTGTCGTGTTTGTTGCTGTTAATGCAAAAATAAAAAGCCCCCACTCTCCCACTCCCTGGTTTTTGAGGACTCCATTGCAATTGAACCACCTAGCCAACCACATGCGCATCGGTGGTGGAGTCCCGTGTCCTGTGTCAATTTCATGCCACATCGCAGCCTTTTCTCTAATGCAACCAGCCAGATTATTCTCTGCATTCCCCCGCCCGTCGGACAACTAACATTTTAATAGCGCTCATGATTTCCGAAAATTGAAAATAAATTAGTTGTATATCATTTTCGGTCAGTTGTGCGACTTTCCCATTCCAGCTGCCTCCAAACGTTTGCATAATTAAACTTTAGCGTATATCCTGTCCCCAAATTGACATTTCGAGAACTCCAAATGTCCACCGAATGTTGGCCGAAAAAGTTGGTTCCATGCAATTAGCCCCTTGCTTTTATACACTATCTTATTTAAAAGTATTTATTCTCTTAGCTTATAGAAAATCATTGAGTTGTCATGTTTGAATGTGGATATAAATAAATAGTTATTTTATAAATTTTTTTTACAAATATTTTAAATTTGTTCATAGAAATATTTTAATAGTTATATTAATATTTTTAATTATGTTTGAATGTGGAATAAATGAATAGTTACTTTTTTAAATTGTTTTTATGATTTACAAATATTTCAAATTTGTTAATAGAAATATTTTAATAGTTATATTAATATTTGTAAAAGTTAAATGGCCCGACTAGATGAACCTTCCATCTAATTTTCACTTGTCACAGCTATAATTACAGCTACTCTTACCAAAAAACCCCTAGAAAAATGCCCTCTCGGCAAACCGGGAACTGTGGACTTGTCCGCTGCCTAATTTGCAACGCATATTTAAATAATTTTCAATTCGATAAGCAGACTTTTTTAACTTGAGCTGTCAGTTAGCGTTAAAACGCCATTTTGTTTGGCTGCCCCTCGTCCCCCGACCCCGTGAAATCCTCAAAAGCGACCAGATAAATGCCGAGGAGTGCTAAATTATTGTCAATTCAGTTTTTAATTTGTGCAGTTTGTTGGAATTTTCGCAAATAAATGCAAAAGTCAATAAGTTGCTGGTGGTAAATTTAATTGACTGGTGCATTGGCAACTCGGTTCGGTGGGCCTCCTTCCACCCGAAAAATGGCGGGCTCTTCAAATTGTCAATTAAGTTTTATTTAATGCCATTTGCCAGTCGTGCCGCTTTTTGAGGTTATGTACGGCCCTTGAAAGTATGCAATACTAATTGTAATTGCGTTCGCCGGCGGCCATTTTGAAAAGCGACGGAAGAATAGGTGGAAAAGGCATCTCTGTGAAATTTGTGCAATTTTCACTAATTAAAAATTAGCGTACCAGCCAGAAATCCGCTTTCTCGGCCACCTGGCCTAAGTGCTCAAGAGGCCGATGTTCAATTTTAATTAAACCCGCAGCCGGCTAATTAGAAATTGCGAGTAGGCCGAAACTTTGGCCGCAAACAGATGCCCAAGAAAGCCCAGCCCAGAAAGTAAGATCCCGAAAAGCCCAATAAACAAATTCCCTGACATGTTTAACACTTTCCGCTGGCAGAGCCAGGATACACAAAAATTAAGGACCATCTCTGGCCTTTGTCAGTGGCATCCTGGCATCGCGCAGGAGAAGGGGAAGGGGAAGGGGAAAGGGGCTTCCCCCCCTGCTAACAAAAGGGGAAAACTTTTGTGTAAATTTCATTTCGTTTGGCGATTAGTGTCGCCTCTCTGGGCGGGTTTTCATTGTTGAAATTGTTATGCGACCATTAAGACATTTTATAATTCTTTATGGCATCGGTCGCCCCCCGAAAAACACAAAGTGAAAATTCTACTAATGGCGAAATGAAAGAGCCACCGCGGGTGGTGCAAAGGATGTTCGCGGAAATTAGCATTGAGTGGCAAGGATATTCCCCATTGTCTTCCTTATCGGAGTGCCCAATATACATAAACCGATAATTCGCAGCTTCCTGAGCCGCATATCAATATATCAAGGAAGTCAGGGCAAAAAGTTTCATTTACACGAAGAGAAATTCAGTTTTATTCGTTTTCTTATCGATGGCAATATGCTGAGCTGTTTCGCTTTTGAAAGAAAATTTAAATATTGTATAAGTTCCTTAAAGTTTTCCATTGGTATGAGAACATTTAACATGAAGAATAATATAATCATATTGAAGCGGAATGGAAATTAAAAGTATACTCATACCAAATTGAAATAAAATATAAGAAGTTTGGAAAAACTTTTAAAAAATCAATTGAAATTTTTAGATGTATTTAAAGAAACTCGTGAAATAAATACTTAAATTTCTGTTTTTGTATTTTCAATAAAATTTCAATGAATATTATATTCGAATTCAATGGGATCTACAATAAAAAAATTTCTTAAAGAAGTGATATATTTAGTAACCCAAATTTCTTTGCCATGTATTGAGGTATATTCGAAAGTCTTGTAACACGCATTCACAACTCAATTATCGCACACTCACACACACGCACTCAAAGGACGGTGAGGGGGTGGGGGAAAGTCAACCCCTTTCTCCGTCTGCTGGTGGTGAGCTTGATTTACGACACCCAGGCGGCGTCACCTGAGATTAAAAAAGTAAAAAGCCCGTCGAAAGTGGAAAAAAGGAGCAGCCAAATGGCAAGGGAAGAAAGGGAAGAAAGGGCGAAAGGAAACGCCGGAGAAATAAAGGCATTAAAATCACTGACAGCCAAAAGGATTGTGCCGCAATCACACACAGATACACACTCACACAGCCACCTTCTGGAGCGTCAAAAAGGGCAACATCATTGGCACCATATGTTGCGTAATTTGTGTTATTGCCTCACCAATATGCATACGTGTGTGTAGTTGTGCGAGTATTGCGCACATTCTTTTAACCCTTAACCCTTATATACCGACCCCCTCACCTTTTGCGGTTGCCCTTTTTGAAATCGATATTTAGTTTTTAATTTTAATTCCAATTGCCGCATAAAATATGGCACTGCACTTCATTTTAATTGAATTCGCACACACACACTCAATCGTGGATCTGTGCACCTGTGTGTTTGTGAGGGCGTGACAAGGCGCGAACACACACCTACCCACCTGCATATATAAATTACCTCATCGCCGATAATTGCAGGCCATCAATCTTGAGCACATCACACAGGAAAATTGTCAACGCGCGCAAAAAGTCATCAGACATGAGCACTTTTCCAGCTTAATGGCCAAAGGAGTTGTTGTTGCACCTATGTGGCTTTTCGCGGGGCGCGGGGGGTGGCGGTTAGGAGGATGGGAAGGCGAGACAGTGCCCATATAGGTGGGCTTCATTAGGACACCACATACCTGCGGCACCTCTGGGTGGCAACACTCGACAGCAAGGTATTTGCAACAGAATCCGGTTATAATACATAATATTTTTTAACTCTTATCAAAACTTTTTCAAGCATAACTTCTTTATATTTTAAATATAATTTATCTTGCTAAATATTCTGAGATTTTAGATGTTCTCCTTATAAATCTTATCTTTATTTTTTAAGTTCTGGCGACAATCAAAATATTTCCATTTGAATTTAACAATTGGAAACATTATTATAAATTAGTTTTTACTGTTTAACTTTATTCCAGTAGCTTTTTCTACCTTTTTAGTGTCGTTTATAGAATACAACTTAAATATTATAAATATATTTTATCTTGCTAAATATCCAGAGATTTTAGAGAACCTCTTATAAAGCTTATCTCTACTTTTTAAGTTCAGAAGACAATCAATATATTTTCTTTTGAATTTAACAATTGGAAAACTTATTATAAATTATTATGTATTATTGAGCTTTATTCCAGTAGCTTTTTATATTATTTATACAATGAATATGCAATGGAATTTAAAAAACTAAAATTCGAATTTAACAATAGGTAATTTGAAAATTATTTAAATTTAATTCGTCAAATTGTGAGATTATTTTCCATACTTGAATATATTTCAAAAGACTAAGTTTGCTGCCCACTGTAATTGCTAGTGTGTTTTCTGTTGGGTAATTTCATAATACACAGTCTTAAAAGGCTCGCGAGAACAGTAGAACAGACATTGGGGATAGAAAAACCCCCCTGAAGGACTCTATATAGTTGTTGGTTCAACTGTAAGGGAATCGTTATTAGTCGCTGTGCTCCTTGGCCAGCAGCGTCGGTTGACAGGCGCTATGTCTTGGCCCGCAGCTGCCTTGGACTGGCAATTACTCGTCTCTGAAATCTTATCACGCATCCCCCAGCCATTCACTCGGCCACCCACCCATCCAACCCATCCTGCCACCCACTCACGCACATCATTAACAAGGCAGCTCCGTTGGCCAAATTACTCATTAGAAAATGTTGCCAACATCTGGGTGGGTGGCACATGCTCATCCGCGCACAAACGAAGGCCACCAGCCACGACTAACAGTAAACACTAGCTATATGGTCGCTTGATCCCAGAAATCCAGGACGGGGAGGGGGCGACTCTAATCAGAGGAAGGCAACTTGACGACGGCAGCGCAGACTGCGCCAAAAGTCAAATTTTCTAGATTGCAATAAATCAAATAGCAATTACACGAAATTAGGCATGTTTTCTCAATTTTGCACACACACACTGAAGTAAGGGAAATGGGAGGTGGTTCGAAGGCAAGGAAGGCAGCTAGTGGGTGACTCTGGGTGTATGTGGGTAGAGTCCCGGGCTGAATCCTCAGCCCACATGGAGCATTAATTGCAGCAGCTGGGGCCACGGCTACGTCGAAATGGCAGAGTGTGCGAAATTGGTAAAAGGGTTCAAAGCCGGCAACTTGAACTTGTCTGGCGCGTTGGATTCTGAAAATTCTGAACCACCGAAATTGGAAGTGGAGGTGGTTAGAGGTGGCGGTGGTGTGGGGGCGGCAGCATATGCGCCAGCTTTCTAATTATGTAAACTTGGCCCATGTTGCTGCGATGTTGCGACGTTGCTGATGCCGCTGCTGCAGCTGCAACATTGAAAACGCCGCTGGGGGACAACGGCGACGACAGGCGGACAACACACCATAACATACTATATAACATGCACCAGGAGATGCTCATCCCGACTCCAGTGGTTCTCCCCTCTCGATTCGGATCCAGTGATTCCTGTTCCCATTCGAAAGCGATCCGCTGGCCGGCGGAGTGCGTGCTTCGAGCATATTTATCTTATGGCTGCAACGCTTTGGATTTTTATTACAAATCAATTGAAGCATCATTAGCATAATTTATACAAAGCGTTCGCTTAATGAACCTGGCTGATCTCCGGTTCCCGCCCTAGAACGGTCTGGAAATCTGTTAAATGGGTTCGGTGAGAAACGAATGCACAGGGCAGAAAGTTGCTCAGAATCTGATTAATTCAGTCTTTTAAATGTTTATCGTAATAGTTGGTTTTATGATATTTCATATAGTAAGTATATAAAGGAAGATATACTATAAATTCAAAACAAAACCATGAAAATCAGACCACAATGATTTCTTTCAATATAAAGTATGAGTTAAAATCATCATTGTAATCTCTTCCTACGAAATTTTTAATTGAAAATTGTGCACAAATAAGAAAAAAAGGAATCATTTATTATTCACAATTTCTTAATGTTTAAAAATTACCAACTTCATAAAAATCTTTCCATCTTCTTTATAGTATTCTACATTCACACAAAACGATTTTGAATCTTCATTATCAGATACTACAAAAACAGAACTAAATGGAATGTATAATATATCGAACTAGGAGACCTTTTCAGAAACCATAGGTAAAAATGATATAAAAAAGGAAAGGGAACTATCAAGTAGATCTGTCACAGATAAATACCTCTGTCCTATGTGATACTATCAATCCCAACAGCCACTTTGAATGTCGATTTTTTCTCTGTGCTTGATCTGGTTAGCTGAACCAGGGTCTCGGCTCTCAGCTCTTGGGTCTCTGATCGCCGCCTAATCACGATCATCAGTCAAACGGCAAATCCGCCGCTCCAGCAATCCACCAATCCAGTGATCCAAACGATCCAGCTCACTAGCGCTCCATTTGGCGCCCTGACACTTTGGCTCGCCTGTCTCGGAGTCGCGGATGCCAGTCTTCCTGGCCCGCGGTTTCAATGCCCAAGCCCAAAATAGTCGCCTGGGATCGGTGGCAGTGGCAGCGCGTATCGCGAACGGCGATCGGTCACGTAGCTGGAGGTTGGAGTTGGGGGTAGGTAGGTGACGGAGGTACCGGTACTGGGTACTGGGTACTCGGTACCCACTACCACTGGAGAACTGGAGGTGCCAGTGGCTCAGATCCGTGGCCAAATGTAGCGCCAATTGCTACGCATTTGCGAGCAGCGAGGCGCCTATAACAAATGCCAATCGTGTCGTGGACGACGCCAGCGATATTTAATTGTTTCTGCGGCGACAACTTATCGGGGAATTCCGATCGGAATTTTTAATTTCAGCAAGGTCTGCAGTCCGCTGGATTCGCCAGTCGCCCCAACCCCATCCTCCAATCCTCCAATTCCATGATGAGTGTCACTGCAGAATGCTGAATGCATAAGAGGCGGCGATGTTGCTGCTGTGCCTGCAATATTGCTACCGCTGCTTTATGCAAATATGAGAGACGGACAAAGAGTGAGAAGGCCGGGCTTCTGAAAAGTTGGCCAACTGTAATTACCGGACCTCCCCCCGCCCCCCCAATCGCCCCTCCCCTGACAACTTTTTCACACCTGTTCAAACAAGTTAATTAACAGCTCGCAAAACTACTTATTAAAACTAAAAAAAATAGAATAAAAAACAGCGGGAGAGAGAGAAGAAAAGGCAACAACAGACGAGCAGAAGCCTATGGGAAAGTTTCTAATTAAATGATTGTCATCTCGACTGCGCAGTGGACAAATGGACGCTGACCACCGAGGAGCTATGTATTTCCGAGCTGGACGCTCGAAGAGTCGGGAGCCGGTGGCTAAAACTCCGAGATTGTAGTACAAACTTTTGTCATTATGCAGGCAGAATGCGCGAAACAAAACAAACAAAAAGGTAGCACAAACGAAAAAAAATGGAAAACACAGTAGACGACCAGCTGAAATTATTAGCAAAGATGAGGGGCAGATGGTCAGCGGTCCAGGTTTTGTGAAATCTGAACACAGAAAGAAATGTTGGGATTATTATTATATTAAAACACAATACAGAATCAAAACTGTAGGTATTAACTCACAAATGAATTTAATACATGTTAATTGGATCTTTTAACAATAATATTTATTTAATAGAAAATGATCTCGCAACAAAAAGAAACAGCAAAAAAACCGTTAACACTATCGATATTATCGATGGTTTAGAAATATAGGAAACATCGATGGTTGGGGACACAAACGATACTATCGCTCAGAAAAATAATTCCATTTTACATGTACATTTTGGTATTTTTAAAGAAAATAGAAGTATTTTAAAGTACATATTTTAAAAAACGGCGGTATTTCCATTGTTAAGGCTCAACATTGAATTTGGTTTGACTTTAATCGCAGTAAAATTGATATCGTTGTTTTCCCCATACGTTTTATGATCCAAGCATAAATTTTTAATTATTATTTTATCATTATTTTCCTTAATTTTTGTAATTTGTTTTTTATTTGCATAAATTTCCGATACTATCGATAATATCGATAGTGACCACCATCGATAGCCAAAAACATCGTTAGTGTACACTATCGATTTTTTTTTACCAACCCTACAGGAACAACTTTGATTGTTATTAACAGGGGTCTCATAGAAACCTCTTCCATAACTAAAATGATCAAATTATTTTCCAGTGCACTCAGCCGTCCGGCAATGAGGTCATCAGCAGCATCAGCCCATATATCATCTGCAATAAAGCGATTTCCCCAACTCCCCCACGAAAACCCATAATATCCACTCCAAAACAGAGTGTGAAAAAAACAACGGATGGTTGAAAAAAGGCGACTTTGCCTTGGTGGTTGGCCACCAAATTGGCGACAAAAAATTAACGGATTTTTTGTTTTGTTTTGTTTTGGCTTTGGTGCCGTGTGTTTGCCATTCAATTAATATAACTAATGAAAAAGCAGCTAACTTTGGCCAGGCGACTGGCAACTGCCAGACGAACTGCGTCTCAATTAAGCCGAATCTCTCGGATCTGCCGTGTAATGAAGTTGCTCAACGGCACCGGTGGACTGGACGGTGTTTCTGCTGCTCTTTAAGGATTGCCAATTTATGATGGAGCCGAGTGTGTGTGTGGGGGAAAAAATGTCAATCTTGTAGATGTAGATTAGCCAGCCCCAGCTGGGAGCCTTGACCACTTGGCTTGATTGGAACACGCCGCAAATGCCTCACGAAAAATAACTAAATGTCAACTTAATTCTGTAGTCTTGTAGGTTGATCATAAAATATCGTGTAAAAATGTGTTTCTTGAAGATGATTTTTTGACCCAGGCCTTTCAGTTTGATCAGCTACTGAAATTTAAATTCGAATAATGGGTATTTTAAATGAATTAAAAGTAAAACCAACTTAATTAAAATTTTAAAGAACTCTTCACATTTTTAAAATATAATAAAAATTATTTTTTAAAAGTTTATTCCATACTAATAACATTTAAAAAATTTAAAAACAGCTTCCCAATTTCCTTATCAAGACAGTTGACCTCTAACTATTTGTCTGGCCATTTTCCTTATTGAATCCCGCTACTGCGCTTGGGCTTATGTAAATTTCCCAAGCCCGGAGTTCACTTTCTTTTCATTAGGATAAAAGCGGAGACCAGGAAATCGATGCATTTCGAATGGACTTGGCGGCGACTTCATTAAGCGGCCGTTCAATTGCAG
Source organism: Drosophila pseudotakahashii (assembly GCA_035046095.1). NCBI lineage: Eukaryota > Metazoa > Arthropoda > Insecta > Diptera > Drosophilidae > Drosophila > Drosophila pseudotakahashii. Next base: position 303,112 of record JAWNOE010000139.1, on the reverse strand, counting down.
TTTGCGTGCTGCAAAAGCGAAACTTTTCCCTCCCCTCGAGTGGGCGGATTGGTTGGTTCGATTTCATTTGGTCAGGATTCCAGGAGGGGGCCGAAATCGAGAAAAACAAGCGGCGGCGAGTCCCAAAAAAAAGGGTTAAAAAAGCAATAAATAAAACAAGTGGCAGCCACGGCGACAGCAACGATATTTGGTGAGTTAGGAGAGTTTGGACTTCGGAAGGGGGGGCGATTCTGCGAACCCTGTGACAGGCAAATCGCCAAACGAATACCGTGGGGATGCTAGCTTTCCATAAAACCCCCGCCCCCACCCCTCGTGTGTGTGGCATTTTCATTTTGTAAATTTGTTTTTCTTGTTCCGTTTGGCTTCATTTCCGTTTCCGCCGCCAGTCTTCTCGTTTTCCATTTGCCAGAAAGTGAATGTCCTTCCACCGAAGGATGCCAGGCTATTCCCCACCCAGTCCCACCCATCACTCGCTGTCGATAAGAAAGTGCGTGTGAAAAGGGTTCCTTCGTGGCTGCATAAATTTGAATTATAATATTGCAATCCTGCGAAGCAGCATCCGGACTGGTCAGGAATCCGTAGTAAGGAGTCAGGAGTCCCGACTCCTTGCTGGTTGCAATTTGTGTGCGGAATATGTTCCGGCATATATTATGGAGATTTCCCCCGATCGCCCGACTTCTGCCGATGCATGATATACTCACATATCCGAGTGGGGATTTGCCTAAATCAAAAGTGCGTGCTCTTGAATTTATCAAAGGTGGACGGGCCAGCCAAGGATTCATCCTGGCTCCTTTTGGATTTGTTTTTTTTTTGGTTTGTTTGCCCGTCTGCGGTTGCGGCCTTGTTTGTTTGGCAAGCGCCGTGATTTATGGCTCAAAGTTTTCGCAGCGCGTGCCAAGTCCCCGGATTAGGAAAACTGCCCTGGAAAGCGGCCATTAGAATCCGCACAATTTGCTACTCCCGTCAAAAAAAAAACAAAAAACTATGCTTAGAACTTGGAAAAGTGCAAAACATGACACTTGGCGTTTATGTTAATCACCTGCCCGAAAGCCCGAGCAGCTGCAGCCCATCTCCTCCACCTCCTCCACCTTCTCCTCCTGCGCTTTCCGAATCCCATGTTCTACAGCCATGTTGACAATGACAAATACGCACACGAGTCCGCAAACCATGTCCCACTTACATATACATATTCATACGTATATCGCATCCAGGAGACACATTTGCACTTTTTGGCTAGCAGGAAAAGTGCAGCTAATGAGTTGGATTGAACATCGCTCGGGAACTCATTAAACCAGCCGGTTGTAGCCGAGGAGCTGCTAGCTGCGAGATAATGATGAATTTCCATAAGTCGCCGCAACAGAACGCAACTCGCCCATTAATCTTGGCCAGGGAGACATGGGATGGGATCGGCTGGGTTATGTGGCATAGTGTGTCTGGGCTGCTTCTCCTTGACTTTACTCTATGTTGTTGTGGCCTCGGAGGATGAGGATGAGGTTGAGGCTGCCCGCTGTTGTGTTGACATGCGTATGCGTTGTTAATTGCGAAAAAAAGGATTACCAGCAGACGGCGACTCCAACTCGGGGGATTACATGTCAGCGTTTAGAAAGTTTAATTTTGCCAATAGCTCTTGAGATTTGCATACGAGATGCGAATGAATGCCGTCTGCGATTGGCCAGTGGGAAAATCATTCGACGAGTGGGGAAAATTTAGCTTTAACATAGAGAAGGAAATTATAGGGAATTTTAAGAGCCCAATACAACTAATCTTAAGTATTAAATAAACATTTCAGAGTGTTAGTTCCTACTTTCATGTTAGGTAGTACCATCTTCAAATCGATTATAACAATGGCCGACTTTTGCCAGATGGAGGAAATGTGACCTTTGGAGAGCCATCACCCTCGCCCTGAGTTTGCCTTTAATTAGTGCCAATATGAATGGGATTATCGCCCAGTTCCCAGCGACCTTTACCGATCAACCCCGGACTGTCTCGCACTGCAACCCACATAATCCGCTTCATATTGGCCACAACGAATGTAATCAGGTTTCGGGTAACCCCAGCCGATTCCATCGATAACACTCGAACGGTCTTCTGTTCTAATCCCCTGTTCCCCTTCCAACTTCTCCTCGGTTTAAATTTCCTCGATGCCGGCGAACGAAAAACCTTTTTCCAGATAGACAGTCTGACACTCGGGAGCAGAGTACAATACAATGCAGCACGCCCAGCGATAATTAGTAGACATGCCCATTTAGAGGTTGCCCTTTTTGGCAGAGTACTGGAAAGGAAAGAAGGGTGGAGGGTTCGGGAGAACATACAGACTCGTAGCATAAGGACTACGATGACCATTTCGGTCACGACATAAATCGTGCGTCGGAGCGTCGTTTGCAATTAGCAGCGTTACGTTGTCGAACTCTTAATCAAAAGTATTGAGACCCAAACACTCTGGTTCCTTTATGGCCAAAACCCACACACCCACACTCACACAATTGCGGAACGGCAACAACAAACATGCGGATGTCCTCTGACACTTCCTGTTTTTCTTATTCACTGATTTTTATTCGCTGTTTGAGGATACGCAAATGACCCATTTGGGGGATGTTATTACAACACCAACGGCGACGAAGTCGTTGATGTTGCTCCTTACCATCCCCCCGCCCCCACAGCCTGCCACGCCCACTTTGCCACCACTTCCCCCCTTTTGGAGGCCATTGAGCTTGAGTTTTGGGCTTGGCATAACGGCACATGCCAAATGGGCACATAAAAAGGATAAAGAAATTATTTTCACATTGAATCCAAGTTCCTTTTGGCATCGGATAAGAAAGAGAAGGGACTAGAGATAATGGAAAGAGAGGACTATGGAAGAGGGATCTCTGCTAAATCCATTTATGTAATTTTTACAGCAACTTCCCAGCGGTTTTCTGGCGCCAGAAAACATTTTTTTAATACAGTGAAAACAAGATTTGTTTTTATAAAAATATTAAAAAAAAAAAAAATAATAAGAATGGTTTGAGATAATTTTGGGTATTAAAAAGTCTTTATTTTCTTCGATAATATTATAAAGTAAAAGTATATGATTTTTAATGAGTACATAAATATATTATTATACTTAAAAAAACATGCATTCAATTTTAAATACTTTAATGCGCTTTCAATAGACGATTCTATCATTTTTAGCTTTTATTCCTGTTCCACAGCTTTCTTTATATTGCGGGCCCTTAATATTCTTTAATAGTTGGTTTGGCGCTGCTGATGCTGTTGTTATAATGTTTATTGTTGTTGTGGCATTGTTGCGGTCGGAGGTTGCGCATACGCCACGTGGCGCCACAGCGAAGTCAATGCGAAAAATTGCAACGCGTGCCAATAATTAAGTCGTCTTCGTCAACAGTCTTCGAACGGGGTCTGCGAAATCAGAGGAACCCAGAAGGGATTCAACCCTTCTCTTTACAGCAGGGCATCAAATTGCAGCCTGGCTGCAGTTGGTGTCCTTTTGTTAGATGACAGCCAACAACAACAACAACAGCAAGAACCAGAACAACGGCAAACGACCAGGTTATTCACAGAGTGTCCTTCTGGCCATTGTGAATTTACTGGCATTGTTGTGGGTGAGGTTGTTTGCGTTAAATTTTTGGATACGCCCTTTGTTGTTGCCTGCGCTTTTGTCTGGGGCATTCTAAAAATTAAATGCACAAAAGGCGGATTTTATTTCATCAACAAAACGGGAAACGGCAGCTTCTGTTGTTTGTTAAAGCATTCGCCCACGCAACAGCAACAATGGAAAGCAGCGACAACAACAAGGAGCGGCAGGAGGAGACATTTTTTTATGCTCAGTGCTCAGTGAGCAGAACCCACCTCTAGCCCATCCTGCAGTCTTCTACACATCCTTTGGTGCACTGTAAAAATATTTATATAATTGTTCAAGACTTTAGAAAAAAATGGAAAGATATTAAAACCCTAAAAAATGGAAAGATATTAAAACCCTAATCACTTCTTTTCAATATTTATTTAAAAGCATAACTCGTTTTGCAATGTTCATTTGAATAACAAAACTACACTCAAAAAAGAATCAATATGAAACGTAGATCGATTTTACATTATGTAATATCAATTTTAACTTGATATGCGGCCAGGTAATTTTGACATGCTCGAAAAGAGTATTTCATGTAAAAACGATATGCGTATTGCATAACCAAATATTTACATGCGCTTATCGATTTTACGGCGTCATGATTTTTTTGGGGTGTACGAGATCTGTGTTATATTTATTATTAATATAGAAATTCTTGGGACTGGTTTTCTAATAATTCGAAAGGGTGAGATAATATTGTGTGTTATTAATAATTATTATTTTATATGTTTAATTAGAACCATAATTTTTCTCAGTGCTCTAGTCTTCCTGCCAGCCGCCAGAGGCAGATCCCAGGACCCTGAGCCTCGGCCTCGGCCTCAGCCTCCGCTCGCAACAACAATTCTAGAAACAGACGTTCCACTCAACGCAGCTGAGCCCGCCGCTCACCCCGCCTCCCCCGCCGACTTTCCATCGACCTTTCACAAAGGTAGAGAGCTGGAAACTGAAAACTGAAAACTGCAAACTGAAAACAGAAAACTGCTGCGCTTTGCATTGTTTTCCTTTCGGACCTTAGTGGCGAGGGGGTTTTCCAGTGGGTTTATTTATTTTTCCTGCCCCTCCCCCCTTCCTTCCCCTCCCTTCCATATCCGCATCTCCAATGAGTGCATTCTCCTTTGTGTCCTGGAGGGGAATTTGAATTCCGTTTGGCTTGGCTTTGGGCAAACATACGCTAAATGTGCCTGGGCCGGTGATAAATCGCTGCTTATGCAATCGAGTGTTGGCAGATTGGCTTGAGTGGCCCAAAGATGCTGCTTGTGGGCCACTTCTTCGAGTATTGAATTTCCGGCACCTGGTACTGCCACTCAATGTACTTACAGTCAAGAAAAAGGTCTATAAATGCGATTGTTCAACAAATAACTTTAATAATAAATTTACTAGTTTAATGAAAGAAATAAGAATATTTCCAATTATTTTTCATATGATTATAACAGATTTTTAATTCAATTCGATATCCTATATTTTCCCCTATTGGATTCCCTATAGCGTATCCCTGAAAGGACTCGTTTCATAACAGTTTCCCTCGTCGCCATCCGAAACTTTCGGCTGCCGGGAGCACTTAAGTAATTGTAACTACTTGCCCTGACTGATATTGCCTATTTCACAAATTATTATGAGGCCCATTTGGAGGCACATTTCCCCCTGCCCACTTTTCCGCCCCTCGGAAAATCCCCAAAGCGTTGCTGATGTTACGCCTGTTGTTTAACGGCTTGATGCCAAAAAACGACGACAACGACGGCTATGAGCCTCATCGCATTCAATTATTTCGGCATTGTGCGGCATCTCGCCGACTTTTTGTCTGTCTGTTATCCAACTGCCAGAAATACAAGGAAAAAACATCCAAACCCTCCAGGCTGAGTGGGTGATTCTGGATTGGGTGGAAGTGGCAGTGGGAGTGGGCGAGAACGAGGGAATGGAAGCCAAAGGTCGAATTGGTGTTCGGTGCGTACGCCGGAGTTTAATCTTATCGGCCAGCTAAGATCGCCTGGCACTCGTAGCCGGGGTCCAGAACTACTTCATTTGACTCTGGAAATCCGCCACTCCCCCCACCGACCGCCTCCTGCGGATATATCTTTTCCCCGTGAGTGCGAGAGCGTATTGCATAATTTCACAATTTTCCATTTGATGCTCGTTTTGCGCCGCCACCGCCGTCGAGATGTTTGTCTAATCAACTGTCATTTGTTTGACGTTTCCCTCAGGGAAGACGACAACGACAACGACTACTCCGAGGAGGATGGGTCTGGGAATCAGACTGGGAATGGGTAAGACTACACGGCGAAAAATGATTGCAAGCCTGCCTAGAAAACTACTTCATAGAGGATGGGTTTCCTCCCATTACTTTTTAGGATAAAGTTATAATTGCAGAAATTCTAAAAATTTCTTAAAAAATTCTGTTATAAAATGGAAAATTAATTAAATCTATACTCTGAATTTCAAAGTTTTCTTAAATTAAGACACTATAATTTTTAAACATTTTTTTTTAAAGATTTCTGAACTGAATTGAAAAAGTTCGAGGAAAAGAAAATTTGTTCCTTTTTTAGATACTAATATAAATATCTGAAGATTACTTCTTACCCTTACTTTGCTTTTTTACAGTGTCTAGCCATGGGATGAGTTTTCCGAGGATGAGTTTACCGGATGAGTCTGAGACCCAAAACGCACCAGGACGCAATGCACAGGTTCGTGGACTTGGGCATCGGCATCGGCACTCTTGTTGATTGCTGCGGGGTGAATAGAACCCCGTGCGGCGGCCTGGGGATGTCGAGGGTTAAAGGGGGTGGCCGCACAAAAAAGTTAAAAGCCGAATGTGTGCCTCTGTCCCCGAACATCCGACCATTTCCATTGCCATTTCCCCCTGTGACAAGTGCCCCCCGCTCCACCATCCGCCATCCACAATCCACAATCCCGTGACAATGACGGCAAAACGTAAACGCAAAGCCAAATGTTGTTTTCAGTGAATTTGATGACTTTTATGTGCGCTGAGACAAGAGATCAGGCGTTTAAGATGGCCACGGGGTTGCCTGGCCCATTCAGTTGTTCGGCAGTTTACTGTTTGTGCCGCTTTTACTGTTGTTTGACGACCGTTTAGATGTGTTTGCCATTGTTCGCCTTGTTCGCTGGCCCGGGCAATTGGCTTAGGGCGCTTAAAATGATTTCTAATTAGCCGGAAGTGGACATAAAAAATAGAGGGAGATGTGGTGGAAGTACTTGTTCACCTGACGGGGTGACAAGAAGCTATTGAAGGGGGCCTTTTATTTGGTACTCATTATAATCGTTTACTTTGACATTGGATAAGAAGATTATTTATAATAAATAGTTACTTAAATTGATCGTAAAATAGTTTGAAAAATATTCTAATTTTTATATTCACTTTTCGAGAATTTACGAAGTGATTCTCAAAAATTATACACCCAAAAAAAAATCGATATGAAACGTAGATCGATTTTACATTATCTAATATCAATTTAAACTTGATATTTTCAATTCGATATGCTCGAAATGAGTATTTCATGTTAAAACGATATGCGTATTGCATAACCAGAAATTTACATGCGCATATCGATTTTACAGCGACATGTTTTTTTCTGTTTAGTAATAATATAGTAAGAGAACATTTTTCTATTAAGAAGTTAGCGATTTCAAGGTCACTTTAAACACAAACATACAATTTATTGATCTCAATCAAATATTAAGTGACAATCCCACACTTGGCTTAATAAATTAAATTTTTGTTGCATTTACATGACGCGCATTTGTCGCTGCTTCTCAGCCCGCTGCTCATTAGTCGGCTGAACGTGATGAGATTTGCGTTTCGGCCCTCGAATCGTGGCACATAAATTCCAATTATGTCAAATGTAATATTTTAATAAACACTTTCGCGAAGGCCGCTACAGAAACGCGGAGAAAGAGAGAGGGAGAGAGCGCAGGAAAAGTGGTAGAGAACCATAAATCTCGGGCCTCTCGACGACGTCAGAACGGGCAAGCGTCGCAATTAATTAACGCCTCATTAAAACCCAACCGACCCAGACTGGCCCGAAAAAAAGATCCAAAGTTTCCCCAGCGAATGTGGGAAAATGCCGGGCCATGGTCTTTGTTTGCCAACCCATTCCGGGCGAATCTCTATCTCTGCTCACCTGCCAGGTGACTGTGCTAACTGGGCAACTGGCATTTGGCAACTGGAAACGGGCAGATCACTGGGTTTTCGCCTGGCCAAAACCCTGGACTTATCGATGGCTCAATCAGTCCGGCTGACTGGCTCACATAATGGCTTGATAAAGAGTTGGCAGGGGGGTTAACTCCCAGTTGTAACATTGAAAATCAGCTCAAATTGCCATTAAGATTTTTCGGCCCGGCAAAGGTAGATAATGCAAAATGAAGTTGTTTTGTTGGCCAGGAACCAGGACAGGATTGGTTCCCGGTGGTTTTCGTTTTGGTTGTGGTGCCTTCAAAGGGTTGCTGTCCCCATTCCCATCCCTCCGGAAAATTCTCGATTCCCAGGGGCGACATTTTGCGTTTTGGTTTATGCGTCAAAGCCAAAGCAAAAGAAGCCGTCATTGTCTTGGGTTTCTTTTCCCATTTCCCATTGCCTTTTCCGCTTCTTGAAGGGTTCGTTTCCCTTTCAGTTTTTTTTTTTTTTATATTTTTCACGATGTATATATAAAAAATTGCATTTTTAATTATCAGCTACGCGCCCGCAGGTTAGAAAACTAATTCCAAAGCAACCCTGAGATGCGAAGAGCTGTCTTTCGGTTCGCATTATGCCAGAGATCTTGGGGAAAACGGGAAGGTATCATCGTCTGGGCTTTGGGGTCGTCTGAGAGGGCGGTCCTTAATGGCGGGTTGCCTTACCTGCCTGCATTGATTTGGCTTGTAGAACATCGGCAATTATTGAACTTTCAACGGGAAAATTTGCATAAAAAGGTGCTCTAATTGAATCCGCCCAGCAAAAGGCTTTCCCTCTCCGCCTGCCGTTTAAAAGGAAAAGCTGGAAAATTACAAAAAAAAAACGGGGAAAATAGAAAAGCTGCTTTCCCCGCCTTCTCGAGGATTCTTGGCTTTGGGTCTGGGCTGCTCCGCCATAATAAGAAATTCAAATAAACCGCGCGCGCTGTCATCTTAAGCTATGCCACGCCTCCGACTGAAGCACGCCCCAAAGTGCCAGCCCCTGCCCAAACCCCCCCCCCCCCCTCCCTTCCCCTCCTCCCTTCGCCAGCATAGCTGGGTTGGCTAAACTCGAGCTTAGCTGCTTCGGCATGACCACACTGAGCGAAATAGTTGCTGGGTTAAACGAGTTCATTATTGGAAAAATAAGATCAAGGAATCTATACTCAAAATATAATATTGGGTCCTGTTTCTGCTTATTACCACAATACTCAAGAAATGGTTTAACTTAATTCTTTTTTTCTTTATTATAAAGCATCAATTTATCGTATTTAAAATGGTAATGCAAATGTTTAAGTGGGTTAAGTGGCTAAGTTAAATTATTTATTAAAATATATTAGAAAAAAGTAAGAATATAAAGCTTATTAAGAGCAAAACTATGTTTTTCTCTTCTGTTAATACTTGTAAAAATATTTATTTTAATTTGATTAAAATTCCTAAATAATTCTAAAAATCATTAAAAATATTTATATAAATAATTTATTGCCTTTGAATCTATTTCCTTTTTAAATAAACCACTATTTTTACTGGCTTTTGTAGTATTTTTTTTTCCGAGTGCAGCCCGCATTGGTCCTGTCTCCTGGCTCCGTTCTCGTTTTCGTCCTGGTTCTGCTACAGCTTCAGCTTCTGGTCCTGCTCTCGTCGTCCTTGCGCACTTTCCAGTCGACAGGATTTCTCAAAGATAAGGGAATTGCTCTGTCAAGTAAAGTGATATATGGTCCGAAAGGACTTCAATTTATACAATTTCTCTTATTTTTTCGCTACTTTTTGCGTTTGCTTTTTTCCCAGACCCCCTTTTTCCACCCCCCTTTCGACCCCCACCCCCCACGTTTACCCATGTTTGTTGCCCTTTTCCCGCAGTGTTGATATTGGGTTCAGCTCGAGGATGGAACGGAATTGGTAAGCTGAATGCTGGATTCTGGAGCCGGAGCTAAACTTCCCCCGAGTTCCCGGCTTTTCGGGGTCTGCTGCGTGCTCGACAAAAATGCGAATTTGCGAGTTTAGTTTATTTTTCTGCTTTTAGACAATTTTCATTTATTTGTTGTTGGTTTCCGGGAGGGAGGTGGGGGGAGGGTAAGGAGGGGGAGGGGTTAAGGAAAAGCAATACGTAAAATGGGAAAATAGGAATTCATGACCTTCGGTGTGTGCTATAATTTAATACACTACGTCCAGCCCGGCAAAAGGATATTTTTTTGCTAACCATTTTCAGCCTCGTAGGAAAATGGAAGTGGATAACGTCTCGATCTTGTAGATTAACTGTGGAAGTGCAGCGATAAAACAAAGCCGAAAAGTCATTAGCTAAAAAGAGTTACTAGACGGGAAAAACTGGTAATTGCTCCTTATAAGGAGGATGGAAATCTTATAACGTGTTATTTTTAAAAATTTTAGAAAAATCCCCCATCACATTTAATACTTTGTTGAATTTAGTATTTTTGCGTAGTCTTGCAGATGGGTTTTTTGTACCTTTTAGCTCCCTAATGGATGTTTACTGAAATCCTCAAAATGACAAACAAATAAAGGCAAGCCGGCAGAAGAAGCCGCTGTCAGTGAGGCCAATAGAACATAAATGGCCCAAATATATATGTACGTATTTTAATTTTAATAAATAAGCAAAATGGCGACTCGCAGATTTATGCGGCTCAGCCGCCGACGCCAATAAATGGAGTAGACGACCATAAAGACTTTTTTCCGCTGTAGGGTTTGGGATATGGAACCAATTTACGAAACGGAGCGTTCCGAACAAATGGACGGGGCGAAAAAAGAGGAAAAAGTCGCGACTCGTCTGCAAATATGAACTTCAAATCGGGCGCAAAAATGAATAGCTGGCTGAGTGAGTGGAACTGAAACCGGGGATCTGAGTCTGAGGCACCCTGGACTTTCAGCACATCCTCGCCGGTTTTGGAGGAAAGGAAAGGATCTGTCAGCTGCAGGCCAACGGGATGCGAGCCTGCAATTGACGGACGCATTGTGCGGCGGACTGTTTTAGGACTCAGCCAACAAAGGCGCCACTGCTTGCGCAACAGGGGACGCTCTGGCACCCTCCACCCCCTTACCCACCACCCACACTCCATCCACACCCAACAGCCACCCACCACCCACCGAACCCACTCCACGAAAAAACCAGCTCGCATTCTGGGGTGGCTCATGCAGAATTTCGGCCAAACCTCAAAAGCATTCGATTGCCTTAAACGCAAAAATAAACCAGTCAGCCAGTAAGGATATGCACTCTGAAAAAAATATTTACAAAACTCTAAATATTTTGTAAAATGCTTAAATAAATTGTAAATAAATTATCAAGAGTATAGTCTTAAAAAATATATATATATTTCGATAACCAAAAACGATAACATAAACGATATACTTTCCAATCAATATTTATGTTGTTTTTAGGAATAGCGATAAAAGACTATGGAGCAGTTTAAAAATTTGCATATATATAAACATTTTAAATACTTTAAAAGTCATTAGAAGTATTATATTCTTATAAAAATACCTTTAAGTTAATTCATATTATTTTCAGAAAATTTAAATTGAGTTTTAGAAATACAAAAAAAATCTGATTATGCATTTTTTCCTAAATCTAAGAGTAATTATTTTTCTCGCAGTGCCAAAGTATTCCAGAATCTATATATATGATGCAAAGGATATTGTCGATGGCGCAGACAACGAATTTGCGTTAAATTATAATTAGAATTTCTTTTTTATAGGCAATCATCTCCTGGTTGTGCGGGTGTGTGTGTGTTTGTGAGTGTGTTTTTGCCTGTTGTGTGGGTGTTGTTTGTCTGCCTGCCTTTGTTGTTGCTGCTGCTGTAATGTGTCCTTGGGGCGTCGTTTAATTGCTTTTACCAATTTGATTTTCAAGTGCCATTAAGCCGGGCACGCCCCACATGCCACGCCCCTCGCCCCCGCCCCCATTTCAAGCGCCTCCGCATGTGGCAGGAAAATGAAAGCGAATCCAACGAGCGAAGTAAGTCTGTATGAGAAGTGAAAGTATCGCGCGTGCCTCAATTAATTGGAAAATGAATGAAGCTCGCCACTGCCGAGCCACACACACCCATTGTCTATTTTCGGGAAAATCTCGAAAAACCGAAATACTGAAATCGGTAAACTGAAAACCGAACACCGAACAGAATGACAGTTGCAGTACAGCAGCCGTGGAACTCGCATTCCTCTAGCCGGCATAATTAATGGCGTATGCTGAGGGCCCAGGGCGGGAAAAATTATTAATTGCCACAACTGGCAACTGTCGCCATGTTTGCCGAACAGCGAACTTTGGCAACCTGACGCTGTCGTCGCGTTGTATTTTCAACTGAAATCCGACAGCCGTCTGGTCTCTGTATTCCGATTTTGAGATTCCCCAATCCTCGAACCCCCATGCCATGTCATAAGTCGTATGCAACACAGCGGCTAATTGTTAGCAGCTTCCTTTTGCCGCTTATTAATAGAAAATTAAAGCAATTATCAGCGCAGGGAAATATGGCAAAGAGATCGACTGGCATGAGTAATTCCACAGCCACATGGGCAACACGCAACATTCGGAATACGAAATGCGAAACACAAATGACAAAAACACTGGCTACAACATCGAGGGGCTGGCATCGCTCCGTTGCATTTCGCATGAAATTAATTACTTTTGGCACTTTTCATTGAGCAAACACATTCTTTTTTCGCTGCTCCTTTGACTGCCCCTCGGCCGCTGCCGCTGCCGCTGCTCTTGTTTCATTCAGCGTCCCGAAATGAAAAATTGTTGTAAGAATTAATTACGCGCCAAACGCAGCAGCAACACCAAAAAAACAAAAACAAAACAAAGCAAAATAAAATAAAATAAAAGAAGTAAAACTACAAGAAGCAAGACCAACTGCAATCAGAAGTCGGGGAGCAAATCATCATTGGTCCGCTTCAAATGCTCGCCGAGCACTCAGGAATTCATTCATTTATCCAGTGGCACATCCATCGATATCCACATCCACCCAGCTCCTTTCTGCACGGAAAAAAATCGGATATTCTCTGTTTGGAATTAAATAGATCAATATGCTAAATAATACCAATATTGCTTGAGGAGTTATTGAGTTATTTATTTTTTAAGAAGTGAAAACAATAGCACACATATATTTAATAATATTTTTAATCGGTAAATATTGTATTTATTGTATTTATTATATAATTTAAAAAAAAAATATATATAAAATGTTACCAAACAACCAATTAAAAAGAGACCCACATCTCAGAAATATATATAAAAAAATCAAACATTTTAAGATTCTTAACTTAATTTTTTGATTTAAAGATCCCGTTTGCAGGTTAAGGGCACTTTTTTTCCGTGCACTCGCCCTCCGATTCTGACCATCTATCCTATCCATCTCAGTGCTCTGGTCGGCATTTTCAATGCCATCTCGAACGCAGGCTAATTAAAGTGGTGTCCACCCACCGAAAGCTCCAGCTCCAACAACTTGGTCAAGAGTCCAGCTCGGCGAAGGTCTGTCCATCTGTCTGTCAGCGCCTGACACTAACCCTGGCCATCGACCATCGACCATCGCACATTGGCAACGGATCTGCCGGATCTGCCTGGATGGAACTGCTGATGGAAGCGGACATGCAGATGGATGTGCCTGTGGATGAGGATGAGGATGAGGACTGGGTGATGGCGAGTGAAGCCTTTCAAGGCGGCACTTTTGTTGCAACTGCTTTCAATTTGCGATTTTTATGCGATTTTTGTTGCTCCTCCGGACATAACAATGCCGATAGGTTGCGCGGTGCCCTACACTTCCTGACCCTCAAAAATTGAGCATTGGTTTTCATTCATATAATACTACAAAGTTGAAAAATATTTAAGTTTTTCGTGATCTTAGTCAGAGATAATATATTTTTTATTTATTAAACTTTGAATATTTCAGTTTATTAATTAGCAATAATCAAATATTAAATAAAAATATATATTTTTATTTTTTTTTGATTAAAAATTAACGCTTATACCTTAAATTATATCTTAGAAGACATTTATTTATGAAAAATATTAAAAAGCATTTTAAAATATATCGAAATTTCAGTATATTGATTAACAATAAACAAATGTTAAAAAATTACTTTAAATTATATCTTAGTAGACATTTATTTATGAAAAATATTAAAAAGGATTATAAAAATATTTTAAAATATTTCGAAACATTTTTTTTTGTTTTTTACAGCCCTTTAAAATGATGTAGCGTACCTAAGCGTCTTAACAACCCGATAGTAACATCCCAGTACAGCGTAGTACTATCCCTCATATAGCTATCCCAGTTTACGACTCGGCGGCTGACGCTTCACATATATTTATTAAGACTTAAGGCCGCACTTGAAGACTTTCTTCCCCTGCTCGGCAGTGCGAAACTGGGAGAGTGCAAACCCTCGTCATAATTATATTTTTGTTTTACGGCCTGCAAAAGTGACCAGCCCACCGAAAACGTCTTGAGCCGAGAGCCATAAAGCAGAAACTGTTGCATAAATGACACCTAGGAAGGATGATGGTCTGGGTTCTGGGGTCTCCCGGCGGGGAAAGGGGTGATATAGGTATTTGGGTATTAAAAGCGTTTTCCGTTTTGCCGACTCTCTGGGCCGGGAGGTGTGGCCACAGAAAAGGGTGGCATATTGGGGGCTCGGGTTCGGAAATAATTCAAATAAATTGACAGCCGCACATTACGCAATGGCCACGTTGCAGCAACCGAAATGCAACGTTGCACTTTTCGAATGACCACAAAAACACGAAAGGCCAACAGCAACAGCAAAAGCAGGGTTAAAAACATTTTTGGGGGAACGAGAGCAACATGCACTGAGAATGCAGAGACAAATCTAATTGCCGAATGCAGTCGATGCGAAAGTGCAAAATCATGTCAACAGCAATTTTCCATTGTTAACTGTGTTGGCGACACCGAGATGCGAGTTGGCCGAGAGAAAGGGAGAAGGAGAGATGGGCTACGGGATATTGGATTGGGAGAAAGAGAACCGAGAACTGAGAACACGGCTAAGTGCAATGTACGCATACTTGATTATGGTTTTATTATCATCATCAGGCGGCGAGGGCTGCCAGCTCCTCTTAGCCATTTCTTTGGCTAATTTCGTGGCGAATCCCTGGCACTTAAATTTGAAAACTAAACCCAATCCCCCAGGCGCCCATCCTTGGCATCCTTGCCATCGTTCTTAAGATCCCCAGCAGCCAGAATGGAGCACAGATTGCCACGTACAACTTAATGCGGTCTAAGTGCAATAATATTACTTTACTTCATTTATTTTGCGCAAAAATATAACAAAGATGTGACAGCGCCGAAGAGGAAGAATGGGTTTTATACCAGGGCAAGTGGGATATTCGAAGGAGGACGAGTTGGGGAACCAGAAAATAAGAAGACGTTGGCAAACAAGGAAGTTGCTGATGTCGATGTTGCTGCTGCTGTAGTTGCTGTTGCTGCTGCTGCTGCTGTTGAAACTGGAAGCTGAGTACGCCATAATGATGATGTCATTGTCAATGGTATAGCAACAACAGGCCAACTATAACAACAAGAACAATGTCACTCTGCCAAGCATAACAACAACAATGTCAAAGCAGAGCAGCTGTAACTGAATTAAGCATTAAGTGCGGATATATAAACAACCCCACCGAAAAATCCATCCATGTGTGTCTCTCTCAACTCATTGTGTGGGTTGTTGGATCTTGAGAATACAGCCAAGTACATAAGCAGATATATTTTCAGAGGAAGGGGTTCTTCAACGGAAGGAAGCATAAAATAAAATGCATGCCACAACAGCAGCAGCAGCAAAAGCATCATCATCATCATCATCGTCTTCGGTTGCAGCCAAAAATATGCAAAGATTTTAAGAAATTATTATTGTGACTTTTATAATATGGTACACCATCACACACACACAACACACGAACACGCATTACCAAATTTTTGGTAAATTTGTTGACATGCGCACACTTTTGGCCACAGACATTTGCAATTGTTGTAAAATGTCTTGTTCTTTCCCCGTTCAGACTGCAACATTTTCCTTAGTTTTCAATATAAATTCTATTGTAGCTACATCTGCAGTACGAAACTTTCCCAATGCCGTCCTCATCTTTTACTTTTCAATGCTGAAAAAGCGTAAACTCCCCCAAAACACTGGGAAAATATTCGGTTTTAATGTATAAAATAGAATAATTGGGTAAATGAAATAAGCATAGAATACATAAAATACTATCTCGAATTTATTTCGATCTATACCAGAAACTCAAAAAATTAATTTTAAGACACCTTTAAGAATATTTATAAAAATTATTTATTATTTTTTATATCCAAAATGTCAGTAACTGAGGGCTTTACAATTCTCCAACTATTACAATCCAAACTACTTGATACTTGATAATCAGTAATCAGGTAATTAAATAGGAAAAGCTAACTATTTTATCTCAAATATATCTAAGAGTAACTAAACACCTAAAAATTCTTATAAATGCCCTTGTGAATTTAAGAAAGAATATTTAAAAATTGGATTATAATTTTATTATATCCTAACTGACTTTAACTGGGGTTTTAATTTTCCCCTGTGCACTTTCATTTAAATGTATTTTTCGCTTTGGCATGCCAAACCGACAGTGGGCGTGGGAGTGGGCGTGGCGGGCCGGCCTGCATTGACAGCATTTATATAAATTCTGTTGAAAGATTTTCGCCAGAGAGATGGTGAATGTGAGTATGTGAGTTCGAAATGCAAAGAACAGCCATTTTTGATTGCAGTTAAATGCATTAAATTTGATTGGTTGTACATATGTGTTTATCAGTATGTGGCACATGTGTAACCTTATATATCGGCACATAAGTAGACTGTCTTAGCGACTAATTCAAAATTAAATTGCTTTTTGTTTGCGACATTTTATCGAAGAGAGGAAGAGGTAGTTTTAAATAATTGAATTGCCAGAGCCAAGTGAAATGTGACTAAATTAATAATGGAAAATAATTGGCAATCGCATTTGGACACATTCCCCCAAAGTCCACACTTAAAGTCACCCAATCAACCCGATCGGGGTGGACCAAAACCCAGAATCCAAAATCCAAAAATCCCAGAAGCCTTGCCCGCAGGCACACTCCACTCCAGAGATCTCGAGTGCCCCATAATCTGATCATTTAATCTGCATTGGAAATCATTATACGCATTAAAGTCAAGCATCCCGAAATCGGAATCGCAGACAAGCCCGCAGATGGAGGCCGCCACCGCATAACAGAAACCAGAGGCAACCACCGCAGAAGCCACCACATCAATATCACCAGCACCAGCACCATCGAGCCACCGAGCACCAGATACAGCACCACATCCATATAGCGCATATATGGACCATAATTTATGCCGGCCGATTGTTTCGAGCACATTCGCACACTTCACAATCTGTTCGAGTTACATTTTTATTGACAAATTGCGTTGATTTTTGCGCCGGCGGATGAGGGCCCTTTTCCAGATTTTGTATCTCCCGAGTGTGAGCCTGAGTTCGTATATATGCGGCTGTATCTGTATCTGCAGGCCGGCATCGATGGCACTTCAAACTGCAAACGACCGGAACTAGCAATTGTCAATTTGATGATGCCTCCCGCACCGCGGAAAACATTCAAACGAACGAGCGAACCATCGACAGCTCGACAATCAAGCAAACAAATTCAATTATGTAAATGCAGACATCAGCACGGTTACCGAGAGATACAGATACAGATACAGCTACAGCTACGGCACAGCTACAGAAAGAGATACTACTGCCGCGAGATACAGATATACAGATATAGAGATACAGGGAAATTATGCCATAGTAAGTGGGACAAGTACACGCGACATGCCGCGATGAAAGTGCAAAGGCAATCGAGAAAAAAGTCAGCCCCATGACATATTGAAGCTGTCCAGTTTTCCAGTTGTCCATGGTTCGCGTGGGCGGACAACGGACAAACGGACAAACGGGCAACGGACAACGGACAACCAACATCCACATCCAACGGAGAATATATCCAACTGGCAGTGCACTAAATTTTTCATTGAATCAATTGTCAAAACAAAGTTTTGGGATTGTCGCCACACGGATCTCGGATCTCAGAATGCCAGCCGCCGTTCGTGGTGTTACTTTCAATTGAGCTTAATTAAATTTGTAAGTGAATCTATTGCGGGCCGCACGGCATCGTCTGTCTGGTCTGGCCCGGCTTTTCCGCAGACAACCCCGCATTCCCCATAAGGCAAGACCAGACCCCCGACCAAGTGCATTGTCTGGGGCGACAATTTACATAATTCAAGTCATTTAAATTATCCGAAAACATTTCAATTCCAGCTCTTCGTACGCCACTTGACACCAACGCCCCCGCAAAAACACATCGTATCGCCCATTGTCCGTCCTCTGAATGATTTTGCGATTATGCAAAGTGCATTAATGAGCCTCGGACTTTGTATTCGCCTTTTCCCTCCAGATCCTAGCTCCGGGCTATAAAACGCCATCGAATGAATGGCAATGGAGCCAATGGAATGAATGAAAGAGTGAGTGAGTCAATGGAATGAATGGTTTGACAAACGCGTGTCTTGAATGGATGGCTCTCGCTGCGATATCACATTACAGGCCAAAGACAATGGCTAATGCTGCTAAATAGATTTGGCTAAGGCAACGGGAGAAAGAGAACGGAGGCCAATGAATGCCAAATTAGTGGAGCTGGGCAGGCACAAAGGAAATCCATACCCATTGTGTGCCGATGGTCTGGGCTAACCATCTGTAATAGAACTAGACAAAAATAGCATACAATGAGCTTATTCCGAAAGAAAGTTTTGTTAAATTAAATTTTAGATTTATTTACACATGAAGAACATAGGTTTTACAGCATTATTTATTCGTTTTAAATTAATCTTTCTTTAAGCACACTTAAGCACACTTTAAATAACAGAAATCAAATATAAATAAACAATAGATTTCCTTAAATTAAATATATAAAATGTATTTTCATCTATTTTATTGCCAAATTAAATTGAAATAGTTAATCGTAATTTAAAAATAAATTCTTTATATCTGCGTTTAGGGCTAGAAATCAAGTACTTCTTCAAGCGCACTTTTTTCCAATCTTAAAGCTAGAAATCAAGCACTACTTCAAACCGCACTTCCTACCAACCCCTTTGTGGAACTTGCCCTAACAAAAATCGAAGTCGAAACGCACTCCCCCTGCAGACAGAAATTGCTCATAATACGCTCGCACCTGCTTTGATCTGGCCGGGCATTTAACCCAATGCCGATGCTGATCCCACTTAAGACCCCGGCTGAACCTGAACCTGAACTGAACCCGCCGAAACCCCTGGGCTCAGGACGGGTCGCACTTTCCTAGCGCGGAGATGCGACGATGATGCCATAAAGGAGATAAACCCGTCGCATAAAATGGTGTCACATATGCGCAACATTAATCTGTTTTGAAATTATAAAAGTGGCGAGAGAACGCAACAAAGTCGGGCGGCTGGGTGAAAAAAACGAAATTAAAATAGCAACCACTGGGGGATGAGACGAGGTCTAAGGGTTGTGCGTGTGTGTGTGTGTGGTTGTGTAAGCGCAGTTTACAATGTTTTCGCTCCCAAATCATATTCATATGCAAAGCGAGGGCCAACACAATGGCAGAAGTAATGATGCCAACACCGAGCGTGACATTATAACTCTCGTTGTGGAGTGGGAACGGGACCAAAAAAAAAAGGGGGGAGGATGGGAACAGAAACAGTAACAGTAACAGGAGGCAACAATAACGAGGGAATTACGAGCATCAAAATGCGCAATGAAAATAAATTAAAGTTTCAAAAACAACAGCCGCAGGGCGGGAATCCCGAATCCCGGGATGTCGTCCTCTGCAATTGTGCAGACAATTTAAAAGAACTTTCCGTGTAGGTGGACAGGACGGAATGGAAACTTTGTGTGTTTTGGGGGGAAATAAGAAATTTGCATAAATTGACAGCAGAAAAATTTTATACGCCACCGCATAATGACCACTCGGAGCAGCTGTAAACAGCTCGTAAAAGTAATTACAGCCGCCGACGGACAAAACGGGGGGGTCGGACCTATGAGGTCGGGGGTTCCCATTTACCATTTAGCCGACGACTGCCCACTAATTATAGGCAACTTAAACGCAACTAATTTTCACACTTGGAAAATGATTAAAACTCCATTTATCTATGTGGCGTGCGAGTGTCCGTCCGTTTGTCCGCTTGTCCGTTTGTGGCCGAAATAATGCGTGTGTGTTGTTTTGGCCAAGGAGCAACAGCGTGAGATCCGGAGATCCAGCGGGAGAGCCACCAGCTCGACACCTTGGCTAATTAATATTAATTGAATTTCTTTGGCCAGCCACTCGGGGCGATGGCGTGGAAATCCACGCAGCTGTTGTCGGGTGCCACTCGATTGGCATTAGCAGCGCCTGCCAAAAAATAACAACCCAATGAAGAGGAGAATACTGTGGTATTTGGAGCAGCACTGCCCCAAAAAAAGTAGTGTTCTAATATAGAAAAAAGTATCTTGAGTTTTCATCACCATAACATTTATTAGTATATTCCTCTAACCAAACAACTATTTTAAGAAAAGTTTAATAAATTGTTCTTAACTTTAATATAATTTAAAGAGTGCTATTATTTTTTAATTTTCCATACTTGAAATATAATCCATCTGAGTGCAAAAGAAATCCATAGGCAAATGATAAAATATTTAAAAGCATTTCTAGTTTGAAAATTTTTTATAATACGAATGGCTTTAAAAAAATCCATTTGCTGTTTTTTCTAGTAGAAATTTGTAATAGTCCTGCAAGCCTTTAGAAATAAAATCTAATAATGTAATCCAGATTTTTTCCAGTGTGCAGACCAGTAGAAGTGCATTCAGTTCACACCAACTCGAAACGCAGCTAATGCCGGGTCTAAACGATCACGAAACCCAGGCGGAAGTCGAGCAGATGAAGCGTGCTCCGCACG
Organism: Drosophila pseudotakahashii; assembly: GCA_035046095.1. NCBI lineage: Eukaryota > Metazoa > Arthropoda > Insecta > Diptera > Drosophilidae > Drosophila > Drosophila pseudotakahashii. The sequence continues at coordinate 282,372 of JAWNOE010000139.1, read as the reverse complement.
AACATTTCGGGGCAATTATAGTTCAATTATATTGGTCGAGAGAGCGCCGCATATAGCATATAGCACATATTGGCTATACAAAATGACCGGGGCACGCAATGGTCAAGAGCGGGTCGAAAGCAGGGTCAGTTGGCGCTGGACTTAGGGTTTGGTTTTCAGTTTGGGCTTGAGTTTGAGTTCGAGGGCCAGCTAACTGACAGCTGGCAAATTGCGAGCGGACCCACGTCAGTTGTCAGGACGCAGGACAGCCAGGATTTCACATTCCCAGGACTTTGGACTCTGGTCAGAGGTCATGCCCCGAACCCGTTAACATATACGCACGCAGACACAAACTGCATGCCAATTTAAAAAGACTTTCTCGATTGGTTTTCATAATCTTTTATTTCATAATTTATTACAATTGAAAATTATGTTCAATATTTCCTCATATTCTGTTTCGCCCTTGCTGGTCCTTCGCCATTTATCTTGCGATTTGTGGCTGCAACAAGTTCAGGAATTCGTTAATTGGTTTTTAGTTCTTTACATAGAAGCTTCAATTAGTTAATTAATTTAATGATACTGTTTCCTTTCAATATATTTATATTTAATTCATTCTGGCCTTTAAGTCTAGCAATTTAGTTAAAGATAATTTTTACACGCACAAACATTTATTTAATTCAATTCTCCATATAAATATATTTATAGTTTTTACTTCTTAGAGTTTTCTGTTCTGTTCTTTTCTTTTGTTTTATTGATTTAATTTCTGGATTTCGCAACTACTGAGTTAGCTCTCCCTTTCTAACTCTTGTGCTCTCTCTCGCTTGCTCGCTCGCTCGCTCTCTCTTTCTCGCCAGTGTGTGCTTTTTGTCTATTTCTACCTCTTTCATTCTTTTGGATTTACTTGATGCTGTCGCGTGGGTAAGTTGTATAAATTGTTCTTCTGTCTTTTATCTTTTTATTTTCTTTCTGGTGCACTTTAGTCTATGCTCAGGGTTGCTTTTCTCGTCATCGGCCTTATCGTCCCTTACCATTTATCGCTAGGACCTAGCTTTAGATTAGGTTTAGACTTAGCTCTATAATTAGTATAATGTTCTTAAGTGTGGATGATCTATGCAAATGTTGCAATATATTTACAGTGTACTCTCTAGGGGAAGTTATCAAAAATGTACAATATTTATTACATACATTACACTCGAATATGTAAATTTATAATCGTATTTATCAATCGTAATAATAATAATGTTAATAATAATGTTGCTGCAGCACTTAATAATCATATTCATAATATTTACGGCGTATACATTAAAGTTTCGAGAAAAATCACATTTTAATTTAAATTCTGACACGAAAATGATTTCAAACGTAAAAAGCCAACGAGCTCGTCACTTTCATATACAATGCGTATTACAAATCGTATAGCTCGTTATCTGGATAATGGTCGGTATTTATCCATACCGATCCGATACGCACACATATTGCCATATCCCCTCGAATCAATCTTAATGATTTAATTTACAAGCTTTCGTCGGTCCGGCGCAGCGAGCATATCCCCCAGATGCGATACGATACTCTATGGGGAAGATATTGGATATCCCGACGATCGAATATTGAAGGGGCATATAAAAGAAGCTCGTACAAAATACTTGGAAACTCTCGGGAATTCTTCAGACCCACCAACTGTGGGATATCACTCGCCGCTACCCGCTATCGACTGCATTTGGTTCCCTTTTCTTAAGCCATAATGTGTATGATATATCGATATATATACTATTCAAGATTTATTAAAATTTAGTTTAGGTATAACTAGGTATAGTTTATGTTCTGTATATAGACTCGTATACATCATTCGTATTCATTCATTCAATGCTTCCACTTTGGTTTCTCATTTAAGGCGTTCTGTACAATTTGCGTTTAAACGTTTCTCAAGTCAATTGTTGTGTCGATTATTTAACTACTTTATATATAGACTAATAAATTACTAGCGATGCGTACTCGTACTCGTATATCGTATAGTTCTGTTGTATAATTGTGAAAATGTTCAATTTGCCTTCGAATTCAAATTCAATATCAATTTCAATTTCAATTACAATTTCTATTTGCAATTACAGCTTTTGCAGTTTAGCAAATTTTGTAAATAAATTTATCGCTTCGCTTGTTAGGTGCAAAAAATTCGCATAAGGTTTTCATTCTTGGGGGATTCTTAGAGAAGTTCGTATACATTTGAGTGATTGTTTCGAGTGTAGTCGGTAAGTAGTTAGATGAGTTTGCCTAAGTGTGTCTGCCAATGAAGTGTTGGTTTCCCATGCAAAAGAAGCTCAAGTTTCGTTCAAAGAGCAGGCTAAGTAATCCATCTTATTTCGCGTTTGTATTTTCAAAATAGGTACTCGCTTTCCACACCTTCGATCTATTTATAGTTAATAAATTCCGAACTAAATACTTAAATTTCGATTTGTTGCCCTCTGCATTTACGTATATTCGTTACCATTTAAGATTAATCAGATCCACAAGCAATGTAAATTCAATTCAGTTCCTTAGCATGTGACGCGCCTCTGCCAAAAGATCCAACAGGAGGGTAAAATAAAGATATCAGGGGCGAGAGGGATAGGGCTCTTGGAGCACGTGTATATCCCCTCAAAAATATCAAAGCAAAAGTCCTTGCCCCGCTGTAAGATCAGAAATAATAATAGACCGAACCAAAATCAAATGAAAACACAAACAAAGGTTATTTTTTCAAATATTTTCTCATATATGCATTTTTGTTTTCATCAATAAATCATCTCTCGTACAATCTATCCTCTTGCTCAGTGTTTTGAATTAGTTAAATTTAAATCATTAATTAAGTAAATGTAATAATAATAATAATAGTTAACTAAGGATTAACGCATACAAATTAGAATACATAAATAAAAGTACAGTTTAAACGTAAGCATAATTTATTATTTATATTACGTATACATATTCAGAGTTATGTATATATGCCTATGCCATTATTTGTATCGTATTGTTTGTATCTCGCATAAAATCCATACATATACATATATATTCAAATCGGTCCGTGTGCTTCAGTTGGAAAATAATACTACAAGATCCGCACACGGTGAAAACTCTAAAACAAATTCCATTCAAATCATAATGTTCCCTCCTCTCACTTCTGTTTCTCCATTTTGTTTGTTTCTCTTTTGTAAAAATTAAATTCCATTTCGTTTTTACTTAAGTGTTGCAAGGCGTAAAATTAGAAAACAATTCAATTTATTTAAATTAATCGTCTAAACGTAGGATAATATATAGTAGGGTTCTATCGCCTAAACATAGATGTACGTATGTATCTATAGTTTGTTATCGATTTGTTTTGTATGTACATATACATGTATGCGTAAGGGTATAGAAAACAAAGCGTTACTACAGCTGACTTGTTACATAACTAAAGTGAAACTAAGAACTAGCAAAGAATTCTCCCTCCCTCCTTTCATTCCGCAAAATTATATTCAAACTTTATCGAATTTCGTGCTGCTATTTGTTTTTCTTTCTTTTCTCTTGATTTTCTGGTGGGGCGGGGCATTTTCTAAATTCAAACTAAAATCTATAACAATTCCGAACGAAAATGTCGCTTAAATTTTCCGTTTTCTGTGTACTGCGCCTAAATTCATGCTTTAAAAATGTTTCATGTGTGTTTTGCATTCTGCAGCTTTGAACATAAAAATTTGCATTTCAAATCGTTGCTGTTGTGTGTGTGTGTATCTGTGTGTAGGTGTGTCTGTATAGGTGTGAGTTCTGGTTTTATTTTGTTTATTTAACTTATAGCTAAGCGTTTCATTTTTGTTTATGCATAAATATCTTTTTTCTTGTTTTTATTTTTTCCCTTTTTTCTGATTTTTGTTATTTATGTTTAAGGTATACACAAATAGTTTCTTTTAAAATTTCTGGATTTCTTTTTGATGTGATTTGTTTTTGCTGGTTTTTCAGTTGCTGTTGCTGTTGTTGTTGTTCTGGATTCTGCAGTTTTTGTTGTTGTTGTTGCTTAGCTAATATCATTTGATAGATTTTTACTACGTTTGCTGTTGTTGTTCTTTGCTTGTTGTTTTTTGTTTGCTATTTACTTGACTGATATTGCCACGCGGTATGCTAGTTTTGGGATTGGATTGGATCGGACTGGTCCTACTCCTCCTCCTGTTTCTGCTCCTGCTGCTGCTCCATCCTCCTCCTTGTACTCCTCCTCCTTCTCCAGTGGTTTTTCTTTCATGGTGGTGGTAAAATTTAAGCTATGATTTTGGCTTGATCGCTTCCGGAGAGCTCTCTGGTTGCAGTTCCGCTTTCGCTTCCTCTTCCGCTTCCGGTTCCGGGCCGGATTACGAGGATTACAAGTGCTGGCCGTAGTACTCGGCCGGCGGGTAGTGCGGATAGCCCTGGTGGAAGCCGGGATCCCCGGGCGGACGGTGCATCATATGCGCCTGGCTGTCCATCATGTAGCCCATGGCGTCGTGGCCATAACCGGAGGGACCTGGATGCGGTGTATAGACTGTTGGTGAGTCGCCCAAAAAGGGAAAGGAAGCGCGGGAAAAGAGAGAAAAAATGCACATAATTAGAAATTGCGTTCGAGTGGACTTTCGAAAATAAGCGAGGCCAAACCTCACGGTTCGCCGCACTTAGTTCTTAACTAGATCATCGCCATTTCATAGTTATGGATATTTTTTTGGTTTTTCCTTAGAGCTAAGAACAATAGTTACCTGCACGATTCGATTGATCGATCATCGGCTGGACGATTCTCCGCCGCGCATTGATGAACCTGTAAGCACACACAAAAGAGATCGCATTTTAGTTTCATTTCCTAATTAAAAACACACACAGAACCGAAAAGGTTGCCATGAATTATGCATGAATTGGCCGCGGTAAATCCGGGGACACTGTGCACTGTGCACGGTGCTTTATGTGCCCAACTTAGCCATAAACCAAACCAAATCTCCGCCAGAGTCACACTTTTTGCGGCTGCCCTCCAAAACAAGACAGATCAATGGGCCGCGCCGACTTTGGTTATGATTGTCGTTTAATAAATGCAATAAGAAATAATAAGCAGTTGATCCGAAGGATCAGTGGCGACATAAAAAGCGAAAAAAGAGCAAAATGATTAAAGCAGAAGCCGCCGGAGCAGAGTGACAGTCACTTGGCCAAGACGATGTTACCCGCAAGCTTTGACACGGCCTCAGGCAGAAAAAAGAGAAGAAATCACTTTTATATCAGCCAAACGACGAAGCCACACAGGAAAAAACCCAAACAGGGAAAAGGAAAAACACCAGAGGAATCAGTTACAGGTGCACTGCGAGAAACAGGTTCTAGAAAATACATTTTCTAACCCAATATTAGATAAAAAGGATTTTAAAAATATTATTTATGGATTTTTGGAATCCGATGTTTGATTTTGCACCCATAAAAAAATCGATTTTACATTATGTAATATCAATTTTAACTTGATAATGTAAAAACGATATGGTTTTTGCATAACCAGAAATTTACATGCACATATCAATTTTACGGCGACATATTCTTTTTTTGTGAGTATGAAAGGGGAATTTTTAATAATTTTCTCCCAGTGTATGGCATTAGCCGAAAACCAAGTTAGCCGAGGTTAATGCCCTTGGCAACTCCTCCTCAAACGGATTGAAAAAGGGAAGAGTAACATCTCACCGCTCGCCCCTTTGACTTTTCAATTTGCAGTTCGTTTGCGATCTGCCCCTGATTTTTGCTCATTTTGGGGCGGAAATTGTTGCAACGCCCTGAAATCGTTTATCAAAACGACAAAATGGAATTGAGTTCCGTTTGCTGTGCCATATAGATATTTCGCTGGTATTTCTTTCACGAGATGCAGCCAAAGAATCGCATCTTGTAAGCTGCAAATCGATTTGCCCGCTGGCCTCGCACTTGATTGGAATGATTGCAGATGGAAGGAAAGCAAAAAAAATAAAAAAGTAAATATAGATAGCTCCACATTTGCGGGAGTTATTTATGTACTTAGGCCATAATTATAACTTTTCCTTCTGCAGCTGTAACTAAGCGTTAATATTTAAAACTTGCTCGGGGAAAAGAAAAAGCGAAACTTTTTCGATTACGAAAGTTACTTCTGCTGTCTGGCCATCTCTTATTGGGTGTTAATGGAGTCTCCTGGTCATTTGAATGGCTTCTTATGCCGAGTTTCGGCCCCCGGCTCAAATTGCGCAAAATAAATACACATTTAGAGGAGAGATATTCCCCCAGGATTAGTGTCCTGTCCGGAGCGACTGGCTCAGCGAAAAGGTGTTGCCCGCCTGCCCATAAATAACCAAAAGTGTCAACATTTTATTTTGCTATTTTCTGCCAAGGTTTTTCTTAGCTTTCTTTTCTTTCCCTTACTTTTCCCTTATTTTTTTCTTGTTGTTTTTCCCCAGGACCTTTCTACGCAGCGTTGCGTGCCTAAGCGAATCGCAAGGGTCCTTTGGCTACTATTTGTTAATTTGCAGTGTGCTTCGGTGAGCGCGAAATTCAATTTAATTGAGCTGAGTGCCTGCCAGGCGGCCGAGCTCTCACACATTTCTCGCCGGATTTTATTGTGGCCTGTCGCAGCTTAAAAGCATTCCGCAAAGCCACCTCCTCTACTCAACTCCTCGCCACCCTGCATAAAAGATTCAGCAGCGCTTTTAACTTGGCTCTCCCAAGCTTTTCCATCTCTATTCCCCTATATATTTTCGCATCTTGCAGTTTGCAGTTTGCAGAGTGCAGTTCTCAGCTTGCCGAGTGTCAAGTTCTGCCGGCTGTCGCATAATGTGCAAAATTTGATGAAGTTGCCGTCTCCCAGAGACGTTTCTCTGGATCTCTGGCCCTGTGTCTCGGCCGTAATGCACTTTGGGATCTCTAGGATTTCCAGTTTCTCCAGTGTTGGGTTTCCCCCCTCCCCAAATCCAAAACAAGGCCCATAATTTTGTTTGCCACATTCTTTTCACCTCTGTCGGCCTGTTGTGGCAGGTTCTATTTCCTCGGCAGCGTGGGCCGCTTGGCTTATAAATTTGTTTTGGCCAGATGTGAGTGTGCTCTGGTTTTTGGTTCGGTTTCGGTTCGGTTTCGGGTTTAATCTTACGGCCAAGTTGCTGAATAAAGCGTGTGAGTAATGGACAACCCAGGGCATCGTTTGCCACATTATGATGTTGTCTGCTTTCGGAAAAAGATATCTGAGATATCCGATGCGATCGGATCTCGAGCGGATACTCACCAATTATTCACTTGCAGTATCGTTAGGCCGGTGTCCTGGGCCAATTGCTTCTTCTGGTCCTCGGATGGGTAGGGATGCTGCAAGGAAATCGAGGTCAAATAAGGTTATAAATTAGGTTTCATGTTTAAATATTATAAAATTAAAAATAAAATATTTTAATAGTGCATATTTATTAATTAAATATATTTTATTTAGTACCTTATTAATCTCTCTGTCAGAATATGTTCTTTCCAAATGTAAACTGTGTATTTTTATTGGTATACAAAATACGAACCCCTTCCCCGCTGACACCTTGGCATAAAAATAACATAAATACAAACTGTTGCAGTGCCCAAATTTACAATCTATCTAGCGAACCGGCCAAACAATCGATCAATCATGGGCCGCAATAAAACCGAATGGGAACCTGTCATCCCATCGCCGAGGGCTGCACTTGAAACGCACAATTTTCGGGTGTTTTTCGGGGCTTTATCAGAGTGCAGTGCCTTTGCTGCTTATCAGCAGTGCCACTCAAAGTGTCCTCAATTGCCGGTACCCTTAGGGGGTTAAGCAAAGGGCCTGGGGAAATGGGTTAATCAGGGGGCGGGGCATTGCAATTGGAGCGCGTGTCTAGCGCCAAATGGGCAAACAAATGCCAACGAGCCGTCCACTTCCCATAAATCTTGCAGTCGAACCGCCGACACAGTGGCGTCAGTGGGTAAATAGTTAGACTAAAGTGAAAGTGCCACTCCCCCTGGACAGCCGACCGCCGCCTACCGCCCCCTTAAGGCCAGCTAATCTAATCGTTTGGCTCCTCTCGCCTGGCGCTTATTACAATTTGTTTTATTTGCCTAGTTGTTGTGCACTTTTTGTTGATTCAACGATTCCGATCGCAGCACAAATTCACTTTATTAATGCTGCTTGGGGTGATTACACAGAAAAATCAGTTGGTAATTTTTTAAATACTTAAGAGTGATAATTTTTGTTGTTTATAAAAATTTAAAAAATCTTTTCATGTTCAAAATATATACCTTAAAAAATGTAAATAAATCTTACATATCAAAATTATATTAAATTTTTGTGATCTTAATAGATAAAAAATCTTTCAAGAAAGTATTAAAAAAATCGATATTTTAATCAAAAAATGTAAATTAAAAAATCTTTAAAATAATGTACAACATTATCATATTATTTATAATTTCTCGGTAAGGAAAGGGTTCAACCAGTCACCTGGTGGCTGTCAAAGAATTATTTCTAAGGATCTCTGCATGGCGGAAGTAGCCGTCAAATGATTTTGGCTTTGTTTCGCCCCTCGAAAAGTCGGGATATTGTAGATTCTTGTGCGCGTGCTCCGGCTACGAAGGACGAAGGACTCAGAAGCCTTTGTGTTTTAACCCTCGACTGGCGACTGGCCGCAATCGTTTCCGGCAGCTGTGGGCGGTTCCTTCAGCTTTTTCGGCCACTCGTCACCAGTCGATAATTGTGATTCGAGGGGATCCCACAGCTACCATTTGCCATTTACCATTGCCAGCGAAATGCAATTTTGTGGACTGGCTAAGAAATTGTTTGGCAATTTACGATGGGCCCCCGAAAAATAAATGAACTGTCACCCAGCCGGGGTTATACATATAAGGCGGGGCCTTATGGCCATCGCCATTCCAATCGAAATGTGCAACGCTGCACATCCTTGTCTTCGTCTGTATCTGTAGCTGTAGCCGTGTGTGTCCATGTCCTGGCCGTCGACTGTAATGCAATTTAGTTGCCATTGTTGTTGTCCTGCTGCAGGGAAGGCTTGGCCTTCTGTGTAGCCGTGTAGCTCCTTAAATGCATTTGCCTTATTGTTTGTGTTTAATAAATTTTACGTGTTGTCTTGCTGCTGCTTGTCCAAGAAGTCCTGTGCCCGCCAGCAATAGTTGTTTGCTGTCCTGTCGAGGCCAGGACTTTCAGCCTGACACGCCCGCACTTTGGACAACAACAAGCAGACAACCGAACAACCGAACAACAAACAACTATAGCTGATATAGCCAAATACTATATGAAATTTGCGTATTGACAAATAAACGTTGGAGCCATGTAAATACAATGGACATGCCAATGGCAATGTTAGCTCCTGCTGCACTTCGATTTCCCGCTCGTCCACATACATACATATATATAGAAAATGTACAAGAAGTCAGAAGGCATAAATTACATGCAGGTAAATTAAAACGGAATTTATAGCATACTTTGTGGCGCACATCTATGAGATGGCTTTCTCAAAAGGAGGCGGTGGGCGGGGATGGATGTGGATGGGCTGTAGGATTGGGTTCGGATGGGTTATGGGTTGGCAGATGCAGGTGGAGCCTGGTTATTGATTTGATGTTGTGGCCAACACGAGTCGAGACATCTGGCAGTAGCAGGAACAACTTTGTGGTCGTCAATGGGGAAAAGGAATGGCAATGCAAACTTGGAATAATTAAGAGTCCAAGTCGAGGAAAAACATATATATTTTGAATTTTATTGCTTGGATGGGGAAGTTTATATCACCATGTAAAAGAAAATATAAATAAGTTTTATAGGCCAACGGGAATATTTTGAAAAGAAATCTTATAAATTGTAAATAACTGAACACAAAAAAACATATAGACGTAAAATCGATATGCGCATGTAAATTTCTGGTTATGAAATATGCTTATCGTTTTAACATGAAATACTTGGAATATCGAATTTACGCCGCATATCAAGTTAAAATTGATATTACATAATGTAAAATCGATCTACGCTTCATATTGATTTTTTTTTTGGGTGTATACCAAAAGTTTCTTGATTTAAATCTATATATTTTGAGAATATATAGATCATAAAAATCCCTAAGGATTAAGAAACTTAACATATGACTTCTATAATCCGGAATCTTTCACAAAGACAGTGATCTCTTTACCAACTATAAGTACGACACACTTTCCGCACCCCCCACTTCAGATGATAATCCTTTATATATACAACTGGCAGGTCAAGTTCGTTGACTTGCCCGACTCTTGTGGGATCAGAAGTGCATATAACTCATTTGCAAAAGCTTTTCTTTCAACGCCTACTCCCAAGAGTCTGTCTCCCCTTCTTTTTCCCCGCCGGACCTTCTGTCTCTGTCTGCTTAAGCGTTTTTCTTTCAGCTGCACTGTGTTGCACCAATTAGACTAATGAAAGCAATTATGCATTTCGCACTCACACACCAAAAAATATACATATATATCTACACACATATATATATATAGAGATACAGAGAGTGCATAACATGTCAAGTAGAAACAAAGTCCATTTGGTTTATTAATTTACCATACGACAAAATAATTAATTACTGTCACGCCTTTAAGTTGTCGCCCCAGCCCATGGTCCCCATAGTCGCTCTGTCTCTCTCTGCCTTTCGGCTGGCCGTCTCTTTCTTTCTTTCTGATTTCTGTCTCTGTTTCTGCCTTCTGCCTGCTTGTCCCTGTGGCAACTTGACTCGCTCCACTTTTTTTTGCCAGCATATTTTCACTTTGTTGTGTGTTTATTTAAACTTGGCAAATGAATTTAAAACAATCATCGCACACAGATGTGTAAGAGGGGGGGGGGTTTTACCTCCTTCTTGCCCCTCTCCACCTTGCTGACAAGGCCCCGAGGAGAGAGACCCCCATTTCATTGGACCTGGGCCCAATGATGTCAACATGACTGCAACGCCGTGACACATGGCACAACAAGCCCAAGAAGTCTGCCTGGCCTGCCCCCTTTTCGGATCCCGATCCCCCTTTCTTTTCTACGGCCCCCTCCCCACCCATGACCACCACCACCACATACACAGGAAGACCAACAACCATGCGATGCCAGCGATGCCGACGCCATTAACAACGCCAAATGCGACGCCATTTGTGAAACAAGCCAACGGCAACAGCAACAACTGCTGCAGCAACAACAGCAACAACACCAACTGCAACAGCAATGGCAACAACAACAACGTTGGCAGCAAATTGCAGCGGTGAAAATTGCATTGCCACAGCGAAGAAAAGGCGACTGTTGGCCATTATGAAGATTTTTTCCAGTCTAAACAAAGCCAAATGAGTGTTTTTCCCTCTGATATCCCCGCCCTTGGTAGGCCCCAATGATAAGGTGAGCTGGAAGACCCAGCACTAATCGCAATGTTGTCCCCATCCTACGAAAAAGAAAAAATCATAATAATATTCAGCTTGCTAACCAAGAGGGCTATAAAGTTAAGACGATGCCCTATGTCAGTTCTAAAGAGAACTGGGATAGAAAATAAATATGAAAGGGATTTAATCTCTCTAAATAAAAAGACCTTTGTAACGCTTTTAATTAGAAATCGCTTGGGGTAAGAGAATTACTCCCTGACTTTGGCCTTTCAAATAAAAGCTTTAAAGTTCATTTACCTAAAAATTGTTAAAATGAAAATATTTTTAAAATATATATTTGCAAAGGAAATTGAATATTATTTATACAATATTATTTTTTTTTTATATTATTTATACAAAACCAATAATTTAAAATACTGAGACACAAAAATAAATAGAATAAAATACTAAATATCAATTTTAAACTATATAATGGACTTTAGGATATATATGGTACACAGAGAAAAAAAAATACCAAAAATAATCATCCATCGGGTATTTTTTCATATCAATTTTGGTCCCATATGTGTTCATATCAAAATGATATTTCCGAACATATGATTTTGTACCATATTGATATGAAATCGTACCATTTTGCTATGGAAAAATTGATATGAAACAATATCAGTCCCATATTGTTCCGTGTTTTTCTCTGTGTATATATTTTAGACTTCTAGAAGCGCATGGCAGGTTCGTCTTGAGCCGACACCTTGGACTATGCCACACACTAAGCGTTGTTGCAACATGACTCGCTGACAACAATGCAACTCTTTCACCGCGGCTGCACCTAATTCTTCCCCCCCCCCCCCCCCATAAACCCCCTTTTGTGAAAACCCCTTCGACCTCCCTCTATGGCTTCCTTTGGCCATTTTGCCATTGCTTAACATTTCGCGCTCTTTGCGTCTTTTTCGGGGGTTGCAAGTTGCAACGACACCAGCAACATCGAAACGTAGGCCCAAAAGCAGAACACAGCAACAACAGACAGCCGGAAGAAAATTGCCGGCGAGGGAGGGTTTTTTTCTGAGGGGATTGGTGAGGGGGTTAAAGGGGGGGAAATCGAGAATGGGAACGGACCTGGGGCATATGGGCAAACTGCACACACATGTGCGGCTAACTGCTCGAGTAGGCGGAGCACGCGAAATGAGACTTTTTTTGTTCGCTGGTGTTGCTGCCGTTCCGTTGGTGTTGCTGCCGTGCCATTGCCGTTGCCTTGGTTGCTGTTGTTGCTGCTGCCTGTCTGCAATGCGCGCCAAATGTAAACAAAATATTCGCGCGCCTGCCATAATTATGGCAACCAAGCGGCAGCAACAGCAATAACAACATGGTGAACATTTTTGCAACAACGGCAATCAGCCCATGGGCAACAACAAGGCAGCCATGCAATGCCCTCAATGTTGCTGTTGTTGCTGTGGTTGTTGCTGTTGCTGCAACGACGTCTGCGTCTGGCTTTTGTTTTTTGGTTGGCCAGTCAGTTAACCCGGCCCCAAGCTCCCCGCCCCCTTTTGTCCAGAATGCAATACACTTCATTAGCACCATCATTGCGGTCTTATTTGGGGTCTGTCTTATTCGGATTCGATGGCTCTTCAATTCAGTAACTGAATTTATTTAGCACCTACGTGTAATTACCGAATTTCGGTTTATCATTTAAGCTATCCAAGTCAATCACTTATTAAGTTATTTATTTTTAAAAACTGCCCTTAAATTAAGTATTCCTAAAGCTTTAGCGACCCTCGACCGATAAATCAAATTGGCAATCATTGCATTATGCCAAATCGAAGGCCTTTGAATACGAAATTAAAGTTTCAAACGCATGTCGGCGTAAAAAGAAAAACAATTTCCCTAATGCGTTGAAAAACTGTTAATGGCATTAAGCCGGGACGACGGAGTCAGTCAAGGATGTGGATGCTGGATGGTGGACCGCCGATGAGGATGTGCAGGCTGTGAAAGTCGAGACGCTGCCGCTGGGCAAACATGAGTGATGCGCTGATTTAAACGGCAATTCATCAATGTCACAGAGGGTTTGGGGTAAATGGGGGTGGTTGGGCTAATGCTTCTTCCGTTTACTTTACTTTTGCGCCCAAGGGGGTGGCTGGCGTTTTAAAACGTTTTCTTCTCTGTCTGCTTTTTTTTTGGGCCAGAAACGCATCCTCAACTTTAATTTCCGATTCGCTGGCTTATCGCGCTGGTCAGCTTTTGGTCGTTAACTTTGTTGGCCACACCACACACACTCGCTTACCGAATTCCATTAAGATTTCTATCATTTTACATACGCAGTGGCTCAGACTCAGACTCACAAAAAATCCCCAAAACTAATGGCCAAAAAACGTAGTTGGAACTTCCTTGAACCGTCCAGCATTAAAATCTTATAGTTTTGTTTGCCTCTTTCTTGGCTCGACCGCATATTCAACCCTTGGCCACCTTGGATTTTCCCCTTTTTTTCTGTTGCCCAACATAAAGTGGCGCATAACAAATCTGTTTATTTGTATTACACATCCGCTGGATTGGACTGGACTTCCGTTTGGCATCTCCGAAATCCGAAAAAGGAACTTTGAACTGCAGTTTCTGGCTTTGAATAGCTATTGCCACTGGCAATTTATTTTTAGTGCCGCATTTCGAGGCCGTTTAGCCGAGCTCTTTGATGGCCCCGAAATGGAAATCTAATTGGACGCGATGACCGGTCAAAGAAGCTCCGAAAGGGTATTTTGTATGGCCAAATGGATAAATGGCTAAATGGATGCTTAGGCCGAGTGAGTGCTCGGCGATTGGACTTGGCTGTTTGGGGGATTTTGGGGGGTAGGGCAAACTCTTCAGTCTGATCAAGTACAGCACACAATCTTGTTTGCATTTCCCACCCTAATGGCCATATAATCAAGGTTCCGAATGGCGCCTCCCCTGGCTGCTATCGTTTACATCATCGTGCAGGCTTTTCCCCTAGACCGCAGCCCCCTTTTTCCTTTTCCCCCCTAGCTTTTCCCCACCCACCCACTGCGCCGCCCATTGACGCAGGCCATTCATTGGAGCCCATGCGGTAATCTTATCAACCTGCCACACGTTGGAAAAAAAGGCACGAAAATAAAACAATAGCTGCACTGTGAGAAAAAAGTATAAAGTACGCGCTTCATTTGATTATAATATTAGAATGTTAATTTTTAAACATTTCCACATTTAATTTATCTTGGAAATTTGCTTTTTTGCTTATAATTCCCAACCCATTTTTCAGAACTCTAAAATCGTACTGAATAAAATAATTTTCTACAGTAATTTTATTTTTTTGAAAAGGTTATTTTAATTAAAAGATATTTTCTATACTATTTTATTTAGTTTCTTTATTTAAAGTAGAAAAAAAAATAACCCTGCTATGTAATCAAAGTTTTTCGCAGTGTAACTAGACCGCATTCTTATCAGACTGGTGCTGGTTTAGCTCCTAGTTTCTAGTTTCTAGTTTGTAGAGGGGGTGGGGCCACCAGTCCCCCAGCCAGTCAGAGATTCCCACTGAGATCGCGATAACATCTCTGACGTGCCGGAAAGCCATTGGCCAAAAAATCGGAGGTGGAAATGAAGGTAACTACTTGGTCTACTCACCGTTAAATGCTGAAACAGCCACGCTCTCAATATGTTGGTTGCTACTTTTGGGAAAATGCCACGTTTCTTTTGGTTCTTTTTGCCGCTCGCATCGTCGTCCTCCTCGCCGGTGCCCTCTCCACTTCCTATGCTGGCATTGCTGGCATCACCTGGAAAATTCGTGGAGAAATGGTAGAAAAGTGAGTGGTGCGCTCGTTTGGGGAATCTTCGTCTTCTACCGAAGGGCCTATGTCAATATTGTCACTACAAACTACTATGGCCCACCGAAAATGAGAAGACTACTACTCTAGAAGTACAACCACTACTACTCCAAGACGACTTTTGTGTTTGCTGTTCTGGTTTATGGCTGTTTGTCAAGTGGGCATAAAATTACTCGGCTCGGTCGTAACGATAATCATATGGATGACATTGTTTGTGACTGCAGGTCAGTAGAATGAGAATGGAGAATGGGGAATGTAGATTGGGGGTTTGGGGATTGGACTACCAAGACTTGTTTATAAACAAAATTAATATTTGTCAGGGCTGCCGCTTTGGCTTTTTGGTAATGTTCCTGCATAATTTTTGGTTAATTTAAACTCCCCAGGCTTTTATCTTTTGTTTGCCGAACATCTCCCAGCTAGCCAAGGCAGCCAGGCAGCGTTTCCTGTGTGCTTTCCTTTTCATCATCATCATCATCGTAGGCCTCACTGGATCTTCCCTAGTCTATGTGTATATTTTTGTTTAATATTAAGTATGTTATTTGTGTGTTTACTTAAAGTTTTAGTTACACTTAAGTAACTCAAATGCCAGCAAACAGGAAGCCCGAATCGCTGCGCACATGCAAACAAAATAAACCAGAGCAGAGAAAACCAAGCAAGCGAACTCAAAGACCGTCCATGGATTGCATAATTTCACGCTCCTTCCTCGATGATGATCATCAGATTTCACATTTCAGAATTCAGTTTTCAGGGGGGGCCCAAAACAAATATTGCCCAACAGCCAAATGTCTAACTTGGTAGCCTTCGTTCACGTTTAATTCCTTCATAAATTTTCCACGCTTTATCTTTTGCACAACACCTTTGGCATTTGCTTTCGCTCCACCTTCACTTTGGCTGCTTTTCATTAATTTTTCAGTTAACTCATTCATTAATTTTCACACACAGTAGCCACACCTAGAAAACGAAAACGAACACTCAAACATTCAATGGTGGCAGACTTCACGCCATTTTGCGTAAACCGGAAGTTCGTTTTGATTAATTTAGTCGCCGATGGAGACGTTCGCTTGGCGAGTGGTCAGAAGAGTGCAAAAGGGGAGGGGATTTTCCAAATGGGCCATAAAACAAAACCCGATGGCAGCAGACCAAATAAAAAATAGAACCTGGGCAATTTCGATGCTGAGAAAAGGCAGACCACTCTATACTCTCAATTTAGATAGAGAAATTACGAAGATTTTCTAAAAAATCCAACAAAATGAGATAAATATTTAAAAGAAAGCCCAGACCTTAATATTATAATTTTATAACTTAATATTCTGTCCGAAAACCCCGAGATGGAAAGCCACTAAGCAAATCAGCGGAACACCAAACCGGAAAATAAGTAAAATTAATTTACCAGAAAGAAGAAAAAAGCCGAAAAAAAGGTAAACAAAAGAAGTTCCCAAAACAATCACTTGTTGGAACCTTTCTAGCGCCTTTCGCCCCCGTAACATTGTTTGCATAATTTAGCAATTATGGAAATGCGTTTGGTTGGCCCATAGTATATAGTACATTAGTGTGTGAGTTGGCCAACGGAATCTGGCCGAAACGAAAGCCAAGAAGGAGGCGTCCATTACACAAAGCTTATCGAGAAGCACTGTGAGCTGCACTTTAGTTGCGAAGAGCGCCGAAGAAACTAGCTGCTGGCACTTAACAACTTCATTAAAAGTTGTTTATGATCCTCGAAATTGATTATTCCACTCATGAGGGGGGGTTACTAAGGGGGGATACCGATCCCCGTCGAAGGGGGATCCACCAGGCACTCAAATCGCGACGGGCGCGCGCTTAAGAAAACATGAAATTGATTAATGCATTTGCCTGCAACATGGTCAGGAGGAGTCGGAGATGCAGATGGGTCGTCTGGAGCTCGGGAACTCTGGTATCTGCTGGTGATATGTAAATTCCTTCAAGTGGATTGCACTTTACGCCGACTCCAAGTTCGGTTTGCGGTGTGTGTGTGCTCCCATTTCCATTTTCTTATACTTTTTACTCTTTCCTCCTTATTTTTTTCGAGACCCAAACACAATTAATCTTTGGCCAGAGCCGCATCTTCTGGCTGCTCGCTTATTATTGTTATAATAACGATGTGCAAAAGCACTTGTGCCACTTGAAAGGGCACTCGTAGGTTGTCGGCTGGTAAGGGGGAGTAGAGGGGAAGGGCAGGGGGGGTTGGAAAACCGATTAGGACGCGGTGCGTTTTCGTAGTGCCTTTTTCCCAAAGTGCTTTTCGCTGTACGCGATAAAGGCGCTTGCATTTTTGCTTTTAATTGAATTGTTAAGCGCAGCGCAAAACTTAATTAATTTTCACTATAACTTTGTGGACTTTATGGTGCCCGCTCGATTCCCAATAAGTTTGCTTTTCGGGGGGCGGGGAAAATAAATTTGATGCCAGGGCAATTTTCGTGGGTGGCTCACACACACAAGCTGCACAGCTCCAAGCATTTTTATTTATTATTGGCTTAAAGGACGAAGGATGCAGGAGCCAAAGACGCAAACGCAGACAGACTTACATATATATACTTTCCTATATATATATTTACCATGAGTGTGTTGTTATTATTGCCAAAAGCTACCAAAAAAAAAGTAAGGAAAACTACAGTTGGCTTGCCACATTTTCATGTTTGCTTTTTGGTACGCTCTTTTTGCTCTCATTTTTTTTTTCTTTTGCCTGCCTTCTACAATTGCGCAAAATTCCAATTTGCAGTAAATTTTGCGATTTTTCCTTTATACGGACATACAAAACATTTTTAGTTTCCTGCTGGCTTTTCCTTTTCCTTCCGCCTCTTTTTCCCCCCTCCTCCCCCCTCAGAATGCAATTATAGAGTAAAGCTGACAAAAACCCAAATGCTTCGAGATGCTTTGCGGAAAGTTGCCCGATTGATTAAGATTTTTGCAGAGCCAGCAGCTTAAAAAAATGCGAATAAATTCCAGCGTTAAAAAAAATATAATTGGCTTCTTTAAATATCTAAAAAATATCAAACTTAATATTTAAAATTAAAAGTTACATTTAAATTTATAATTATATAAGGACAACAAATATCCAAAGAAAAAATACAAATAAATTCCAGGGACAAAAATACAAGAAATTGATTGAAAAATATCAAACCTAATATTTAATATAAAAATGTACATTTAAATTTATATTTAAATAAAGACAACAAATATCCAAAGATCCAACACAAAAAAGCGAATAAATTTCAGCGTTTAAAATAGAAGAATTGGATTCTTTAAATATCAAAAAATATTCAACTTCAACGTCTGCATGTTAAATTTAAAGTAGGCTGTAAACTCTGAATTCCCATACGTTTTCAAGGATTTATCCTTACTTTAAATTTAACATACGGACGAAAAAACGGCCCTTAATATTTAGTAAAAAAATGTACATTTAAATTTATATTTAAATAAAGACAACAAATAGCAAAAGATCCATTTCTTGCTGGGGCTGCATAAAATTCAATAACAAAATGCACTTTTCCAGCCGTCAAATGGGAGCAGCAAAAGCAAACAAAATTGCTTTTCCCGGGCAGACAAGAAGCGAATGGAGAAAGACAGTGAGGGCTATAGATATTTTCCCTCTCTGGCTGGCAAAATATTTCCAAACTACTTGAATGTGGTGGTGGAGGAGGAGGTTTAAGGGGGTTTTGGTTGCTTTTCAATCGTAGCAGTTTTCAATTAGTTTTTAAATAAACTTTTGCCGGCGCACCAACTGAGAAACGCCAAATGCTACCGCACAAGAAAACTTTCCATTTTCCATTGGTATTAAAGGGGGGAGGGAGAAGACTTTTCAGTTTGTTTATACAAATCCATGCCAATCGTCTGTCAATCATTTTCCAATGGGAACGAGGAACGAACAACGAACAACGAAGAACGAACAACGAGTTACGAATAACATGGCGGAAGTCTGCTTAAGCTCATCGCTTCGCAGAGTATTTTTCAGTGGGCCTAACTAATTGAGTTTGGCCCGAAATGATAATAAACAGCGGCGGTGGCGACGTCGGTCTAGGCCGGTTAATTGAATTCAAAACATGTCAAAAGAAATCACACACTGGGTGGCCAAAAACGCCCTCAAGCAGCTGCAGCTTGACAAACACTCGAAACTCGGGGGAAAAAACCCCGAACCATGGCTCAAGTGTTGGCCAAGAAGCTGCGCTTGAGCCAAACACTTCAGCGGCAGAAAGGCCAGAAGAAAATAAAACAGAAGCGCCTGACAAAAGCCCTGGAAAGGGCGTCATCATCATGCTCATCTCTCATCAAGTGGGTGGCTCTACAGTAAACACTCGAGCGGTGAACCCCCACCCCCCGTCCCTCTCACGGTAGACAGAAGTGAGACCTCCGAGGTGTTAGCCCGCTTATTAGCCAACATGCCGAGCTGCGCTTGACTCGGGCTGATTTATGGCCCGGCATTTATTGTTTATGAAACGCTTTATTGAATCTCATCTCCACGGGCACAGTGATAAACATGTGCAATTCATTTCGGTTTAGACGACGGTGACCAGTTAAGTGATATGCATACGATCGGCGAATTAATAAGGCTTAAGTGCCACTGGCAAATGGCTTGATTAAACATGGAATAATCATGAATTATAGTTGCACACAGAAAAGAAAATCTGTATTAAATATGGTCAATTCTACCTTATTTCATATCAATTTATGATACAAGCATGTCAACATGATATTTTAGAATTTTTTGAACAAACAATGTAAATTAGGATAAAAATAATCTTCATTCTTATCAAAATGATATGAATAATTTGATCTTGAAAAAATATAAAAATGACCAGAACATGTCAATCTGATCTTTTGTTCATTTTTTTTACTGTGCACTGGGAAAAACCTTTAAATCAAAATTAAATTCTTATTTAAAACCCAAAATAAAATCGAAATTTAAATTTAAATAAATATTCTAATATGTATTTTTTTTTTAAATTTATTTATAAGCCAAGTGCTTTTTCTTTTTGGTCCCTTTGATTTCCCTGGCAATTTTCATGTGCGATTCGAAAAGGGAAAAATATGAATAAACTGCAAATTATCGGAGGCCGCAAAATGATGATGGATCACCCAATCGCGCAACGCCATAAAACGGCAACAAGTCAATAAGAACAACTACAAGAGCTCAGGCATATGGCAAACCAGACTCCAAAGTCAATAGCAATTTTTGTGGCCATTTTTTTTTGTTTTGTGATTTTCTTTTTTCGTGTTTGTTGTTCCCAGGCGCAGGCATACACAAAAAACAGTTTGAAGTATTAACACAAAAGCCGCTTTAGCTTTTGGCTTTGCCATCCACACACGAATATATCGATATATACATACATATATATATATGTATCTATGGAGAGGAGGCTTTTTATGGAGGATTTGTGTGATCCGCTGCAATATTTTGAGCCGGCCAGCAACAACGGCCAACAACCATCATCATTGTCGGCTTGTTGCATTGTTTTTGGCCAACAAAAAATGAGGATTGGCGGGGGGGAATAATAATAAAAATAATAATAATAATGTTGCAAGGAAAAAAGAACGCTGGCCGATGCTGCAACATGTTCATGCCTCATTATTTTCGTACGGATTTTTGCGGTTCGCCTTGGACTCTTTGGATTTCGGTTCTCAGGCTGATGCTGGCTGGAGTTCATTCAATAGGCTTATGTACACTGAATGCTGGCTGGCGAAAAAGTTTATTAAAATTCCAGGCCAGTAACAAAAAAATAAAAAGAGACCAAGCCAACACATGTTTTCACGCCTACGAACGAAAAAAAACGGTTGAAGAAAGAGGGAAAAAGCTGACGGAGCACCGCCTTATATGCAGATTAGCCATATGGAGTCGCCGTCTCTTTTGGTCGACTCTCCTCCCCATATGCAAAATCAAATTATTCAAATTCAATTATTGTCAATTTTATTTATTATTAATGCGCATAATTGTCAAATTTGCCAAATTTATGAACCCCTCTGTTTCGTTGTTTTTTTTAAGCCTTATGCAAATGGCGGCAAGACAAGATTTCTGTGCGCTCAATCCGCTCGAATTTATGAGACATGTTGAAATGCATCTCACCTTGCTTTTTGGTGGATCCCGGGTCTCCGTCTCAGAGACTAAGAATAAAACCAAGGCACAGGAACTGCCTGAAACCGAGTCGAGAGCTCTGGAGTTGATCTGCCACCAAGGGAGTTGGCCGGGAAGATTAATGGCAGCGGGTTTAATTTGTTTTCGGCCGGGTATTCAGGTATTCATTACTCTTTATGCACTCGCATTGACACCTTTTCGAAAAAAGGGGAAAAAAACAAATGCAAAATTTGAATTTGACTGAGGTGCCCCCACAGGTGAGTGACTCGGATTTTGAGGCCTCCTTTGGTTTATTACCCTCACATCGCCTTCTTCTCTACGCCTTGTTGTACACGATATTAAGCAATTCATAAGCGTGTAATTTCGTTTAGCACACGAACAAAAAAACAGGAAAAAATGGAAAAAATTAAATGTCTGCAGTTGATTTTTTCCTGACATCAAAATTGCAGTTGTGCCGCAGACAACGCGCCAAATTCAAGGCGGTCCCAGACATTGGGGATGTTGTTCTGCTTCCTCTTCTTCAGCTTCCTCCCCCTTCTTTTTGCATACTTATTTTTTTCTCTCCTCTTTTTTATTTATTTAATAACACACACAGAAAATGTTTTTTTAAACGGGCTGAAAATTATAACGCATCAGTCACGAAAACATGAAGACAAGGAAACTTTTGCTGTATATTTTTTCGCCAATTTTTTCATGCTATTTCCTGTAGTTTTTCCCTTCTTCTCTTCCGCTTGCATGCGAAAATCTTTTATTTTTTTTTCTCTCTGTACGCTGTTACCCCATTTTGTGCAGCTTTGTCGGCCATATTGGAGGGGAAAAGTCTGGCCAGAAAGAAAGAGAGAGAGAGAGGGCGAGAGGCGTGCGATAAGGAAAGAGAAACCAGGGAGCAAAGTGCAAAAAATTCAGAGTGAGGGCGAGCGAAAAAGTTCGCATTTATTCCGCCGCTGTACTTAGCAACAAAATGGTTTATTAGATTGAAAAGCGAGAGGCAGAACAAAATAGATATACTATAGAAAACAACTCCAATCCTATTTCCCCCTTTCAGCTGGAGAATATGCAAATCAAGTTAAGTAAGAGACGGCATAAATTAAAAATAAAAAAAAAAGACCTGAGAATCTAGATGCGATGGGAGATCAGATGAAATGAATCTTTGAACCGCTCGGCAACTGTCCAATAATAATGAAATATTTCCAACTCGAAACCGACGAGAAGAAGAACTAGACAAAAACACGCTTGTAAGTCGGGGTAGTGTGGTGTTTTTGTTGCTCGCCTTATTTATGTTCTCCCTACTAATTTCGAATTTGAATCTTTTTGGCTGTGACCTTTGGGGCCTACCCATACGTATATCGATATATTTGGTAGATGTGTGTATTTCTCTTAATTTTGAAAGCGTATTAAATTACGAACCGAGGGCCCCCATCCGCCGGACCCGAAATTGAAACAAGAATTTCAAGTATGTTTAACCCAAAACACAGAGGGAACCAGAAGAAGAATCAAAAAAAAAAAGAATCGAAAAAATCCGAAACAGAATCAGAATCACAGAACCAAAAACCGAAACCGAAACGCAGAGCAGATTGGAGTGCAGTGGAGTCGTTGGGAGTTTCGGTTTGGAGTCGGAGGCTCTGGGCTTAAAGTATTTCACAGGAAATCTTCGGAAACGCAACCCAACAGCACACACAATATGTTCTACACATTTCTCAGCGACCCCGCGCTACCCCGCTCTGTGTGAGAAATCGAAATCCCAAAAACTAAATCCTATAATGCCTGCGAGGGGCGCACACACATACCATCCGTACACCATACACACCATTCGAAAAATCGAAAAACCCGACCCGCACTCACGCACGGCTACATTTTGAAATATCTCATCGTGTGTGAGTGTTCGGTTTGGTATTTCTTTTTCTTTATATTATTTTGTGTTTTTTTTTTTTCTTTTCACATCCCCACCCAGGTTCCCAGTCCCTTTTTGCCCCATCTCAAGAGTCACAGGGCACTGAACAGGCAACCCGAACGCAGAGCGTGCGCTCACTCTATAATAATGATAAGATGGCTCTTAATCACAAAATTTATATGTGCCCCGGCATTTAGTTGTTCCTTCTCCCCGAACAGCCAAAGCCAAAGACCAGAAATCAAGGGATCTGGAAACTGGAAACTGGAAACTAAAGACTGAGAGGACCGAGCTGAACCGAACTGAACTGATGATGGGTTATGCGCGTTTATAATTATGGGTCCTGTCATTCCGCATCTCAAAGTCTACAATTTTCAGTTTAGTGCGGAACAGAGATGGGCAGTCATTCCTCTCATTCGGTTTCTCCATTTTGCCAAGAGTTCTGATCTCCTGGGGGGCGTGGCATTTTTCGGGGGCTGCCCCACTTCAATGGTTATAATAATTATACGATTATAAGGAGAAAGCTTACCGCTTGCACTCGTTCCGAAGTTGTCTGCAAGTAGAAAAAAAATGCAAAAATTAGTTAATTATTTGTTTAGTTTTTTTTTTTTTGATGGGCAAGGCAACAATAACCTGCCTAAGATCCAAATATTTCATTCAAACTTGGCTATAATAAATCTTCTCATAACCCAAACACAAAATTTCAACCCAACAAAAGCAAAAAAATTGAAATATTTCGTGCAGACTTCTGACCGCAAATTGTTGTGAGATTTTTTATGTTTTTGTCGGATTTCGCTGGCTATAAAATATGAAATATATATTCACACGCAGAAGGGATTGGAGGGGTGGCAATCAATCAAAACTATGTGAAGCCTGTGGAATCAGCGCCAAGTGTGAGCCCAAAATATTTGGAGCAAATCAAATGCAGCCTCAAAGAAAACAAAAGATGAAGCCCGTTTCGGTTTCATCATTTTATTATTTTATTACTCCTTTTTTTTAGAGCTTGGCCATAATTTTGTTTCTCCGTTTTATTTTTGGCTTTTTCGCACGCAAATCATTTTTGTTTTGTTTTTTTCCCGAAATTTTTTATGATATTGCTGGGGGCATTATGCAAATCCCATTTCGCGGGCTAAGGTATCCATAAACATAATATTCAATCTCTGAGAGATCTTTGCATGAATTTTCTAAGCTTCATTTGGGATTGGGACAAGATATTATAAATGTTTAAAGAAACTCTACAAGTATTTCGAATACAGAAAATATGCAGCCTTAAATCTTTTTCTTCTGCCTTTTCCCTTCCATATCACCGGTGTCATTTAGTCAGTTTGTAATGACATGGCTAAGAGTATTTTGTGAACTCGGCTTTTGAGGTTGGCCAGCTCAATTGCAGCCTTGGCATCTCGAAATGGACGCGTTCTTCTTGTCATTTAAGTCATCGAACACGCATTGGTACATTGTAAGGAGTGTCGGTGTCGGGTTTGTTGTCGTTCGCCGTCTCTTTCCATTGGCCCGATGCTCCTTCTCTCTCTACTCGCTGGATGTCAGTGTCCTGGAACGGCCATCACCGGACCGAGTTACCAAGTTCCCAAGTTCCAGTCTCATTCTCGGTTCAGTTCCAGAGTGTAGGATCCCCAGCCCCCCGAGCAGTTCATAAATAATCGTCTTAAGTTGATGGCAATGCGGTGACTGTCGACGATTGCTGGGTGGCACTCGCTGCAGTTGATGGCACACCGAAAGAAATAATATTACCATTATTATATAATATTTTTAAATATCTGAATTGGATATAAAATAAATTTATTGACATACCAAACTTTTACTAAAGTCCTAAGATGTCAAAAGCCCCTCGTTGGGCGCCAAAAAACCTATTAGTGATTTCGCTGTTCAGTTTTTTTCCCCCAGTGCAGCTTTTCGGCTTGGCTTTCTGGATTTAAGCCCGAGTGCTTAACATTGCAGTTCGAAAATGAAAAGGCACCGGAATTTATCAGCGCTGCTGCAGAAAGAAAGCAAAGGCGGCTGGGAATCGTTCAGATATTCCGAAAACGTTTCAATGAATGTCAGCAACGCATTGCTTCAATTTTTTTCTGTTCTGCTCAGTTTTGCTTTTTGTTTACCCCATACAAACTTGTGTCGTGTCTGATCCCATTTTAATATTCTAGATACTTAAATAAAATACGTGTCTGGCCTGGCCAACAAACGTTTATTGTTTGTTAATTGATTTCGCAGCCAAAGTTCTGGTTAAAATGCAAAGTGCAGCTTTTTCAGACGGCGTCGCAAGGAGAGAAAAACAGAAAAATACGAGTAAAAAAAAACAGAAAACGAAGACAAAACTTTGCACACTGGTCTTCTTCTTCTGGTGGCTGGCATTTGGTATGCAAAATTTGTTT
This sequence comes from Drosophila pseudotakahashii, assembly GCA_035046095.1. Classification (NCBI taxonomy): domain Eukaryota; kingdom Metazoa; phylum Arthropoda; class Insecta; order Diptera; family Drosophilidae; genus Drosophila; species Drosophila pseudotakahashii. The sequence continues at coordinate 256,896 of JAWNOE010000139.1, read as the reverse complement.
GCCTTTCGGCCAGGCCAAGATCGCCGCTGCTCCTCTTCTTCTCTTTTGGCGTTTTGGGCGCAATTAATTTGCAGACAGCGAATCAGCCTTGAGGCTTTAACCAGTTGACAATTGTCAAGGACTGCGACAACTTGGCGGCAGATCGCAGTGTGCGTTGTTCGTCTCGTTGTTGGTTGTTCGTTGTTGTCTTCCACTTGCCACCTGACAGCTGACAGTTGCAAGAGACTTGGTCTCTATGCCTCGGACTTGGGTCATTTAACGGTAATTACCAAAATGCTGGCCGCACAAAAAGCTTTCCGCGAACGTTGGCTGGAAAACACTTTGTTTCCTTTTTTCTAGTTTTAGCCGACTTTCCGCAGAGCAGCAAGAGCTGGCTGAAAGAGCAGCTCAAGTGCCGACAAAGCCAAAGCGGCCAAGTGAAGCATAAAAATGAAGCACCCAAAACGAAGAAAAACCTCAAAAATGGCAGAGCCACAAATAGAAGTACGAGTCGGTGTGCACTGAAAAGAATTGATGTTTACTTCGCAAACATGAAATTTGATATAGAAAGATAATAAACTTTCAATCCTACATTCTTTCTAAATTTTGATAATGTAAGTATTTTATTTGGCGAATTTAAAGGATTATTTTTAATAAGCCCCACGTTGGGCGCCATAAAATAGTATCGTTCATGTTGTTGTCCCAATTTTCCCGTACAACTTTCTTCTAACAAAATGTTGGTTTATTTAAACTCTTTTTTTTTGTTAAATATTTTTAGAGTGTAGGAGCCCAGGCACACGATTTTCCATTTGGCCAGAGCCGAACTGCGCGAGACTCTCGAGCGCGACTCACAGTCTATTTATGTGACTATTGAAGTGGGCTTTCTGTACACTTTCTGGGTTCTGGGGCCTCCTCTTCAGCGGAGTCTCGGAGTCCATGCTCCGCACTCCATAATACTCCAGACCTGAAGAGACTGCGGCGGCTCGGGCTTTGATTTTTGCTTGATTTCTTTCAAAATCGGCTGCAGCTAAAATAGAGATGCAGAGTAGGGACCCGAGAATCTTGGGCCTCCGAAGAAGAGTGGAGTCTGCTTATATTTTTGTGTTTTTCTTTTTTTGTATGTTTTGTGTTGCATGTGCAGTGACTGTGACGCCATTTTCAGGCGAAGCGTATGCAAAAGAGAGAGAGAAGCCGAGAAGACCAAGGTTGGAGAACATGTCCAAAGGCAAACCGCCAAAAGGATAATCAGCAACAATTTAGTATTATTACACCACGTTTCGAAGCCATCGAAAAAGGGGTTGTGTGTGGAGGGGGTTAAGGGGGTAAGGGATAGGAGGTCTAAAAGGTGGAGCACACAAAGTTGTCTGTCAGAGGCTCTGGGCTCTGGCCCTCTTTTAAGCCTGGCTGAGCTCTCGAGTATGCATTTCAAAGAAAATCATTATTATCGATGCGGCAAGAGGATGAAAAAGAGGTTGGAGCTGCGGTTTGGGTTAAGGAGCAGACGACGGGGAAGGAGAAGGAGGATTAAGGCCCCGGGTCTTGCCTTTCGGTATTTTCACGTAGTTCGTAGATTGAGTTTCAATGGAAAAATGATTTGCAAATTGACTTTAACGAATTGCCAGCCAGAACGGGCAGGTTGGCTTTTGGGCATGTTATGGAATTTTGATTACAGCATTTGCTATTAGAAGAAAGCTGCGGCCCCATGTAATTGGCACGCATTTTGCCGGGGACGTATGGGATGTATGGATCTATAGACCAGGCCCAAAGAGCTCGTGGTCTCTGGCCATTCAGAAGACAATCGAAGGCGTTCGCCAGAGCCATGTCGATGCCATTTTGATGGCCGTTTCATTGGCATCGGCATTGGCCAGGCCGAAAGTCTGGCTCAGACTGAGAGAGACTCAAGATACTCGGGGCCGCAGGCGGGACGTCTGATCTGATCCATGGCCGCCGATCAGGCGCACTCTCTTAAAGATTTCACTGGGAAAAATTGTATTTTCTATAAGGAAAATATTATCAGATTCTATAAAGAGAAAAAACTTGTATAGTACTATTTATATCACTTATAAAGCGGACTTACTAATATTATTTATCATTAAATTGTTAGGATTATTCTCAGGACTTTAATTTACTCCTTTTCTCACCGTGTTGGATTGAAACTTGGACTGGGACTCCATTGCGGAGGAGCCTTTGCCCGTTGGGCGATGCCAGTTCGTATATCATTATAGAAATTACCTACTCTCGGCAGCAGCCATTGTTAGTATTTTGCCATTAACGTTAACTCTCTGGCACAATCTGAGCCGCTTGATCTCTCGCTTTTGCTTTGCAGCAGCAGCTTTTGGCAGCCTCATCGATGGGGCAGCCAGAAATTAAAAGCCAAACAAAAAGGCGGAAAAAAGTTAAGGGATCGGGCAAAAAAGTTGAAGTTGTAAATTATTGAAATCTAATGGAAACGTTGACGTCAGTTGGTCTCGTGATGATAGCCAAGGTCCGCTGATAAGCCCCCACTATCAGGCAGACAGATAACTTTTGGAACCCAGAGAGTTGGGTAACAACTAGTGGGGATTACTTACCAGGACTACCGAGGAAGACTGAGGAATACAATCGCCGGGAGGCGTCTGCATTGCGAGCATCGGCAGGTGAGGACCATTCTCTTCGACACCATCGTCCTGGAAAAGATGGAAAAGCCGATTGTTAGCAAGGTATTAAACTGTTTTATATACTAAAACTAACGAAGAAATGAATGTACAAACAATTAATATTAAAATAAGAATTAAAATCTACATTTTTAAATAAATAGCCCCACTACTTTGTTATCACATATATTATTATTAATTAAAATTTCCACGTTCTTAAGCCTTTCGGCCAACGAAATGAAACTCATTTCCAGTTAAGGCATCCGCAGCAGTATTAAGATCTTGAGCCACTCTAAGCCACCGACTGACTGACACAATTCGCAACACTTGTCAACTTAATGCTTTTCAACCGATATTGACAGCACGCTGAATATGTTAAGCCAACGCACATATATCTTTTGATATTTGTGGGGAAGGTTTCACACACAGCGAGAGAGATAGTTGTCTTGGGGCTTTCGTCAAAATTCGTAGAGTGACAGGTGCGTCAGCCCCTCCACACCTGGAATTCCATGAAGTAATCTCTGGCAAAGAACCCTCGACGAGAATGGCCCACAAAATATAAACATAAGAACCTCAATGGACACTTTAAGCTTATAAAACTTTAAATGAAATACGTAGTGTAGGAAAAAAAAAGAACAGGAAGGCAAGGAAGGCAAGAAAGCAGGGAAAATGGCGCTAATAATAATTTGGTTTATTGGCTTTAAAGCACAATGAAGGCGGGTGGAGAAAATGAAGTGAGGGGGCGTGCCGGGAACAACAACAACAGCAACCCTCGGCCAATCTCCCGGGCAATTTCTATTATTTTTTTAAGCACTTTCTTGAGCTCAACGACGGGGGCAGACAACCAAACGCACCTTTATTTAAATTTTCTTCTTTTTTTTCCTCCTTCTATTCTATGGTCAGAAGAAGGCGAGAAGGAGGAGAATGAGGTGGAAAAGCGGGGGGTGGGGGTTGGGGGCCAGACTACGCTTCGTTTTCTTCTTAATGGGCAATTTTCTTGGTAGTAAATGGGCACGTTTTATGAACGCTTTTGTGGGGTGTTTATGGGGTGGTGCTGATGCCCAACCTCATAGCCACCCACCTTACAAGAGCCACCCCCTGCCACGCCCCTTTGTGGGCGAAAACGAATGCAAGTCCGTGTCGTTTTTTGTTTTTTTTCTCTTTTTTTCAAAATGGAATATTAAATTGCCAGTGAAACTGCACCTGTCCAATTAAAATGTAACATAATATGGAAATAAATTGTGAAAAACCAACAAACAGTGACAAAAATATCTCTTTAATTGGTCATCAATTTGAAATTTGTATTCCAGAGAAAATTAATATGAGTTTGATATTTTATTACCTATTTTTATTAAAGGATTTCCAATAAAATACATTTTTATAAATGAATAATTTAATTTTTTTAATGGCTTTAATTATTAATAATATTTTATTATAAATAGTTATTATATTTGTTTTAAATGCAAAATATTTTGGCAAGGTAACATGTTTATTTCATTAATTAATAACATTTTAAAATTAAAAAAAAAACAGACAAAAAGTTTATAAACTTTGCAGTCAAACGAAATCAATAATAAAATTAATAGAGAAATCTACGTGACAACAACAACAAAGCAGCTACAATGAGTGACCGAAAAAGAAATTGTTCGCACATAAATCTTTGCACTAAAAAATTTTATTGTCGTTTTTATTGTAAGGAAATAAAATAAAAAGCCCAGGCAAAACAAAACAAAGGCACAACAAAAACAAAAACACAAAGAGACAAAGACAGAGCCAAACAGTCTGCTGATTTTCGCTCTCCCAAACACACACGCACTCACACAGAAGCAGACACCCACAGATGCGCCCCGTCTCTTTCGCTCTTTTGATGGCCGCGTATATTTCCCCTGGCGAGATTATCGTACCGTAAGTTAGCTGCTTAAATATCGTAAGAAAGAGAGAGACGAAGCTAGTGAAGACATAAAAGTGCGGCGAATGAGGCGAATTGAGTTGTTTTTTTGTTTTGTTTTTGTAATTTTCTGCCAACTTAATGATTTTCGATTTTTGTGACTTGACTAATTCGATTTTTGAAGTCCCTCCGCTCTTCTCATTTTTTTTCTATTACCTTATGCAATGTTAAATCAATAAAGCGAACAAAGGCAATTTGCTTCGCTTTAAAAGCTTGAAAAATGCCATGAAATAAATATAATTTTAAACCGAAATACTTTTTCAGATTTCTTTGTTTATGGGGCTTTTAAATGTCACAACTCTCGATTCTGAGAATGTGCTAAAACATTTATGGTGCGCTTGTCTTCAAATGTATTTGCAATTATACTGGCTTTTTGTGTGCCGTTTTACTCGATTCAAAAATTATTTTAAATTATATTGCTGGTTTTCGTTTGTTCCATTTTATTTTTCCTCTTGTCTTATGTGAGAAATGTTTTTCGGAATGCTTTTAAAAATTAAATTTTAATTTAATTTGGCTAATAATGGTGTTGGAAAAATTTATTTAAATTGTCTTGTATTTTTTGGTTTTTTTAAATTATTTTTAGTCCTGTATTGGACTTTTTTTTAGCATATTCTTTGGGTAATTTCTATTAAATGTATTTTAAAATGTTCTTAGTTTGTGTTTGGTTCTTCTTTCTTATTTTCTTGTTTTTTAAATTTATTTTTAATTTTCTTTGTTGCTTTGCTTGATTTGCTTTTTGGCCTTTTGTCGGTGAAACGCAACGAATGATTTTCTATTTTTAGTGGCACTATTTTGGTGGCGACCCCATTTGCTTTTCAGCCTCTAGCTAAGTGTATTCTTCTCCCCACTTTTCGCCGCCCCCCCGAATTTTCCCCGCATTTCCCCGAACTTTGTGAAGTGCCCATGGGGCCTGATAAATGGCGCTTAGGTATTGATTAGATGCCCCAGAGCTACGAAATGCATTTGGCTTATCACCCATGCACTCACTCCTCACACACACTGGCACACATTATAACTAACACCCATTATCCCCCCGCCTTTTTCATCCAAAAGTATACCCCCCACCCCCATGCGACCAGCAAAAGCCGAAAAAAAAGAAAAACAACAGACGCAACGAAACGAATTTTCCATTTTCCATAGAGTTCACTTCGCCCCAATGCCAAAGTCGCTTCAATTCCGTTCAGTGCAGTGAGAGAAAGTAGGCTAGGAATATTTAAGTTATGTAAATAAATCAGTCTAGTCTCTAAGAATAAATCCACATTTATTTTATGATTTTTTTATGAACAACAAAGATTTTAAAGCTTTTTATAAATTCCCTAATTAATGACTAAATCAAAATTTCCTTACATTTTAAACTAAACTTTCAATGGCCTTTTGTTTTAAAGCATTTATAAATTTATAACGTAATTTTTCAAGGAGATTTTAATCACGGATTTGAAAGCGCTTTAAACAGTGCTTAAAAGTATGCAATAAAATCGGATAAAAGGCTTTTATTTATATTTTTTGGAAATATTATAAGAACTGGTCTTTAAAATACCCTAAAATTTGAATAGTTTAGGTAAAAATACCCTTTAGAATTTGTTCTCTGTGGAAGTGTGTCTGTCGCTGGCCGTCTGTGTGTGCGAGAGTCTCTGTCTGTGTTTAGATAAAATTGTGTTTCGAAAGTGACAGTTGAAATGATTTATCACTTGCCAGCGACTGCAAGGCGCAAACGCCAACGCTGCCCCGCCCCCTTTTGCGCCCAGTGCTTGGCTGTCGTCAAAGTTTTTAGCACAAGCTCTCCCTTCGGCCCCCTTCGCCCCTCCCCTGATTTTCTCAGCCCCGGCATGTTTGGCATTTTTGTGTAGAAAAATTGAAAATTGCTTTTTTCGTCAGCAGCCCCTCCGTTACCCCCCTCCCCCTCCTAACCCCCCCTTTGTCCTGCTATCTCAGGCAACTTCATCTTTCCAATTTTCTACTATTTGGCTTTGTTCCCCCTCCTCTTTCGCTTTTGTTGTTGTTTTTGTTATCTGTGAGTTTTTCATATGAAAATTTAATTCCGCTCAGACCCCCACCACCACCCACTCAACCCTCCACCCCCTCACCCTCCCACAAACACTATGGCATTTCCCATGCGAGCTAATTTAAAAATTTTTGTAATTTTTTCGCTTTGCTCTTTTGGAATTTTTGCAATGCGCGACAAAATGATTTATGTCGCTGCCTTGGCGAAATTAAAAATATTACAAAAAGCCACAACAGCAACAACAATGTGAACACATTTAAATAACATAAAAAAAGAAAAACAAACGTACACAGATACGTTTGTATGTACGATATATGTATATGGTGTCACTTGAAGCTTTAAAATGAAATTGTTGCCGTGTGGAAATTTACGCTGGCTTTTCTCAATTTTTATGCCCAACAATTTCGAGCGACTGCAGCAGCGGGGGAAAAAAATTTAAAATAAAATACATAAACCGCAACAATTTTTCAACATTTTGCACGTGTAAATTTTCCAATTGGTTGAACGCGCCAAATGAACGGAGGGGAAAAAGTAGCAAAAAATGGGTAGGAAAACCGAGGGGGCAAAATGGGTGGGCGGTCGGGTGTTTCGAAGGGGGCGTGGCTCTCTTATTAAAGGTCTATCTCTGATGGATTCATTTAGTCAATTCTTGAGACAGGTGAGCAAGTTTCCATGTCTTCTTTTTGTTGTTGCTTTAAAAATAATGGTTGAAAATTATGGCGGAATATGAAATTTGCATAGGTTATGGGAAACCCTTTGGGGTGGCCCTGAAAACTGGAAAACGAGTTGGAAGAACAGGTATTCTATCTGTCTCAGTCTTTCTTTCATCAGTCTGAATATTTTTGCATTGCCGTCGGCAGTTTTTATTAAAGCAAGTTCATTGTTTTTTAAAAGGTAAGTGGCGGAATTTAAAAAAATAAATAAAAAAAATGTTTAAAATATAAAAATGGTTTTTGTATATTTACTACTTAAAAATTTATTTGAAAACAATTTAATTAATTTCATAAGAAAAGAAATAACTCTCAAATTACCCATTTTTTGTGAATGAACCTAATCCCCAAAAGATTAGTTATCAATTGATAAGATTTAAAACGCTTAGTGATAGAGAAATAATCTTTTATATGCCTATATTTTTCATTCCATCCCTTACCCTCAATTCTATTTGGAAAATTAAAGCCAGATAGGCGAGCAGAAAAAAAAAACAAACAAAATATTGTTAACCTAAATTGCATTGGCATTTCATCTCTGCAATCTTTCATTTGGTTTTTCCCCCATCTCTTTTTTCTTGGCTTTTTGTGTAATTATTCACATGCACCGAATGAATTTTTGTGTTTTACTTTTTTCTTTTAGTTCGCCATGATGGCCGGAAGGTGGCGCTGCTGCAGCTGCTTTACGAGCGCAGAGGAAGAAAAAAAAGCAGAGCAGTTATCTATTTTGTTGCACTGTTTTTGTAGTTTGGCTGGCATTTTCCGCTGCCGTTTTCACAGCATTTTCCAGTTCTTTTTTTTTCGTTTCGCCAGCCGACATTTTTTTCGCTGAGGAATTTTGTTGTTTGCTTTTGTTTTAATTTAAATGAAAAAGCTTTTCGCGCATAGTTATGAAAATAATGGCTGCCAAAAAGGGGGGTTAGTCTGTACTATATGTATGTATATGTATGGTGCCAGTTCTAATGCATTAAAGCACACTAAGTGGTTTTAGTTTGGGCTTCAAAAGGCCCAAGGCCTTAAAGCGACTCGCTCGTTTTTCAATAAAAGGGAAAAACAACAACAAAATCAAGGGCCACACCTCGAACATGACTTGTAACTTAAGCTATGGAACTCCGTTCCTTCAGCCTGTGTCATCAGTTTTGGCGACATCCTTTTGGGATCCGCATATCGCTTTACACTTGAAGCGAATTTGAAAGTCTGGATCGGTCCGCTCGTAACTCTTCTTGTTCCCGCCTCCTTCCCCGTCGTTCTGCCCACACACAATTCGCTCTTCTCATTGGCCTTTTTTTCTGGTTTTGTTGCTGTATTTTTTTTTTATCTGGCCCGCGACTAATATAAACGTACAATGGACCAACTTAAGCTGAAATGACAGTTGCGACATGTTTGCGTAGGCGTGTGCGATCTCCCCGGACGGACAAAACGGACGGACAACGACCCAAGATCCAGACATACCATACCATACCATACCATACAGGCCAGCAAATGTTTTGGTATTAATTTTTCTTGTTGTTCCTTTGAGCATCTGGCCCCTCAATCTCTGGACTTCCCTCCCCCTTCGCAAAAAAAAAAAAAACCCACCAAGCAGCCAACTGACAATAAACTTTATCGCATTCATGTGAATGCACTTTATGACACCTAACCAGGCAACACACACAGCCAGTCGAAGGTGGAGAAACTTGTTTACCTGCCCGCAATTTCCACGGGCCGAACAAAGAATTTTGTTGCGGATTTCGAAGGCAATTTTTGCACGACTGATTTGAATTGAAAGACTTTGATGAGCTCTACATGTGGGTAAGGATGTAATAAGAGTGTATGCAGAGAGAAAAAATATTTGTAATATTTTTTACGGGTTCAAGGAATTTCTTAAAAGCGCTTGCCTTTATTGTTTTATGTTTTCCAATACTTTTTATAATATTTAATATTATTTCATACCTACTATTTGATACGTACACACAAAAAAAGCGTGTCGCCGTAAAATTGACATGCGCATGTACATTTTTGGCTATCGATTTTACATGAAAAACTCTTTTTGAGCATATCAAGTTAAAATTGATATTACATAATGTTAAATCGATCTACCTTTCATATGGATTTTTTTTTGGAATCGATTTGTGTTCTTTTAAATTCTTCTTTAGCTAATAAGAACATGATATGAGTTACGTAAAGTAGACAATAACGATATTGTTATGCTTTTTTCACCGTGTGCCAATGGGTATTTTGTGGTCGTCTGGCTGGCTCGTGACTCGTGCAATTTCAGTCGTCCGTTTGACGGTCACGTGACCCTAATAAATCACAGAATTAATGTTACGTAAAATGGAGTTGGCTCGTCCTGAGTCGTCGCTAAAGTCCAGAACTCAGAACTCCGAGGACTCGGGAGGTCCTGCGAAATGCAAAAGCCACCACCGTTGAGTGGTTAAACTATGCCGGCCGGAAATTGAAAAACGTTTGCGGCATTTCTGATAAGCCAGAGAGAAGGCAAAGCCACATGGCCAGCGAAATCGCAGCGAAACTTAAAGATCAACTGGTTAATATGGGAACAAAATTTAAATCTTTCTACTTCATTTTAACCAGCACTCTTCGCACTCGCAGAAAGAGATAGCAGCTGGCCATTAAAAATACCCAAAACGACAACGACAATTTCCTCATTATCGTAAAATTTATTCAAGCAAAATAAATTCATTGGTCGTTAACCTTGACACTGGTTTTTCTTTTATTTTTCCCCGTCTATATGGGTGTGTTTTTGTGTGTGTATGTGTGAGTGCGCATAAAACTCATGCTATGACGCGTGTTAAATAGTCGCCTGTCAACTGGGGAAAACTTTGGCCCGCCAGCTGTAAAATGATTTTCCCAGACGACACAACACAGCTCCAAAACGCCTCGAAATCGACTACATTAAGTTGTGTAGGCACAGACAAACAAATTGTGATTACAGGCAGAAAAACAGAAGAAGCTTAAGATACAAAAAAAAAAAACAGAGGCTCAAGGAATCTGTAAGCCAAGCATGACTTTCATTATTTTCTTTGTCTGGTTACCAAACTACCAAAAATAAATAAACTGAAATGACGCCCGTAAGTATGCTACAATAATCGATACGACTGTGTGTGTGCTTGTTGTTTTTACTGCTTGACTGCGTTTTTCCACACACACACACACATACAGAGGCCATAAAGAGAGCGATTTGTCATGGGGTTGCCGTTGCCGCGAGTTTTCGGGAGTTTTGCATTTTCCCCAGACATCAGACTGTTTTCCCCGCGGCTGTTTTTCGCTGGCTTAAAGTGTTAATGTATCAGTTTGGCATTGTTTCTCCACAATTTATGCACTGCGAACTTGTTGAATACCTTGTGGATCTATGGCTCAACTTAAGGACAAATATGGCGACCAACAAAATTAAATTTCAACGCAATTCTAGACTCAATATAACCCCTATATATGTAGGTATATCAAATTTATAGCTGTGACAAAGGAAGGCTAGAAGCTGAAGGGATAAATAGAAATGGGGGGGGGAAAAAAAAGAGAAAACTAAAATGAAGAAAAGCTTTTTTCATCCCAAAAGCTAGCTCTGGGTATTCGTTTGTGTGGCAGCTGTCTGTGTGCGTATTGGCGAAAACTCCGACCAACTCCGACTGCCTTTGCCTTTCCTCTCGAGCTGTCGTCGTCATTTCGTTCTTTATATAAAGCCCCGAGTGGAGCCAAGGAAAATGCTCAAGCCCTCCACTCGCACACATACATATTATATTTTTCCTTTTTTTTGCGCTTCTGATTTCCTTTTTTTTCCTAGTATTTTTCTACATTTCTTTTATTTCCAGTCAGCAGAAAAAATTCTTATACACAAGCATTGCGTTTTCTACAAGTGTATGTGTGCTGGGAAAAGCTTTGCTCTCATGTGTGTGTGAGTGAGTGTGCGAGTGTGCGAGAGCTGGAGCAGTCAGCTCAGTTTTCTTTTGAATGATTCGATGATTTTAAGCGCCTGCGTTATATGAAAACCAATCGCATCAAAGCACCCCATTAAATTTCATCGTCAGGCATATATCCTTGCCTTGCCACACACAAACACACACACAGGCACAAATGGGGGCACAGCTGCTGCTAGCCGATATCCTTGGCTCCTGGCTGGCTCCTCTTGGCCACGTCTGCATCTATTCCATGGACGTATTCGTCTGTCTAAGCCCAAGGCAACGGTTCTGTGTGCTGTTCGCTGTGTGCTGTGTGTTTGCTATGTGCCGGGGAAATCCGTCAGAAAAGCGCAGCCGCTGCAGCTGCTCCTTCACGAGCATCCAGATCCCCTCTACCCCTTGCCTCTTCACTTTTCCATTTTCCATTTCCAACCCAGCCCCACCCACTCCATCATTATGTGCTGACGGCGTAAATGGCTCTATCAGCACATTGTGCCTTTGGTGCCTCTGACATGTGAGCCTTCGAACGAACAAACGAACGAACGAACTCTTGGCCTCCTCATGCGATTCGGGCTTAAAGTTTTGAGCACATTTTGAGGCAATTTAAAGTGCTGCTAATGGCTTTATAGAAGCCACTAAAAAAAAAAAATAATAAATGCAAAGAAAATGTATAAATTGCAAGTCATGCTGGGGGAAGGGGGCTTACAGTCGAAACTCTTTAGGGTAAATTTTAAACTTACATTAAAGGGATTTTAATCCAATATTTTTGAAGCATTTTAGAATCATTTACTATATTTTCTATTAATTTTAAATATATATTACTTACATTATTATATCTAACTTACATTAAAAGCATTTAAATCAAGTTTTTTTGAAGCATTTTAATTAGAATTATTATCAATTAAAATTTTATTTTGTAAATTTATTTCCAATTAATTTTAAATATATTTTTTGATATGAAATATTCTTTCTTTATCGCAAAGATTTAAGTTTTTAATTAAATAACTTTTCCTATTTTAATTTCTATTAATTTTAAATATGTATTACATTTAATAAAACATATTCTTTATGAAATATGCTTTCTTCATCCCAAAGATTTAAGTTATTAATCAAAATACCTTTCTACGAAATGTGCAGTGTGACTAAAATGACACCTGTTACCCGTTTTTTGGTAGAGATATTTTCTGTTTAAAAAGCCTTGACTGTAGTTCGCTTGCAGGGAATTAGGACTGTAGTTTTCGACTTGTACAATATAGCAGCTATATGCACATAGTGCCATATACTCTATCACTGGCAAATGCCGCCATCTTCTGGCGCTCGTCGTTTGCTTTATTTGCAGTTGGTTCTACTCCATCTCTTATTTCGCCTCCTTGCCCCATCTTCTTCTGGCTTTCATTCTTTTATTCTTCCCCCTTCCTTTTCCACTCTCTATATATATATATGTATTTTTTTTTATGGCAAACATTTAATGGGTTTTTCAGAAAATTGCATTTTCTTCTTTGGCACTCTTTAGCCTTTTTGTTTAGCTGCTACTTTGCTGGGAAAGGGGGTGGGTGGAAGTGGGAGGAGTGGGTGGTTGGGTAGGAGTTAGTCCCAGTTGTTGTTGTTGCCCGCTGCTCATGACCATGGCTGCCATATTAGATTTTGAATGCATTTCCGCTTTTTGCCGCAGCGAGCAAAACTTTTGTTCGCCATGTTGGCTCTGCTTTCCCAGCTTTCTATCCCTCTCTTTCTCTTTCCACTCCTCTCTCTTTCTCTTACTCCTTCTCTGGGGCTGGGAAATATTTTCCACTGACTGACAGCTGTGCAAATGGGCGGCAACAAGGACGAGGAGGCGTACTGCAAGTTTGTCTATCTTCGGCTTGTTTTTGTTTTTGTTTGCCAGGCAGTGGGAGTTTCGGTAGGTTGCATTAAAAGTTTGTTTCATTATTCTCTTATTTTTCCTTTTTGCTTTTGTTTGATGAAAAAGTCCAAGTTGTTGCGCAAAAGTTTTTATGCAAGTTTTGCTATTTTGGCAAATGGATATCCTTCTGCTACTCCAACTTCCCATCTTCCCCCTTCGATTATGCTGTGGGCGCCCGCTATCTATGTTACTTATATGAAAGTTGGTCAGACATATAGCACGTTATATATATTTTCATATATATACGGGCACTGCTTGCTATTGGCAAGAAGTTTAATCAAAGTTTTCGCCTTGAATTGGGGAGGGAAAAATAAATTAAATAGGGAATTAATGCAGAGAGAGAAAAAATCAAGGGCCTTTAAATCATAAATGTTTTTAAATTGAAATCCCCTTAAAAAATTATAAATAAAATTGTGTTGCAAGTGAAAATTCCTCCTGTTTTTCTGTGCACGAAATTCCGAACCGAAAGCCGAACACACCTTCAAGCTATTCGCGTGAAACACAAAAACCACTGCATATTTCAGGGCGCAGGCTGCATATGCAAATGAAACATTCCACACATATTCCCCCCCGAAGGCAAAAGGCCATTAAATGTCAAACCCGCAGACACAAAAAACAAACATCAGCGAACATTTTCCCAACCCGTTTTTCGTTGACCAAATTAAAAAGCCATTTGGGCCTAGCGAAGCCAACAGACTTTTGTGCCAAGTTACCTTTTTGGCTTTTACGCCCAGCGGCAATTTATAATATATGTACCACTACCACTTGTATTTTTGAGTTGAAAAACAAAAACACAACCGGTTGATGGGTTTTATGAGTGCCAATCAAAGTTTATCGATTATGCGACAGCAATGCGTCTGCTTTTCAGTTTTCAGTTTTCGATTTTGATTTCGATTTCGATTCCGAGGCATAGCATATCTTTAACGATTCTCAACGGCACTAAATCTTCAAGGACAGGGAGCTGAAGTGAGTTAATCATGAATGATTTAACGAGTCGTAGACCATTTAATTGCCATTCAACTCGGACATGACAGCAATCGGTGATTAAAGCCAAACGAGACACAAAAAAAGCGACGCGACACCAAATTGTGTGTTTGCTTTTAACGACTTGACAAAGTCATTTAAGGAATTTCTTTTGACAATTTTGAGCCGAGTTTCCTCCTCGTCAATGGGAAATGGATCCGGGCACCTGTAAGTTTTCGCAGCACGCGCCATTTCGTTGGAAATTGAAAACGTGTCCAACATCGAGACATCAATTTTTAAACAGAAGTAATCACTTTGTAAACGCCGAGCGGAGAGGAGAAAAAAAATAAATATTCGAGCATATCCTTTGGGGGTTGACTTGGGCTAAGCCAGCGACCAGGGACCACAGTTGAGTCCTTCAAGTCCTTTGCTCCTTTTCGGCATTTTGGCCGCTCATTTCTTTTACCCCTCGACAAGTGGAGCGGCTCAACCAGATGAAATTCTGGGGTTCACTTCGCTTGATTTCCAAATTTCTGCACGTAACAACGTAAAGTTGCAGAAATTTTTATACAATTTGTTGCATGCATAATTCACGAGGACAACAAACTTGGGTGGGAGTTGGGATCTTCTCGGGATTTATGTGGGTTTCTGTCTGGTTGCCAAAGAACTTTCGGTGACTGTCGAGGAATTATGATGAGCCAGAGAGCATCAAAGAAAGTGACTTAAACGGTTTGGGTATTCAATTTGGGGAAAGTAATGACGCAAACAATTTGTTTACACAGAGAAAATAAGGGTAGGCGTACAAAAAAAAAAGTATTTCATATAAAATCGATATGCGCATGTAAATTTTTGGTTATGCAATACGCATATCGTTTTTACATGAAATTCTCTTTATGGGCATATCAAATTTACCTGGCCGCATATCAAATTGATATTACATAATGTAATATCTACGATATCGATTTGCCTTTTCATAAGGATTTCCATTTGACAGCCAATTAAGCAAATATTTTTCATTAACCTGATTTAAGGCTTTAACTTTAAATCACAGCTCATTTTGCTAATTGATGGCAAGGCAAATAAAATCGAAAATAAAGAAATTCGAAAGCCCATATCAAACAACATTAAGACCCCCGTTAATCTATCGAAACGAGCGCCACCATTTGTCTGCTCAAAACCAAAAAAAAAAAAAATACCAAAAACACACACGTTTTAATTGCCGTCCGCACTAAAACACTGAAAATCCAAATAAGCTAAAAATTTATTAAATTCTCATTTATCAAATGCCATAAATCACGACGCGTCTGCGTTGTATTTTATTTCAAATGATCTATCAACAGTTGCCATTTCGTTTCGTTGGGTTCCCTCACTTCGAATTTCGGATTTCGGACTTCAGCTTTTATGACTAGCTAATTTGGTTTGTTTTTGATTTTGATTTGTCAGTTTATTATTGTTTATTGTGTTGGCCCGGCTGTCAATGATTCGCTCTCGCTTTTTGTCGGCGGCTCAATGAACTATAAAAAACTAATGTTTTCAGTTGAGTTTCGCTGTGTGTTCAGTGTGTGTGTGTGATCCTGACAAGTGAATGAAAGGCCGAATGATGATGTCAATCTATCAAATACACACACACCCCCTTCCTTTTTTTTCTGCTCTGACCAAACCTCACACACCTCTAGGCCTGTCAACTTTTACTTTCAGTATGACCTTTGCTAAACTGTCAAAATTTGTTGTCAAAATGTGCGAGTGTTGCTGCGGGGAGGCGATATTGCTGCTGCTGCTGCTGCTGCTGCCGCTGCGATGTTGCTGCTGTGCTGTATTTGCATTTGACAGCTGCTGTCGGACGTTCGCTGCCCTCACACTAACACACATATATATTTTTCGCACTTTTGCAGCAGACGCAAAACGCGGCTTTGAACTACTAAATCATTTTTGACAGTTGGCAGCGAAGCCGGGGAAAGCCCCCAGTTGCTGTCTCTTTCGCCCATGACCTTGAGAACCGTTACACAGACACAGACACAGACACATTTTTATTCCGATGGCGTAGCCTTTGTTTATGCAATAAATTAAAAGCAATAATTTTTCATCTTGAGCCAGCAGCAGCAGCAACAGTTGAAAGTTCGCCCGCTGCGGCGCAACAACATTAATTTTACACACAGAAACACACACACACATGCCGAATGAGAGGGTCATACACTGAAGTGAAAGAGAGGGCCATATACCGCAGTGAAAGAGACGGGGCATTTTGATAAAGTACCGCCATGGCAATGGCATTGTTTTTAACTCGCTGCGACTGCGCTAAAAGCGAAAAATAAAAAAAAGAAAATAAGGCGGCAGAAACAATAATTCAACTTGTGCTCCACATACACAAATACAGCGGACTGCAGGTTCAACGGACGCTTTGCGCCTGCGCAGGGTTAAACAAATTGCAGCTGTCTCCCTCGGTCGCCGCAGCCCCTCTCACTCGCACTCCCACAATATGTGTGTGTGTGTGTGCCATTAATTCTAGCGCTCGCCGGCTTGTTTGACAGTTCTGACAGACGATTATTTAAAGTTGTGCTTAAACGCTCGCTGTCTCTCTCCATCTCTTTCTATCTCTCTTTCTGGGTTCTTGGCCCTGGCCCACGGCTGTCTGCCACCGCCCCCATGCCACGCCCCCGCCCCTACCGCCCACCAGCCTGCAGGCCGGCAAGCCCAAGCAAAATAATACAAATTACACTTTTGGCATATTGTTCGGCTGCTCTCCTTTTCGGCCAGCCTAAAATAAAGACTCTTTTTGTAGGTTACTGGGTCCTTCGAACTTGAGTTCACACAGCGAAAAAGTTGGTAAATCGTACATTAAATCGGGTTTCTTAACAAAAGATACTACCTAAATTACTATTACTACATAAAAATTATAATTATCAGTACTAACAGATTTACTATATTAATTCGAGGCAGGCAAAAAAAAATTTTTTTTTTCTGAAAAATCGAATTTTTTACAAGTTTAATCTCAAAATTGAAAAATTGTATGATTTCTTACAAGTGGCTAGGAATATAATCAATATTTGCCATTTTTTTTATGTTACCTCTTTAATAATCAATAAATATTATAACGACTTTTTTTCGGTGCAGGAAAAACAATCGAATGCAAGTTACATTCAAGCGGTCCTACACTTGCCATTTAACGATTTAAATGCTCTGGCACGCCATTCCTCAATTTAACGCATCATAAAGACGGGGAAAACTGCATCCTGAGCTGGGGATTTTACGACCCAGCGGAGTCTGCTTAGCCGGCAAAGGGAAAAACAAGAAAAAGAATACAAAATACAGAACAGGGAAGGAAAAGCCCCACATGGAGGGCCGCTCGCCGATCATAAATCAAATTTCAATTCACGTGCCGGTCGCTCGTCCATTCGTTTTTGCCTCATGTTCATTAATGAAAGCGAAATGCGCTTATATAATGCCGTAATGCCGGCGACTATCGGCCCTCGGACATCATCAAAACTGCCACTGATTTTCGCAGCGCAAAAATTGGCACAAGTTCATCATCATCATCTCGTCGTCGGCTGTTGTTTTGTTTTATATCCCCCTTTTTTCTTTCAGTGGGCGTGACCCACATGCACGTTGAAAGCTCCGGAGACCGCCGATGTTCAATTTATGAGCCGCAGACAGTATTTCGTCCCTCGTCCCTAGCCCTTTAATCGATTGTAGTTTTTAATTAAAATTTAACTTTATAATGATTTTTTATCAGCTGTCCCGGTTGTCCCGATACAATCCAGACGACCCCACTCCAGTCGCAGTCTGTTTAAGTCTAAATTAAAAAGAAATTTCTCATTTTAAAAGATCGCAGAAACAGGAAGCCGCAGCCGTGAGCAAAGTGGGCGTGGATCGGGCAGGAACGTGATCGCGAACAGGATTAGTGACAGACATCAAAGAACCCAGGAACCCCAAGCCCTCAGACCCCAAAGCGATCCTATATCGAGAATGCCCTTGGCCATCGGGCAAACTTTGATTGATGTGCGAACCGAGGGGACAGCACGTGTTTCACTTCAGATCCATCGAGTTACTATATATCTTAAACTTACAGACTATCAATCTACTCTATATAGATGTGTTAAATGGCTTAATGTGGAATGTGACTTACCATCATATGTTAGTTCTGAAGGATTGAGTGATGATAAGAACTTACCATCTGCAACGAGAAGAGAGCGGGGGAAAAGCGAATTAATTTCAATTAAAGCTGTCAATAAATTTCAATTTGTGATTAACCACTAAGCTTTGCAAATATTCAATATTATGCTATTATGCTATCAAAATTGAAATACTTTTATCTAAATTTCTACACACATTTCTACATGCGCATGTAAATTTTTGGTTAATACGCATATCGTTTTTACATGAAATTCGCTTTTCGAGCATATCAAATTCACCTAGTTAAAATTTATATCATATAATGTAAAATCGATCTACGTTTCATATCGATTTTTTTGGGTGTAGCTTAAAC
The DNA here is from genome assembly GCA_035046095.1 of Drosophila pseudotakahashii. Classification (NCBI taxonomy): domain Eukaryota; kingdom Metazoa; phylum Arthropoda; class Insecta; order Diptera; family Drosophilidae; genus Drosophila; species Drosophila pseudotakahashii. Next base: position 238,385 of record JAWNOE010000139.1, on the reverse strand, counting down.
TCATATCATTAGATCATTTTGTTTGTCTTCAAATCGGTAAACATTTCCTACAGATATACAATTTTTACTGTGGGGTATTAAAAATTCACATATTTTCCTGCTCATGTTTCCCCACACTTCTATACATTTTTTGTTTCCATAAATGAAGCATTAAAACGCTTAATTACATGCGTTTTATTGTTGCTGTTATTGAACGATATAGTTTTTGTCCGTGTTTTTGTTCGGCTTTTGTTTGGCTACCTTTATGCAATTTTTGGTTTTCCTGCCTCGTTTTATTCTATACGCATACACATATTTATATTTTTTTTGCTTTGGTGCTTGATTAATTTTATTATTGTGCAGCATTTAATTTAATACGCATTGCGGCGCATAATGTACAATAATTATTTTAAATTCACTTTGACAAGCGCACACACCCACGCTAACCGCTTTCATTTCCCTGTTAATGTTAATTTAATATTTTTACATTGTGCTCGTGTTTTAATTTTGCCTGCGGTTTGCCATGTTTGTTCCTGCTGAAATTGTTCAACTTTTTCGCTTATTTTTTTCGCTTTTGTTATCATAAAACAAAAATGCAAATTAACGCAGAATCCTCTTCTGCCGTTTCATCTCTTTTTGTATTGTTAATTATTTATGGCTGTCATGGTGCATTTTTCGCTCTTAAAATTTTGCCGTGTTTTATCTTTTTTGCCGCATTTTATTTGCACGCATTTTATTTCAATAAATTATTAAATATATATGTTTTTTAATGCTTTTTTTCAAGTGATTTCTTTGTGACATTATATGGATATTTTAAGGCTGCAATTCAGCTTCAATTTTTTTGTTGGCCAAAACGAGTTAATCCCTAAAAGCTTGATATCGTAACGACTTCTTTCCCTATTTCCGTTTGTGGTAAAGAGATTGTAAGTTTAATTTTAATTTTATTTTTATTACTCAGCAGGAGTTTTTGTGTTTTTGTTGTTGTAAATAAATCAACGATAATTAACCTTCTGCAGCGCGTAGAAATAATTTTACTGTCAATGCTGTCACCACTGACAGTCGAACATCTTAAATCATTTTGTTGTTGTCGCTCTGTTTCTCGTTTTTCTGTTGTGTGCTGATCACAAAACGAAATTAAAAAGCGCAACAACGACGGACACTAAACACGGCTAAATGATCAACGCGCCCCGAAAATGCCAAATGCGCCAAATGAAATGCCAATTCGCACTCAATTGGAGGCAGAGGTAGCATTGCCGGACTGGCGACAAAACACCTTTTCGAAAAAGTCTTCTTGTGTCTTCTCTGTCACTGTCTCTGTCTTTTGCTCTGTTTCCGTCTCACTCATTGTACGGGGCAGAGAAAAAAATATACTATACTTAAGACATGAATTTAAATATTGATATTTGAAAATATATTTGATATTTGAAGATATTTTTGATATTTGAAGATATATTTGATATTTAAAGATATATTTGATATTTGAAGATATTTTTGATATTTGAAGATATATTTGATATTTGAAGATATATTGGATATTTAAAGATATATTTCATATTTGAAGATATATTTGATATTTTAAGATAGATTTGATGTATAAACATATATTTGATATTTGAAGTTATAATTGATATTTTAAGATATATTTGATATTTTAAGATATATTTGATATTTGAAGATGTATTTGATAATAAAAAAAAAAAAGTAATAAACTGTTTCTGATCGTAATAACAATAAAATATTTTGTTGGTAAAAAAATATCTTTAAAATATATCCCAAATCTGGCGAAATTTTCCTCTCTGTGTCCCTTCTCCCTGATGCGTATACGTCAAAATGCCGCGGTGGCAATTAAATGCCTTCGACGCTCATTGCCAACGCCTCAGTCTCGAATTGGACTTTGACTTTGACTTTGAGACCGGGGCTTCGGGAGGAGTCTCCTGGAGGAGTCTTCTTGGGTTGGTCTCTGCTGGTTTACTACCTCTGTCCTGCGGGCAGAAGGCCTCCACTTCCACCCTTCCTTTTCCACCTGGATATTCAGAGATTCAGAGAGTCGGAAAGTCGGGGCCACAAATAACGCCCAAATATGGCGCAATTTCATTCGCAACGCAACGAATCGATTGCCGATGCCACCGCTGCTGCTTTCAATTCGTTGCGTTTCGATTTATTTATCACCTGTCGTTGAAAATTGAAATTGCATTCGCCTCGAGACTCTTGGGTTTTTTGTTTTTCTGTTTTTTTTTTTGCCTTAGTTTCATTTTATTTCATTTCGATTCGTTTCGTTTCGTTGTTTTTCGTCTTCGTCTTCCGTTGGCCAGGTAATCATTGTCAACAATTAATGAACAGCCATTGGTGGGCGTGGCAGTCGTTTAATGAACAAACCACCAAAGAGGCGGTGGTGCTTTTCCCTTAGCCCCCTTTTTTTCTCATAGGTTTTTTTTTCCCTCTTGATATTTTATAAATTAGCCGAGGCCTTTTCCTATTAGAATGGCCAAAAAACTCATCAGCATAATGTAAGATGTTGAGTTGCTCGGGGCGATAATGAGCCATAATGGCGTTGGCCAAAAGGAGTTGGGGCCAAAGAAAAGGGCAGGCAGAGGGTCCAAAAACTGGTTCGAAGTCGCTGCTCTTAAGAGCTCTTAATGCCGTATGTATATTATTTCTTTTTTTACTTTTTTTTACCTCTCCTTTTTGCATATTTAAAAGCTTGATTCCGTTCGGACCGAACATTGATCGACTAATCAGCAAAAGGCAAAGAAAGGCCAGGGGCGCGGTTTGCGGGGGAGAGGGGAGAGGGAAAGGGGTACACTCCTTATCAATGCACTTTGCCGTGCTACACGTAAACTTACTTTAAACGCGCCAAACTTTTCATTGCCGATAAGGAGGGTAACCTCCGCCGAATCCTTGCCTCTAGACTGATAGTATTACATTGAGAAAAAAAACACAAAATAGCATTCAAAAATGTTCGAATTTCTTTACGAATGACTTCACCTTACTTCTATAGAATTAGCTTTTGTTTATTAACTTTTTATTCATTGCAAAAATTAATTAGATGTGTAAGAAAACCCATTATTAATTTTTAGAGACTTCATTAAGTAACTCATAATTAAAGAATTTAATTTTTAAGAGTATATCTAAGTAGTGTTAGTTCTAAATGTTTCCTGTACTATTCAAATTTTACTTAATAAATAAAACTTCCATTATTCGATTTTAGAGCCTTTGCCATTAAGTAAATCATAATTAAAGAATTAAATTTTTAATAGTAGTGTAAGTTCTAAATGTTCTTGGCATTATACAAAACTTTACTTTTATAAATAAAATTTCCCTAAAATATTTTTTGATGATAAGAACTTAAAGTTACCCCCACCCCATTTTTTTAAAAATATTTTTCCCTGAGTGCACCCATTGATTTGCATCATTGTTTATGTACTTTGCATGCGCCTCGAAAGTTGCACTTGATTGGCAGGGAGTTTGGCAGGAGTTTGGCCGACTCAGGAGCGGAGTCATTAGAGCGGCAATTGGCCAGGGCCAAAAGGCTGAGCGTGTTCGTGCCGGCGGCGCGCGCTTCAACGCTTTGGTCTTTCAGTCTTTCAGTCTCGGCTCCATCCACTCGATTTTCATTTTCCTCTCGATTCGAAGCCCGGGTCTCTATAGTCTACAGTCTGGCCTTGTGGCATGCGGACTTTTGTAGCAGACAAAATTGTCGACAAATAGTTTACACAGGCATGAAATTTTGCTGCCCCAGCGAGCAAAGAAAAGAATGTTGTTGCTCTTGGCGCAGTTGTTGCAGCAGGAATGTTGCAGCAGCAACATGCAACACAAAGCTATTGGGCGAAAAGAAAGGCGATTGGAAGGGGATCTTGTGGATGGGGAGACAAGTGCAACATGAGAGCCCACCTACAAAACAGCAACAACTACCTAGCCACCCAGCCACCCACCGCCCACCTGCCACAAAATGTTTAATTAAATTATGTGAGCAGAGCGGAGGAGTGTGTGCGATATGCTGCCCCAGGATTATGCATTGTATGCGGTCATTAATTCATATCAAAAGGGTAATTGAAAACCGCATAAATTAAATAGCAGCAAAAAAGAAATTATATGTATAAAACAGAGCCATCCGTTTTTTATTCAAATTTCTTTTTCTGTTATCCGCTGGGGAATTTGCAGCGCGCGGCTTTGACATTTGGCTGCATTATAGTTTAATCTTATTAAAATATTTATTTTATTAAAATATGCATGCAATTTGTTAATTTAACTGCTGCGTTTGCTGTTATCCACCACCACCTACTATTTTATTTATGCAGCACTTTTCTCTCTGATACCCTGTAATAGTTAGGGGTATTTCCACAAATAGTGGAATATAAAGATATAAAATATTAAAATATTTAAAATCCATTTAATTTCTTTAATAAATATTATACTAGCTATATTATTTGGTATCATAGTTAATAGATAATCGAGGGTATCGAAACTATCGACAACTCAATTCAACTACTTTTCTGCTCTCCATTTTTTTAGTTGGTCATCACTGATTTCGTGCTTTTATTGTGGCAGCCACTGCGCTTAATTGCATTTTGTATATGAATTAATGAATTTTTTATCAGCAACAATGCACCTACACACACAGAGAGACAGATGTGCCATATAAGCCTCTCCGCATGCATGTTTTATTTATTTGTTGCCTTTTTTCGTGTATTTTTTCTTGTCATGGCGCCTGATAATGCAATGAAAACAACAAATGCGCCAACCGCAGAGCATCACATTTTTTCAATGCACCGCTGCGAATATTTAATTTCATTTGTGGTCCGACCAATAAAATCCAACCAGGGATAGACAAAGTGTCATTTGAAGGCCGGTTAATCTTTTTTGAACAATAATTCCGGCAGCGAAACTCTCCAAGGACCCGGGGCATTTACCATATCATTAACAACTAGGCTCGTATCGGGCCGTTAGGATCTTATTATAGGATCTAGATTCCCTAGAAAAGTAAAAAATATATAAAAGGGTTTACCCCGGGGCCGGCAAAGTGGGTTCCTTATGCCGTTTCATTAAAATGCAATTAATATAGGCTTTCAGCACTTTCTGACGACTTTGGGGACGCCAAATGATACCCGGACTAGCAGCAAATTAGGGTGCGCCTATAATTAATAACAGTTTCAACGCAGATAAGACGAGGGGCGGGTATCGGTGGAAATGTGAAGCATTTCATTAACTTCCCATTACATATTACACACGAGCCCAAAGACCCGAGGCCGCTGCAATTGTCCCAAAAACTCGGCCAACGGACACGTGTAAACCCTATGCACACAAAAGTGCACGCAAGATTACACTGAAAAAATTCTATTTAATTTATGTCAATCTTAAATGCAGTCCCTATAAGCTGTATAACGTTTTCCCTTAATCAAATAGATTTTAAATGGTATTACAAGTTAGTTTTGTAGCTCCAAAAATCAATTTTAACTTATAAACAATAGTTTATACCATATCGACGCTCATTCAATTATTTTTCCCCGTGCAGAAAGAGATAGAGAGTGCTTTGTATGAGTCAATCCATTAACGTTTTGATAAAAGATCTTTATGACGACACTCGAAGCGACGCCGGCAATCATCATCATCAGCCGAAGAGCCACAGAAATGGCTTTGGTACGTGTTGGCCAGCACAGCACAGTGAAGACAAAAGTAATTGCGTTTAAATGCGTTTACATTAGGGCCCCAAAAACAAAAAAAAAAAGGAAAATTCATATATATTTACCCATATAATGCATTGGAACTCGAGGCGACCTAATTGCACAGAGGCCTGCCTGCTGATGACCAAGGACAATTATTACATTACACTTGTAATGGCATTATTAATGCCGCTCGGTCCGATTGTTTTAACGCCATTTCCCAGGCGATAAGCCAGAAATAAATCTCCATTGGCGACTTTACGACAGCCAAAGGCCAACACACCAATGAAAACACAACACTCGCCCACAGAAACCGAAAGAGCCGAAAGACCCCAACTCCTCATCACCCCCTTCATAGTTTTTCTTTTTACGACTTTTTAATAGTTCTCACATAGATTTTATAGATCTCTGCGCTCCGAAGCTTTGATGGGGCCCCCAACCAATATTTGTTGTTCTTACTTCTGGCCAGAGCGCATAAAATTGATTTCCTTTTCCCGGTTTCCCGACTGGGGCGTTTACATCTTTCTGGGCTGTCATAAAATTTATGTTTATGTCGTAAAATTTAGTTAGATTTTTTTTTTTTTTTTTTTGCCCTTTGAGCAATCAATGTGCGTGTTTCACTCCCCCTGTATTTTTTTTGTGTAGTTTTAGCTTGGACCACACCAGGTGTTTGCAAAGGGTTTTTTTTCGCTTCGCAGGCTCTGAGATGGAAAGTAATACGCAACTTTTCCGGCCAAGAAATTGCCGCCTTCTTTGATATAAACAAACGACAGACATTTATTTTTATTACACACCTTTTTTGGAATGGGGGATTTCTTTTTTTTTCCTTTTTCCGAAGGGTGACACTTTGGTAGTAGATTCTAGTTATTCTAATGCACATTTCATAGGCAATTCCAAATTAGGCAATGTACTTGTACATCCCACCCACCCTGTTCCATCAAGGTGTGGCCTTGTGGGTTGGGGGTGGTGGGTGGTGGTTACTTTCCCTTTTTCTCTTTCCCTTACCGAAAGAGGGCGACTGTGGGTTGCCCTCCTTATAAAAAAGTAATTTTCTCATTCGAGGCTTTTTGTATATTAGAAGAAATGGCTTTATTTATTTCTTATTTCTGGGCGTACAAGTGCGAAATGAGGAAAACTTTTTGCCGACCGCTTTCACTTCACTACAGTTCGCTTTTCTTTTATTTTTTCTCTGGTTGGGCGCCCGTTAAATTGGCAAGTTTGTTGTGCTAAGTTTTTGGGGTCTCTCGCTGCCACTCGGAGCCCATAAATTAGACGCACAAATTAGAAATTATGTGCGCATTTAAATGTGAAGAGGAGCTCCGGTTCGCTCCCCATTTCTCCGGCTGTCTGCTCCATATGTTTCTTTTTTTTTTTTGGGCCAACTTCACCGAGAGCTAATGAAATGGCAGTGGGTTGCCCCGTTGCCTTTTAGTCAAACTCAATGAATATTTGAAGAGCCGGCAAACGAATGGTTTTGCAAAAAAAAAAAGAAATAAGAAACAAAAGTATAAGTACGAAAATGCCTGGCGAAAATGGAACTTTTGTGCCACGGCGCCATTTGGCGCTACAAAAGATATTTTTCCATCGAAAGCATTCGTTATATGGACGGGGCGAAAAAGTTGTTTAAATTTAGCACAAGACACACATGTGTGCAGTGGGTGTTGTCTTGTATTTAGCTGGGCCTTTTACAAGCCCCAGAAATTCCGCATTTCGCCTTCTTTGTGCTGCTTTCTTATTTTATTTCGCGGACCGGAGACAATTGCCCGAGAAATATGGAAATGTAAATGAAAATGACTCAAAATTGCAGACAGTTCAATGATCATCGTTGGTTCCTTGCCCTCGTGATCTCTCTCAACACTTTTATCAGCCCATTTGCATCGCCGAGAAAATTCCTTTTCCCCCGCTTTCCTACGTTTCACTAATGTCGTTTATCATTAGGGCAGGCTAACCTACAATTTCCATACCGCTGGGCCCAGAAAATGTGTATATAAATATACGTATATTTACCGTCAATTTTCTACACAATTTTCTTTACCATTTTCTGGTACCATTCTCCTCCTGTTGACGCTAGATAATTTCTTGTTTTTTCGAGGGCAGTGGAAGAACGCATTACAAAATGTCAAAATTTCCACACAAAACGCCCTCGACACGCTCCAAACCAGGTGGGCGGTTCTTTTTTGTTTTCTTTTTGGCCAGAAGGGATCGGGGGAGGGGGTGGTTCGTTAGTTAAGTTAAGTTAGTAGGTGGCATAACAAAACAAGTTGGTCAGGTGAACACAGAACCACCGACCTACCTACCACGCCCATCACTCAGCCACAAGGCGCATAATTTGTCATTGAATGTTTGCCTAGGCAAAAGGGGGCGGCAGGTGATTGGGGAGGGGCCAATGCCACGCCCACTGCGGTCAGTGGGCGCAGGCTGAAGTGCTACACAGAAATAGAAAGTAGACAAGCTAAAAAGTAAATCAAGTATGGGTTTTTTATATAAAAAACATATTTTTTTAAATCACTAAGAATTTTTGTTTGAATTAAGTATTAAATTTTTAGTTTTGGAATTGGAATTTGGAATTTATTTAGCATTTAATTTGTTTGAATATTTTCTCTCCCTGTAATATCTTAGCTGTTTCTGTGCCTTTGTTTTCGAAGCGAACAAAACGGAAAACAGCTCTCTTAAAGGGGGCTGTGGATAATGTGGGCGTGGCTGGTCGAGAGGTTGTCGGCTAGCCTGCCCAAAACATGAGCTGCTTAATTTGCCTGGACGGGCATTTAAAAAGCATTTAGCATACAGTGCAGTCGTGAAAAATATGTCCACTGAACGGAAAGTATTATAAGGATTTCAAAAGGGTTATTACCAAAAATGTTAGAAGAAATGTTACTTGAAAGATGATAGAAATATATGTGTTTTAGGGGTTCCTAAATGGTAAACTTATAATTTTATGATTTCCTATAGCATATCTTTAAGATATTTTCGAAAATCTTAAGTATGATAATTTCGGCATAAAGATGATCCGATTTCTTAGCGTGTTACCCTCGGATTTCGTTGCTATCTCCGGCGTATGTCATTGATTCTGGTTCCAGCGAAAATGAGAGGTCGTCAGGGCTCACAGAGCACTCACATAAACACACTTGAGCGCCGAGAGAGTGCCGTATAATTATAATTGCTGATAAATGCCTCCATACTAATAAACACTTGGACCGGGGAGGAGGTTTAGGGGGGGATATGTCAGATCGGGATTGGGATCGGGACGTGTGACGCTAATGACACTTGGCTTCGTCGGGCAAAAATGAAATGATTTGTGTGAGAGATTGCATGCCGCGCAGTGATTTGTGATTTGTGTGTTGAGAAATGCAGTTTTAAACTGCAAAACTGCAAAACTGGCAGCTTGATAAGCTCCGCCACTGTCATCAGCAGCATACGGCACTTGATAGCTCTATTAATGGCACGCCACCGACATGGTGCCATCTCTTTCGCATTCCCCGTATGCCCGTCTCTTTCGCGGATGCAATTTAACATCAACACAAAGACAGACAAACCGAAATGAATGCGAAAATAATGAATAATAAAAGTCGGGAGTACATGATTTTTAATGTTTTCTTGAGAATGAATAGCATCGAGGTTAAAGCAGGGACAGAAATGAATACTTATCTCTCCATCTTTCTGTCTCTTTCTCAGCCGCACTTGCCATCTCTTTCGCAAGCTTATCATTTCGATGGCTTGGCGGTTCGTCCGGCTGTGTCTAATTTATGCGACCGCCACTGTGGCAGATCCATAACTATATTATGGAGATAACTGTAGAGCTAGACAAATTTCAAGTCAAAAGCGACCACCCATGAAACGCGATTCGCAGCGAAAGAGACGGGTATATGGCGAGCGTGCGAAAGAGACGGCACGGAAGTTTGCATTTTGTTCTGGGAGTTTTTGTATTAAGCTACCCTCGAAAGACTTTTTGGTGTTGCTTGTTTGTCAACTCTCGGCGACCTTCCGCCTCATCCTACTAGAAAATTTTTGGAAAAAATAAAAAAAAACTTTGGAAACTCCCAATGCTGGTGTTGATGATTCCGTTGATGTGAGGGTTCGGCCGGGAAGATCCTGCGTCCTGACTGCCGGGAAATTCGATGCGCATTCTATTCATTGGCGTGTCGGGCCAGAAATATGATAATGCGTACCCCCCGAAAAAAAAGCAACAGTCAGTTCGTAAATTTTCATTGTAAAATAAGAACAAGTCCCGTCAGTCGTTCGGTTTGCTTTTTTTTAGGGGATGAAGATGTATTGCCTTTTGTGCCGTTTGACGTAATGTTACATAAGCTCTCGTTGGTCGCCGGTCCCTGGTCCCTGGTCCCTGGTTTTTTTCCCACTCCTCATTATGAAACATCGCATTTCTGTTTCAATTTTAACGAGTGCGAGTGCGAATCAACCCGAGCGGAATCCCAAACGTGCAGCAGCTGGTCTGGCACGTTTTCTAGGGGTTAGGGATTCCTATTCCGATTCCAATTCCTATTCCTATTTCTATACCAAAGAGATAACCCCGAACAGATATGGGCAATTTCTGTCAGCCCTTTGAAAAGGTTTTTTTCTTCGCTCTCGTTAATGCGTAAAATTTTAATTTCATTTTTCTGTGCCGATCGACTGTCTGCTTTGGGAAATTCGTGTCAGCGTTTTGACAAAAGAGTTAAAAAGTTGTGGGAACGATAAAAAGATGGATCACCAGATACGGGTGAGGTGTGAATTATGATTGGATGTCATATAAATATTAAGAGGGAGGCTACAGTTTTTGAAAGAGTGGTTCTCTATCGATTTCTCAGAAATAAAGTAGTTCACTAATTCCCTACAAAATTTGCATGAAGAATTTAAGGGAACCGCACCACTTCCTTTCCCAAACCAAAACAAAGACAATAGAATTAAAAGAGGGGAGGAGCGGGGAAAATGCTTTCACATCACAAAAGACGGAGAAAACTCCCAAGGCGACTGAGTTGAAATGCCTGAGAAAAACTGTCAACTGAGCCGGAGGGGAAAACCCAAATGGAAATTGTCTAATTGTGCGTGGTAAGATAACAAAACAGAGTTAGAGCTTCCTGTTATTGTTATTCCTCTTGTTGGCTGTAAAACATTCATTTGATCAATGTAAATAAGCTAGAACAACACAGGGCGGCGTTGGCCAAAGATAATCGCCTTAGTAAAAATAAAAGTGCACTTCACACAAGGTCGGGTAGGATTTAAATGCCGCAGTGACAAAAACAAGCTGCCATCCCTCACACATCCCTCCGTTTTGAGAAGAGTATCCTTCGTATGTTTTAAAACTGTAACAATTGGCAATTGTGTGGGTCTTGCGGCTTGACGAACTTCCCGAGCGGAAAGGATAACACGCACTTTTCGAAACACCCAAACAGCCCAACCCCCATGAAAGTTAATTTACGTCACGCAGCATTTTCAATCAATGTCAGTGGCGGTGGAGAGGGAGAGGGTTTTACAGTGAAAATCAAAAGGGGTTGCTGAACCCCGACGACCGCCCGCCGTTTCTGTTTATTTTCGTTGGCAATTTTATTTCCCTGACCCCCAGGACTGATCTCGTTTTGATTTGCATTTAAGCGCGACACTTGACGAGTTGCCGTGTAAATAAACAGATTGGGCCTTAAATTTGTGGGTATCTTTGGCTCTTTAACGCGGCATTAGCTCGTCATCGCGACGATTGAAGGTAGATGCTATAATTGAACTCGGTCTGAAGTTGATGAGGGTGATGGCAGGGCATAATTACAGGGTCTGCGGCTGTCAGTTGGAGTTGCTACGTTTTTATAGGGAAATCTATCGCATATTTAAGGGGTTTTTTTCAACTAAATAATTATACGCGAGAAATATCTTTAAAGTCGCTCTCGCACAATTCATGGAAATTTTAAGGACCCGGCATCCTTCGGCTTCTTCATTTCCCCTCCCTCCCTTTTCTTTGTGCTGGGGCATGAAATTCCTGTCAAAATTGATAAAAATCACATTTTCCATTTGAATAACATTTTACGAATTCGTGCATAAAATTACGACAGAAAAATATTCCCTTTCCCAGCAGCAGCTTCTTCTTTTGCAGTGGAATTTCTACAGCTTGGAGAATATTCTTATATATATGAATGTATGTATGAATATTCTTTGGCAACCGCATTCCGCCCTTCCGTTGCCTTGTCTACTTAAAATGTGGAAAATATCTATTTTCTACGCCCCGAAATACGCGACGCAAATTTCCCACAGACATTGCCATTTTCTTATCGCTCGGAAAACAAGAAGAACTAGCAGACTGCGGTCCAAAATTAACATGGAAATTTTGCGCCCTGCTAGAAATTATTCAACTGTAGATAATTTCTATTGAGTGCTCTCGGGAGTGCACAACTTGAACTATGCCGAAATTTAATTTGTCTACAAAGTCAAGCGACGTGTAGATAAATCAATCAAAATGGCGCGCACACACGACCACATAAAAAATATATATAGACACATCGGTGGAACTCACACACAATCGTTAAAGTTGCTGTTCGGCGCGCTTTAAAGTTTTTCGAATTTGACGTCAACGTCAATGGATTGGCTGCGGAACGCCTCCTACTCTTCAGAGCCCTCTTTAAACCCATTTTTCTATCATTTACACAGGGAAAAAAAATCGAAATTGGGGATAATATATCATTATTATGTGTTTAAAAAATATTTATTACACAAAAAAAAGCCATAAAAATGATATGCGCATGTACATTTTTGGTTATGCAATACGCATATCGTTTTTACATGAAATACTCTTCGAGCATATCAAATTTACCTGGCCGCATTTCAAGTTAAAATTGATATTACATATTGTAAAATCGAACTCCGTTTCATATTGATTTTTATTTGGGTGTATATATTTTTATGATTAGAGAATCAAATTAGAGAATCTTGGGAATAATTAAAATTGTCTATTAAGCTGTATAATTTCGTATATTTTGTCAGTGCAGCAATTCTTCTAGCAGTGAAACTGCATTATCACCTTGGGGCCCCCCACTCATCTTCGTTTTTCCCCCTTTTTTTTGAGAGCAAACGACGAGTGGCCCCAGAGTGTCTTTTTCGAGTGCTGTTTTGGCCAGGGCTTTTGTTTTTTTCGCTGCCGCCGTACAAACAAAGGGGAAAACAACGCACTCGCACTCTCTGTGGAAATACAAAAACCAAATAAAATACAGAAACAAAATATTATTTTTGCCTATCACCATAAATAATTCACCTGAACACCCCGCCCACCCCGCGCCGGCAGCACACACGAGATCTTCAAAAAGAAGCGCCAAGTGCAAAGTCAGTCGCACTCGAAAAAAACAAAAAAATTTATATATTGAAAAAGCAACAACATCGAGAGTGTGGGGAAAATACTAAAAAAAAATACACATAAAACTCTTTTGCAGGCTGAAGTGGAGTTTGGAGTGGAGTGGAGAGCTCCACGGAGCTCCAAGTTCCAAGTTCCGATCTCCAAGACAGGCAGTCTAGGGTCTCAACAGTCGAAGATCTGAGGGCTGTCCCTAGGAAAAGTTGTTGCTCATGTGCTCGTTCGTACTTGTTGTCTCTTCTGTAGTTGTTGTTGTTGTTACTCTTTTGTCAAGTTGTTGTACGATTACGCGGCGAGCTTGTTCGAAAAGCTTTGGCGGCACTTGAAACTGAGGCAAACAACATAATCAAAAGAGGGAGACAGCCGCCTCAAGAGGTGTGAAGTGTGTAACACATTCAATAGGGATTAAGCCGATCGAAACTGGCTAAAATCAGCTTAAGTTATGCGATATTCTGATGATTTAAGAGATAACTATATGAGTGTCGGAAAGTCCATAAAGCTTTACTAAACTATCAGGGGATCCTAACTCTTCGAATCGAGATTCCTTTATATGGAAACTAAAATAAAGTTGTTTTCCTATATATCATTAGCTAGTACAGGCTACTGTCCTATAATCTTCTTCGTTTTTTTAGAGATCTTGAAAGGGATCAAAAAGTTGTCCTAACTCTTCGAATCGAGATTCCTTTATAATGAAACTAAAATTTTGTTTTAATCGTATAATAAGTTTATACAAGCTACCGTGCTATAATCTTCTTATTTTCCTTTCTAACTCCTTAATCTATCGTTTTTTCATAGATATTGAAAGGAACTTACCAGGGTCTGATGTATCTAGGGCAGGTGGCTGCTGTGACAGTGGACCGGGAGTACTACCAGCGCCCGGCGATCGGGCGTCATCGTTCATTGCGCCGCCATAAGACAGCGATGAGCTCGGCGGCCGCTGTAAATAAATAACAAAATCCATATAAAATATAAATAAATAAATAAATTCAATATGAAGTACAGAGAGAGAGAGAGAGAGAGAGACAAGTGTGGGGGGCAAGCGTTAGCTGATTGTTAGAATTGATTACAAATTGGTTATAAATGTCGCTTTAAATTGACACGCCTGGCCATTAAATGAGCCAGACGATATGCCCATGGCCAATGCCAAAGGCAGACATTGTCGGCCCGTCTTGTCCGGGGGACTTCGGATTCTTCCGCCTCCTTAGCCATAAGTCCCCCAGACTGTCTGCACGACTGTCAAGTTGTCAAAAGTGCCATGGCCTGGCTATATTGTGGACAAACAAATGTTCAGGATTGTCGTGGCCTAGGCCTAGAGCAAAATACAAAACCAAACCAAACAAGAGGCCAACCAGACAACATCGTGTGCAGAAATAAATATAGCTAGATATATATATATATATATATAGAAGTTATCAAATTAATATGCAGCGACTGGCTCTGGCGATCTGGCCGTCTTCTAACTAGGAGTAGAATCAACTCGTCTCCATCTCCATCCCATCATCATCAACATCGTCATCGGCAATGGACAACAAGCCGGCGACAACGATGGCATATTAAACGTTTCTAAAATAATACAAAACTGAACAGAGGAGGAAAAACTTATGCAGAAACCAAAAATGTCAATGTCCCAGGTATTCAGCGGTCGCCTCGCGATCGAAATCGATCGAAGAGCAATTTAAATTCTGCTAATAACGAAAATATACAAAACGCTTTCGCATTAATTTCGTGCACGTGCGAGCTACAATTTTTAGCCATAAAATTATTATTTTCCCAAGCTCGTAAAAATTCTTGACTTTCGAATACAATAAAATATAGGTACCTATATATTTCGTCGCCGCTTTTTGTGATTCATTTCGAATTCGGGTCACATATTGCATGTGTTTTCGCTAAATATTTGTTAAATCGCATATTAATAGCGCCCTGCTATAGACAATTTTGTATAATTGTTATGGCCCCAAAAATTTGATTTGTTAGCAGGCAATGAACTGAACTGGGGATTAGCTGTGCTATGAGGAAGATAATCCATAGATTAGGCTCAGACTTGGACAAGTTCCAATGGATTGGTTCCTGCTTTTTGCCTACTTTCCATTTCAAACACACTCGTTGCCGCAAATCTATTAATAATTAGACAACGCCGTCTGCATTTTAAACACACTTCAATACCAGTACCATCCCTCCACTTTATGGGCCATAAGGTGTCTCTTGATAGTCGCATAAACAATTTCCACCATAAACGGACGCGATAAAGTCGCTTGGAACAAGCGCTTGCAATTGTAGCAATTGTCGTTGCTTTTATGGCTTATAAACAAAGACTGATCGCCCGGTCAAAACGAAACTATTTAATTAGCCAGCCGAAATCAAATGAAGTGGCCATAAAAAAAAACAGAGTTTGCCGAGAGAAAGAAACCAACGGCGAGCCGGTGAAATTCGATAGGCTTGACGGTCTGGGCCCAAAGTCTTCTGGACTTGCATCTCGCATCTTTCACACTTGCCGCACACTTTGCCAGGGTTCTGTTTCATTTTTTCAATATTATTTCCTCTTTTTCCCTGGTTGTTTTTTTTTTTTGTCGGCCTTTAGGCCCTGTGAAGGTGTCTCCGGTTACTGGGAGCTGAGAGCTTGGAACACGCCCGAGTGTTGGCCAAAATCCATGGCGTGCTCCTTGAGCAGAATGATGGGATCCAGCCATCGATGCGTTCCTTAATTACATTTTCAATTAGCCAACGGCCCCCGCTCCACTAAATTAAGCTATCGAATTCCATTCGCATGTCCTGCGACAATTATTAACAAATATCGCTTTTTATTCAAATGATGAGCGTCCAAGCTGGGGACGGCTTTTAATATTAATGAAAGCGAAACGATGGGGGGGGGGGGGGTTCACCCATCTAACCCCAATTCCATTTCCACGTCACGTAATGCTCCCTCATCGTGAAAAGTTTTTTTTTCGTTTTTTTTTCTCTTTTTTTCGGGGGGAGCGGCCCTTTGGGTGCATTAAAATGATCAAGAAACAATTTTCGTTTACCTGCCGGTGAGCTAAATTATTTATTTAATGCCCTCTCCGCCCGCCCGTCTTGCTAAATTTTTGATGATATCTGGAGTGGAGCAGCGACAATTGGGTGAGCGCAAGTGTAGATGGGCGGCCGAGACAGCAACCGCAAATTTCTAGGGCCAAGTGAGTCATAAAAAAAGTTACGACCCAGACCATCAAAGTTTACACTGAGAGTAAGGCGTTAGAAAACAATGAAGGTCTTTTGTTTGTTTTGATTAGTATGTATAACATGGTCGCACTAATTAAAGCAGTAAAACCCAGTGTGACCTTGCTGTCTACCCAAATCACGATTAATCTAATGAGGAAAATTGAAAAATTAGATAATTTCTTTTTTTTCCCACTGTGCATCAATCGAATTGCTGAAGTAGGGAAGAACTTTGCTCAATTGTTTTGGGTTTCGCTCACTTCATTACGCTGGCGGAAAGTTTGACTTGCGGTCAGTCTGAGAACTTTCCAAGTGACTTGGCTAAGTCGGCTCAGCTGCGAGAGATAATTGCTTTTGGAATGGGGGAGGCGTCGAACAAATATCGACGCGTGTCGTGCTGCGTTCCGCCCAAAAGTCAAAACATGCAATTTTCATAGAGCCCTGTAATTTGGTAAAAATCTCTGTCACAGCTCCTGGCCGGTTAATCACTACAATCAACAGTTTTTGGGACCCTGCCCTCTCGAACTTAAGTCCCCCCTCACACCGAAAAACTAAAGCAAAACAATCAAATTACGGTTCGTAACTCAGTTTCTGGTGCGTGGGAAGTTTTTCCCTTTCGAAATGGGCGTGGCATTCGCAGAGAATTCCCTCCCTTTTCTACCATCCCGTCCTAATTGCCCGCCGGCGTTTATCCTGCATTTGACATTCGGGAGAGGGTTCCCGGGGGTAAGTCGAAGCCTAACCCGCGGCTAAATTCCAATCCAAATCTGAGTTTGAGTCTAGGATTAGGCCTACGCTTCGGGCTCATTTCACAATTAAAAATACAAACTGCAGCTAAGCTGGTGGAGAGGTATTAGAATAAACAGTAATAATCATACACAGAAAATAAAATAAAATTTCGTTTATATTATTTCCTTATTTGTTGATTACTATAGACACCTGTCCACACTGTTGCGCAGTGTGACCATGCATGCTGCAAGTCAATAGTTGTTTTTTCAGATATTTATCCCTATTAAAATACAAAATGTTGATAATATTTCTATTAAATTTTCCCCTGTGCAGCTTGTCCTGCTATTCGGTTTGATTTTGTTTACCGAACGCCCTGCGAAGTGGACGTGAAACATATTTTTTCTATTTGTCGGCAAACACTCAGGAACAAATTCTCTCCCCCATTTGATGAGCATATCCTTAGAGCAAATAATTAAATCCTTTTTACACGGCCGCTGCGAATGAAAGTTTTTCCGTGCGGTTTCTGGTTTCGCAGGATTTTCGGTGAGATGGGAAATGCTCGATGTGGAAAAGTGAGTGGCAGCGAGTGGAAGTTGAGCCCAAACCCCAAGCCCATGCCCATGCCCAATCCTCGGAACAATCCCTCCTGGCTGTTTGTTTTGATGGATTTGCCGTTGTTGTTCTGGGGCAACAAAAGCTTTTGTTTGTCTGCTTGTGTCATGTTTGTTGTTTTGGTTTTGGTTTAGGTTTTGGTTTTAGCCAGAAGGCCCTCCAGCCGGAATTCTCTCGGTCTGAAGACTCTTTGGCGTTGGGTTTCTGTTAGCAGGCTGCTTAATTAACGGTATATAACCACCCCCAAGTGTGTGAATGTGAATGTGAGTGTGTGTGCCACTTGAGCAGCAGCTGCTCCACCCTTTTCCACTTTTTCCCTGTTTTTCCCCAACCACTTACTCCCACATTTTGCTGTTGCCACCTTTTGTGTATTTAATTGCGCGCATGGCATTTAATTGTTTTTCAAATTTGCTCAAGCTGTAAAATGTTCATGTGTGTAAGCCATTTTGTTTGGGGTGGTTGAATTTTTAATTAAAGCCCGTGGAGGTGCAAGACTCCTTGCAACAGCCCGAACAATTCAATATGGCTGACTGGAATCTCTTTCCCCCGCCCCATTTCCAACCGCTTTTCAGCCATCACTTTTGGCAGGCAAATTGCTTTACTAAGAATTTTCCACATATGAATGAATAGACGAGTGTGTGCGAGGTATAATTTCAATCAAATGGCAAGTTAATTACACACAATTATTGTGCAAACACAGACAGACAAAAAGGGGCTTAAAGTACTCAAGATTGTTAAGAAGTTTAGTAAAATTAAAGGTGTTAAAGATTCAGCAAAAATTAAATATTTTAAATCTACGTATTCCTTTATTAATCAGCCCACCAAGTCATCGGCTATCAGTATTTTAATTAAACACCAATAATTACGCACAATTCAGGCCTTCAGGCTATCGTATCTAAAGAATTCGTGACAAATTAATTTTCCAGCCAAATTCCCAACTCGAGTGGCAACATTTTAATTTCATGTCGAAACACTTGACATAATTAAACTAAACCAAAGAACCGAAAGTCAACTTGTTTTAGATATTACTCATACGCCATGGTGGTGTTGCAGCTCCCTTGTGACCATTATCTAACCAAAAATCTTGACTTCCTATGCTCCGCTATCAGCAGCCAGCCAAAAGCGAAGTGAAAACCCCAAGAAATAACAATAAAGCATGAGCGAATGAATGCCCAAAAAGTACAGGTCTGTGATTAAATATTTATAGGCTGATAACAGCGTAACAGAAACATTTTGGGGAAATCTTGAGCAAACAATGAAATTAGTATTTTGATAATAAAAAAATTCAGAAGCTACCTGAGCAGAGTAGTGCTCCCAGAATCAGGCAAACAGCAAGAAGTCGGGAATACAAGTAAGGTAAAATAATAAATAGATAAGGCGGTGGCGCGCAATTGTGACTCTATCAAACTTATCATTTGTTTGCCTTTGTTATTATGTTACACAAACAGTGGAAAGAAACGTTAAGAGTGCGCGAGAAGACTGCAGACCCAAAAAAATAGAACCTAGGAGGGGGTAAAGGGAAAAATCCAAGGAAAAGACCCCGGGCGGAAATGGAGCAAATGGAGCTGCACGCGATTTTGCATTTCACAGAGATCGGGTTTATCTGCTCCACAAATCTCGGAGCTATCAATTTGAACTTTTCGCTCACACAGCCCGAGATTAGCCAGTCGGAGAAATATATAGAGAAAGAGAGAGAGATGGGGTGGGTCTCCAGAACTTTGGACTCTAGTTGGTTTTATTTTTTCCCTCCTTTTTTTTTTTTTTTTAATTTGCACTTGAGTGCATTTCTCGCTGTGGCTGCCATGCAAATAAGATAATTATTCAAATGGCATGTTTCACACAATTCCAACACAAATTCCTGGTGGAGATGAAACCGGGGAAGGGGTAGGGGGAGGGATTTGAGGGAAATCACGAAAGGCAATGGAATCATTTTCTTGCCGGCAAAAGATATCAAGATAGCAACATGCAAATGCTGCAATGATCGCGAGAAATAGATTTGCATAAGAGACTTGCAGACTGGCTTGCATGTGAGAACATTAATCGTGTAATTAATTTGATGCATGTGTATGCAAAGTAATTTCATGTAAACTGTCACGCCCCCCTTTTCCCCCGTCGCTTTTCCACCGCCTCCTTTTTTCTCTCTTTTTTTTTATGTGGCGTGCTAAAAAGCCTCCCGGGACAAACGAAAATCCAGCGGAAAGACAACAACGACACCAGGGGCCCCAAAAGCCAAAAAGCCCAGACAGTGGTGTCAAATAGATTCCGCAGTCCGATAGAGACGACAACCTGGCCCAGAGATTAGCCAAGACATCGGACCGGGGCACCAGGATCCCGATTCCGATTCCGATTCCCTGATTCCCCGATCCCAAAGTTGGACATTTCGTGGACGTTTCCCTGTCAGCAGACTAACGCAAATCCCCACGACAGTGCCAGCGAGTTAAAGAAACCCAAACATTTTCATTTCGCAAGCGAAAAAGATTTCATAGATTGCATTTTGCAAGAGACCGAGTTCGAGACCGAGAGCCCGAAAGGTGTTGGCCAACTTATCGCCTCGCCGGCTTGTTCCTTTTTGGCCCCGGCCGATAAGCTGACAGCTGAAATTAGCCCGACTAGAGGAAACATGCCCAGAGACGAGGCATTACAAGGATTTGTCGCTGTCTGGCGAGTCATGCCTCAAAAGAATGCTGTTTAGGTTTCGGAATGGTTCGTCGTCGAACCGGAGGGGTTGAAGCATGGAAGTATGGAAGTGTTGGAAGTCCAAAAAATGTCTAGTCATTTGCACCGGGCAGCAGCATAATACGAAATTCATACAGTATTATTGATATGAACACACTGATAAATGGCCCAGAGTGACTCAAATGTAGATCAAAGATTCGCGCGAGCTACGCATTCCAAATAAACTCCCCCATTCCCGGCTGAGCCCCTTCAATAGGAGAGTTGTACACTGGGAGAAGTTTAGAACATGTTCTTTAACCATCTTTTAAAACCATAATTGATATTATCAACAGGTAAAAGTAATTTGTACAGCATTAAAAATATTTAAAATTATTTAAAATCGCTTTTATGTATATTTTCTATTTACTGAATTGCGCCGAAAAAATTTTATTTTTTTATTTTAGTAAATGCGAGTTTTTAGGGATTTTAAAATAAGAAAAATCTTTAAGGAGTTCTTTAGTTACAATGCAACATTTTAAATTATTTTTTTATAATTTATTAATTAAATATTAAATCAAAAGGCCCTACTTTTCCCCTCAGTGCTATGAAATCCTCATCTGAATGCGATCCGAACACTCTTGTTTTGAATTTTAGCCCAGTCATCTTTGCCGCGAACTTCAGCACGGCGCTTTTGAGTTCTGTGTATTATTTCATTCTCTTTTTGTTTTTTTCGAGATAGTCTTTTGAATAGAGGGGCGGTCGACTCTTTAAAAGCCTGGCCTGGCCGGGCCGGGCCAAAAGTGTCGCATCATGGCCAGTGCGAGCAGCAGACTGGAAGACGACGTCGCCATGGCCATGACGAGGCACAAGTTCCGCCCCTCGACTCCCAAGTAAAATTCATATTCCCCATTCCGATTCCCATTCCCATTCCCACTCCCATATATATTCCCCCGAAAAGGCCCTGCCTCGGCCTCTCCAGAAAGAGTACTTAAGGTTGAATCATGCCGGCCACTGCCAAATCAATTAGACCTGGTCGTGAGCCTCACTTTTTGGCCATTACTCGCCGTTTGTCAGCCCCACAGAGGGCCATAAAAATTAGAAAATTTGATTATTGCAACACGAAACACTGCCCGAGATTCACTTTAGTCGCAAGAAGGGGGAAGGTATTGTTTTTTGGTAGTCGGAGTAGGCAGGACGACCTCCCACTGGGCCGGGCCATTTGCATATTATCATTTTTGGGGTGTAGGGGGTCGCAAAAAGATGCTCTTACAAAAATTTCATTACCCAAACCCAAAGGCCGAAAAAAGCACAACGGTAGCGATGAGTTTAAATGAGTTTATTACATCTTTTGGCGCCTTTTACAGCATTTAGCCGGGTAAAAAGTTTTCAGACCGAGAAAAGGGGTGTGCGATAATGAAATTTCCATAGATTTGCATAAAGCGAGAGCCCCCAAGCGACTCGAGTCAGTCAGCAGAGTCAGCAAAGTCAGCAGTCAGCCAGTCAGCAGTCGGAGAGATGCCCTAAATTAGATAATGTCTAAATTGGATTTAAAACACGCATTTTGCGGGTTTCCAACGGCAGCAGCAGCAGCGAAACACCCAAACACCCATTGAAGACCCATCGAGACAACATCAAAATATCATTAGAAGGCTGTGCTTTTATTTTTTTCTTTCTGGTATCTGGGTGTCTGGGCATTTGAAGGGTTGCTCTGTTCTGATTTGTATGCAAATGTTTTCGGCTGGATGGCATGAAATTTGATTTTCCATTTGGTGGCAAACAGGTGCCAGACATTTTCTCTTTTACTCGGCCGTTAAGCCGATTATAAAACGTAATTAAATTACGCTAGAAAATCATATGGCACTCTTTAAAAGCAAACAGAAAAATGTGACTGTAGCAATGAGTTATTTAAACCTTAATTAAGAACAATTACTGATTTTAGAGCTTAAACCAATAATTTCTTAAAATAATTAAAAGTTTATATAGACTGTAAATGGTTTTATGAGAATTAAAAAAATAGATATACAAGCTGAGTAAATGTTTTTATAAAATTCAAGGGCTTTAAAGTTATCTAAACTGAAATCCGAGTAATTACTGATTTCAGAGCTTCCTCAAAACAACTAGTACCTTAATTCTGAATTTATTTTTCTATTGCCCTTAAATACTTAATAAGTTGTTAAGGACATTTCTTGGGTTCTTGGCCAAGTTAATAAATCCTGGTGCTGCCCACATTGTCATTACGTCATTTGCATGCACATATACGCAAAGTCATTGGGGCGGCCATTACACAAAAACAAAACACTAATATATGTACACTTGGACAAGTTCATAAACTTTCGTTTCATTCCGGCTTAAAGGTCTGGTCGTATTGTTTTTACTGTGCTTTTTTTTCTTCACCTTTGCTTTTAGTGTGGAGATTGCGTGGCATTTTTCGCATATTTCTGCTGCACATTTCGTGCAAAACTTAATTATATTAACTGAGTTATTTGCGGCATTTGGCGCGCTCTGCGACTCCGAGTTGGCCCTCGAGAGTACGGCTTATATGTATGGTGAATGGGAGTATGTTGTATGGCTATATGTGCATACATGCTGCAGGTGTTGTTGAACGACAAAAATTATGACAACTTAACTTGACTAACTGGTGTGTGAGAGCAAGAAAGAAGGAGAGAGAGGGGCAGCTAGTTGTTCGCACCTAAATGGCCAGAATGACGGGCCAAGAAGGACGGACAGACGGGTCGCAATCAACAACATAATTAAAGACAACAAATGCCCATGTCTCCGGTATCTTTTCTTTTTCACTTTATCATTTTTTTCATTTATTTGCGATCCTTTGCCAGACGTTGTATGTCTTTGGTATGCAACGAGTTGCAATTAAAAATCAATAAAATGCGTGATTTTTGCAATTTCTGCGCTTGCCAATGCAATTTGTAATTGCCATAATTAAAATGTTGACCAGACCGAAGAAGAAAGAGGGATCTCTCCCCTCCTCCTTTCTCTTAATCAAATTTTCACCTACCAAAACGAGATGGAAAATCTGGCTGGAGAGTCAGATGGCAATGAGATGCAATTAAATGCGTTTTCAAACAATTTCACTTTGGACTTCTATTCGAGGGTTGTGTGTGTGCGAGTGGCTGGAAGGAAACCACCCCGAAAACCCTGACAAAATCAGGCAATCAATCACAGGACCGCCGCATAACTCACCCTCGTCTCCGGACTTTTCGGTTAGGGGGCGCAACAAATCGGATTAACTCCGCCAGACTGTACCGAAATCCACGCAGGCGCATTTTTGTGAAGGATGCCCAGGATGAGTTCTGAGTTCTGCGATTCCTCCTCAATTCCTATATCTATTGCGCTCTCTTTTCCACTTATTTGATTACTATACTTGGCAGGGGGTAGCTTATACACAGAACAATTAACTTTTGTTCGAGATTGAGGTTTTTGCGCTGTTCTTCGGGCGTGTCCGACCATCCCTAAAAAACTAGATTCCCGAAAAAACGAGCAATCAACTGGAGGGAAAGATCGAAAAGATTTCCAGGGTTCCAGCTGTGTTTGTTGATCGTTAGCCAACACTGGGCACAAATCAAGGGGAACAAAAAGGGAAGAGAATAAAATAAAATTGGACAGAGATCACGTGGTCGTGTCAGTTGCCTGTCAAAATAATCATTATCGATGGTCCACCGGCGATAAGGAAGAGATCACGATGCGAGGATCGCTGTGGGTTGGCTTGGCTGGCGATTGCCCAAGCCAGATTGAGGTGGCAAAGGTTGTCGGACAGAGATTTGACTTTGGACGGGTTCTAACTAACCCTGCACTCGCAGAAAAACTGTAATCCAAGATGTAGATCACAGAACTGGGATGATAATTGGTTACAAGATCACTTAGAGGAAATATTTAGGTGTGAAAACTTAAAAATTATTTATTATTTTAAAGAATTCTAATATTAAGAATTTTTTATATATGATATATCATATTTTCTCTGCATTATTAATGATATTTTTACCATTAATTCCCACATCTTTATTTAGCAGATTAAAAAATGGTTTTCTGCAAGATCTTTGTCTTTATTTTTGTAGAGTGTAAGTGGGATCTTTATATTGCCTTTACTTCCCTCTCGCTCACTCGTTCTGCCCACAGTCAATTGAAATTCTACGCATTCCAACAAACAACAAACAAATGCAGGCACACACAGATACACCGATACACCGATACAGAGTTACATTTAGACATACAGACAGTTGCATATATAGAATTCTCAATTGCTTTCGCATCATTACGTCTGCGAACAATTTATTTTTATAAAAGCGAAGCGACCGCCGCCAGTCCAAAGTTGGCGTCATCATCATCGTGATCATCATCGTCCGTCGTCCGTCGCTTTTCCCTGCATTTCCCTGCATTTTTCTCAGCGAAGCGTTCACGTTCGAAAGTGCAGAAGTGCATCGGGGGAAAATTGAAGGAAAATACTGAGGCATGAAAGCGGCGTAAAGAAATCAAATAAATTTTATTGTATAAAAGCAGCAACAACACCCAAGCAAAACAATCATTGAGCCTGCTAGGCTGTAAATAGTTTACAGTTCTCTCTGCGGTTGCTCACACTTTTCCTTTGCTTTTTTCCGCTGCAATCGATCGCGAAATTTCCCCCACTTTTTCCGCGCTCTTTGGTTTTTCTTTTCCCTCTTTTCATTTCTTTTCTTTTCTTTGTATTGTAAACAATTCTGTTGGCGGCTGGCGGCCACATCATCATCATCATCATCATCAGCCAGGCGGCCTAGCTAAATGGGTGTTGAGTGCAAAGTGTTTGTATTGCCACAGATTCCACGCCGCATCCCCCTGCCATATCCCCCGATATATATCGCCCGCCATATAGCCCCATCGATCCCCACTCTATAGCGATTGCAATATGGTCGATCGCGATCCCAATTCTGCATCAGCATCTGCCTCAGCATCTGCATCTGCATCTGAATCCGAATCGGAATCTTTGAACCGACCGTGTTAAACGCTCGATCATTTTCGTTTGCATACTTCTTCGCCTTGGGGGATTTGTCCCCTAAACTAAGAGATTCTGTCGATTTTTAGTTAAATTGCTCTCATATTTTGCATTCAATTAGCAATTTTGTTTGATTTTTATATTTCTATATCTCATCTTTAGTTTCTAACGATCAATTTTATTAATGTATTTTGGTATATATTTTTAAAGTTTTTTTATACAGATTTCTTTACACATTTCCTTCCTAATTATCTGTTTTTTACTTGGCTGTGTGTATTATCTCTATTTCCAATAAAAGCTGTTTGCTTTGATTGCTAATTTATTTTTTGCACATTTTATTTTCGGTTTAATTATTGCTTAAATTATTTTGTTATTTTTTTTTAAACTTTTGTTTTGTTTGAATTTTGTGAGCTTGCTCAGTAAAGACTTTTGTTCGCCTGGCGTTCGGTTCCTTATTTTATTATTATTATTTTTCGATTCTTTTCGGGTCGCAGCGGGAGATGCATCTTTTGTGCTGCTTCTTGATCGCTTTGTGTGTCTTTTTAATTTTATGTCTGGCCTTGTGCTTTGCAAAGGGAATTTCTGGGTGGAGTGAGTGTAGGGGAAACGGAGTTTTTGGAGCTGACACTAAAAATACAATTTTAAAATACGAAAAATTCGAAATCGAAGTGAAGCCAGAAAGAAATCATACAAAGGCCATGGTTAAAAGTCAGAAAAAAAAAACAACCAGCTCTCTGGTCTTTTTGAGATTTTTCATAATTTTTGCGCTGACCACAAAAAGGCTGCAACAACAACAGAAACACAGCAACGACCACCATGTTAACGACTTTGGGCCACAGACTCCGGCATCATCATCATCATCATCATCGTCGTCGTCGACATCATATCGGTTCGGTTCCCTTCGAATCCCTCTCTCTACATTGTCTGCCAGATCGTTTCCTTAACTTAACGTTAAAGTTTCATTTTCGTTGCCCTCGCAGTGATACCAAAAAACCAAAAGGCAGGAACCGAAATGAGACTTTGTCCAGAAAACCGAACGAACGGAGCTCGAGAAGCTGCAACAAATGAGTTTCGTATTTTTTCACTTTTTGCTGCACCCCTCTCTGATGATTTTTGAATTGATTTGTGTTGTTAAATATTAAATTCTTATAAGTCATTTGCACTCGGAGCCTGGGTCCGCAGCTCTTGGGTCTGGGAGCTTTGTGTGGCTCCAAAATGACAGACAAGACGGTCCGCAGTCCGCAGTCCCCTTGCCCCATTCCCCTTTTCCCCCGTTATGCCCACATATATCATTTACACTCGGCCAAGCTGGCAATTGGAAACGGAATCGAATTCGAATCCAAGAGCCACGGACCCGACTCAGTCAGACATTCAGTCAGTTCACAGCGGTCGGTCGGCCAAAAATGGCAACGGGGCAGCCAGCAGCATCTCAGATATATACGAGTACGTATATATGATTCCCCCCTCCGATTTCGATTTTTTTTTGGCTGGTAGGGAGGGGCTGCTAGGTGGGGAGCCTGCTGGCTCAAACAGAAATTATATTTTCAAGGTGTTCTCTTGCACATTGCTGGGTGCCTTAATTTTCTCGTATTTTTATAATTTTAATTAACATTGCTGGGGCGCCTAAAGATTGCAATTCGATTTTAACACAGTCGGAGCATTGAATACAGTCATGCCTCGTTATGACAAACATTAATGAGAGTTTGATATGGTGTAAAAAAAATATTATAATAAAAATCAAAAGGTTTAAAATGTCTCTTAAGTTAGTTTATTTTTATTTTAGATTTTTTTTAGATTTTAAAAAAGTTTTTATTAAAGAATTAGCACTGTTTTTGAGTCTTTTGAGTGTCTGATTTCGATTTCATATGTATGAGACTGCAGTTTTATTGCCATTTTATGGCATTTTTTTAATATTGCTCGAAGCGAGGAGACAGACTTTCTTTGGCCTGGGAAAGGGGAGTTTGGGGCATTGGGCCTCGAAAAACATTCAATAAACACTCACGCAGTGCACAAAATGGACTTTAAACAAGTGCCACATGAAGTCGGCAAATTTATATGAGGAGCTTTAAGTAAGTCTCCAGCTGCTGTTGTTGTTGTTGCTATTGCTGTTGTTGCAGCTGCCTCCTTCTTTCTTCTGCAGGCTGAATCTTTCTTCTGGTTCCTCGGCAGCTCGTTTCGGTTGCATTCATTACAAGCGAGCCAAAGGTTAACATGCAACGAACGAACGAACGGCAAGCAGCAATACAGCAACAGCAACACAGCAGCAACAGCAACAGCAACAGCAGCAACATCAACAACACAACAGCAACAACTGCTAAAAAGCTTAAATTTCACAACACGCTTCGAGAGACGGACAAACAAACACACAGCATCAACGTTCCTCGTCGTCGTCTCTCAACTTTTGCGTTTGAGCATTTAAGTGCCAATTAATAACAATTTTTATGAACCGAAGAAATAGTTGACAACACGGCATGGCTTCTCTTCTCGTCTTGTCTCGTCTCGTTTTGGTCTCTGCGATGAGCGTTGCATGCAACAAGCAACATGCAACATGCAGCCAGCCAAACCTCATTTGAAAACACATAATATTGTACACTTTATGAACAATTATTATATAAGTTTTATTAGCTGCGCGTCCGCAGGAGATGAAGCAGGAGAAGAAGAAGGAAGCAGAACCCCGCGAGACTCTTTAATTAATTTGTGATTTTTCTGCATCAGAAGCTGAAACTGAAGAAGTTGCAGCAACATCTAAGCTGTGTTTCTCTGGGACTTTGGTTGGGGTAAAAGCAACTCAAGACTTGTAAGCTGCAGCCACTTTTAAAGGTACAGCAACAGCTATTCCAACTGATTTTACAAGAAATATGGCTTTAACAGCATCACAAATTTTAAACTAGATAAATAAGAACTGGAAAGTAATACAAATAAATTAAAAATACTGATGTTAAGAGGAGGATCTTGAGGTAAAAAAGGTAGCAACCCGTAATTTACTACCTAATAAAGCTTTTACTTAAAAACCCTCAAGTAAATAATTAAAATACAAAAATATAAGCCATTACCACCAGCTACTTCACTAGAAAACCCACCCGACTGTGGGCCATTGCATTAGAGGCCATTTATGCCGGCTTATTGACGGCAGCCCGAGTCCGCGAGAAGGAAACCCAATAAGCATACGAAGCCAGGCTGACTTTGAAACATTTGGCGACATTAATATGATTTAATGCGTTAATTAGCGCCCGGCAAACACATTTTCCAAGGGGGTGCGAGAACCAGCAACTTGAGAGCATCCCAGCATCTGACGCAAAGTGTTTGCTCCCAGAAAAGTATGCTATGTGCACCGGCTGTTCCTGTTTTCAGAGCCGAGAATTCCCCAAATCCCCGAAGCGGATT
This sequence comes from Drosophila pseudotakahashii, assembly GCA_035046095.1. Taxonomy (NCBI): domain Eukaryota; kingdom Metazoa; phylum Arthropoda; class Insecta; order Diptera; family Drosophilidae; genus Drosophila; species Drosophila pseudotakahashii. Next base: position 209,872 of record JAWNOE010000139.1, on the reverse strand, counting down.
AGTAAAAGGCGAAGGCATCTCACGCGAAAGAAGGGAAAAGCCGGGGGGAAAAGCTGGTGTCTGACTGGTAAGGCCGGCTACCGAATTCAGCGCCCCCCGTGTGCATTGCGTAATTGACGTCAATTTTGTTTTCGCACCGCGCATACCAAGCAAAAGCAACAGCCCACAAAAAAAAAACACCTAAGAGGGTTTCGAGTGGGTGGTTTTTCCACAGCCCCCAAAGGGAAATCCAATACCCGACCGAGAAAATAATTTGCCAAAATATAGAAATTGTGTCGCCGTGCAGAAATATGCAGAGATATTGAAAACTTGAGGTCGGGCCAATAAACAGGAGCTACGACAATTTCCATGAGGGGGTGATGGTGATGCCGGTGGTGGTGGTGGTGGCATCATATTTCATTTATTAGCAAAGAGCGTGGCAGGCATTTTTATTTATGCCTCCATAATGCCGGGCATATGTGGCCCAAATGGGAATTGCCTTGGCGGATAAGCAGCACTCAGAGAACTTGGAGAAATTCCGAGAAAAATTCAGAGAGAGAGAGAGAGTTGGCGAAATGTGGGGAGTGCTTGGCAAGTAAAAGTAGCTTAGAGATTTATGCGGCATTTGTTCCATTGAATTTTCCGTTAAGCTGCACTTAGCAGCTCTCCAAACTTTTTGGTTAATTAAAAGTTGAAGCTCAGAAATTGCACGAGTTTTGGACTTTATTTCTTCCAAAACACAGAAAAAAAAATTTGATATATTAATATAAAGCCGATATGATTTATGTCTGATTTATGATACATATAAAATACCAAATGTAGTATTTTTTGAACAAATAATGAAAAATTAGATAGGCATAATCTTTGTTCAGATCAAAATGAGATGAATAACTTGATCTTAAAAAATATTAAATTAACCAGCACATATCAATCTGATCTTTTTTTTTTTGTCTGTGTAGGCTTAACTTTTTAAGGGAAATACTTAAAAAATATAAACAAAAAAATACAAGCAAGTAAAAAATAATCTCAAATTAGGCCAAAGGAGTTGGGTTGCCTGGCACGTGCGCTATTAAATATGCAATAAATTATTTTTGGCTAGTTTCTTCCTGCCCCTCAGCTCAGCCACTGCGGAATTTGCTAAGCTGCCTGCAAATTATAGAAAATCCCCCCCAAAGACGCCGAGATGTGTGGGGATAAAGAAAAAGGCAATGTAAGCAATAAGCAGGAACACCATTATCTAATGCTCGGCGCGCCATTCAGGCATAAAGCCGACTGACTCTACCCCAACTCCCGGGATTTCCTCGTGGAAAACTTCTTTGGGCCGCACGAAAATAGTGCGCAGGAAATAAAGCACAAAAAGGCAATAAAAATTGCTGGCCCCCACAGAAATAACTTTGGGCCGACGACTATTTTGTAGATGCTGGCCGCACAGCTTCCGGGGCCAATAGAAATGCCAGCAGAACAACAAAGGGCCAACAAAGCGAGAGCCACCCTTCCCAAAGCTAGCCGAAATCCGAAATCCAAAATCCAGGACTGGGCCTAATGGCCAAGGCAAACAGACAGATAGACGGGGCGAAGTACAGATAGAAACGGAGACGTCGCCAGCAGCGGGTTTAAGTGCAAGTGATTTATGTCCTCGGAGATGTGGGCGAAAGAAAAAAGTCAGTCGACTGAATCAGAGACAAAATTAGCCAACAAGATCCTGGCCAAAGCCAGAGCCAAATTGCAATTTGAGGCCCGAAAATCAATCAAAAGTTCAATGGCAAAAGAAAAGCATATAGAAGTGCATCAAGAATGCAGGGAAAACAGTTTTAAAAATTTTTAAAAATAAGTATTTATCAAATAAATATTCCTGAAAAATAATTGAGTGATTAAACATTAAATAAATATTTATTTCCAAACAGATAATAAATTAATTTGATCAATTTTAAGATTTAAAATATCTCCAATCATCAGCCTGCAAAAGAAAACCAACTAGTGTGCATCAAGTATGCAGGAATATCACTTTTAAAAATTTTAAATAATAAGTATTTATTAAATAAATATTCCTGAAAAATCATTAAGTGATTAAACATTAAATATATATTTATTTCCTACATATAATAAATAAATTTGATAAATTTTAAGATCTGAAATATCTCCAATCATCAACCTATTTTTCCTGTGCAATAAGGCAACTGTCTAAGGACTTTGGGAAAAGGGTTAGGCTAAAAGACTTGAGCCAAATTCAATTAGCAGCGGCCAGTGGCTGCCCTTTTTGATATTTGAATCATAGGAAATAGAATGCCCTTCAAGCGGGATTCAATTACACATTACAAGTGGTCAATAGTGGCTAAGCGGACTTAAGGGCCCCCGTTTTTTTATTTTCTCTGTGGTCAGTTGCGTGTTGGTAATTGAAAAGCACTCAATGGGGGTCGAAAGGGATCAGGGGAGAGAGTGATCCGATGATAGGATCAACTGCTGACTAATCGAGTTTAAAACAAGCGTAAATTGTCCTGGCCTTTCCTTTTGATATTTGAGCGGACTTCAGTGGCGTTACTTGCGGTGTCAAGTGCAGCGAATACGCCGGGTAATTAATGGTAATTGTTCAGAGCTGAGCTGAGCTCCCACATAGGGCTTCCCTCAGGTGAGCATGGCGCAAAAAGAAAGATTAAAAAAAAAAAAAAAAAAACTGAGAGAGGTGCTGCATTTGCCTAATGACACAAAAGTAAACCGTCCACATCGGACTTTGTATAATTTCCACCGCCTTTTCGTTAAGCTCTTAAACCGATTTGCAGCTTAGTTGAATGGCCAAGCGATAGAGGAGCAGTGCAAAAATATTTCACAAAGCCAAAAGCGCAAAAAATGAAACCGAAACTGTGTTCATTGGAAAAAATGTTTCAGTCCAAGACAAAGACTGAGTTGGTGGCTTGTCTTGTGGCATTTTTACGGCATAAATTTCCATTGAATTGATACTTTTTGGCCGGGGGGACTGCAAAAGAAAGAAAAAGGGTTGACACAATCAGGTAGAGTATTTCCTCCTGTCGGTCGCCGTTCTTTGAAGGCAACACTTGAGCAGCGAAATTTCATTAAGATTTCAAAAATGCTTTTTGTCCAGCTTCTACGATTTCCTGGAATCGGGCGAAACAGTTAAAATGTTAAGATATTCTATAGAATGTTTACGACTAGAAATTAACTTTGTGGGCAAAAGTTTTCACTAGGTTCGTTTTTTTTCCCCTTTCTGATAGTCATAAAACTGGAGAGCCGTCAGTTTGGCATGTCTTTTCACGCCATTCGAAGATCTTTGGTGACCCAAAAAGGTATCGCATTCAACGCTTTCAGTGCTTGCAATTCCCCTGACAAAACCAAATTCTGATCAAAAAATTTGCTGTCGAAAGCTAACAGAAAAAAAAGGAAAAAGCAGGAGGAACATCAGATCAGCCGCAGACGAAATCTTGTGGCAACTGCATTGAAACATTAGCAGTGATGACATTTTTGCGGTCACCCCCTTGTCCACCCCCCAAAAAACCGTCTGTGGATTGTCTGCTTTTGTTGCTTTCGAGAGAAATTCCTGCCAACGCGACACTTCATACATAATAACAAAAGATCGACGGATCACAGGGGCGAAATCGTCAAGCACGCATGACTTTTGGGCTTCGCTAAATACCCTGTAAATTGGGGGGTATATTCGCCAGGGCTTAAAACCAAAAAAACCTTAAAAATGTTTTACTCCAGAAATATAATGTGATTATAATTTCCCTAATTTGTCATAATGAACTCATTTGAAAAGGTGAAACCGAAAAAATCACACGAGGGTATTAAGGCCTCGTTCCTCAAAAGAAAAACGATCAAACTTTCGGGGTTTTTTGTTTTGGGCATTTGTAGGGCTTTCGTGGCCTGTTGGCTTATTAATTGTAGCCTTGGACTTGGCGATGGTCCCGTCTTCGTTTCACAAATGAATGCACAAATTTCGGGACAAGTGCGCTGCGGTTTCGTTTGTGCCACAAAACGCAGACAGTATGACGACGCCAAAAGCCGCAAAGCCGCAGAGAAAAAACAAACAAGACAGAAACCCACACACATAAAAGTGAATTATAAGAAAGAAATCCTTTTGGCTAACTCGTATTTCGGCCCAAAAGTCTTGAGGTGAGAGTGCGGCTAATGAGCCAAAGCCAAAGCCCCAAAGTCTTGGATCCTTTGATATGTTTTTCTCGTACTTTTTCATCAGAGTTTTTTCTTTTTTTTTTTGGTTGGGGGTCTTCGATTTCAAAACCAGTTGGAGAGTTTTTGGAAAGGGACGGGATTGACTTAATGCCTCTAAAATTATAGGTTACTTTGCGCGCTGCTTGGAAAATTGTGTGCGTTTGTTTTGGGGCGTTGCTCGAGAAATTAATATAAAAAATCAAGCAGCACGAAAGAGCATTTTCTTCGGTGGAAATGCCTTGGAATTGGTTTGACTTTGAAGAGCCCAGAAACACGCCCCGGGCAATCACGCAAAATGCCAAATTACATGTGGCCACCATTAAGCGAACGAACTCATCTAACACGCACCCAAAAAAGGGAAAAATAAACCCGGTCGGTTGAGAGAGAGAGAAAAAAAAAGAGTCATTTAAGGTGTTTTACACACGTTCTTTCCTCCTCGCGGCAGCTGGCCGATACGATCGGGTTCACTGCTCGAATTTCAGAGATCTGGCGCACTTATCCAGTGATCCCTGCAGCACCCCCAATTTTTGTATTTTTTTTTTGATCGAAAACCTCCCTCTGCACTTTAAGCGGCTTACACGTGCCGCCGATTTTTGTCTTTCGCCTGGATCTGGAACTGGAACCGGGGTAATACGAGCCGAACTCCTCTCAGCTTACACCCGCTGCTAATGGAACAGGAGCCAGAATTATGTCCAGTTTCCAGTTCCTGAACAGGGTAAAAGTATCACACAAAATGGTCAGCAATTCATGAGAAATATAGTTTTGATCGAAATATGTCTTAAAACTAATATTACGGATTTTTCAAGAAGTAGTTTTGGTTGTGAGTCATTTATATTGCAATTATGGTTCAGAAAAATATTTTAATATATTAAAATTGAGGTGATAAAAGGTATTATTGATATATATATGATCCCTAGTCTGCGTTGAAAGTCACAAAATCTTTAGTATTTTTGGCACATATTTATACAACTTTTCAAGATCGATTCAAGCAATTCAGTAAGACTCTCTTGAGGTCAGTTCAAAAATCGAAAATTCCGTTCCGATTTTCCTGAAAAACCTAAAGAGAAGTATACCTTTGCTTGCAAAGATCTCGGTAATTTATGAGACGTCTCCAAGCGCGAGGCTGAAAAGGTAGAAAAGGTCCCTAAGCGATACATATAAATCCATCTTGAGTTCTCCGCTTTCAGATGAAGATCACCAAAATGTCGATCTAAAAATTCCAGCTACGAAAAATGGAAAAAGAGTGTTATCCTTTCTTACGGTCATCCTTCTTTGGTTTTATCGGCAAATTATCCAGTCATGATGATCGCTTCTTCTAATATTCCCAGTTCCATTTTGATCCATCCATAAAATCCATTTTTGCTTATATACTAAGGTAGTCAGAAAAAAATCAATTTCATTTTGTTTTATACTTTTCAAATATATTTTGGTTTTTTTTGTTGTTTTTGTTTCTTTGTTTGTTTCATATATTTATTGGCTAACTCTTTAAACTTTACTCTGTAGTTCTTTTTTGTTTTTACTTAATTCTTCTGGGTTTTTGTTTTTCCTTGTTTTAATTATATTATTAGTATACATATAAATAATTAAAAATATTACATTAAAATGTATTCGTATATCGTATAGAAGTTGCTGGTTGTTTTGTTGTTGGATTTATATTTTACTTTTCTTTCTTCTCTCAATTTTTGATTGCGTTTTCTCTCCTTCATTTCTTATAACATTTACTTTCATTTTACAATTTTGCTAAAAACTAAATAAAATGTTTTGTTTGTAAAAACAATAATAATAATAATAATTATTAAAAAATGTATGCTCAAATTATGGTTAATTTATTTATTTATTTTATATTTTAAAAATAGTGAAAAGCAAAAAAGCGCCTTCTTTCGATTTTTAAAACATATTACGTATATATTTTGCATCATTTTTTAATTTTAGTGTTTTTATTATTATTTTTACTTTTGTTATATTTTTATAAAATATCACCTAAAGCAATTACGTATTTCAGTTTCAGTATTTTGTGTTTGTATTTTATGTTTATTTTTACAATGCAACAATAAAAAATTTTGCTTCTTTTGTAACTTTTGTATTTTTTTTTGGTAGCAAAACATTTAATACAAAAATTATTAAAAAATAATTTGTAACGAAAATGCAAAAAGCTCACACTAAAATCATAGGAAACAAAGTGTTTATCTTCGTATTTACTCTCCCTTTTTTGCAACAGTGTTTTTTGTTTCGTTTTTAACTAAAAAGCGGCGAATTATGCTAACAGAAAAATTATTACATAATTACAGCAATTTTTCAAGTTTAATTTTAGTTTCTTACATACAACTTTTTTTTTTTTTGGGTTTGAGACAAAGTACAACAACTATTTTAATTTTTTTTTTTGTTTGCAAATTTCTTTTTATAATTTTGCAAGAAAGTTTTTGTTTTGTAGTTTTGAAAAAATAGTACAAAAGCTTTTCACGTTGTTGTTGTTTTTTAGTTAGTTGGCTATAATAAACCGCTGGGAATCGGTTCGACTATAGTCTAAGTATACAAATGACTGCCCATATAGCTGAAGAACTGCGATCGCAGTTCGATTTAAGTACATTTTTGTAGTTTTGTTGGTTTTAGTAGGTCTACAACTCAAAATAGTAGTAGAAATTAGCAGTAGAAAATGTTTTGTTGGTTGGTTTTGGTAGCTAGAAGAAGGGTTTGCTGCTAACGTTCTTTCGTATCTTTGAGTTTCGATTGCAAGTTTAATTTACGCATAGCATACAACTCCTAAGTGTTGGGATTTTGGGATTTTTGGGGGCCTGACTAAGAACTATATAACGTACGCTATAGTATACAATTGGGGGGAGGGAGCGAGGGATCTCTAAGTTTCTCGACTGCTCTCTAATTCAATTAAATTACATTAGCTTTCTCTCCTTTTATATTTATTTAATAATAATAGTATCGCGTAGTTTTCGATTTGCTTTAGTAAATGCTTAAAGTTTGTTTAGTTGGTTTTAGTATTGTTGCTGTTGAATTACGTATATCAATGTTCTTGAAAGTTTATCGGCTCATTTAAAATGTCGTTCGTATAGGCGCATTGCAATCCTCAATTAATTAAATTAACTTTAAGTTTTTTTTTTCATTTTTGTTTTTATTTAATAAACAATAAAGTTTTATTCGTATACTTTGCATTTGAACTCAGGTTGGGGATTCTTTTCTGGTATCTCTTTTTACGTATATGCGTTGCATGATGAGAGTTGAACAAAAAAGATCAACGAAAATATATTTTCATATTTTCTTTTGGTTTTTTTTTATTTTTCTTCTTATTATTTGGCAAGTTCTCTTCCGTGTTGTAAAACACGCGAAGGGAAAAGGACGTTTTGTTTTTGAAAAATCGTATACACGTTTGCTAAAGTGAAAAATTCCCGAAAACATAGTGAAGAACCAAAAAAAATATTGAAAACTAAGCATAGAAAATATGTTTAGAAGTTTCTAGGAATTAACTATACTCTTAGCGTTTTCTCTTTCTTCACTTGCGAGTGAATTTCTTTAAGCGCAGCCTAGACTTGATTTTAATTACAAACTACATGGCTAAGCGTTATCTCTATGTTAGATAGATTTTTTCTGTATATTTATAGAGAACTTTTCTTTTGGGGGGGGTCTCGAAGGGATAAAAAGTCGGGCGGGACTAAAAGTCCGCCTCGTGTTTGATGCGATAGCTGGCATAGGTCTCCTCCAGCGGTGAAAAGTCTTGGGTGCTGGGCTGTGATCATTTTCCAAGTAATTGGCACAGATTTACGTAAGAATTTTCGTAATATAGATAGAGAGAGATTTTAGAAATGTTGGGGTATAAAACTCGGTTTCTGTGTATGGTATTTTGATCTGTTTTTTGTTTTCTCTTTTTTTTTTGGCTATGTCAGTGTCTGCTTGTTGTTGTTGTTGTTGCTGTTATTGTTCAGAGAGGAGGGGACGGGGGATGTCAAGTATTTACAAGTTTACAAACTCAAAAACCGATAGGCGAACCCATCGATCCCACTGTCTAACTGACTGTACCCGAAATGAAATCAGGGCAGAAGAGTCAGTCCAGCTCTCGTATATCATATCATATCAGTATACATATATAATATATGCGTATTTGTGGGTATTTATATATAGTTTCTATATAGAACTCTATATAGAGTTAGGTGCATATGTAAAATTGTTAAAAATTGGTTAGTTTTTGGGGTTAGTAAACTTTCTCATAATATAAGTGTTCATTACTTCAATTCTTTGTTTTTTTTTTTGGGGAGGGGGTGTTCAGTGTGGGTTAAGTAAAGAAAAATAATCAAAAATAGTTGGTTAATGGTGTGTGTGAGTGTTGGGTTTTTTTGTTAATAATAATTAATAATATATTGGCGAGCTATATGGGCCTCTTGCAAAAACGAAGTTCTGGAACATTGTTCATATGGTTGTAATTTAGTTCTCAATTACTTTATGCTTTTCTTATCTGGCTTTTGTTTCTTTAGTTGTTGGTACTTTTTACAAATTAAGCGAAATTGTTTGTTGCTCTAATTATTGTTGCTCAGTTGCTTTTGTTCATATTTGTTTTAGTTTTGGTTTTGTGTCTGTTTATCTTTATCATTTACAATCTGCTTGAGATATATAAACTGATGTTTGTGTGTATTTAAGTGTTTGATTTCTTTGAGAGGGAGTGAGATGAAGTACTGGGAAGGCGCGCGGCGCTGGCAAAAGTGTACTCACTTCGGCACCGGCCACGGCTGTCCGCAGTTTTTGGAACTTAAATTTATGGCATTTACTGTACTGTACAGAGGAGAGCAAACAAATTCTGGCCGTGGCAGCAGTAGCAACATTAATGGGTATCCATGAGATACATTCGTGATTCGTTCGTTGTTCGGTTCTGCAAGTCGATATAACGTTCGTCGTTGTCGGTTCGTTGTTTGTTGTTTTTTGTTTTTTGTTTTTTGTTTTTGTTTCGGTTCGGATTCGTGGCCGAAGCCTCTTGGAAGCTCGTTTGTCGCTGGTTAGTCACTCATGTCGGTTACTGTCCTCGGTTGCTGCTGGCCGCCGATGTTGCTGCCGTGCTGCAACTGCTGTTGCCGCCGCGTTGCATGTTGCTGTTGCTGTAGATGTTGCTGCTGTTGCTGCTCCGGCTAGGAAATTCCTCTGCTCTCCTTTTTCGCTTGATTCTGTATTTCTGAATTTATTAATATATTTATTGTGTTTGTTTTTTTTTAGTTTTTTCGGGGCTTTCTTCGCTTTTTTGTGTTCTTATTTTTTTTGTTCTGATTCTGACTAATTTACAATGTGTGTGTGTGGGTGTTTTGTGTGTGTTCATAATGACGTACAACTTCTTCTGCGTTCGGATTTGGATTTGAATTCATCAATATTAATATTATGTTTTGTTTCGCACAAAGTGAATTAATTTTACTTAATTTGCTTATACAGTGTGCAGCAACATTTCTTTTCTTTACTTTCTTTTCTTTTTTTTTGTGGTTATCGCTCGGTTATTTCGCTCGATTGGCATTTTTCGTATTGATTGATCGCAATTATTATTATTGATTCATTTAATCCCAGGGCATTGTGAGCACCCGCTTCGTTTTTGCAAGAAGGTCGTTATCGTACTACGAACATGGGTGCACCACCGCATTGTAGCTCGCCAATATAGGACCATGTGCTCCCGCGAAGGGGGTACTCACAACGTCTGGTGTACTAGCTCCATCGGTGTGCGATGTGGAGTCGGCATTGCTGCGCCCTTCTCCGTTCGCCGATCCCAACTCCGGTGGTTTGGTGGTGTCCCGTTCGTCGATCACTAAATCTATTGGCATTTTACCCTTTAAACACGATATATACCGATGACAGAAGTTATCGCATAATTCGTGCACCTAAAGGAGTTCGTAGAAGAGAGGGAGAGAGAGAGAGAGAAGAGAATATATCATCAGTTTTGAGTTTTAGCTTTTCATTAGCTTTATGGGTGGGTGCTTGGGGTGGGGGGGGGTTACTCTATAAGGGGGGTGCTCTATAAAACATCAGTCATTGATGTTTCTCAGGGGGCTTATTACTTAAAAGGATCTAAATATATGATATTATCTAAGGAAATATCTTGGCATTTAGGATGGTAACTAAAAAACAGTAGATCATCGAAAGATTAAACATATTTCTTAATTTTTTTAAATATTAAATTTGTTTTTCTTTAACGTCTTTCGATTATCTGTTTTGTAAAATTCAGTGACAATAAATATTTATTTATTTTCCACTTATAGCTTATATCTACTCTCAAAGCCAGCTTAAACATTGCCATACTAAGCGCCATCGCATTCTTGTTCCAACCAGAAACCTGCTCATCGCAGTTGCCCCGAACAACCTCACTCCCCTGCAAATGGCATGCAAATGGCTTTTGATGCGTTACCTGAAAACTCCAACCTGGACTCCATCGCCCAGACACAGACACCGATACAGAGACAGACCCATGACCATGATGATGGCACTCAAAAATGGCTGAGGTAGAAGGCAGAGTCTTTTACCTTCGCCTAACCGAGGCCCATAAATATGCATAGAGGTACGAAATAATGCACTGGCCGAAAAGGAAGTGGCCGGCCGAGGAGGCAGGCAGCTTAGCCCCGGGGCACACTTTCAGCCAAATAACCAACCAAACCAACACCAACAACAACTACAACAGCAACAGCCGAGCAGCAACATGAGACAGCAGCAGCACGTGCAACACTCGCATTAGCAACATGGAGTGAAGATCGCTGGCGTCATCGTCATCGTCAGCGGGAAAAAGGCCCATGAAGACAACTTGGCCCAAACAGAATGCGTTTTTAAGGCCCTGTTGTTGTTGTTGTTGTTGTTGTTGGCTGTTGCTGTTGCCGGTTGTGTGTGTGTGTGTTTGTGATAAAACAAATGCGATAAGGCCAAAGTGAGTGTGAGTCAGGCATATATGCAAATATGCAGCAACAAAGAGAGGAATGCAGCCGCCGCCACGGCTAAAAAGAAATTAATTGCACTGGGCCATGGCTGGCAGACACAGCAGCAACAACAGCAACACAAGCAACAACAGCAACACCAACAGCACAACCGGCAACAACAGGGTGCTCCATTTAACCGGGGCCAGGCATTTAATTTACGAAAAAGTGCGCGTTGCTTATGCAAATTGTTTGTTGTTGCTGCTGCTGCTGCTGTGTTGCTGCTGCTGCTGTGTTGCTGCTGCTTCTTTTCTTTTCGGCTTTTTGGCCTGCGAAAGCTGCAACAGCCAGGCTATTAACTTGTTGCCCATTGCCCAAACTTGTCAAACTCGTTTGCAGGCTGCTTTCAATGTTATTGTCACCAAAAAAAAAAACATATACGCAAAAGCCAAAAAAATAAAACGATGATAACTGGTTTATGACAGGACAATGTCAAATTTGTCGCCGTCGCTGATAAGCTTCTCCACAACAGCAGCAGCAGCAACAGCAACATGTTGCCGGTGGAGGCGACTCGGTTTTATGATTGCATTTGTAGCTGTCAAAGTGACCATAACAATATCCATAAAGCGTGCAATTAGCACGCCAGCAACATGTTGCCGCTGTGGCTGCGCACATGCAACATGAGAGCGCCCACCAAATTGATATGTTTATGCGATGCTGCTGCCGCTGCTGTTGCTGTTGTTGCTGCGACTTGGGCCCTTCAGAGACCCGCGGACTTTCGATGCCGGCTGGCTGATAACTTTTGATTAATTTGTCAGCATTGTATGTGACATTTTCGAACGGCTCATTGCGATATTTATGACTGCCAGTGGCCCCCATGTTGCTGTTGCACATTGCTGTTGCTGTTGCTGTTGCTGTTGCTTTTGACGTTGCTGTTGCACATTGGGTGGGCCCACGAGCAACAAGGGCGACAGGCGGACATGGACAGCAGCAACAGCAACAGCAACAGCAGCAACGGCAGCAACCAGAGGGCGTTGCTTGTAAATGCTGACGCTCATTTGTACATCCTGTTAAGCAAAACTTTTCACAGCAGCAACATTGGCTTTTCCCGCCCCGTTAAAACCCCCTCATCGCTTCCCTCGCAGCTTCCTCTATTCTAATCTCGATGCAAATCGCTCCAATCTGCGCAGTGGTAATTCTCGATTTCCGCTCATAGATAGCTTTAACTATACAAGTATTTTTCCCCCCTATCTAAAGTCTCGGCACGCAACCTCCAACACAACAACACACAGTCTGTAATGTCTAACAAGTTTACTGAGCTCTCTGTATGACATTTAAATGCAGGGCAATTATTAGTAATATGTATTGCATAAGTGACCATAATAGTAGATCAACTTTGATCTAGTTTGGTGTCATCTTCAAGCTTAGAAGATTTTAAATTTCTACTATATATATTTATAACTAACCAAAAAAACACTAGAACACTAGAACAACATCAGTTCTCTCTTTTGGCATCCCTCAGCTTGCATCATCGGCTAAAACCAAAAGTACACAGCTGTCGTTGGCGATGTTGCTGGTGTTTTTTAGCTAGAGATCCCGAAGCGATCTTGGCCAAGCCATCAAAAACAAGGCCCCCAAATCGTTTGCTGGTTCTGCTATGCCCCCATGCCGGCATTAACCCAACCGATTCCGATTCCGATTCCCCGATTCGATATACCCATATATATATATTCGTATATTCGTATATACCCCCTGCCGGCCGAGAAGCGTGTGCAACTGACCCAACGTGTTGTGTCTCCGGCTCCGTCTGTTTGTCCCACTGTCCATCAGTCGGTTCGTTGGATTGTTGGTTTGTCCCACCGTCCGTCCCACTGTCGGTTTGTCAATTGCAATGTGCCTGCCTGCCTGTTTGATTTTTTTTTCTCTCCCCTTATATTTTTTGTATTTTTTGCATGCGACTCTGTGACGAGAATTTGTCCGTGTGCTGGGGACGCTAAAAAGCTAAAAAGCTGGAGACTATGGAGACTGGGGCCCAAAGCCAGGAGCTTCGAGACTGAGAAACTGAGACTGCCAAACCAGTTTTTGACAGACACAAGTCTTGAAAACGTCTTTTTAACTGATTCTGTTCGCTGCCGTTGTTTTTAGCAGCGGCAACAAATATGCACAGATACAGATATACTTTAACTCGCTCCCATATAGATGTTTTTTGTTTCTGTTTTTTTGCCAGTCAACCCGCACATTTTATTTAAGTATATTTTTTTTTTGTTCTTTGCATTTATATATTTATTTTATACACCAAAAATCGACCGCTGCATTTTGTTGGCTGCATATAAATGAATGTGTTTTTTATGCTTTATTTTTTGTTCGATTTTAAGGTTTTGTTTTTTTTTGTTTATTTTGTACAAGTTGCTACAGTTCTTTGTTGGTTTCGTGTGTGTCGCAAGCTGTGTGAGTGACAAATGACAAAACAAAAACCTGTCGTGGTCTCCGCCGCTGCTGTGATGTTGATAAAGATCTTGACTGTTTCATTTTTTTTATTTTTTTCTTGCTCTTTTCTGGCTTTCTATACAGGGTGCAACAAATTGCAGCTGGCCAACTGACTGACTAACTTGGCTTACTGCACTAGTTTGTTTGTTTTGCGAACTTAGAAAGCGTTTGCCGGTGATTAGCTACTAATTGCACCTTGATTGACTCCTCTTCGTTCGATTCCATTTCGCTGTCATTAGCCCATATTCAAGGTTTATAATCTTGCGATGGAAAAAGAAATGGTATGTGGCATTCCAAATGACTTTTAGGTCTAGCTAAGGGCTAAGCAAACGATAGTAAATGTTGTATTTGATCATTATCAGTGGCTAAGATTTTACTACTATAAATTCCCTCTGCGTTTTTGTGTTCTGGTGTTCTGCTTATTTATTTTCGGTTCGTGTAGAATGTTTTGCATAATTTCTTACTTAAGACTTAATTGAAAAAAAGAGTGAAGAGCGACGGTTTCGGACGGGTTTTCTGGCCGGCTTAGCCTCTCAGCCTCAGAGACTTAAACTCCGGCTCTGGGTTTCGGTTTCAGTTTCGGTTTCGGTTTAGGTTCGCTCCACGCTTCGTTGCGCATTTGCCTAATTAATTTTCTCAGCACAGCAGCAACAAAAAATACAACAAAATACAGAAAAAAAAGGGGGGGTAGCCGGCATTAATTACGACCACGTTTGAGGAACAACTTCCATTAAGTCACAGAGACCGAGAGACACGCACCCGAAGCCGCTTGCATATTATTTGAAATTAAAACAAATTAGGCAACCTGTAATTTTTCCATTTAGACAATAAAGTGTCTAATAATCAAGTAGGTGTTGTCCAGAAACCCTCTCCGCTCAGCATAAAACCTCCCTTCAGTTGGGAAATTTAATTTATGTGGCTGGCGCGTTATCTAGGAATTATGTTAGGAAATCGAGAGAGGGGAAGTCAGTTCTGCAGTCATCACACCTCATGTATCAACAACAAAAGAGAAGCCGAAAACCTGAATGCATTCCATTGTTTTGGGAAATATTTTCCTTTTTATTTTATCTTACGCATGAAACTGTAACCAACTACAAAAAACACCTGCCGCTGGCCAAATATTTGTGGTCTAACCCCACAAACATCCTGTGCTCTCGTTCCCCTTCGCCTCTTATAAACAAATATTTCACTTTGATTGGCAATTAATTCAATTTTCGTTCGTATTTCTCCTTTAATTTAGACATTTTGCAAGTGTATTAGACCAACTGCAGATAGATATATGTACGTCTGTCTGTATATATGGCCGCCTGCTGTGGGACTCCTATGTTCCCTCTATGCTCCTTTTCACCCCGTTTTTGCAACATGGCTCAATAAAATGTCAACACAAATGTTGGTAATTGAAATGCGCGCCCGTTGGCAACTATTTGCCTGCTTTTTTCGCCACGGCGCTTTTGGGCCCGGTTTTATTTATGGGCCTGCTGGCTGGAGACTGTGTTTTTGGGTCCTGGGTTCCTGGTTAAACATTTTGGGTGGTCTTTTTGGGGCGTTGATAAATGATTGCTTGGCCCGGCTTTGGCTTTTTGGCTCTCTGGCTTTTTCAGTTAATTGCAATGACTAAACAAATGCTGCTTTTTCTGCTGCTTTGATGAGGTTGCATAAATACGGTTTTGATACTAAAGCTCTGGCAATGTTTAAGCTGGCTTAAATGGTATACTAAGATTAGGGCAATATTATTTCAATCGTTACTTACTTTTTCTAATTCTAAAAGGTGAAACCGAAGAACTTGTATTGCTTGCACCATCTGTAAGAAAAGGAAAAAGACATTAAAATTAGTGTGGTAATTATATAAAAATAAAATAAAAATATTAGTGTGACCAGACTGCTTATTAAAGTTCTGAATAAAGTTCAAAAATAAATTCATTCAAAAGAATTGTGTTCCATTTTGAATGAATAAACAATTTTATTCATTAAACAACTCACTCTGGCACTCACTCACAAACACACAAACATTAAACATTTTTGCTGGTGTGACCAGACCGCTAATTAAAACATCACTTTGACATTTGACATTTTTACGATGCTGCTAACTGCTGCTGTGTGGCCTGTTTGGTTTTGGTTATTGTTGCAGCTACCGCCAGGAATTCCATTTTAAACCCAAGACATGCCATAAACATTTTATAGCAAGGGGTTTCATTTTATTATTTCTGCCTTCTCCTTTAAGTGAGTGTTACTAAATGCACTTTTAAATGTTCAAACACGATAGCGGATAAAGGGGGGAGTGGCAGCCACAGAGTGGCATGCCAAAATGATTTATGGCCAAAGTACGCAGACGCGAGCGGGCCAAAAGATAGACACACACGGCCATGGCCAAGACGATCTATGAGTATGCGGTATGAGCTCTGAGCTCTGAGGGATATGTTGCAGTGGTGGAGGGAATACAAAAAACGGGAGGAACTCGGGGGTTTTTCAGTGATTTTGTACTACAACTAATAAACTAATCTGCAAGTGCATAAAATTAGGGCCACCAGAGGAAACTCCGCCGTGAGTGAGTGGGTAAGTGAGTGACACATTTACGACTGCCGGCAATTAAAATTAGTTTTGCCCATAATCTCTTTATACTCCGCCAGACTCTCGGCTACATATACATACATACATACATCTGGGTTTTTCTTTCTGTTCATCACCATTCGACTTTAGCTTAGCTGCTAGCCAATTGCATGGCTCGTTTTGCACTTTTTGCACGCGGCATTTCCGTCTTGATTTACATTCTGCTGGATGCTGCCTCCGAAATGATCTCTTTTTGGCCCCCCCTCATGGACCCCTTGTTCCCCAACTCCTGCCCATAAAAATTGTTATGACTCGACGGGGTTGAGAAATGTCAGAAAAAAAAGAAAAAAAAAGGATCTGTTCGGGCGGTTGTATTAAGGCTTTATTTTTAAGATGCTTAAAAGATTTTTAAAAAATATTTATAAAAATTAAAAAAAAATTATTTACTTGAATTAACAAATTTAATCTCTTCGAATAAATTTATTTTATTAAATTCTCATAATATTATCATTTGAATATTTTCCAGTGCATCACTGACTCACTTCGCTTCTTTATTTCTGGCTGATCTTCAGAAATGTGCTGCCCCATCTGAGAATGCTCAAAATCTCGATGCTCTTTTAACGATCATTTCCTTTGGCAGATTAGCATGAGTTCCGTTCCGTTCCCCCAATACCATAATAATGGTCCTCCTCGAAGACTTTGGCTCATCATGAGCGGCGATCATGATGATGAGATCCAAGGTTGTGCTGCTGGCATTTGCCTTGGATCGCTTCGCCCGCCTTTTCGACCGACCGCCCCTTCGGCCCAAGATAGCGAATGCATATTCTAGTAAAGTCAAGACGTTGGCTCCATTGTTGTTATTTTTTGCATTTTTTACTCTTTTTTTTTTTGCACACCCAAGGCTGGCAGGCAGGCAGCCCATTTAGAGAGTGCAAAAATGTCATATGCATCATTAAATCGTTCTGCTTCATATTGTCGTTCGCATGGGTTCGCTCGACGCCGCCTGTCCCCCCTCTTCTTCACCACTACTATATACCCCGATATCGCCCCCGAGAACGGTGCACATATATCCCCCGAGAGCCCAGCAAGAGCGAAAAGTATGGCAACGCTGTCCAATAAAATGACTAAACAACTCAGTTCACGTTGACGAACAAATGCTCATAAATTGCGTTCGTTCGTTGGCTGTGGCTTTTGCTAAATTCACTGTGATTTATTCTAAATAAAAGAAAATTATTCAATTGTCGTCGTTGTTTTGGGTCAAGGTGATACACATACACAGGCACACACATACAGAGTGAACAAAAAAAAATAGCCATGATCTTTGGCTTTGGCAACTTGCTGCCAAGGAGGCTGTTGTGGCAACTTTGTTGCCAGCTTTGGTTTCTTTATTTTTCTTTTTTCATGCTTTTTTCATCGTTTTACTTACCAGTGAGTCGACTTCGGGATCTGCGGTATAATAGGGTTTCTGTGATCTTATCTGCAAGGAGAAAGAATGAGAAGGACGATGGTTAGTGAGTGTTAAATTTACACAGAGGAAAACTATAGATGATTATAATTATTAAATATTTATTTTCTTTTTTTTTAGATATATTTTCCCCCCTTTACAGACTATTGCCAGCTGTCCTGGTCTAAAAGCCGGCTCCTCTCCTTCTTTTTTTGCTATTTTATGATGGCCTGGCCGCCGATAAGCCCATGCCAAACCAAAATATTGTACACATTATAAAACTACAACACAGCAAAGCCACCATAAGCAAATCGGTTCCACGGCGAGCATGGGAAACGCAACATTTGTGCGCTCATCAACTCATCAGCAGACCCAACGCCAAAAAGCCAAAGCCAAAAACCCAGACCCCAGACCCCAGACCCCAGAGATCCGAAGAGGTGACGATGCGACTCGCTGTGACCATAAAAGAGATTCTCGCTTTTATAGCAATCCCGAACACACAGAGATATAAAAATAAACCACACACTTAGATAAAGATCACAAAGGCAATATCTGGCTAGATAAAATGCCACACAGACCGACCGAGAAGACCGAGAAGAGAAGGTCATCAAAATGCTGTGCGAATTATTTGAAATCTCTTGTCGGATTCGAATTCAGAGTTTTGGCTATGGTTTTTGGTCTTGGCTCTCACGGAACTGAGCCATAATAAATGGTCGAGATGAGCTCGGGTCTTCATCGGTCGTTAGATAAACAGATATCGCCGGCAAACACCCGCTGCGATATCTTATATAACGGTCGACGGACCTGACCTTGTCCAAAATGCGTCTGTTGTCTTGTGTTTTTGTGCAAAGTTGTTGCTGGTTGACCACCCAGCAACATGCAACAAGGTTGCCCTACAGGCGGGAGGTCCATAGACCGGGTTTATATTGTCCCGGTGAATAAAAGACATGACCCTGAAAAGGGGAACGGGAAATACGGATTGGCAATGGCCAATGTGAGGATCGAATTATAAGAATTAGGAACTTAGGAAACTCGAATTTTAAATCTAACAAATTTTTCAAGCGAATGGTCACACTGATTGTTAAATAGACACATGGCCACACTATGCCTTCTAATAGTACTATTTTGATAGCTTTTAACTTGCATAAATAATGCTCTAGTGATCTCCTACGGCTGGAACTATGATCTTGCAGCCTCTATAAACCCACACAGACCCGAGTTCGAGTCCAGCGGTCCAAGGCAGTAACGGCAATTTGAAATCAACTGAGGCATGTGCAGCTAATAATTACACACTTTGCACACGGACGGCAAGGCGGGAAAGACTTGGAAGACTTGTATCTAGATATGTGGGCACTTCCATACCATTGTACCGATCGTACGGTCGTATGAGAAAAACGCCCCATTGTGAGTACCATGCCATACCATAATACCATGGCATACACCATACACCATACACACTATATACAATAATAACAAACACAAAGCACGGCCATTGAAGAGTCGCGATCGAGAAATGGAGGGGAAAATGCGGGGAGCCGAGTTGCGTGTTGGGTATTTTGCAAAAGTTGTTGCCTGTTGGCTTTTATGTTGCATTTTCAAATGCTGGTTGGCTGATGTTGTGGTGTTGCACACTCACACACACACACATCGTGATACACCGAGATAAAATGGGAACTTGCCAAACAGGTTTCGCTATGCAGGCTCGCGCTTTTGGCTTTAACTGATATGAAAAGCAGAAAAGCAGTCGGCCAAAGAAGTTGCACGCACTTTGGGCCTTTTGGAAAAAGCGAAAAAAAAACAAAATAAAATGGCTGACCCGAAACCTTGAATATTGCGGTCCATCCTAATTGAAGTTCTGCGCCCGAAAAAAAAAGAAAAAACCAAAAACTGAAGAGAGACGAGAACGAGATGATTTTAAAAATATATAAATCATGCGGGCAACTACTAAAATGCACAGCATGAGACAAGTCTATAAATACACGAATGTTCAGCAGTTGGGGCGTGAAAATGAAATGGAAACGGGAATAAAAACGAAATGATTTTCCCCCGTGCGTTTTCCCCAAAACAGTTTTGTCAACATGCTGCTGCTCTGCTGGTGCTGCATTGCGTGGGCGGCGTCTGCAGCTGACAATTTTGTATTTATAGTTTAGTTTTATTTCGATTCGGACTCGAATCGAGTCATTGCGGAAATCGTCACGCGCCCGCTGAAAACGGAACCTGAGAACCCAAAGCGAACCCCGTTCGTAATCAGTTTCACATGAGCACCTCATAAATTTCTATTTCTGTTTTTCGTTTGTTTTTTATTTATTTTGTTTTCTTCTTTTTTTTGCGACAACGGGCGAAAAGAAATCACTACTGTTTAGATACTGCTCTTCAAAGCGCCTGTTTTTATGATGCCAATAAATGCAATTATACAACCGGCAAAAGGTTTACAATGTCGCCCAAAAGATACCAAAAAAATAAAGAAAAAATCTAAAGTAAAATAAAATAAAAATCGAAACTTGCTGGCGTAGGTGGTCATAAATTTCCCGCGCGCGCGTTTATGGGGGGAATTTTGAAATCAGTACCATTTGATCAACCACGTGCTATCATCCCCTGTCATAAAAACTATATAATATATATATATGTATTTATAGAGAGGGAAGCACAAAGTGTGTGGAAGGTCTATCGAATTATGATTCAATCAGGAAATTTCCTCAGACAATTATCGAAAAAGACGGCGAGACGCGTAGAAGAAAGCGAAAACCGAGCAACTAAATCTGGGTTCATAAAAGACAGAGAATAAAAGCATTTCATTCTGGCTGAACCAGGGACTATATTCGTTTTATAATGCCAATACACACGGTTGGGCATGATTTTATGGCCAGGTCGCTGGGCTATAAAATCATTCCGAGCGGTGCGAGGAGATAGCCCCGGTCTAGGGACAATAGTAGGGGCATTTGTTGGTCTGCAGGCACTTGAGTAATGTGCTGGTGGCCATAAAGCCCCCATTCCCAGTCAGAGTTTTTAGCCCCGGACCGGGCCATAAAGCAATTTATGCCCGACTTTTGGAATCAGCGCACAGTAGCCAGCATTTCGAGTTGTCGCTGCCGTCAAAAGCTGCCTGTCGATCGCAATTGAGCCTCCAGCCACTTGAGAAAAGAGTGCAGTGATAACAGTGATAACAGTGATAACAGAGCCCAACAAAGAAACCAAAAGGGCGGGTAAAAAAGATTTGCAAAAAGGCAAGTAATAGAAACTACGACTGCAAGTCATAGTAAAAATATATGAATTTAAGAAGTGAATGGGATAAATAATAAGAAATTTCAATAATTTCTATGAGATATAGTAATAAATATTTATTACAAAAGTAGGAAACAATTCAAAAGTATTTATAAAACCAAAATAAAATTAAATTACATTAAAATGGGATAAATAATAATAAATTGTAATAATTTCGATTAGATATGGTAATAAATATTTATTAAAAAATTACCAAAAATTCAAGAGTATTTATACTTAGAACCTAGAAACCGAAAAGTTCAAAGTTCGAGCTGAAACTTGGTACCATTTTCCCTGGAGAATCCCGCCCTGTTATTAGTTGATCTAATTGCGGAGCCAAAAGTCAGCGGGGGATTTGAAAAGCGAGGCGCCTAAATTGCAGCACGTAGCCGCATTATATTATTTTCATTTCCATGTTGCGTGCCACGGCGCCAGCCGCATGCGGGTTTTCCCTCCACTACCCTCCCCATCCAATCCCTTCATCAACATTTTAAACAAACAAAAAGAGCAACAAAATATATATATATTTGGGAAAGAGAGATAGGCGACCGACTGTGAGTGCCTGTGGAAATGTTATCAAGATTTGTACAGTGTGGCCCGAGGAGAAACAAAAACCGAATTAAAGTAACAGCCGAAGATGGAGATAGAGTCAAAAGCTCTGAGACATTTTTCAAAAACTCTCGAGTAAAAGATTCATCTGGGAAAAAGAAAATCTCGTCTAGACGCGAACAAAAGTTGTGACCGCAAAAACATAAGAACAACATAAGATGTTATTGTTCAGTCACTGCAAAATTGCACTTACCTCAAACAGCGATACAGAAACAGAAACCGAAACTGAGACTGAGACTAACTAAACCCAACTCGAATCGAGACAAAACCATATCGGGTTTCTCACACCTACACAATGGGAAAATGGAACCACGCTTAGGTGCCTAAAAGCTTGCACAATAAACCAAAATAGAGACTTTAATTTTGAGAGGGGGTTACTAAAATAAATCCTAGTTCAAATCTCTCTTTAAAAAAAATTATAAATAAATAGAAAATACTTTCTAGCTAATTTTTGAATATTCTTTTTAGGTGCTATCTTTTCTAACCCCTTTCAAAACTTTTTTCGCCGCCCTTGTGCCTGTGCAACCCACTCATAAAAATAACAATAATTTCGTTGTAATACAAAACCGAAATCCAGCAGGAAAAAAAAAGAGAACTTTATTTGCCTAGCCGATGACGATGATGTTGGACTTGTTTAATGTCGTTGATTACTTTTACCCGGGCATCATCAACAAACACAAATAGAACAAAAACAAAAACAAAAACAATAACAATAACCAAAGCGAATGCGTTGTCATAGTTGTAGTTCTTTTTATCTATATCTTTATAATGGGCGCACAATATCGGTAGTAAAACAGCCGCAATTGAGGTGACACAAGCAGAAACTAGAAACAAAACCAGAGACTCTCCACACCGACGACCCCCACCGACACCCAGAGTTTCTTTTTATAACCCCACATATATGTGTGTTGGGTTTGAAAAGTGAGGGGTCCCCGGGAGATACTACTACTCCACTTCAGATACTTCAGTTTACGACCCGAAAAGTAAACTCACTGGGGCAGCTACCGCTCAGATATACACTACTTCTAACGCTTTTTTCTGTGTGGGCAAACAAAACCAACGTGCACGGTAGAAAAATAAAGAAAGAAGAGCTCTCTGCAGAGACAATAATGTCAATATTTGCATGGGCCAAGAGATTTTGTTCTTCTCCTACCTGAACTATAGAGATAGTTGTAATGTGGCCCCTTAAAACATCCGGTCTTTAACCGATAATCGTGCAAATAACCAAATGTCTTTTATAAACAGATATTTTATCAAAGAACAACAAGTTGGCCTGTCAATTGTGGCACAATTTGTCATTTTACAGCCGCTCGTTGTGCTTTGGTTTTTAATTGAGAGCGTTTAGCAGACATCTCGTCTCGAGAGCCCGGCGCTCATAAATCATTTTGGGATGAGTTGGATTTTCCCCATAAGTAACGCCACATAAATAAAGGCGCAGCGAAAGAGTGAAATATTTCTCGAAAGAGAGAAATTCCATTTTCATTTCCATATTGATCTTATTAAAACTTTAGATTATTAATTTCACCATTTGTGGCTCTATTTTGTCAGATAGCGCACCCTAATGGGTTAACACACATTATCTAGCCAACAGATACACATTATGTTCTATACCATGGCATATATATAGAGCTGTTAAAAAGGGTCAAACTACTGAACAAATATTGAAAGTCAGCAGCTCGAAAATGTTGCCATAATCCAAACACAAACTCTGAAATAGAGATGGGTATAGGAAATGGTGAAAGAGAGACAGCGAGCGAGATATTCAGGCAGTTAACTAAATAATCACATTTAAAAGGCGCCAAGTGGTTCCATAAACAAATATTTGAGGGAATTTGGAACGCATCTTGTCTGCTGGCTGCTAATGGATTGTGGCTCGTATGCAACTGTTAAGTAAATAATCTTGGAAAATCCACCCTGCGTTCGATTTTAGCCCTCCCCCTTTTTCGTCTTTTTCTTCGGCTGTGCCAAATCAATTCACGCTGTGCAATTGCGGCAATCAACATCAACATATCTACAGAATGAATGCAACGCAATTTCCAAAAATTAAAACTCCCCTTGATTCCTGTTTTCTTTTTCTTTTTTTTTGGAAACAGTTGCGTCTGCGCGCCTTTGCTCATTTCGCAGTTTGGTTAAAAAATAAAATTAAAAAAAAAAAAGAATAAAAATAACAGAGGGAATCTTTTGTTCTGAACCAAGAAATTCAAAACCCGCTAAGGGTTGTGCGATCGCACAGAACTAAAAGAACAATGCTTTAATAATATAACTAGAAAGAGGGAGAGGGCCGCTGGGCGAGAGGGAGACGGAGAGATTAAAAAGGTACCAAATTCCAAATAAAAAGGTAAAGGTTTCTGTATTTCTTTCTTTTTTTTATCATTAAAAGAACAAAACAACGGAGAGTCGAAGCAGGGAATATTGCACAAAAGAGATTAAGTTCCTTTTCTTTTTTCATCTTCTTCTTCTTGTTCTCGGGGCCCCGAGAAACGGAGAATCGGAGAAACGCAAATGCGTAGCGGAGAAAGGAGAAGAACGGGACGACGAGCAGAGATATATCTCTCCTACAGAGATCCCTCGGCAAAGTGAACATTCCAATGAGGCTGCTGTGGTGCTCCTGCTGACAATACAAACACACAAATGCGAAGCGTAACCTTTCATACCTGATTATGAAACCATCCTCCTTCGTTTCGGATGAAATCAGAAAATGCAATTTACGAAGCAGCAACAACAAAAAAAATGGGAAGGGAAAGGTAAGCCAGTAAATTGCCTTTTGTAGGGAAAACCCAACTATATATATAGGGATATACTATCCCATACCCAGAGAAAAACAAAAAACATTGATTGGCATTAGGGCTTAACCTGTTCGGTTTCGGTTAGAACTCTGTTACCTGCTTTTTTTCCTCTCGGTCAGCTTGTGAAATGTTGTGACAGTTGTTAGGCAGCCCAAAAGACAAATGTCAAGGACGGACAGCCTAGAGGCACTTCATTAATCATTTCCGTTGATCCTATGCCCCAACTGCAACATGCAATGCAACACACTACACAACACAAATCAACTCATCGCATGTCCAAACTATTAGCAAAATGTCAAGAAACGAGCTGATTTTCATTTAGAATTACTTAAAATGAAATCATAAAATTATCCGCACATTCAGACGCCTCATCCTTTGTCTCATTTGCGCATTTTCGGGGGATCTTCAATCTTCAACAAAGAAATGATCAGACAACGAACTTTTCGCTTGCCATTTTATTTTTATACTTTTTGTGGTCTTTATTTTTTTGTTCATCATTTGCATCACATGTTGCTGGTTTTAAAGAGAAATTATAAAGCGTTTCCTTAGCTGCATCATTAGCAGCGCCAACACCAAAAGTCGCCTTAACTATGCCCGCCATCCAGAAGAGATCCTACATATAAGTATTTGAGTGTATATGGGGGGACTTTGGGGAATGGGTCTGTGAATATGGGGGAAAAAAAGAAAAATATCAAACCGCCGCTGGCGTTGGCGTGGCGCATTTTACGCAGTTGCTTAGTCCAAATTAAAGTGAATATATATATAGCATAGCGGGAGAGTGCCAACGAAGAGATATATCTATGCAATCTATCTATATAAAATGCATCGGCATCATCCTCATCATCATCATCATCAAGCTGCTACAGCAACTGAACTACGAGTAAAAAAGTGCCAATGCCTTATTTTTAGACCCATCTTCTGGGGCGAAGAAAACTGCTCCTCTGTTTCTTCTGCTCGTTTGTTAAAATTCGATGGGCGAATGACATTTTTGAGTTATTTTTGTCAGTCCGACAACGACGAAAACAACCACGAAAACAACAACACAAACGGGCAGAGACCAACGAAACTCAGCCAAAACTATACTGAAAACTGAAAACCGAAAACTGAAAACTCAACGGAGACTGACTGAACCGAGGCGAAATAAAAGCGAAATGCAAGCGACAACTTAGTTGTTGACGTTCGGTTCGGTGAATGATCAACAAATGTCAACTGCTAGATGGGATCATTGAAGATCGTTTTGCAGAATCGCCAGATACGTTAACTTTTTGGGTGAGGTTTTTATGAAAAAGGGGTTTTATTAGACAGAAATAAAATTCTTTTAATTAGTTTCCATAATTACTAGTATGTTTTCCAAATTTAAAGGACTTTTTCCACATTTTTTTCAGAATTACCTAAGTTTTATGTGACATTTCATTGACAATCTGACAAAAGTCTATCAAAATCTCACCCAGCCAAAAAGACAAAGATAAATGTGGCTCGACTGGGAGATGGTGATGTTTTCGAGTGTTGTTTTATGTTGTTCTTGCGGTTCCCGTTGTTGCTGCTCGTTTTATTGCCCATAGCAGGGGCCTGTCAAAATTCCAAATGGACCATAAATAAGAACATCATTTTTATAATATTTAACTGGGGGCGTCGGTTGTTGCATTTGTTGTTTGCCAAAATAAAAAGTGTCGCAGAGCGTAGAATGGAGTCATGTATGTTTTTTTTTTTGGGATTCTGCGCATCATCTAGTGATCTTCAATGAGTCATAAAAATAGCTGGCTAACGAAAATAAGGGAGCAGGATGTGGAGCACAGCTACTTGCAACATTATAATTTGTATGTTAAAACATCGTAAATTATCGAAATGTCAGTGTGTGGCAGAGTATCTTTGGTTTTATGAACTCTCCAAAAAGGGGGGCGCTAAAAAGGAGGCGTGGCGGAAGAGGAAGGGCAGAAGCAAGAGGAAGTGTCAAGTGTGGGCAGCGCCATTCTGGAGTCACATCGCATATTTGTGACATATGGCATCAAGACATTGTTGATGTTGTTTTGCGGCTGCTGAGGGAACAGAGGAAAGTTGCCTGGATGATGTTGCTCTTGTCAGCGGGAACTGTAATTAAGTGCAGACTGCCCCGCTCATTGAGATGGAGGGAACGGAGTAGGGGAAAGGAATCGATCCTCAACGATCCTCGGGGCAATGTAATCCGATCATTTAGCGGCTTGCTTCGTTAAGTTCGTGTGCCGCGATTTTGCTCTTGTCTTTATTTTTATTTTTATTTGTATTTTTTTTCATTTATATATTTATTTAGTGGCCACATGTGGGCCATGTGTTCCCCCATTCCACTTTAGAGAGACTGGGATGGATACCCGAAACGAAACTCCCCTCTTAACTCCACGCTCTCTCAATGGGATCGTCTCCAATTACCACCGAATGTTGGGAATGGAAAGCTGAGGCCATTATTCTTACCTGTTTACTGAACATTGCAATATCCTCGTTGAACGATTCCGACGAACAGACATCGCCACCTTGCACCCCGGGCTCCCTCGGCGTACATGTGGCCAATTCGCACTTCTCAAAGATCAGCGCCAAAAGCGGGAATAGCGGATGTCTGCAAAGGGAAAATGGCACAATAAATACATAGTACATCAGTTGGTCAAATTTCAGGACATTTCCTGCCCTACAAAATGCAAATGAGCAGATGGTATCTATATATCGATCAAATAAAAATCCTGAAACTTTATCAATAAAAACAGAATCTTACTTTTCTCAGAATAAAATGTAATTTTAATTTAATTTTCAAAAATATATAATTAATTCCATAAGAAACAGAATCTATTTTTTCTCAGTATAAAATTTAATATAAATTTAATTTTCATAATTATATATTTAATACCATAAGAAGATCACTCTAATATTTAATTCTACATTTTTATGCTAGCATTTAAGACTAAATAATGGTATTTTTTCAGCCAGATATTCAAGGTACTTTTTTTCCTTTCCTCGGATTCCCTTTGAAAACCCAGGACATTTCCTGCCCAACCAAATGCAAATGAGCAGCTGTTTTTCCCATCTGCATCTGTATTTCCCTCTGTTTCTATATCTGTATCTGTATCTTAGCCTTTATGCACACATAAATAATCCCCCTCTTCATGCTGACGGATTAGTTCAACAACTCAACATGATTTGACCATTTTTTGTTCTCCATTCTCCAGGCCAGTAGTAGTTTTTCCCTGCCCCGAGACCAATTTCTCAATTTCTGTACAAATTGCACCTGAACAAAATTAGGCGGGACCCCTCTGACCAGAAAAAGAACCCATTAGATGGCACAAAAACCGGACCAAAAACCTAACCAAAAGAAAAAAGAGGGGGTGTCGACCTGCGCTTAACAAACTATTAATAAGAGTCCCGGAGTCGGAGTTTTCAGCCTTTTACAGTTGAGTGCGTTTTTGGGCCTGGGATCAGGAGCAGAACCGAAAAGAGGCTAAAATAAAACCGCCTGACACTCGTTTACGATGACCAGGCAAAAAGAGCAGCTGAAGTTGCTGCCAAGAAGGTGTTAAACAGAGAGCTCTTTCCCTTTTGTCTTGCCTTTTCCATAATTTCAATTTGAATTTGGGAAAAAGGTGCCAAAAAAAATAATAATAATCATAATGGCAGGTGCTCAATGAAGTCATAATCATCATCATTCTCCTCCTCGTCGTCGTGTTTGATCAGACACTCGAGACAGGGACAATCATCAAACAGTCATCAAACAGCTGATTGAAGAAGACCATATAAGTCATTCATGAAATTCCCTTTCAAAGCAAATATTTGCACAAAAAACTGAAATGCAAGGGGGGAAATACAAAAAAAAAGTGGGCAAACAAGCATTTCAGGCACTCAGACAGCTGGCAAAACAGTTGCAACACATGAAAATTGCCAGGACACGCAATGACATAAAAAAAGGTTACGAGTCTTCGGATCGGGTTAGAAAAAACCCTTATAAAAAACCTGAAGAAAGACACAAAAACCGAAATGCAGAAGAAACCACAATTTTGGCAAATTAACACCCGAACCGCAGAGCGAGAAACTGCACCTCATTTTCGATGATTCGTTCGGTTTGGTTCGCTGGTTTTTGAGTCTTTGAGTCTTTTTGGACTCCCTAATGCCTAAGCACGTTCATGTTCCGTGTCCGTCACTAAACACCTGACACACCCCCAAGATAGAATTGGAAAACGGACATTTTTGTGTGAGTCTCTCTGAGTCTCTGAGTTTCAGTTTCAGCCGCAAAAGGCAAACCCATAATTTTGTATTTTGCGCAAAACGCAAGAGGATCACGCCCATTTCTCCCTGTCTCCGTCTCTAAAAAAAGGATCGTTTCTTTATGGATCATTTTCGAGATACGCGTGCGCTAAGGTGAAAACAGGTGGCAAATTGGGTTGGATCACAGCGAGCATGCCAAAAATTATAAATCGATTTTGAAATTGATTGGGATTACTAATAAATTATAATACCCATTAAGTCACACCTAAATATATTACGTTTACCTTGACAACAGATCATTTATTAGTTAGTATTTCATGTATTTACTTCATTATTTTGAGTGATCTTCAAATGTTCTGCCTCTAATCAATGACTACTTGACAGTGCTAGTTTATTCAAGTCGTTTCCCACATTCCTCATCCATTCAGTCGAGCCTAATCAGAGTCTAGCTGAATTTTGACAAACAACAAGATCATCTTGGGTCATTCGAACAGAGTTGCCACCTCAACTAAATTCTAATAAATTCTATTAAATTCTAACAAATTCTAGTAAATGCTAAATTCCATTAGTTTTGCCATTATACACTCTATACTCACTCATAAATCGCATCCTTATCACGTTTGTGTACTTCGGGTATTGCGCCCATTAGGTGATTACCGACCGGCGATACATGACTAGGTGTTCCATGACCCCCGGCCCCCGAGTGGTAGCCGTGCATGCCCACTGTGGCCGCCGCCGCCGCTGCGTGGGTCATGTGCGGAGAGTGGTGCGAGGGGAGGCCCTGCAGTCCGGGCGGCCGGTGTCCGGCGTGTGGATCGTACATGGCCGCTGCGGCGGCTCCGGAGTCCATGCCGTAGCCGTGTAGGCCATCGTCATACTGAAAATGTCAAAATGGGAATAAAATGGTAAATTAGTAAGGGGCTTTAAGTGGGCAGATAGAGAAAATATGCAACTATATTTTAATATTTTCCTTTGCATTTTTTATACATTTTAAAAATATTTTTGAAATAAATGAGCACAGTATTTGTTGCATATTTTATATTTTTTAAACCTGAGAGTGTTGTTTCCATTTTTATTATTTTGTTTTTATCACTAAGTTTATTTAGAAATATTTAAATTAAAACATATACTTCATTTATTTATTTAATTCTTTCATTCTTGGCCCCTTCTTTCTCCAAGTGCAACCAATTTAGCGGCGACATGAAATCTTTTTTAAACACACATATTTATATATACATTTTCTAAATTGAAGACTCTCGACCAGAAGAACATGCCGATAAACCAAAAAAAATAAATAAAGAAGACAAACCCCAGCAACAAATAACGACCTTGTGATTACTTGCCGCTGCTTCGAAATTATATAGATATAGATATACACACAGCTGTGCTTCTCTATACATTTCGGTTACCTTACTTTTGTCTTTCAACGTTTTTTGCATATTAATTAAGCGCCAAAAGCAGCAGACAATTTTGAATATTATCAGTTAATCTGTCCAGGCATTTTTGAGTATGTCTGTTTGCTGTTCTCTATCTGCGGCTAAAGTTGTACAACATTTTGTGGGGCCGCGCAATTGCGAACCGGTTTTGTGCAACAATAATAATAATAACACCAAACCACTGAGAAATGATTTTTTTTATTTTTTCTCTTATTATTTTTTTTTTCTTATTATTTTTCTTCTTTTTTTTATTTTTATTTTTACAAAAGTTCAACGCTGTGTGTGAGATTTTTATCATTTGTACTCAAGTGGCGTCGACTGAAGATACACACTTCTCCGCGCCGTTTCACACTGCATAATTTGAGGGAGCCAACGAAGAAGAGAAGAGTTGACAAAAAGATTTTTGTGCAGCGACAAGAGATGTGATGTGGTCCCCCCCCTTTTTCCCCGCCAAAACAAGTTGAGGTTGATTTTTTATCAGCCTGGAAAAATCTTTGACACTAAATGAGCAATTGACTTGCCGTTGGAGAGAAGAGGGTTTTATTTCTCGTTTCTTCGTTGTATGTGAAGTGCCAAAGGGGAAAACCGAGTGTATTTGGCGAAAATGTCAAGGATTTGCAGCTGCTAAGGATCTGTGATCCGAGTATCTATACTTTGGAAATAGTGCAGTGCCAGTCATAAGGCAGCTGTCTGTTTGCAGGTGGCTCAAAACTAAAAAAAAATATATATACAAATATGTAAGAGGAACAAAAAAAGCTTCTGCAAACGGCGATTGTCAACCTTTGAGGTTGGCAATCCTTGAGATACACACCAGAGATTAGTTTAGTGAGGCGGTCGTGCTGCCTCCGTTTTCTGACTTTGGTGTGCTTCTCTGTGCACATGCACGAGATACAAACTCATAGATACTACCAAGTTGTCCGGGTTTAGTCAGTTCGTTTTGGCCTGGCTCTTTTCGGTTTTTGGTTTTCGGTTTTTCGCGCTGGGGTTCAGTTCATGGCTGTTAAACTATAAAGTTGTTATGCTAATTTTAGTGTTGGTGGCACAAACCGAATGCTGCTCTTTTTTTTCCAACCATTTCGATTTCTTGGCGTTCGCGTTTCGTTCGTTCGTTTAGAAATGAGGAAATTGTGGAGCAACAAAGAGATCTTGAAAATTACCACAATTTGTACTTGTACATAAGTAATGTGGGAATTTGAGATGCCGTAGAGAAGAGCTCAGAAGAAAAAAAACACCAACACAATGAGGAGTAAAAATCGAACAGGCAAATACACTTAAGGTTTCGGTTCTGTTTTTTTTTTGTTTTTGGTACAACTCCCCGAAACCCAAACCCAAACCATTTGGGCCAACTTTGATTGATGATCTCTGATGTTGGCCATAGTATATACCCATCTCACTCTCTGTCTCTGCATTTTTCCCCCATTTTTCTCTGTTGTTTAGTGACCAAGCCATTGACCTTGTTGAATGGAAAAGCTCTTGGCCAAGCGGATCAATATAAGCCAAACCATCCAACCAACCACCAAAACAGTTGAGGCCCATGGTCTGATTTTGACAAGTTCAGCGTCGAAAATCCTTCAAAAATTTATGACGCCCCCCATGGCAGCCACAATAACAACAGTGGGCTAAAAGTGGGTGGTGGTGCTCAAAACTGTCAGTGACAGGCGCTGAAGGAGCTACGATTTTGTTTTTTCGCTTTTTTTATTTGTATTTTTGGAGCAGCCTTTTTCGGGGGAGTTTTCCTGCGTTCTTGTCCCACTCGCTGTCTGTTTTGTGTGCCGGTTTCTGGTATGTTTTTGTCGTGTTTGGGCCACATTAAGTCATTGCCAAAAGCCAGCCTACCAACTAAACAGCAACAACTCAATTGGACTTCTCGGGCAGAGCTTTAATATGCAGATTTGCCGCTTTGAGTGGGGAATTCGAACTTTAATAAGTTTACTTGTTAACGAAAAAAATACTAGAAAATACTAACAATTTAATTGAATTGAAATAGAGTCAAGTTTTAGCTTTAAGCTAGGAAATCTTCCCGCGTGAACTTGAAACTGAAAATGTTTGCCCAAACAAAACCGGCAGAGGTACCGGAAATGGTCGCACAGCAAGGACATTTTACGAAAAAGGGGGAGGGAGGTAAATGGGTGGCGTTGGGAAAGTGGGTGGGCTTTATCTAACGGCGCCTAAAACTGACCAAAAACCAGACGCCAGCGGCAGAAGAGTTATGAGTGCAAAAATGCAGCCAGACCAAAAATGCGAGACAGAGATAGAGTGTGTGTGAGTGTGTTTTGGCCAAAATGGTGACAATGGCCGCCATCATACATACGTATGTACATATAGACCACCCACTTTGGCCGCGTTAAAGCCCTCAATATGTTGGGTTGTACTTCGTTTATCGATTTCTTGCCTTCTTTTTCGCCCCACAACACTTTTGCTTTTCGCCTTTTCTATTTATTGTATTTTTGGTATTTTCATAGCCCAAATAAAATCGACATGAAAAAAAGAAAAGAAACCGTTCTTAATTGCGCTGGCGCGGTCGAAGGCCTAATCAAAATTAATTGTTTATCATGTTGTATTTGAATTTCTTTCCATTTCTTCCCTATATATATTTCTCTATAATTCTTTCCCCTTTTTTTCTGGGCCTTTGGCTTTGACTTTGGCTTTGCTTAATTAGCAAACGAGCCGCTGTTGTAGGTGTGTCCCGCTGCCACGCCTCCTTCCCCCGATGAACAAAGTCACGCCCAGCATTTTTTCCTCTATTTTTTGGTTTTTTTTTTGGCGGCCTCAAAAGTTTTATTTGGTGTTAGACAATTAATTTTTGTTGCGTGCCTGGGTGTTATTTTAATTTACAGTTGCAACATTGCCAAACAAAGCTTGGAAAACACGCTTCATCCTAGGCGATATTATTAACTTTTATTGCTTATAATAACAATATTATCGAGCAGGCAAACATCAAACGTTGAAAGGGGGTTTGACAACAGTCGAAAACGTGCGCTATATTCTTCTCTTTTTTTTGTATCTTTCATTTAACACAAGCGGGGTAAAAAAAAACACTGAAATATATGCATACATTTAAAGCAGAAAAATTAGATGCTCGGTAGCCAAATTGAAAGCGACCAAAGGGAGAAAAAAAAAATATATATAAATGAATTCTTTGGCATTTTAACATTTATCAAAAATCAACAACAAATGACGTCAGTCCGTGGCATTTATTAAATTAAAATGAGCCCCAAACTCGCAGACACAAAAACTGGCAGATGATTAACAAAAAGCCAACAGGGCAAAAGCAACAAAAATGTGTCCAAAAAGGTAAATTCAAATTTTGTGTGTTCCAAAAAAAAAAAACAAACAAGATACACGCAAAAATATCGAATCAAAAATAAATCGAAAGAAAAGAAATTTAAAAATATATTTTTAGCTGCTTTCTGGGAATTTAAAGAGCAATTTAATGGGCGAAAATTTAAGGAAAATGTTTGAATTTAAATTGACGGAAAATGGTGGAAAAAATGCAATATACAATTTAAATAAAATAAATTGAGGAACATTTAAAATGGAATTAAACAAAGAACATGCTTTCGTTTTAATTGAAATTAAATAAATAAATTAAATAAAGCAAAATACTCTAAATTAACCATATACAAAATCCCGTTTTGCCAGCCATTTAATTAAATTGCTCTGCGCCGAGGACTTGGCCAACTTTCCTAACAAAATTCCAAGCGGAAAGAAACAAAAGTCTTTTGGAGTTTGGCATTTTAGCCGACGTCTCCTGGCCGAGGCCAAAAGTTACTCAAAAATACGAAAATAAATTGCGTGCTGATGGCTCATTTAATTTAATGAGCGGCGTGCAACTTGTCTAAATGATTTTTCCTCTACTTTACAACACATTTTTGTCTGTACACTTTTTCTTTCTCTTTTTTTCTTTTTTGGTATAGATGGATAGCCCCCCCAAAAAATAAAGAGTTTTCTACCAATAAGAAAAAAACCGTAATTTCATTTTATTCGACGAATATTAGCGAAACACTTTAACCTAATGTATGGGGGAAATTACGACAAAGAGTCAGAGATATTTAAAAAACTTTTAAGCGTAAATGTAAAAAGAAATGAAACTAATGAAAACACTTTCAACGGCAGCAACTAAGCCAGCGACCTCGTGAAAAAACTTGGCAACTATGTGTAGTATGGTAAGGCAGAAAATAAAAATAAAAATAATAATACTACTCTATAGGCTATAACAACAAAAGCAACAACTATATAGCACCAGCAGGCACCGACCCAAGAATCAGGCACGCAATTTGATCATTAAACATGAAGCTCTTTAGCACACGAAAAACAACATGGGCTGGCTGGAGGTTGAGATGGCGAAGGAAATGGAGAAGTGGAGGCCCCATCATATTGGCCCCATATAGAGTCTTATGGAGGCCCCCTTCCCGCTTGCAGAAATATGCATATGTAATTTGTTTATAAATATTCCTCTCAGCCTGACGCTTCCTACTCGCTCAATTTTTGCTGGCATGTGAAGCGTCTGCAGACCGAATTCTCAACGGGCAAAAAAAAAACCCAAGATATATCTGCAAATCTCCCGATAACCGGGGAGAACTCTCTTCTGGAGCCGTGACTCATGCGAGGAAGCTGGGTAGAGCGGAGAATTGCTTACTTAATTAGAAAAGAATGGGCGGCCAACAGAGATTACAAAATTCTTCAGATTGTTAAGGACCGTAAATCGGATTGGCCAACAGATAAGTATGAAAACGGAAGTTCCCAAAATAATTTTAGTTTAATTTTTAAAAACCCAATGTTAAGTTAAATATTTGATAGCATATTTATGTTATTTTTTTTTTAACTAAGCCAAGTTCCAACCGTTTTTTTTTATATTTAATTAAAAAAAAAAAACCATTGTTAAATTAAATAGTTTAATAGCATCTTTATGATATTTTTTTCAACTAAACCAAATTCCCAATGTTTCCATCAACTTTGGTAAATGTTGTCGGCCACTGAAGTAAACCGCAGCCCATCGACAGTGGCATTTTCCGCTGCTCCACTCTCCTTGATCTTTTCTATTTTGATTTTATTTCTAAAGCGAAAAAGAACACAAAAACTAGCCGAACAAACAGAGAGGCGAGAGCCGCACGATAGACGAATTATATTTTATGCCACAAATTACGCTGCGGTTAACCTTTAAATTAAAATAACACCAAAACAATTTTTGTGCTGCATTTTGCAGGCGTTTGAAATGGCACACGAGCTGAAAAATGGCAAAATGCAGGGAAGGTGTTCGGTGGGGAGGGAGGGAAGGGGGGCAACATTGCAGCAGCTGCAATGCACATTTTTATACAAATTGCAATTGCACATTTTTTTCCCCGTGCTCTCTCTCTCTGTTCCGAACGGCATAAAATAATCAAATTAAATATATATAAAAATGGGAAGAGATGAGAGGAGAGGCGAGAAGAGAAGAGAACAAGCCGCGAAAATTGCTTCCCGCCATTTTTCGCAAATTATAGCAGAGTAAAGTCATGGAAAATGGTAAAAATAAAATTGTAAATAATAAAACCGCGAAGCGGGAGAAACTGAATGGATCGCTTTTGGGCCCGCTGGCAATGTGCAAAATGTGCAATAAAATTATATGCATCAAATGCACACAGACAAACGGACAAACGGACAAACGGACGGACATACGGACAGAATACCCGTATATATACATATATCTCTTTTGCCCCGAGTCGAAAAATTCATTTGATGGAATTGAAATGGCGCGATTCGGGAAAAAGAGCCGCAGGAGAATTACGAAAAAGGGGGTTCAAAAGAGGTGGATTCGGTAGAGAATCGGGTATTAAACCACAAGCGTAAATTTATTCGGCACTCAAAATTCCCGCGGGCATTTCGTTTTCCTTTTTTCTCTTCATTTTGATTTTTTTTTTTTTTTTTATTATTTCTTTTAATGCTCCCAAAGAGCTTGGTAACACACACACAACCCCACACACTAATTGGTAACACACACACACATCTTTTTGCTCCGTTAAATAAAAATCAAGTTCACTTCGCATGTCCATGATAATCAATTGATAAAGTCTAACTGCGATTTGGTAATAATATTTCCATTTTTTTTTGAAGAGGGAACGGAGGGCGGAGACTGCCGGTCACCTGATTAGCATATAATTTATGATCCAGATGGATTGTTAAAAATTATTACTCCGTTTAAACTGAGGCGAGAATTTATGCCTTATAAACGTGATGGAAAATGGTGGAAACATCGGGAGATCTCCAGCGGGGGGCTCTTTGGAGGTGAAGGTTCCAACAATGTTTATACAAAAAATCTAATAAATATTTATGGTGCGAAAATGAGAAGTCTTGCGGAATAGTTGATAGTTCTTAACTCTTTTGACCTTTGACTGTGTATTTTTTTTATTACTTGTCTTTTATCTACTA
Source organism: Drosophila pseudotakahashii (assembly GCA_035046095.1). NCBI lineage: Eukaryota > Metazoa > Arthropoda > Insecta > Diptera > Drosophilidae > Drosophila > Drosophila pseudotakahashii. Next base: position 173,637 of record JAWNOE010000139.1, on the reverse strand, counting down.
GAAATAATAATTTTTTTTTTAAAGTGGCTTTCGCCGACATTAATAGTATTTTAGAATTTTGGAATACAAAATTATACTGTTTTGTTTCAATAAAAAATTATAAAATACTTTTTAAGTATTTCCTTATTTCACTGTTCCAATAACACCCATCACTTTATCACAGAACTTTTCTAGACTCGGTTAATTACATAAACTTGTACGAGAAAATGACCCGCATAAATCAAATTTCCTCCTCCATCACACATACACACACTCACAAGCTCTTGGTTAAAATTCATTTTGATAGGGCTCCATTAATAAATAAGAACAGTATTCCCCATTGAATTGATTAAAATGGGTTAAATTAGGAGAGTTTGGGGCTATATATGAGAAAACTCTACAATTTGACAAAGAAAATTGAAAATATTTATAGATTCTTGATAATTTAGAATTTGAAACTGATATAAAATATTTTCAAACTAAAACCTATTAGTGCCGTCGGCCTTTTTGAGTTCCTAACCTGATATTAGATTGACTAAAATAACCGACTATTTAGCCGTCGCTACTTGTTTTCAGGATAACAACACTCTCGGGCGGACCTGTCTATATGTTTTCCCATATAGTTTCTGGATCTACTTACCCTGGGCTGAGCCATTAATGCTCTGGGAGCGACGTCTAACCCGATTTGTGCCACTTTTGGAGTAGAAACAACAAATGGGGGCGCAACACTCTAACCGACGTCCCGCTCCGCCGCTTCAACTGCTTCGCTGTTTTAGGGAAGCTCTACTGTAGCTGTCCGTTTTTTTGGAGTCCTTACTTTTCTGTTCTTTTCCAGTTCTTGGGTTTAGTTTTTGGGGTTTAAGGGTATTTGGTTTATATGTATGTTTTGCACTTTTACATCTATTTCGGAAGCTTCTGCTTTTTGAATGCTTTGCTTCTTTATTTTGCTTTCTTTCTTTTGTTTTAACACAGGCACATTTGTTTAGATTTTATGTATTATTATTACGTTTGTATACTTGTTGTATTGTTGTTGTTACGCGCGCGTTTGTTGTTGTTTTTTAAGCGGGAGATCTGTTTTTTGAATGTTTTTTTGTTGTTTCGTATTTTGTATGTTATAATAATTATTTACATAGAATTTGTTGTTTGGTTTATAAAAATCGTATACAATTTGTTGTTGTTCTTCTTGGTATACTCGTGTGTAGTTGTTGTTGTTGTTGCAACATCATTTGTTATTGGGTTTTGTCATAAATTTGTTGTTGTCATAAATCCATGGCGATTTCCTTATTTTCCTCTATCTCTCATCGAGTTTTCCCCTTTCCTTGGTTATTTTTTAGTAGTAGTTGTGGTTGCTTTTTAATTATTTTTTTATTTGTTTGTTTGTCGTATACTCTTTTTGCTTCTTTTCGTATAATATGCGCACTATTTATCACAGCTGCTTCTACATACTACGTTACTAGAGATGAACAAATTATATCGTTAAAATAATATAATATGTATATTGTGTTTTTGCGACGGCAATTTCGCTTGGTTTCTTTGTTTTTTCTTGCGGGGGGATCGGCGGATCGGGATCCCCTCGTTCAAAGAAATTCCCTCCGCGGCCCACGAATGGTTGTATTTATTTTGGCCTTTGTTGCTGGTGTGAAATGGGTATTTTCAGATTCATCAGTTTCGGGAAAAACACACACAAAAAACGTAATGCAATTGCTCGCGCGATGGAAAAAACGCGCGCGATTTCCAAGTGTTTGTTGTTACATTTATAATTTATTTATTTGCTGATCGATGGCTATCCGTGCTAGCGAAACGCGTGGTTAACGGCAATAATAATAATAATAATAAACTTCACCGACGGCAACGCTTCTCGCTTTTCCTCTCTTCTTTTTTTATTCGAACGGAACGCAACGCAACACAGACACACGTCGTACGCGCTTCGCAGTCAAATACACTGTGCGGATGAAAGATATTTGGACGAAAAACCAACCCGCAATTTGGCCGGCCTAACAGCGCTGTTAGCTAACAGCGGAGAGCAACAGTGCTGCGGCTGGGGCCGTGGGTGCGAGCGGTGCGGCATGATTGTCAATCATGTCGCTGCCCTGCTCGCCCGCTCTCTCTGGCTCAGATGCAACAATTGTGCCATTAACTCGCACATGGCCATAACTCAGCGGGTGCAAGCGAGAGGAATATATGGATTAACCGACCCGAACGTATTGTTTATGCGCACGCTCCGGCGAATTGCGGGCGGCGGCGAGAGAGCGCAGGCGCTCTCGCGTCCTGGGCGACGATGACTGATTTGTTGGTACGCCTCTTCTGTCATGCACACACTTGTCATTCACATGCACATTCGTGCTCGCTCCCTCTCTCGCTCACTCTCTCTCTCTCCTTCTCCCTCTCTGTTGGGGTCTTTTACAGTTTTCGCCTCTTTTTGCGCAATGTTTCGCCGCGTTTGAAATTTATTTGGCTTTGGCCAAAAGGAGACGGCTTATGGGTATTTCTCCTCTGCCCGCGTCGCTGTCGGCGTCGAAAATCAGCAAAAACCAATCCCATTTGTTATTTTCGCTTGAGTGGCAGTTTGGCTCGGTTTGGCGCTCTCTTTCGCCGCACCTTTACTTTGCACACTACACACAGGTTGAAAGACAAACAGTTGTCCATCAGCTTTCGCTCAACATTTCGCTCTCTTTTGGCACACTCGTGCTTGCACACAGACGCACACACACTTACGCGCGAATAGGCAACGCCTTCGAAGAAAAGCGGCAAAAAAAAAAGAGGAGAAGAAACTGTAAGGAGAAGAAGAAGAAGCAGCGGCGACGACAAAAACAAACTTCGCTGCAGTTTCCTTTTTCTGTTTTCTCCTTTTTGCTTTGTAACGGTGATCTGGACACTTTGCAAGGATACGTGATCCTGACAACAACAAACAGCTGTTTGGCGCTCGCCCTCTCTTTCCCTCTCTCCCTCTCTCTCTCTCGCTTTCACGCACAACAACAATTGGCACGGCGATAAATTGCCAAAAACATTCACCAAAAATTGCATATCCTGCAGGTCATTCTGCGCTCCTGTCTGGCGACTCTGCGTTTTTTTCTTTGATTTGTAATACCCTACAAAAATGGGATCCTAACTGTAACAGTAAACCGAATTCGGTAAAAGTATCTGGAAGTTTAGGAAGGCTCTCTTAAAAGTTTTTTTACTTAATTATACTTTTCAAAATTTGCTTAAAATGATTCAATAATAATTTAATTCAATAATTTTTTCGTTTTTTTATAGCTTTTAACTGGTGATGGGTACTTAAATATTTTTCCTTGTAAAAATTAAATTTTTTTTAAAACACCGAATGCAAATTTACTTTTAATTTAACAATATGGAATAAGGAAACTTTAGTAGGAAATTAAATCTTCCTTTGTTTCCAACAAATACTTTCTTTTTAAATAAATTTTAATATTGTGTTAAGAAAACAACGTTTCTAAGAATCTATTATCTATGTTAAGAAGACATCTTCCTCAGTACCCAATTATACAAATCCTGTTTATCCGTACATGGTTTTCTATAATTCACTTGAAAAATCCTTAAAAAAAATCCAATTAAAGTTGAACATTTTTACATACAAATCTTCTTCTTCCTTTTGACATTCCCAACAAACGAGGAATTGAAAAGGCTTTTGAAATCAGTAGAACTCGAGCTTAGTAAATTCTCACGGTTTTTCCGATCTAACAAAAATCTAAAATATGTAATACCTTCTATTGCTAAACTAAATCAGATAATAATTCTGATCCCTGATCTGCTATATCCCTGCTGGGTATCCAGGGTATTCCAATCTTCGTATTCGTATTCGTATTCCCCTCTATTGTTGCTGTTATTGTTGCTGTCGTGTCGTCGTCCTCGTGGCAGTTTAAAAAGCAGTTAACACATATTCCCAGGCAATTTTTCACCAGCGTATTTTTGGCTTGGCGCTGCAGTTGCCATTACGACGAAAGAGACGGAGATAGTGGGGCGGGAGAGAGACAGAGAAGGGGAGAGGGGTTCTGGCCGGCGTTTTTAGGAAAATGAAAAATAGCCTTGTTTGTTTTCCGACGCTCGCCAAAAGGATTTCCCGTGTCTGTTTTCGCTGGTCAAAAAGATGATGTTGCACTTAATCTGGTTGCCATTTCATCTCTGGCATCTGAGTATTTGGGCACCTCGAAATCCCCCCCAGAAATATCTTGGGGATGGGACGGGAACTATGATAGAGGAGGTCTGTGTCTTGTCAACACTTTGACAAATTTATGAGACTTTGATTGATTTGCGGTTGTCTCTTTTCTTTTTTCTCGGTTCGGGATTCGTTTTCTTTTCCTTTTGGCTTTTTTCGACTTGCAAACTTTTGTGCGGCTTCTCGGGGCCCAGAAATCGGGTAATTTATGTGAAACGAAAATCACATAAAATCGAATCAATTAAATGCAATAAATTAGGCAAACGCTTCAAGTGTGGGAACTATTCGGTCTGATGACCAAATAAAAAAATCGAAAAACCCCAGATCGATCGTTGCGGTAGCAAAGTTCAAGGATCCCAAAGAAATTACAATGAAATTAGGTTTATTTGTTAGAACTTACTGATTGGGTTACTCGGAAATGATAAGACGTTTTTGGAATTTGTCAAATTTCACAGAATAAGCCTGGGAAACAAATTTTTTTCCTACAATTAAAATTGATAAGGCGAGATAAATCAAATTTCTAGGAAACTTAATAAAGCTAAATACTTATTTTAAATGAGTTCTGCAAAAATGAATTTAATTTAAACACTTTTAACGCATTAAAAATATTATAAAATTTAAAACTATTTTCTTTTGGGTTTTCCGTAAACTATTAAGCTCATATTTAAAGTAAATTCTTATAGGAAACATATTTTATCTTTAAAAAAGACTTTAAAGTTTAAAGATTTAAAAAAAAAACCGAGACAATTCAAGAAAAGCCAAACAAATTTCCCAAATGAAACAGGAATTTAATTTAATATTTAGAACTTTGCCAAATTGAAGGGACCATGAAATTTAAATCACCAAAAAAAAGGAAAATAATCAAGGGGCAAAGAGCGAACGAGAGGGGACGAGAGAAAGAGGGGAAGAGAGCGAATTTAGGGGGCTGGGTCTCTCCACCCGCCGAGTGCAAAAACGAAAAAAAAAAAAAACAAAAATGAATAGAAGAAAGCCGAAAAGGAATTGACTCGGGAAAACCTCAAGGAAAATTGCATTTGGAAGCTTCCAATCCCAGACGAGCGAAAGAGAGGGGAGAGAGAGAGAAAGCTCACACACACATTCATGCCAATTGGGGGGCAGCCAATATGATTTAAACACTGACGTACACACACACACACACGCACACGATTACAGTGATGTTAACGCCGGCAGCGCAGCCAGCGTCGACGTCGACGCCGGCAGAGAAGTGTGTGTTGTGTGCATGACAATTCATCTCTTTCTTATAAACGCAATTTATCAAACGCAAACGACGAGCGACAGCAAAAGATGAAGACGACGACACGATATCAACTTGATGTGGCGCCATCTCGCTCGCTCTCCCGCTCACTCACTCACTCAAGCTTCAAAGACAGCAAAAAAAGGCAACAAATAAAGCAGTAAGCCAAAAACAACAAAAAATGGCACATGAAGAAAAATAGGAGTTGCCGTCGGCGCTCTTCTCCTTCATCTCCTCCTTATTCGCCGTCGCTGCAAAAATAATAAAACGAAAAAGAACACACAGAAACAGCAACAAAGTGACTGAAACCGCCATAATCTTGACAGACAAGTGCACGCGCTCTCTTCGCCGCGCTTTTAATGGTTTGTTTTTGTCCGAATTCGCCGGAGAGCGAGCGGGAGAGCGGCCTGCCAGAGCGAGACAGCCTGCGTTGCATTGCGTGGGAGCGAGAGGCACGATGTGTTTTATGGCAACGCGTTTTACAGCTGTTTTACAGTTGCACAGCCACTGTAGGTCTAGCCATGTTAAACAGTTTTGGCGTCACTGGAGTTAAAGGATCTTCAAATTCGTGAATTTCTCATCTTTTTTTTTTATATCAGCAGTCTTTAACACTTTTATATTTTAATTTTTTGTACATATTTTTGTTTGAGTTGTTTAACTATTTTTCACGATTTTTACATTTTACGCAGATTTTATTATAGTATTTAAACACATATTTGTTTTAATATTTGACATATAAAATGTTCAACAATTTTATTTATTCAATATTATATAAATTGTTTATTGAAGAGCTCATTTTTAATTTACCCACGCGCGAATTGAAGTATATTATTTGTAAAACTATTCGTTAAGTTAGGTTTACGATCTAAAAATGATTTATTTCCTGTGATTTTTGAGTTCCCAGCGAAGGGAATTTGATTTCGAACACGGGATTTTACCAGTTTACCTGCATAGTTACCTGTTTGCCAGCTTCTTCCTTGAATCTTCCTTGTGCCTACTAATTTTTTTGTGACTTTCAACGCTTGAGAAGGGCCCATAAAAGGCTTAGGACACTTGTACCTAAATCTACCTGATCTATTGCGACTCACACCCTCTACACAGAAAGAAACAAGGATCATTTTTGATGATTTATTCAGAGATTTAAACAAAGAAATGAGCCATAAATGAGGTTATTTCTAAAAATGTTTTTATAAAAATTACTTCATTAATCTAAAAAAAAAATCACTTGTTTTTTTTGCTGTGCAGTAAAGGTCCTTCAAGTTGTATTTAGTTTTCTTCGAGTCATCATTCAGCCTACTTTAAGTGACCCGAAGAAAAATCGATGGCAAATTTGCTGGTTAAACAAATGTGCCGGGTCATCCAGGACGATGTCCTTTTGGCAGTTCGGGCTGTTTCTGTTTCTGCTCTGCTTTTGACAGCCGCCGACAAAAGTGTCAATTCCATTTCGGCCAGCCGACGGGCCTGTCAACAAGCGTGGCCTAAACACGCCCACCGCCACCCCGCTAATCTCAAGGACACCGCCGGTGTCCCTATCATATTTTGTTTAAATTTATATGTCCTCTTTGCGGGAATATTTTCTTATACAAAGGACGAGTAAAAGGGTGAATACTAAAATATTTAGACATTTTATTCACTTTAATTAGTAGTTTAAATAATACACAATACAATTAAATGTAGTTTAGATTTATTTTTTAACTTAAAGATGCTTTAAATAATTTTTATATTCATGAAAATATTTATAATCAAATATATTTATTTAAGGAATTTACCTTAGATTCTCAAAAGTTTATCATACATTGTCAATTAAAAATATTTGAATTTAATTAAGTTACCCTCTAAATCGTCCTTTATATGTATTCTTTACTTAAGTAATTCCGCAGATTGAAAACTTTTGCCTCAAAGTTAATTTCCAAGTGATTAAGGGCTCTAAACTCACTTACCTGCTCCCGGATTTTGATCATACTTTACCTGCAAAGAGAGAGAGAAAGAAAAATAGCATTAGAGTAGGTCCAAGATGGTCCAAGTTAATCTAAAGGAAAAGTCAGTAGGGAAAAGATTGGGAAATGCAAATGAGCGGAAGGCATCGGGGATTAAGATGCACCGAGTCTTTTGTCCATCCGCCTGTGACCACATGTGTTGTGCACCCCTCTATGGAAAACAAATCCTCCAAAATACAATATTGAAAGTACAAAATACAAAATAGAAAATCCTCGGCCCGCTCCCAAGTGACTCATCCCTCTCTCGGATGGACCAACCAACCGACCGACGGACCGGTGATCTTTTCCTGGCACATTTGTCGGGAAAATGTTTTCCTTCTAGCTGCCTTTTGATTGATTGCCCTGGAAAACCACTTGAAACTGTCAAGGGCGCAATCGTTGGTTGGGGGGGACATTTTTTTCCGGGGAGTGAGCCCATCGAAATGAAGTGAAAATCACTTTTACACAGATGGAGGAAATCGTTTTCCTATGAAAAACTACTTAGCGCAAATGGAGGCGGAGGCGGAGGCTCAGAAGATGCATCATGTTAATAACTAAATTAAGGAATGAGATACCACTTCTAGGATTACCAAAGCGAACGCTAAATGGACTGCGATTCGTCAAGGAAGTATATTTCAATTGAAATGATTTAAGTTTACTTACTATTTTGTAAGATATTTTATAATAACTAGTAGTTTAGTCAAGAATTTGGGTTTATAATAATCTAAAAACTATTTAAAATACATCAAAATATACCTAATAATGTGGAAAAAAATTTACAAAAATTGTATTTATTAAGAAAATTAAAATTAAATCAAAAACAAATCACTTTTTTTTATCTCTTAAGCTCATTGTTATCTTATTTGTCGACAAAATACTCTAAAATTGACGTCAACAAAATTGGGAAAGAAAATTGAAGCAAGAATGTCATCAAAAAGAAACTTATTTTGAAAATGTCAAGAAAATCTAATTGAGAAGCCAGAGAATGAGAAAACCCGGTGAAGAAAAATTCCGGGCAAAAGAAACAACAAGAAACGCACAACATAAATAAATTTATGTGCATTTCCGTTATTTTTCGAGGTTTTCTTTCTTCTTTCTTGTTGTTTTTTATTTTCCCTTGGTTTTCCTTCCGCCAAAGTAAATAACAAATATTATTATCGCATGACCAACAGCAGCAGAAGCGAAGGAAAAGCAGCCAAAACATGGGTCATTTTCCAGGGGAAGGGGAGACGGAGGGAGGGAGGGAGGGGGTGGTGAAACAGTGGTCAGTGGAATGAGGGGGCTGGATTTTCCAAGGCGTGGCCTTTTGTTGCAATCTGCAAGTGCCAAAAAATTTCTCAATAGGAAATTGAAAAAAAGCGAACAAAAAAAGAAACGCTGCCAGTGGAAAATAACATCAACAATGTAATATATATTTTATAATCCTTGAATATTTCAAATTAAATAGTTTAATTTAAAGATTAACAAATTTTTCTAAATAATTTAGATGAAGCCAATTATATTTTTTATATTTAATATATAGTTAAATATTGCGATATACCAAAAATCTTGTAAATCTAGTTTGAGGTTATAAATGTTTAAATTATTAAAACAAGAACATTAAATCTTATGAATTTAATTTCACTAATTTAAGACAGAAAATGTAATATTTAAAATCATTTTATTTCTCGAGTGTGCTATTTTTTTCTCTTTTTAATAAATTCTAAAAATACATTTTTATAATCACAGTATTTTAATATATGAAATGTTGTATTTAAAAGCGAATACTGATGTTTTAAATTAGTTAAATCCCATATTGATTCTATGCCGTGAAAATGTACAAAAATCAAAGCCAGGGGTGTGGAGTTCCGATATAAAAAAATCGGCGGCAGGAAGCAAAGTTTTCCGGGGGGACTGAAGAACGGAAGCCGCCGCTGCGTCGATGTTGCTGCTGTTGCTGTTGCATGTTGCTGCCGTTGAGCAAACAAAAAACAACAAGAGCCGGAGAAAAACAAACACACAAGCGAGAGACCAGCAAGCATATCGACTCAATGAAATTATTAATGGTCAGCACACAAAAATGCAGTTCAGCCAAGGAAAAACGGGAGCAACACGAGCAACATGGGCAACACGGGCAACATGGGCAACACACAGGAGCAACTTCGATGTGGTCAACCGAAAATGGAAGACGACAGAAGAAGCTGCTGCTCCTGCTGGCCAGCCATGGAAATAAATAAATAAATAAACAACAAACTCTAATTAAACGCCGTTGCCACTCCCCCAGTTCTCTGTGTGTATTTCGATAAGGCAACGTAACCAATTACTCTTAGCCCGAAAGCCCCAGCCTTTCTTTTTTCCTTCTGGGGGCTCCCCTCCTTATCGCTTGGGTCACAGTTTGTGGACTTTCAGCCTCGGAGACCTTTTCTGCAAAGTCCTCGGACTCTGGGGCTTGTTAAAAACTTTTTGCCAAAAATTCAATCTGTTTTCGGGCCGCAGCAAAGGCCAAAAAGGAGTAAACTCGCAGGGGAGGAAAACAAGAGCAGAAAAGTGCAACACATTGCGAAAATTCAAGGTCGGGCTAAGTAAGCTCCTAAGCTTTATGAAAATCTCTCAAATTTGAACATAAATTCCGAGTTTTGAACATGCCACAGATCTTAACAAAGTTATTTGGGGTGTTATCAGCTTTAATTTTTAAGAAAAATTGTGATAATCGTACTTTCGTCTCATTTAAATTATATTTTAATAAATCAATTTTAATATGATATGCCAGGTAAATTTGATATGCTCGAAAAGAGATTTTCATGTAAAAACGATATGCGTATACATAACCAAAAATTTACATGCGTATATCGATTTTACGGCGACATGCTTTTTTGTGTGTAATTAAACAAGTTGATATTTATAATTATTTAAGATTAAAATTGTGCTTCACCCATTATAGGAAATGGTCTGACCCAATTTGCGCTAAATCTGCATTAATTTAAAACTCGATTTACTAAATTTAAACATCTTTTACGAGTTTTCTAATAAAATCAAGCCATCCACATATTTGTTTCTTGTATTTTATGAATTCTAGTCCAATTAGTCAAATTGTTCCTGACCCCAGTGACCTTTCTATTCATTTAGCGCAACATTTTTGGTTCACATTTCGCGACCAACTGGATTCGAGAACTGTTATGCTCTTAAATCTTGCGAAATGCCATAAAATACACAACCAAGGAAATGCTGCCAAACCGGCTGACTAAGCTGGCCAAAAATAATATAAAACATTTGTTGTTCTTGTTCACCGACCATTTGCATAAAAAAAAGAACAATAACAAAAAAACAAAAACCTCAAAGATTAAAAACCGAATGAAACGAAATTTATAAATTGATTTCGAGCGCGACTAAAAATAAAAACCAAAGCCGCGCTGCCGAATGACGGTGAAAAGCTGCGGGGATCAGGAATCGGAAATCAGGATTTTTGGAACGGGCAGTTACGTCCGAGTATTTGCCGTTTTCGGCACGACTCTGCTGGCTCAGCAGAATTATTGCATTTTGAATATTGGCATTTGCGTCAAATTAAATTTAATTGTCAGTACGGCTTCAGTTTTCGAGCCGAAAAAAGTTAAGCCGAAAAAAATGATTCGAAACGCAGGGCGAAATTGGTTGAGAAAACATTGAAAACTGATATTGCAATACTCTTACTTTGTATATCTTATAATAATATTATTTTTATTATTTTAATTTAAATTTTAAATTGTTGCCCAACTAAAACTAGGTTGAGAAGATTATTTAGAGTTTACCATGCACCCAAAAAAATCGATATGAAACGAAGATCACTTTTACATTATGTAATATCAATTTTAGCTAGATGTGCGGCCAGGTAAATTTGTTATGACCGAAAAGAGTGTTTCATGTAAAAACGATATGCATATTGTATTACCAAAAATTTACATGCGCATATCGATTTTACGGCGACATGCCTATTTTTGTGTGTGCGGACGAAAAAATACATTTGAATTAAAAAAAAACATTTTGAAACACCAAAATAAAATACCTGCCATGTTTAAAATTCCTTTTTAAATATTTTAAAACTAAAATGTAGATTTTTTTTATTTTATTATTTCCCAATCCCAGCTTATGTTTTCCATTTCCACACAAAAAAAAATATTTATGCATTCCTTTTTAATTATTAAATAAAAAATGTTTATTTTAAAGAGTGTATTCAAAATACTGGCCAAATCGTAAGAAATAAAATGTTGCCAGCTGAAAAGGGAGGAGATAAGAAACATCTCCACCGTTAAGGCGACAGAAGAATTACATTAAGTCGAAAATAAAAAGCGTCCTTTTCATTTCGGTATCAGCGGGGTAACGATGACGTTGTTTCTCGCATGTTAATCGCATTTCCTAATTATCAAAACTCATAAATTTCGATTAATGCCTGCGATTCCTGGCGATCGAAGCGAAGCTCGCATTTTCCCCGCTTTCCCCTCATTTCGGATGCACACTCCTCGCGAGGTTTGCCATAAAAAGCGAGGGGAAAAGCCGAAGCCGCCAAGGCAGACAGAAAGAGAGAGGGCTACCATTTCCCCTGCGGACTTCAAAAAACTTGGGAAAAGCCCCCCTGTTGTCTCGCTCTCGCTCGTGGGCTTCTGCCGGCGAAGGGTGGTCTTATTTTGAACCCGCCACCATTATGCCATTATGGAAAGTGAAATGGATATATCGCTAATGCGCCTGCACATAACAAGGTCGGCAATAAATCAAAAGCCCCGATTCTGTGGGGCGGAAATGAGGGGAAAGAAGAAAATTCTGCTGCTGCCGCTGTCGCCGCATGACAAAAATCAAATCAAAATGCCATAAAATACCCCAAGTGATTGGCCCTCTCTCTCTGGCGCGTTGGTCCTTTCGGGCGAACAACAAATGAATTATTTGCAATTAATTGAGCGCAAATTTGCAAAATACTTTCGTGTGTCTGCGTACGTATGTATGTACGTACGTCTGTTCGATGATGGATATCCCTGCGTTTGTATGGGTGGCGATCTCCCCGATTGCGTATACGCCCCGTGTGCGTTGCGAAAAAATCCACGAAGTATATGCGATAATACAATATTGAGCAATTGACTGAAAACCCATTTTCTCGGAGGTAAAACCTTGATTTACAGCTCTGAGTTAATTTCATCAGATTGTTCTTAAGTTTGCCATATAATTTTTACATCTTTTTGGCTTTTCTTTTAATGGAAAATATTCTATTTAAATAAAATACTTTTAAAATATTTTTTTTGTAAAGTAATGACCAAGGTAACAATTTGTATTATGACCTGAAAAAAATAATTATTATTATTATTATACCAAAAAAAAATTTAAAATTTTAGTAATGGTTTAAAAACCGAGGGTTTTTTTAAAGTTTACATTAATATTGCATTTTATTATACGAAATATATATATAAAAATATAAATATATGGACCCATTTATATTGTCTGGTTTTATTGTAATAATTCAATCGTTTTTAATTACAAAATTAAATATTTTTGTATATTTATATAATTAATTGTATTTTATAAAGCAGATTAAAAAGGTATTATTAATTGGCCACCCTGGAGCTATATCTCCCATTTAAAAAAATCACACAACTCTTTTACGACCAACGAAATGGAGACTTTTTGTGACTTCATGAGTGCGAGGAAGTCTATAAATTCAATGAACTCGGCCAGAACAATTTGTGATGTCAATTCCTGATGTTTACACACTCACAAAAACCCCGAATCCACAGACACAGAGACAACTTTCACATTTTACGAGTTTTATATGGGCCCTCGGTGCGATGTTGATGATGATGATGATGACGATTATGGTATTTTCACTTGAGAGTTTTACGAGCAACAAATTGCGCTACAAATTACACGATAAATAGAAAATTATGACTAGAGTCGAAGTGTACGTATGTACGTAACCCTCGACCGACCGACCCTTTCGCCGTGGGCCCACCGTAAAAATGTATCCCTGGATCTGGTTCCCCGAATGTTCCTTTCAGTCATTTGGGTTTTCGTTCCAGTTCGAGTTCCAATCCACCAATCTTTTCCCGAGGAATAGACCACCCGCCTGCCTTTACAAGCTGTCAAAAAGTTTTGTTTGGTGTAAATTCAATTGTTGCTCCGTTTATTGATATTTTATTTGGGCCATAGACTTTTCCCATTGGCGTTGCACTTGGAAAGTCGTAAAGTTGTGAATCGGTGAAACAATGGCAAAGTTTTTACGAGCGGAACAAGGAGATTTTTACCTTTTTCGAGAACTAGAACTAGAAGTTAGGGTTAATTTATTGAGTGTTGGCCTTGTGGTCTTCAAGGACTTTCGGGCCATAACAGGTTGTCTGCTCTGGGTTATCCACATCCCTATCCACCGAAGGGATCGTAAATTCTCTGTTAATTGGGCATTTCACACCTAGCAAAAAGCGGCAACGGCAACAGCAACCTCTACTGGCAACATGCAACATGCTGCATTAACGAACCTGTCAAAAGTGACAAGTATTCCGCTTAAAGTTGAGCAACTTATCGGCCGTTTCATTAAGCACGGGTTATCTATGGGCCCTGCCATCCAATACATACGAACCGAAAGTGCATCCTTGGCCACGTGGTCAAAACTGACAACTCCCCGAAAATGTTTTCCCTAATTGATGGGCTTCTTTTTCTGTTTGCTGCTTTTTTTTTTGGTCGCAGCAGAGACAGGTATTTTGTAATTAAGCCACTTGAGCCCTCTCCAGATTGAGTACAGTGGGCCAAGCCGGACGGACAGACATGTCAGTTTACCAATTGAAATATATTGCAGGTGGAGCAAGCGAGCGAGCGGCCAAAAAGGCAAACAAAAACAACAGACAAACATTCTATCGCAAAGGTAAATGCTTTTTTTGACACTGCCTAATGCGGCTTAATGTTGCGGTTACGCATTCTGTGCGAGTACAGTGCGTTTCGGTAATATAAACCAGGGGAAAAGTTAGACTACATATTATGACAAATATTGGTGACTAAAAAAAAGGTAGTTTCTGATTTTTAAAGAAGAGTACTTATCTTAAAATAAGAAAAGCTCGGGTAAAAATTGGTGCCTACTTTATTTCTTTATTTTAGGAAAGAACACTTATCATAAAAATAAGAAAACATTTTAGTTAAATATATTTAAATGCACAAATTAATCTATGAATTTTTTAAAGATTTTTCTTGTAAGCTGTTCCTGTATGGCGGTTTTTCTAGAAATAAATATATTTAGATTTATAAGGTGTAAATCATTTTGTTATCATATAATTTAATTTATTTTCCAACAAACTAGCTATACAGAGTTATTTTTTCCGAACGCACTGTTCCCTTTTATCTATTTTTTTCGCCGTACCTCCAAAAATAATCATGGGAAATACCTTTTGGTGGAGAATGGGAATGGAACATGCAGGTCGGTCTATGAAAGCCACTCAATCATTCTGCTTCACTTCAGGGGAAAAAAAATAAAATAAGAAAGAAACGTTTTAACTGATCGCTCAATCACTGATATACAAGTGTCTGTGTATGGAGATATATATATTTATTTATATGAATACACATAGTCGATCGCTGGGTGGCAGACGCTGCCTGAATTGAATTCATTGTTGGGCAGCGATTTGGTTAAGTCACCCGCGTGATTGTTTGCTTTTGGCCCTGATAAGTAACCTCCTGAAAAATGGCTCCTGATTCGCCTGAGGCCAAAGGGCAATCAACAGGTGACGGGGCTTTTTATGTTGGCTTCTGTGGGAAGATTCCAAAAAATTGGCATTCAAGGGTGGGAACATTCATTTTATATTGATAACCTTTTACTCCGAACTTTATTGGCATGCAAAATTTTGATGACCGATTTTATTGCTTGACGGATATAAAAATATTTCAAGAAGAATGTGAACTGAAAGTCGGGAAATAAATGCTCTTGAAATAGATAAAAAAATATTCAAGAGAAATATTTTATTACATTTTTTTTTTAATTTTATTTTTTTTTGAATTTTGAATTTTATGAATTTAAATTATTTTCTTTTCGTTTCCTTTATCTTTCCTCTTGTCTCATATCTCGAACCCTCAAGATCCAGATGGTGTTTATATGATCTTTGCGAATTAACTGACTCACCCAGTTCTTTTGGGATTATCTGCCGATCGGACTTCAGTGCGGTCATAATATAAGCCATCAGGCAATTCGCAATCTAAATGTCCAGCTAAAACTACTGTTAAAACTAACCAGGCTGAAAAGAAATCGCATAAAAGCCAAACTTGTCCAGGCTCAGGCACAGAAAAGCCGAAGAGGCAGGAAGAAATTTTAATTTTACGATCAGTGTGGGATCGTAAAATGTCTGGGGCGACCGCGTGTGGAACGTTTAATTTGATGCTGAAATACTGATACTGATAGTCCCGAACCACAGGCACTTAAATTGCATATAAAAGTGGCTTTTATGATTGGCCTTCTATTAGCGAAATCAACTATTACGTGTTAAATCGCACGATCCACCCAGCCGAATAACAACGGCCACAAAATGATCGTAAAATTTAGCCAGTTGTTAAATTTCGACTTGGTTTCCCTTTTTCTCCTTCCTGTGGCTCAAAGTGTGTAAATCAAAGGATGTGCAGCCAGTTTGCTGGTGCACTGAGAAGAAGGCAAGAAAAAGAGGGGAATTTGTTCTTGAAATAGATAAATAAAATTAAAATATCTATTTAAAATCAAATGACTGTTAAGACATTTTATTAATTTTACTTAAAAGTTATATCAAGAAATCTTGTATTAATGTATTTATATATTTTTTTTAAAAAATTCAAATTAATTCATTAATAACCTCAAAAATTACAAAATTAATATTATAGAAAATCTCTTGTAAACAATAACTTCCTTGTATAAATTGCAGCCTTAAGAAAACCCTTTTTTTGCTCAGTGTATGCTCGATTCCAGGTCATAGTTCGCTGGGCAAGGTGTCGACTTACATGTGCAGCGATGGATGGCAGGCAAACCCCTACTAAAATGAAATAAAATGGAATGGAGTGCAGTGGAGTGGTTCGAACTTCTGCCATATAACGGCAGGCAGGAGATCCCGAGATCCTGAGATCTTGGCACTGAAAGCGAAAGTGAGTTTTCAGGGTAAATGAAATTAACAACGCATCCTTTGCTGCGCATCGCTGATTGTTTTGTTTCAATTTCTGGTTGCGCCCCTCGATCCAGAAAAAGAAAGAAACCGAAGGAAAAGGGAGGGAGAGGGAGAGGTACGTACATATAACCTTTAACCTCCGGTTCGGTCGGCTATAAGTAAGTGTTGCTGTTGTTATTTCCCCGAAGTCTCAGGCGGCATTTTTCGATTTTTCGGGGAAAACTATGCATTCTATGTGCTGTAGACGGAGTTCTTCTACCTGAACCACCGATCGGTGGTTGTTTCCTTTGCCTACTTTGACGACAAGAAGTCAAATTCTCGATTTACGACCATTTTGTTTGAGTAATTTCGTCCTTCGTCCTTTGCCACATGCTCGGCAGTTGTGTAAATTGTACAGTTTTACTTTCAGCTGTCGATCTTTTTTCTGTTTTCGTCCACTGGGAGTGTATAACAAGATCCAGATCCAGATCCCATCGAGTGACTCAATCCCAGATCATATTAATTGAGTAACACAAATTTTTGATTTTAATGCTCGCCCTTTTACGAGTTGTCGATGTAAATATTTAATGCTTCGCTGCGATCGTAACCATATTTCATTGGCTCATTTGCCTGGTTAGTTTGAATAGTAAAAAAAAATACAAATAAAAAATCATAGAGGAAATCAAAACGAAAGAAATGTTCACGATTCAATTAAATGATCGTAAAAGTTCCTCTGAATGGCGGAAAATAAAAGTGGAAACAGAGTTGTTTGCCCCTAAAGTTATATTGTCGTAAAATTTCCCCCAAATTGTTGTTAGAACATAAAAACCACCTAAAAATCGGTAATAAAATCAATCGAAACGTAACTGGAATGGGACTTGCTGCCCAAACCGCTTCTCTATACTTCTCCCCCGCATTGTTGGGGAATTCCCTCGGCGGTAATGAAATAAAATAAAACCGAAAACAATAATGAGGGAAGAAATGTCAAAGTGATAACAGCTATATTTAAGGTATGTTTTCAAGGTGGAGTTTGTCAGAGAAAAGTGGAAAATTACCGAGGCCCCTACAATTATTTTGTCAATTGTAGATAATTATATTGGTAAATTACACAGTTGATTTTAATTTCTAGCACCCATTTGCAATTATGTTAATTGAATAATAACCTGTTTTTCATTTGTGTACTAATTATTAAATAATAGATTTTTGTGTACTAAATATTTTAATTTTTTCTTTCTATATTTTTATAAAAAATTCAAAATTTAAAGCAACTAATTTTAATCTGAGTAAGGAATAGGTTTATTATATTTCTTAAATGGGTACGAATTTTTGTTTGATTTACTAAAAGTTCTTATCATTAAAAATAGTATAAATATTAATTTTACTACATAATAAATTTCTAGAAAATGTGCGAGCCTAGAATACTTCTTTAGAATTATTTAGTTAGTAATAGATAATTATTATTAATATTAACCTGTTTTTTGTGTATTAAATATTCAAAAATATATTTATACCCGTTACTCGTAGAGTAAAAGGGTATATTGTATTCGTGCAAAAGTATGTAACAGGGAGAAGGAAGCTTTTCCGACCCTATAAAGTATATATATTCTTGATCAGGATCACTAGCCGAGTCGAACTAGCCATGTCCGTCTGTCCGTCTGTCCGTCCGTATGAACGCTGAGATCTCGAAAACTATAAAAGCTAGAGGATTGGCATTTTGCATGCATATTCTTGGAGTTCCTACGCAGCGCAAGTTTATTTCAAAATGGCGCCACGCCCCCTCTAACGCCCTCAATCGCCCTACACCATTTTTTTAAAGGTGTCTGGCGCCTACACCATTAAAGATTTTGGAAAACTAAAAATGCAGTTTTATTGTGACTATCAATACCTATCGAAATGTAGAAGAAATTTTTCAAATCGGACCATTCGTTAAAAAGTTATGCCCGATCAAAGATTTTATATATCTATCTCCCTTGCACTCCCTTAGCTGAGTAACGGGTATCTGATAGTCGGGGCACCCGACTATAGCGTTCTCTCTTGTTTTTTGCTAAATATTGTAATTTTTAAATGGGAAATCCATTTTTACTTAATATGTATATTTAAAAAAAAAAAATCAAAATTTAAAGCAACAAATTTAAATTTTGAGTAAGGAATAACTTTATTATTTTTCCTAAATAGTCATGAACTTTTGTTCGATTTACTAATGATGCTTATCATTAATAAATATCTATTATTTTTATTACATTATAATAATTTTCTACAATTTGTGTGGACTATAGAATATTTCTTTTCTGAGGAAGCTTACAAATCTTTTTGATTTCCACCATTTCGATGTCTGCAAATTGGCCTAATCCCCGCCAAATCCCCCTCCATTGCCGGCCAGACAGCATTCAATTAGAGGAGCAACCCAACCCGGATGTGAAACCCGATGAAAATTGAAAACTGCGCCGCATGCAACAGTTGGTCACATTTCGCAGACGGGCAAATCAACATCAAAATCAAATTCATTGCATTGGCCATGGTTCACGACCAGGCCTAAACCCACACCACAGATACGAGAGTACACAGACAGGGACAGATAGAAACCGTCAACACACGGAGTGCCTCTAAATGCGGCGAGAACGCGAAAAACCGTTAAGCATCAATTTTGACGCATCATAAAACTGCAATGAAGTGATAAGTGCCGCTGCTGCAAACGCAAATATGCAACAGGAATGTGCAGTTGATAGATATATATGGGGGAATGGTGGGGCATATGTAGTGTATATGCCATGAAGGATGGGGCTCGCGAAACCAGAATATCTGCAAATGGATATTGACGAACTTGCCGCTGAAAATGGGACCCGTATCTGGGCGATAACAATGCAAATGCAATGGCACCCACTTCACATGGTCGTGTTTCTATGGGTTTGGGCATCGTACACTCAGAGAAAAAAGTAATACCATTGTATTTTACAATTTATATTTTTGTATAGAAAATCATATATTACTGGTAGAAATTTATACCTAAATTAGTTTCAAAAAATTTTCTATTAAAATATTATTTTTAAAATAAACTATTGTTTTTTTCTTGGTGCATCTGTGAGTTCCTCTATCTGTTCGCCAAACAAAACAAGACTTTTATGAACACCGCGGGAAGTTGACAGCTTGCATTATTGTCGTGATATGCGAAAAACTGTGACACTCCCTCACTTCTATGCATTTTCCACTCTTTTTGCTGGTTGGCCAATTTTATTGCCTCGCGTGCGCAATTATGTTTATGGCTATTGGTAACGTATAAATGACAGAACGAAAAACTTTTTGCCCGAATGGAAATTGCTGCATTTCGCAGACGGTTTTTCCACCCACTGAATTGGTGTGCTGGCAATTTAATCAAATTTGTAAAAAGTTTTTAATTTGATTTTGTTCCTTGGCATTGGTGGGAATAAACTCTCTCTTTGATCTTTTGAGAGAACATGATTTTTTTTTTAATTATTGGGAACAATATTTTAAACAATAAAATTTAAACTAAGTTTTTTTTAATTTTATTTTTATTTTACTTCAATTTCAGTAAAAATTTTCAATTTTATTAAAATACTTTCCAATATAAAAAGTTACATTTATCAAATTAATTATGAAAAAATCAATTATTTAAGTTAATTTAAATTTTTCTCTTGCTGTTACACAAATCTGGATTCTTACTATTAAATAAAGACATGTTCCCCCACCTCTTTCCCCTCAATGATAGCCCCAAAATCAATTGCATCTCATTTGCCAATCTTATCGCCAGAGAGCCGACTAATTGACTTATAGCCACAGATGGCAGAACCCCGGACTAATCAGGCACCCAGTAATCCAACTAACCAGCCACACACACCCATCACACTTTTGAAGGTACATAAATTATCTTTATTGGCAGGTGGAAGGAGCAGCGTCTGCGTCTTTTGGTCTGTGGCAGGCAACACCTAAAATGGGGCTCGTTAATTGTTGCTGCCCCTGTCTCGGAATCCGGGGCTCCAAAGGCGACTGGTTAACTGGCTGCCTTGTTGGCCGGCGTTGCCGCATCGTAAATCATGGGGAATCCATCAAAATGCGATCATTGTATTGAGATTGCAACTAAGCCCCCCTGTAATTTCAATATTTTTGCACTCGCAAAGGGGGGGAAAACCGAAGTGGGGCACTCACTATGGCACTCTGAACCAATTGACAACTTAATCCTGCGACATGTCAGTGGAGGCTCAAATGAGATTTACGTGGCTCGCAGTCAGTTAGCCTGGCCCATTTGTGTTGACTCAATGAAATGTTGTACCGATTTTTCAACATGTTGTCTCTGCCGCTGCCTCTGCCTCAGCCGTCTGGGTCGTGTTCACTTTGATTGACAAAGTACAAAGGTGTAATTATTTTTCATAAAAATTGTTGCATGTCGCTCCGAAAAAGTTTTCGTTTTCTCTCTCTATCTTTTTTCCTTTTAAAATTCTTTTTTTCGAGGCTCCGTTGATTTTGTTGTAGGTTTTCAATCAATTTGCTTATGTGGCGTGGAAAAACCCCAACCCCCATCCAATTATGTCAACGATCTGAGCGCATAAATTACGAGAGCGAGCGCTCATGCCCGGAGCAAAAAGCGCTGAGCGGTTAAGATCTTTCGGACATCAGCGGTGTCGCCATCTAGAAAGCCAAATGCAAAGGTGGCACTCGAAGAAAATGTGATAGAAATATTTGAAAGAATTTGGACAGACTCTAGAACTCTAGACTAGACTCCTAATGGAAAGAATTTGTTTTTCTAAAATTAAAAACCAAGTAGTAACTTCCTTACAAATATTCCTAAAAATTAAAAAAAAAACGTCGACCAAACTTCAAACTTGAAGACTTTAAAACGTACATAAGCAAAACCGATTTTTCTCTACTCACAAAAAATAACATGTCGACGTTAAATCGATATGTGCATGTAAATTTCTGGTTAAGCAATACGCATATCGTTTTAACAGGAAATACTCATTTCGAGCATATCCAATTTACGGGGCAGCATATCAAGTTAAAATTGATATTACATAACGTAAAATCGATCTACGTTTCATATTGATTTTTATTGGGTGTATAAAATTATATTCAACGGATAAGATGGTTTAATACAATATGGAATTTTATGCGGATTTAATGGCTTACAAAATTCTGAAGATTTTCTTAATTGTAGGAAAATATTTTTTTCCAGTGTGCTCCAGCTCTTTCTGCTGCCCTGGGCCGATATCAGGCCCCTTTTCCAGCTGGAGACCCATTCCACAATCCCCCCAGAGCGTCAGCCCATAAATCTTGAGTCGGCGGCGCGTTACTCATGCGCAGTGTCCTCCACAAACGGGAGACTCCCCGTCCAAGCTCCCAGACTCCAGACTTTTGCTCCGGTCTGGGAAATGTTTTATAATCGCATTGCGACTAATTATCGTATCGGAGGAATTATTATGGCGCGATCATGAAGTCGATTTGCAAATTGCGTGCTTAGATTTGATTCGGGCGTGGTGCGGTTGGATGGTTATGAAAAAAGAGTACTCTTGGAATATAATTGACTATTATATATTATTTAAAAATTTTATAAAATAAATAGATATATTTGATAAGTTTCTTAAATTTGGCCAACATTTATTTTGGCTTTTAAGTACACACATAAAATCGTTTTTACGTGAGGTACTCTTTTCGACCAGGTCAAATTTACCTGGCCACATATCAAATTAAAATTAATCTTAAATAATGTAAAATTGATATACGTTTCATATCGATTTTTTTTGATGTAACTAACAAAAAGAATGAATACTATTGATACGATTTATATTTAAAATAATTTAAAATGATACAAATTAAAGTTCTATTAAATTGAAATGAATCTGTGATTATAAACAAAATTAAATGGCGTGTTATTAACTTAAATGTTCTTTCTTTCTTTTCGGTAATCGATAATTTTCAACTTTTTCATGGGTCTGGGAAAACTGATCCAAATAGCTACTAGATTGAGTCGAAACTAATATGCCCGGCAGTTTATGGGGCTGTATTATGGCCGCATATCGTCAATGATCGTGTTTTACTGCACTCTTCTCGCATTTACTATTTGATTAACCAGCTGGCCCGGCAGCCAAATGTCCCCACCCCCCACAAAACTCCTGTTTCCCAGACCAAAGACCATGGAAAAAAAAATAAAAACCAAAAAACCGAAACGAACGAACTGAGCTGAGCTGAGCCTGGTGATTTGGCTGGTTGTCTTGAGGCATTTTATTTGGCGCCATAAATCTATCAGCGCCGGCTAACTCGAACTCCAAGTCGAACCCGAACGCGTGCGCATGCGCAAACACTGAACCTCTTGGAAATCGCCCTACCTCTCCGGATCTCTCTGATTCTCCCCGAATCCCTGGATCTGGGGAGATGCTGATAGGCCCGAAGATTTACGGCTGGCACAAAGCCAATGTTCCGATATCTGTTGGCCGTTCCACGAGGGCTCCGACCGGCTAGGAGAGATCATTTTAAGTTTATGATACGAAAATCAGATTGCTTTATTGTATGCGAAATGCGATCGATTCGATTGCTATTGCGATTGCGATTGCTCCTCCGCACGAAATTCATTTATATTTATGATTTGTGAATTGGTTTTTATGATGATGTTACTCGTATTTTCGTATCCCACACAATTACATTTTTACTGCCTTTCGTTTTGTGGGGGGGCGCCCGAGTGGTTTTCGAAAAGTGTGAATTTGCCACTTCATTTGAGAGCTGGTAAAGACATAAATTATATTGTGAAGCGGGAGCTATTTAGGCGCAGTTTTTATGGCCATGTGAATTGGAACAAACGAAACTGTTTTGGGGGCCCCAAAAGTCAGGATTATAACGAAAACACACTCGTAGATGAGGAAGGTATGGCCACGAATTGAGGAGGCCAGGGGCAGGCACTCCTGGCAAAAGAACTAACAAAATATATTAATGACTTATCAAGGATAATTTGACAACGGGCCATAAATCAAATCGCGTAGCTCGCTCGTTGGCCAAAAACAGGGCGAGTGGTTGGCTCACTCCCCTTGTCTTTCATTTTTTCTTTTGCACAGAAACAAATATTTCATTATTAGTTGTCTGAAAATTATTTTAATATAATTTTACATTAGTATTTTTGCAAGTTGTTAAACAAAATAAGACTAGTTTCTAATGTAACAAACTGAAAAATAATTAAAAACTCATTAAATAAGCGGGAAATTGCTTTTGGTAAAGATCACAGGTTCCTTTTTAGTACTGCCAAAGAATTAGTTAGCTTTCTTGTCTTATTTTTGTTCAGTGTATAAAGTGACAGCAGTGGAAACCACCCAGAGCCATTGGAATGTTCCAACACACACGCCAAATGGCAAATGCGAAATGCGATGCTGATGCTTAATTTCTGGCCAAGAAATTGGAGGTGGAGATGGAGCTGGCCACCAGTGGAGGAGACCGGGACTGAGGACCAAGGATCGGGGGGGAGAAGTGGCCTGTGGTGGGCCAAATTGGATGCCCAGCTGTGTGGTTGCAGACTGTGCCATAACTTAACACCTTCGCTGTTGTCTTCGCCGGAGTGCCATGGCCATTGCATTTGCCAGGCAAATGTGTTCTCAAAAAGCGCCCCACATGACCGGGAGTAGGGTGACTCAGGCTGCGAAAGTTTCTAAAAATATTCAAGTATTTTTCTAAAAAAAATAGATTGGTATAAAAAAACCCTATCTACCTTAATAATAAGTGAAAGTAGGATAATAACTCTTTTAATGATCTTTGCCTACAAAATAACAATTAATTTTATTGAAAATTAAAAACAAAAATTTTTTGTTTTAAGTAACAAATTTAAGTTTATTGTGGTAAATCAGTGTTATAAAAATACCTAAAGAATATTTAAGAACAATATCTCTTCAGTGAACTTTTCAAGAACATTATTATTCGTAATCAATCAATTTTCAAGAAAAAATCCAAACACTTACTACTAGATAATCCAAGATTTGTATAGTTAGTTTTCCATTTGTTTGGTTCTATCCATAGAAAAGTACGAAAGTTGGATCAACTCATTTGGAGTTCAATTTCCCTGACGCTCCTCCTTGGAGCTACATTATGACATCAGCTGGTAATTGTGATTAATGCTCTTGGCCCCACAACTCGCAACTCGAGACACCCTCTGCGAAATGGCCAAAACATCTGTGGCCGGCCACCAAACCAATCCTCAGTCACATGTGAGGCGACGAGCCAAGTTTATTGTATTTCGCATGTTATTCGCGCTGATTTTATTTTCCTTTTTGTCAGGCTCATACATAAAATATGATTGCGTTTTCATTTGCATCTAGCAGATTGAGTTTCTTTTGAGGCGCGAGCCCGTGAGTTTATGAGCTTGTCAATTGCCTTCTTTTCGCCCCGGTTGCTTATTTATTTATTTGCATATTATGGTCAGAGAGTGACCAATAATAATAACAATAATAGTAGTAGTAGTAGTGGGAAGACTGGGGAAACAGTATCAGGCAGTACTGTCATTCAGATCAAAGCCAAACCGATTGGTTAACCTCACCTCACCTCACCTTCGGCTGTTTTGCTGTAATTAAAAACATGTTAGTTGTAAAGAGGAGGTTGTGTCCCTGCTGCTGTGTTGGCCCCACCTTATATGGCCTGCCGATGTGGTTGTTTGTCCTGAAAGGCCCCCCTTAACTTAACTCCTCCTTAAAATCCGACTCGTGTCTCGTTGCATTTGCAAATTTGTGGCGGCCGTGTGAAGTCAAGAGGGCGAGCCAAAGTCAATTGCATTCTTAACCCTTTTGAGGCCGATCAGGCTGGCGGACAAGCGAGGCAACAACAACAAATAACAGTACAACTCTAATTAAAAATTAACACACTTGCACTGCGGAGAGGGGGAAAAAATGGGGAAACATTCGTTTAATCAAACGAAAATCAAGTCTATTATGTGGAGAGGCCTTTTGGCCAAATTTACCAGATTGGCTGTATCTGCATGAAAAACGTATAAACAGCGTCTCATTTGAAGTCATCATTAAAAACGACGACGACGACGACGAGGACTGTGGTGTTTGTGGTCCCTGGATCCTCCTCCGTTCCCTCGATCCCTCGATCTTTCGATCCCCAATCCACAATTCGCAATCCGCAATCCTCTCTTGGAGGCGCACACTTGAGGCCATGTAATCAACGTTTGCTTACTTCATTTAGCGCGCGGCGAAAAGAAAAGCGAAACATGCATACAATCAGCGAGGCTTGCAACTCTGGAAACTGAAAACTGAAAACTGGCACTGGACAACGGACATTGGACGTCGGATTCGGATTCGGATTTGGCGGGGAATGCAGATGGAGCTGCTTAAGCTGGACTTTAGCTCCAAGGCGATAGCACTGGCAGAAATAGTAGACACTTTTGAGGGGAAGAAGGAAATACATCTCATGTATAAGCCATTAACATATGATTTTATTCAAAAATCTTTGGGTATTATTTTCTTTGGGTTTTAATATGATTTTATCTAAAATTCTTTGAGTAATATTTACTTTGTGTTTGGGCTCTTATTTTCATTCGTTTAAAGTTAATAAATATACCAGCAGTTTAAACAATTTTCTAATAATTATTTCGCATTAATGGTTGGGTTTAATTTTTTTCGATCTTTATAGATTAGTTAAATGAAATCATATATTATATAGAATCTTAGTACTTTGTGATATTTCGTATTATATTTCATCTTAAAAATAAACCTTTTTTTTAAAAAAGGCTATATTTTTTCAAAAGATTATCCATATATTTTTATATATTTTTTTAAAGAATATCCATTTTTTTTAAGTATTTGAAAATTTTAAAATCTTAGGTATCTTTCTAAAATCTATTAAAATGAAATATTTTACTATTTGCTTTTCAAAAATTGTGTTTATAAATCCAATTTCTTGACCCTTTTAAACTATACTTTTTTTCTACGTGTTCCGAGTCTTTCGGAAACTAAGGCTGTAGCCTCTGCGGCCTTTACTTGTTGGCAATGATGTATTTTTGATTTCGTATCTTATATTACCAACAACAAGCTGCAGCAGCAACAACCACAACTACAGCACCAGCAACATCACCGGCAAATGCCAAGTGTGAGGCTCGGCTCCAAGTGGAGAATAAAGCCAAGACCAAGACCGAGACCACGACCAGACCAAATCCAACTCCAAATCCCATCCAGGTCCAAAGTGGTCAAAAGGGAGGTAAGAGGAAAAAGTTGATTTCAGAATTTTTATTTTTTGATTGTGATGATTGTGCATTGAAATTTGATACATTTCAACCTGGTTGGGGGGAATACTGCTGATGTTGTTGCTGTTTCTGTTCTTGTTGCATGCAAAAATGTTGGCTAGTCGACAAGGCATTGGCATGGCCAGAAACTACTAACAACATTAATAAGATTGGCATCTGCTGCTCGCAGTTCAAATGTAATTTCTCATCAACAAAAGTGGGCTGACTCCGGGAATCCGCAACGGGGTGTGGTCGTGGTGTCTCCATCTCCATCTCGGTCTCCATCCTCTCCATTTGCCATCTTGGCTCAACGATTGCATTCTGGCCATAAAGATAACTTTTTGGTGGTAGTGTCGTGTTTTGTGGTAGCTGGTTAGGCTTGTTATTTGCCATTGATAAGCCAGAGATTGGGGGAAACTCGAAGAAGTCAAATGACCACTCGATCTGATGGTGAAGTTGATCGAGCTAATGGAAAGCCTTCTGCCTGTTTGCTAGCTTTAAAAACATATAAATATCATACACATTTATTTATCAAAATTAAATCTATAATTAGAAATATCAAGATGACTTTTTTAAAACCATTATTAAAATAACTGATCATAAAAAATCTAGTTTTTGTCAATTTAAAGACAACTTGTCTGTGAATATCATTACATTCTTAATCGCAAAGTTTACGACTCTATAAAATGGTTTCATTATAAACAAACAAGTCATGAAAATGTTTATTTTCCTTATCAAGTTTATAGCTTTTTTTTTAGAAAAAATATATATAGAACACTTTAAATATATTTAACTGAATGAAAAAGATTTAGTTTCATTTTTTTAAACCCACCACCTTTTTTGATATCTCCAATTACTTTTATTTTTTTTCATGTCAGCACCAAAACAGCTCTTACAAACCATAAATCTTGGCTTGAAGAAATGCAATCTCTTTGGGGCATGGAAAACACAAGTCTTTCCCAAAAATGTCGTCTATCTTTTAGAGGTCTTGACTTGGAAAATGTTTAAGCCCTCAGCTGCTTATGTTAATGCCTGCCCCCCGATCTCTTTTTCAACAAACCAAAAAAAAAAAAAAAAAACACGTGTAGAATGCCATGCGATATGGGTTATTTGGAATATGGATGGTCGGCTGGAGACAATGCGTTTGAACAATATTTTCAACACAATATGAAAGAGGAAAATAAATCAAATTGATTAAATTTGAACAACGAACAATCTGAGGCTCGCGGGCGACACAAAAGACGAGAACCCCAGAGGCTCATTTAAATAATAAACCACTAAAATCGTAGAGAAGACAACGAATTTAAATAAAAAACCGTTCACAGCCTCCGCGAACAAAAACCGAAAAGTAAACCATTAAAAATTACTACTAATGTGCACCTTACACAAAAACCGAAAGAAAGATCCCATTTGGGGATCACCGTCTCAGCTCGGTTCGGCTCTTTCAGCGGAGACAAAGGCCACAAAAGTCACGAATCGTGGCTCCCCAGATAATGCCCAATATCGGAATCGGTTCGACTTCGACTTCGACCCACTGCGGCGACACTGGATGCCAAACAAACGAGCACCGATTCATCTTTGGAAGAACCTCTTTGGTGAGCCGACTTGGACTTGTGCACTTGGAAGAAAAATTCACTCTTAAATTTGAAAACATTTTCGTAACTTGAAAATTTTTATAACTAAATTTAATACATGAATAAAAAATATTTTTTATTTATTTAGTTCTATAAAAAGCATGTCGCCGAAAACCGATATGCGCATGTAAATTTCTGGTATATCGTATATCGTTTTAACATGAAATACTCATTTCGAGCATATCGAATTTACGTGGCCGCATATCAAGTTAAAATTGATATTACATAATGTAAAATCAATCTACGTTTCATATCGATTTTCTTTGGGTGTACTTTTTTATTTTCGGACTTCCATTTTAATCGTTTCCATTTAAAATAATATTTAATTGATTTTACAGTTTAAATCGATAACAGTTGATTTTCTGTAAATTTTGATCGTTTTTGTTAACATTCGATTAATAAGTTCCTCTTCAAAGTGCGAGACCAGGCATGAAATATTTTTCATAGTGCAACTACTGGCCCCCCTATTCTCAAGGTAAATGGTGGAAAACTACTGAACATAAATTGCACAGGGGGAAAAACTAAAACCACTTAACTTAATGAGCATCAAATATCTGACTTGCCCGAATCGTACATATCTGGAGAGCCATATCGTTTTGGCCGCAATTCTCGATAGAAATCTATTATTTAAGACTCGCCTGCTGCTTCTGCTGCTGCTGCTGCTGCTCTGCTGGCCGCCGCACTAACATTTCAATTAATAAACTGCCCTCTACCGGCACGCAGAACTCCCGGCGAACTCCCAGCGAACTCCTGGGGAACTCCCAGCTCACCTTTCCGAGCAGTCGGAACAATAGCTAAGTATAATCACTTTGTTTGCACCTTTGGGAATAGCCAGTGACAGACGTTGTGTGGATGTGGGTTCGGATGTACTGGTGGGTGTGGGTTATAGTTGAGGGATGGACGGGATGGGATGGGATGGTTGGTAGGGGGGGCGGTCCTGAAATAGTGGCCGGATAATGGCACTGGATCGCACAGATCGGGGGAGCTGGCGGGGGAGTTGCACATGCCACGTGCTGCAAGTTGGTCGTCGCGTCGTTGCATTTATGAAAATGAGCTCTGTTCTGGGCGGCGGGGCAATTTGTAAACGAGACAATTGACCAAATGCACGTTGTGACTCTTTTTTTCCCCTCATTGCAACCTGATTGCCGGGACAGAAGTGGACAAAGAACCGAGTGTAACAGGTGATAGGTCATAAAGAAAATTACTTTTATGGACTTTCTCAGATTTAATGGTCATGGTAAAATATTTAAACAGAATTCATTTGAGATAATTATAAAAAAAATTGTATTAAACCATTGATTAGGATATTATTCTTAAATAAATGAAAAGTAATATTGATATAATCACTGAAACATTTTACACTAAAACATCAAGTTTCAAGTCGCCCATTTTTTTTTTATTTTAACAAAATTAAATCAAGTATACAACACTAAATATAATGAACTTTATGAGTACTAGCTAACGGGTCCTTCGACTCGAAAATAATAAAAAATAATAGTTACAACAATAATAGTTTTAGACAAGCTATTAAAATATTCAGATTCAAGTTGTCCAAATTTCGTATCTATTATTTACATATGGGATTTTTTAAACTTTTAAAAATTTAAAGTACACAAATTTGATTTCAACAATTTAGTTAAATTGTCTGGCAAATACTTTTTAATAGAATGATAAATGTTTAATAAATATTTAAAAATTAAAAGTGGTTTTTATAATAAATTTATTTATGAATATCAATAATAAGGCAAACCTTTTCTTTGCCATTTCCCCACATAGTCACCTGCCTTTCCATTTTTCCTTTTCAGTCGCAAGCGATCAGCCATTTTTGGGCTGTAATCCATTTCGATTATCACCCACTATGGCCCACTCGAATGGCCGAAACAATGGCCAAGTGCCGGGCTAAGCCTGTCAATCTCTGGCCAAAAAGGCCTCCAAAACTGCAATTGAAAGTCATCCAGGCGACCCAACTGTATGCCCATTTAGAGCGACTTTGGGCCAACTGCCAGAGGAGGTCCTCGTCCTGCCACCGAGGCTCAAAAGCGGCGACAAAAGACAAAAGCCACCGACAATTGTTGGCCAATGGCGGACAATGTGGCGATCCACAATGATGGCGGTAAAAGCAACAGCAACAGCGAAACAACATCTACGGCGAGTGGTAATAAAAGTGAAATTAACAATCAACGGACGCTTTACGGTTGACATTTCACATGACAGGCTAGTAATGCGATTTAGCAGGATAAAGGACAGCGGAATGGAATGGTTTTTATTTTTATTTGTATTTTTTTTTGCGCTCTGCAAAAGGAGTGCAACCAAATGGACGGCAAAAACAATTATTGGACCCTGTGTTGCTGCACACGAAGTGGTCTGATTTTTTTTTCGCTGCGTTCGCCAGCGAACAGAGTGAAGAGAAAGTTAATTAAAATAATGAAAAATTCCGTTGACAAATGTCTCGCCTGTCAGATTGTCACATTGCATACTTAATAGATGCTAATAATAGAGTTTTAATTAAATAGATTATGTGCACGGTTGTGTGTTTCTGTGCAGTTCGACATTTGGCATTCTGCATTCTGCACTTTGGCTTTCTGCAGCATTTGCATATTTGCGTGTTTCCGCTCGGCGCCTTGGGATCTCTCGATGGCATTTTGTAATAAGCAAATTGATTTAAAATTGTCAGTGTGGCTCAGTCGTGGTCCGGCTAAATTAGATTCTGCCGTGCAGAGGCGGTTGCTTTCGATAAATATTAGATAATGTGGGTGGTCCAGTCGGGCTTTTGGGCCATTTTGCAGGACGGTGGCTCAAATTCGTAATGGCATTTTGAATACTTAGTCAATAATGAAATGCCAATGATTTGTTGAGCACAAGGCGAGTTCATTTGGGTTCAGTATGCATTTAAATTGGCCTTTCTTGAATGCAAACTTTATGTATAAATCGTCTTCGGCTACATTTAATTGCTTTATTTGAACAAATATTAAATGAGATAATGTCAATGAGTATATTTTCTTTATTCAACAAAGCTTATTTGTTTCTATTTATATATTATAAGCAATAGTATGTTGAGCTGCTAATATAAACGTTGTGGTGAAATAGTATATGTACATTTTAGATCATAACTATTAAATTAGGGGAGTGTAGGGTAATTTGACGAGTAGGGTAATGTGACGAACTCGTCGATTCTCATATATGCTGTCACAACAAAAATTCCAAATAAATGTAGTCGTCTCCCCTTATCGTGTCGACAATGTATTTACAGTAATATTAATAAGAAGTCCCGTAATTTCTTTGTGAGGTAATTTTCGCTAAAAATGTGGTGCCCAAACTAGCAAAGCTATTCAATTTACTTGTGTTTCAGCAGTGCCAGAGCGAAAATGAGTGGAAAATAAAATCAGGTAAGTATATGCACGTATAAATGAGATCTTTATCAACAGTTTTTGGTACTTCGCGTTTTTTTCTTTTACCTTTCTATTATATTATTGTCATTTTTCATCCATTCTTAAAAAAAAAAAATTAATTCTCACATCTGCATACAGATTTATTGTGTATTTATCAGTTCGTCACCTTATCTGACAACAAAGTGCAAAAAAAGGACGGTTCACGCCAAACGCCGTAGGATTTAGCTCCGTTGGAGTTTCGAATTCAAATTTTACAGGGATATGCTCAGTAGATGTAAGCAACTTTCTGCGTTTACACTTTTGAAAAAATATTGATTTTTGGGAAAGTTACATAAAAAAAACAATTCGTTCGTCACATTACCCTACACTCCCCTACATAATGTTGAATTTCGTATTATTTTCACATTAATTTTTTAGTCGTCTGATTATTTTTAAATTTTATTCAAAATTCTGAAATATTTAAAAAAAGGCATATACCAGAGTAGAAGAGAGTACAATAAAAACCAACGAATCTATTAGTTTCCTGTTTATTTTTCAATCGTTCCTATGGCAGCTATATGATATTAAATTCTTAATTCGGAATTGTTAAAAAAGTGTTATACCCAAGCGTTGGACGCTATATGTAAAATAACATAGAATCTGTAATTTTGCTTTGATTATTTTTCGGATGTTTCCCATGGGAGCTATAAGACATAGTTCTCCGATCCGGTTCCGACTTATACATATACTACCTGCAATGGAAAGAAGACTTTTGGGAAAGTTTCATCCCGAGAAACGGACAGACGGACATAGCTAGATTGACTCGTCTAGTGATGCTGATGAAAATTATTTACACTTATATGGGGTCTCCTTCACTGCGTTGCAAACTTCTGACTAAAGTCATTATACCCTCCGGAAGGGTATACAAATGGTAAATTAAGCAATAAGTTCCCATACCCTTTGTATAAATATTTATAAATTTGTTTTTAAATTTCGTTTAATAATTACTTTAATATAAGCAAGAATTGTTTACAATCATTCCAAGTTTAAAACTAAATAATACATTTTGTCTTTTTAAAATTATAAAATAAAAAAAAAATGTTATTTTAAGATGTTCAAGTCCTTACCCGCACCCTTAAATAAAATGTATTTTTCATATACCAGAACATTATATGTTTTTTGAGTACCAGTGTAACTAAAACTTACCAATCAATTTATCAATCCACCAAAAGTGTCCCAAAGTTATCCACCTCTGTCCTGCGTCCTTTGTATCAGTTTAGTATCAACTAGGAACCATTAAGTGCTTTATGTGAGTCTTGATTTTGTTCATTTCACTCCACCTTCACATGCTGTTTGTCAACAAGGTTTTTGCATGGATTTAACTCGACTTGCGCCACTGTACACTGACAGTTCTGGCTGTCAAAATTGGCAACTGAGAGCGCCGATGGTGGCCAAAACATAAACATGTCACGCCGGAGAGAGAGAGAGCGAAAGTGCGGAGAGAGTTCGGGAGAGAGTGCAGCCGCGAGAGAGAGAAAGTCACGCACACACACGCGATTGGGAGAGAGCGAGCGAGCGAGCACAACTAAAACACTGTGGGAATTTCCGAGCTTGGGTTATGGGGGGATTTTCCGGGGGGTCTACGGGATAACGTCTACGTCTAACGGTGCTCCCGCTTTCCGCTGCTCGCGGGTTATTCCTCTAGCACTTTCTAGTGGGGATTACGGAGTAACTGCCAGTTCCTTCGCCATCGTTCAGTCCTCTCACTCGAGGATGGGTTATGGGCTATCCCGATTCTAGTGGCATCCACATCCAGGATTCAAATCCACCGACAACGTGGCGGCGACAACGACAACAAACACGTCTAACATGGCGACGCGATGTCCTTTCTCCATGTCCCTCACACACACACACACACGCACACTGGCACACACCGAAATTTCTAATCTCGCGACTATTTCGATTTTCCAGCTTCTAGGCTCTTGCGTTCACTTTGTTGGGAAAACTTATCCTTCAACCGTATTGCCAGTTCACATTTTCTATTTTTTGTATATTTTTTCGTATTATTATTTATTTGAATTTTTTTTATGTTTATTGGGAACAACAAAAGCCTGGCCAAACGGGAGCCCACTCGCGTCGCGTCGCGTTGCGTTGCGTTTGTCAAAGAGAGCGACAAAAGCCAAAATCTCACAGCGTCCCCTCAGCGAAACCCAAACCAAAATCAAGGACCAAAAACGTTGCCGCCATCGAACCACGCACACACACACAGTCGCACAGCGAAAGCATTTCTAAAAGTTCGGCCAAAGAAAATGGGTGAAAAAAAAAGGGAAACAGTACGTGGAACGTGGAAAAGTGAAGTGAGCATCAAAGCGCACGGGACAGAATAGTTTTCAACCCGACCAGCGGTGCACGGTGGGTTGTGGGTCGTGGGCTGTGGGCCTTACTGTGCTGCGCTGCGCCCCCACCCGGCAACACCCCCCAAACAGGCCACCCAAAACACCTCCCCACCCCACCCACCGAACCCATTGAGCCACTGAACCACACGGCCAAAACATTCTCTCCTTTGGCAGCGGCTGCTGCGTCTAAAACCGAAAACAATAAAAAGCTCTAAGCGAGAACTTGTCAATACCGAAGACGACCTTGGAAATGCTCTTCAAATATTAAATAAAAAATACAAAAAAAAAACAAAATTAAAATGTTGTTAAAAACTATAACCCAGTTTAAAATACTGTTTTTCTAATAAAAAAAGTATGTTTTTAAATATTTAAATTTGTTTCATATTAAATATACAATAAATAATTTTATTTTGTTATTGGAGGATTGATTTAAAATCATTTGTTTTTACTTAGTATATTTTTTGTTAGCATTAGAAAACATCTTAAACGTTTTATTCAATTTATAGAATTGGACCCCTTTTTGAGTTTATTTATTTAAAAAAATGTTTCTTTTATTTTTCTTAAAACCTGCCAGTAATAGAGTTTTATTTTTTTACAAACAAAAATAACAATGTATTTCTTAGGTTCAAAACACAGAGTTCAATTTGTATTCACTTCTTGGACTCTCTAAAAAAGGTAGAAATTCTAGGCTACATTAGAACTGTAACGCATTCCCGGATACCCTTAAAATATTAATAGAATTTTCCCCTTCACCTATACAACGCACAATAAAACGTAATTCTGAAATTGCAACCCCTGGCCGATAAGAACCCTTCGATGATAAGGAATCCCCCGGCTGAAAGGTACGCGTACAACAGATGGGATTTTTGCATAAATAAAATATTTATACAACTGAGCGTTGCCAATGCGCCCATCGATTGCCATATGCCCGGCATTCGACTTGGAACTCTGGGGGGGAAAAGAAAAAAAGAACCGTAGAAGAATGCCAAAGCACGCGTTGACACTTTGCGCTCAACACTCGCATACGAACACACGAAATCGGAATCGCAATAGCATATATGCAGGACTCTCCTCTCCGGAGAATTTGCTTCGGGCCCGTCATCAACGAATGTCCTGCAGCCCCAAAAGGAGCAGCATCCTCCCAAATTGCTGGAGTTGTTCATTGTAAACAAAGGATGTGCGAACTCTCTTTTGCCTGTCTGTTTTTTTTTTTGTTTCCATTTTCTGTGAAGTGATGCTGCTGAGCGGAAGCTCAGGACTCTGGGGAGAATTCTCTCTGCGCAGATTTCGGGAAATCGAGAGAAAAGCTCGCGGAAAAACCAGTGGCAACTGGTAGTCCGCCTATCGATTTTGCTCACAGCGCCAGCGCCACAATTTTGACAGCTGTCAACGCGACGGATGACACTTTGGGCACACCGAAAACACTGGGCACTGAGAATACCGCCTCCTGCAGCAGGAAGATAAACAAATTAAAACGCAAACTGCAGGCGCAATCATTTATCAAATGTCCATCGGCCGATAAGCAGGGTTCCCCAGAGCTAAAGAGTGGAATAAGCCGAAACCAGGAGCCAACAGACAACAGGCCAACCGTCGACGTCCACCATGGCAATTAAACAATGTCAGAAAGCATTTAGCCGGCAAATGAATGTCACCAGGCGGCCGAAGGATGAGCTAAACTACATGCGAATTAATGAGCTGGTCGTGCAGGTGCACTGAGCGAAATTGGGAGGATACAAAATCAAGAAAATTGGATTTTAAGCGAAGAATTAGTTATTAAAAACTCTTATTCATTTTTAGCATTCATCGTTTATAAAAAAATAGTATTATTTGATATTTATTTGGTCATTATTTTATTTACGAAACTGTTAGTTTAAAGTTAAAAACTGTAAGGAAATAACTACCATAGATTATATTTATTAAATGTTATTATGTTTAAGAGGATTTAAAAAAAAAAAAATATATCAAAATTGTTCAGTCCCTAAATGCGGAATATTAATAATTCGTTAAAATAATCAAAAAATCAATGGAAATCTAGAAAATCATTTTTCGGAATCTTAATTTATTTTTTAGTCTTTAAATAAATATTGGATATTTTATGAAGTTGATTAAGCATCTAAACTGACAACTCGGAATGAACTTTGATATAATTCGAGCATATATTTTTCCAAATCTTTTATATCTTAATGGTTTTGGCTCTCACCAATAATTTTTAAAAATATTTGTATCTAAGGGGGGATACTTTAACTGAAGAAGAGAATAGCTTACAAGATATACTTCCTGCATGGAAATACTCTTCTTAATTATTAACCATTATTTTTGCCCAGTGCATCGAAGTCAATATGGAGAATCCGTCGTTGGCGCGATCCCTTGCCCGCTGTCAGTATGAATTTTTGATAATTTAATTAGAGTGCCGCTGCCCGAGAAGGATGGCCAGATGGTTGATGGTTCGGACCACTGACAATTGCTTGTAAAAATGCGGCTGACCACGGCCCAGCCCCATTTTTCCGGCCCTCACGCACACCGGGGCGTTACAAAGGGAATTTTCATAATTAAGCAATTACCCATTTTTTCGGTAACGCAGTTGGAATAAGAGTTGGTCCTTCGAGCCGCGTGGGCGTTGCGGTCACTTAGCCTGACCGCTTCTCCATTTGGTCTCCTTGGCCAAATGTCATAACCGTTTTTTTTTTGGTTTTGTTGGTCTCCTTCGGGTCAACTGGACCCGTCTAACGAAGACGAATTGGTTTTTTATTCAAATTTAATTTATGCCCGGCCCTATTCCTATTTTGAGGGCCCATTAAAATCGCAAAAAACAATTGAGACACGTGATTTCTATGGCCCCAATGTGTCTCCATGAGCTGTGCGTGCCTGTCTGTCATAACCAAGGTTAAACTGGGCGGAGGTCGGCTTCGGGGGGCGTGTCAGAGTGGCAGGCTGATGTCAACTAAATATCATCACCTAAGCAGATGGCCAAGAGCTGATAGCCACGCTGGCGACATGGACACGGCGTTGGGGATATTTGTTAGGTGCAAAAAATTATGTTTGACTTGGGACACGGGGACATGGCCACTTCGTCATAACGACATTGGACATTCATATCTGTTACTTGATAAAGATCTAAAATAGCTTAGGTGGGTGGGAGATAGAACTAGACAGGAAATTTAATGGGGTAGAAGGCTAAGAGGTTGGGGAGATATTTCGATTTGTTTGGATATTTTTGTTACCAAATTTTATTGAATAAAGTAAAAAAAAAAATGTAGTGTTAAGGAAAAAAGTTACATAATATAATTAAATATAAATATTTCGGATTTATTATTAAAATCACTTAAATGTTCCTATATTTACCACATTTTAAGTAAGTTCTAAAACTCTTTAGATAGTTTTCTTATAAGCTAGAAGTGGGGTTCAAGCTTAAAATTACCAACATTAAACTTACCCAAAACTTCAATCGCTTTCTAGACTAAAACCCTTATTTTATATTATCAACTCTATTCATTTTCTAGGTTTAAAACCTTGTTTTATATTATCATAAAGAAAGGAAAATCCTTCTTATTTTGTTATTTTTATTTTTCTAAGGACATTAAGAACATTTCTCAAAATTAATAAAATAATTTATTAATTACTTAGGAGATCTTTTGAATTGTACTCATAAATGGAATCAATTCAGGCTACCCGTCCCGTTCAGGGCTAATCTGAGCACCTTATCACATTCCCACGCCACGAGATCCACCTTCCGCCAGGTAGACAAGCACTTGTCCCTGTGATTTCATCATTCGCGACAGAACCGGGTCTGCCAGAGTTAGGGGTATGGGAATGGGCACTACGACGAGTGGGTGGCTCCATTGTATAATTACCAAGCTAAACAATCACTGCACATTCATGGCGCTGCTGTCGTCATTGACATAATGCGACAAGGAGACCCAACGTCATGGCTGGCTCGGTGGTATCTCATATAGATAGTAACTACCGATTTCAGTAACGCTACTCCCCCTGCCCACGGATAGATATTGTACAAATAGGTGGATGTGTCGTACACTGGCCTGACAAGATAACAAAATTACTGCCTTCTAAACATTCCCGCTCAGATATTGTGATAAAAATTTATAGTGAGTGGGGGGGGGAGAGTGCATATATATATATATATAGTATAAACCGACCGAGATTTATTGCCCCGCAAATCTGTCAACGCGCAGAGCCGTGCGGCAAACACGAAAATATTTGAGTTTGCCTTTGGAGAGACACAGAGACTGTGTTCGGTCTCCTCTTGTCATTATATCTGGGGATCTGTTTTTAGGAGCACATATTTGCATAGTGCCAGAACAGTAGCGATAAAATGTTAACTCGCCGATTAACGTTGCAGCCATGGGTAGTATCTGTATCTGTATATTCGAGTAGCCGCGTAGCCGAGTATCTGAGTATCTGAGTATCCGAGTTTCTGAGTATCTATATCTGTAACTGGGCAAACAATTGCAGTCAGTCTGCTTCTGCTGGTGTTTTTTTTCCCTGCTCCTGCTGCTGTTTTTCGGTGATAAGATAGCCTTTGGCTGGAGCCGAAAATCATAAATTACAAATCATTACGCAGACGGCGGACGGGAAACTTACTTACTTACTATACTGACCAAATCCGTCGGCATCTTCAGTTATATCTGGACAACTCTCGACGCTCATAATGCAACGACGATTTTTGACATGTACATGAATTAGACGAGAGGACCCCAAATGAGTTGAAAGAGAAAAAAGTCCAATGGGGGAAGCCATAAAAAGGGTAGTATAACGATTAATTTTTTCCACGTTGACATTTTAGCTTAATTGCACTTCAATAATCCCGAAAAAATACAAAAAAAAAAAGAAATAAGGAGAGGGCTTAAACAAGAACAGATACAAGGCTAAAGCAAAATGGCAAAAATGCGTAAAAGGGCATGAAAAGCGGCAGCCGACAGAGCAGATACAATTTTAATCCCACGGACTTTTGCTGCATAAGCACTGGCCGAGAAAAAAATGAGCAGAAAAGGCAGAAAAAAAACAAAAAATACAGAAGTATCTGGAGGGTTTACCGAGGGGTCGGCAGGGGCCGGGAATTGCGAATCCGAATCCGAGGCACGTTGTCAGCAGAATCAAGCCGAGTTGCAAGTGGGCTGCGACTGCGACCCCAAAAGCGGCCAGCAGTACCGCTAACAAAGTTGACAAGAAGTAAAATGTCCGACGGACTAATTGGCTTAAACGCTGGCAAAATTTATTTAAGCACATTAGTGGGATTTGGTTTTTGCCATCGCCAACGTTTTATATACGTACATGTTGTGTATTTCTCTGCGTATCTTTCGCCGTCGATTCACTTCATTCACTTGACCAGCTGGCCCAACTCAAACCAGAGGCTTCTGTCCCTGCTTCTGGTTCTTTTGGTTCTTCCCACATAACGGTAAGTAGATGTTGGTTCCGATATTGATTTAAACACTTTCCGTGAAGCACAGGGCTTCATAAGCAAAGGTCTAAAGCAAATGAAGCTAAGTATAAAACTAAAAGGGCATTGCACAGGTAACTCTAATGGAAGAATTTAAAAACAATTTTTCTTCATAATTTCTGATGTTTTTATAGTCTAGTATAGAAATAAACTTGCGCTGCGTAGGAAGCCCAAGAAAATGCGTGGAAAATCTCAACCTTCTAGCTTTTGTAGTTTCCGAGATCTCAGCGTTCATACGGACAGACAGACAGACAGACGGACAGACAGACGGACAGACGGACATGGCTAGATCGACTCGGCTGGTGATCCTGATCAAGAATATATATACTTTATGGGGTCGGAAACGCTTCCTTCTACCTGTCACATACTTTTGCACGAATACAATATACCCTTTTACTCTACGAGTAACGGGTATAAAAATTTATTGTACGTAAGTATTGTATACAAATTGATTGTTTTAGAATTCATTTAGAATAGGCTTTAAACTCTGAATGCTCAAATGTTTTCCAGTTTAAGCTCTACTTTAAAATTTAAAATGCAGTTTACATTGATTTAAAATAAAATGGAATTTCTGCATCAATCACTGCACACAAAAAAACATGTCACCGTAAAACCGATATGCGCATTTAAATTTCTGGTTATGCAATATGCATAGCGTTTCAACATTAAATACTTATTTCGAGGATATTAAAATTGATATTACATAATGTAAAATCGATCTACGTGTCATATCGATTTTGTTTTGTTCATTATCTATACAAATGTTATAAAAAATGTTATACAATGATTGGTATTAACTTTCCAATCTCCTTTAAGAAAGTATGAACTCCCCTTTTTATTTCCCAGTCGTCGTGATTTATAAGTCTCCCCGAAAAATACAAATACCCACTGAATCCCTGGCCTATCCATTTTAATTAACCCCAGAGCAATTGTCACTTCTGCAGGAAAATCTGGGCAAGGCATAAATCATTCAGCCCAAGAATCCCCAAAATATTTTGAACCCATTAAACCCCCCAGACCCTTAACCCTCGAATTCCCGCCCCCACTTTATTCCGCACATCCCCTCACGCAATTTTTGTCACATGCACAAAATATCCGGACTTTACCTTTTTATTTAATTAGCTAATTTCGAGTGACCCCAGTAATTGGTGGAGGCATAAATAATTAAAACGGCTGATGGAGAGTGCAAAGTGCAAATGTATCTCACGGATACGCAGCTGAGCTCGATACATTTTTAATAAAGCCGAGAGGAGCAGGGAATCTTGAATTATTCAAAATGCTTCGCCGGTACCTACATCGTTTCCCTAAGTTTTGACTTTTAGAAATGGCTTTTTAAATTATTCTACACCCACCCGCTTAAATTGATCTCCCCTTGTCCCAAAAATATTTTGATCTATTACCGGGATACCCAAGAAAAAAACAGAAACCGAATCGTCGCCTTCATACAAAAGAAATTAAAAATAAAAACAACAACAAATTTCTCACGCTGCTCGGATGCAGAGATTCAAAGATTCGAGTCTCGATTCCGAATTCGAATCCATCTTTGAGTCTATCTATAATGCCCGACCCCAAAGTCACTTTCTCCCGTTGTCCTCTGTGTGTATACATTTCACACCCTCGAAAATAGAAATTATCTTTGTGCATTTACGCAAGTTTTTAATGCTATTAGTTCCATCTTAACATCTCGGGTCTCTTTGAGATACCATCCTCCATCCCATCCCTTCCTGCCAGCCATCCATTCGAAGTGAACCAAATTGTCTGTTTCTGTTACTGTATCTGTATCTTTGGATATATCTGGTTCCTCGCTCTGTGTGTCCTGCTGCCTGTGCCTTTTATTTCAATTCTATTTTCTATACACTCACTCGCTGCGTTGCACTCAACAAGAGCGCTGGTCTTTATTGTTGGCAATAAATCACCCAAAGTCGACATTAAATCTCTTTTCCCTTCTTTCATTCTTTTCTTCTCGGTTTTCCTCCGTGGCATTTGCTTTCCCTACTTTGCGTTTGACTTTCACACAAACAGAGCGCATTGCACATGTCTCGGGGATTACGATTGGACCAAATCAGGGTAGCAGTGTCCTTTCGATTTGTTCTTTTTTATTTTCTTAGGATACACTGAGAGAGAATTAAGGAATAGAAGCGGTCTTTTTACCAGGATTAATCTCTCATTTATACAACGTATTTTTTGGTTTTGTATCTGTTACTGATCAATTACTGCATTCAAAATATATTTTTAAATTTCAAAATTCTTAATATTCATAGTAACTGATCTTACAGTTTTAGAAAAATTCGATTTGTAATAATTAACTGACAAGACAAACAAACATTTTTTAAAGATCTTTTTACCAAATATTTCCTAAAAATATAAAGAATACAAGTTTTAAAGGAAAGTGCAGAGAAATGTTCCTAAATACTTAACTATAAAATTCAAAATTCTTGCCTTAAGAAATTCAGCACTTAACATTTTTTTATTGCAACTAAATTCATCATAACTTATAATTAAATGTTTATAATAAAACTTAAACTTAAAACCTCTTTAAATCTATGACTAAAGCCATAACGAATGTATACCTTTTACTCACGATTTTCTACGAGTGTTGATAACATAAAAAAGGAAACTTAAATTGAATTTGGAAAGGAAAATTGTAAAATTTGAATTTGAATGGCTGCCAGCAGGCAATTGGCTGATTAACAATTTCGAATAGGCCGCAGAATCCGCATCCGCATCCGAATCGGAATCCGTATCCAGGCAGAAAATGAAACATTTCCGCAGCGCGGGCAGCACATTAGCACTTGCCGAGCCGAACAATGGGCCCAGGCCCAAGTGGCATCCATCAGATGCGAGTTCGGGGGCTGTCACAGATCTGTCAGCCCGGCGAGACTGTGAACAATCGCAGGAAGTTCGGAACAAAAACAGCCTCAGAAAACAGCTTTCCAGGCGACCCTCTCTTCCTGTGCATTTCAATTGACGAACAAACAACAAACAATTTCGCGCTTGGAAAAACAAATGGAAGGCAGCCAAAAGAGCAAACTCAACGTGCGTTCAACTAATAATTGTCAAAAAGTCAAAGTCAATTTCGTATTCAATGGATGCAGCAGCAGGAGCGCATCATAGGGCTGGCTAATTGTCTATTTTCTAGCTATATTTGAAAGGATTTTTGAGAATTTAGCTATTTTGGATAGGAAATTGTAAAAAAGTTATGCTAGTTTGAGAATGGAAAGGTTAATTTATCGATGATACTACACACACAAAAATATACGCCGGTATCAAAATGATATGCGCATGGTAACTTTTAATTTTCCGATTTTTCCGAGAACTGGATTAGAACTAGCTACTTAAAAAGAACTCCATCCACCAACTCTGCGGCATCAAAGTTCAGGATCCGAGTGGAAGGGTAAGCGCAGGATAAACCTGAATTTTGTGACGAGTTAGGCGGCTCAATGTCAACCACCAACTGCAGGGTATCCCTTTCATATATCCTTGTATTCTGTATGTTTTTTTTTTTTGGTGCCCACCAGCGATCTCAATCAAATGTGTTTTGTTGTACATTGACATTCATGCGCTTTGCCGCTTGTCTGTCAACAATTAGCACGCTATTCATCACGTCACTTGGCTGCCTTTTGCCTTTTGGCTTTTCCACTTTTCGACTTTTTGGGGAGGCTCGGCTCGAGTAGGGTCAAAGATCCGCAGCGAATATATCCGCCATCCGCAGCTGCATCTGCGGATAATGTGGATGTGGTGTGGTTTCACATTTGCCAATCACACACGTGGTGCTTCGGCTTGTAAATGCTAGTAATCTCTATCTAGATGGGCGATTTAAATAATTAATGTGGATATTCAGGGGACCACTTTCAGGATCTTGACTAATTTGTCTGTCAATGTCTCAGAGTGATCTTCTTGATTCGTATGCATACCTAATGACGGGGTTAAAGTCAATAACCCAAATCGAAATCGACCCAATCCAGACTAAATTTAATACATTCGCTCATTTAACCGCATCGGACTGGAAACTTCATTGGCATTTAAAAGTCAAATTCGGTCTCCATGATTTCGTTGATTTAACTTTCCTACAGCAGCCGAGAATCCCATGGACTTGATTTAAGTATTCAAAGGGAATTCGTTACGGATGATAATGCTGACCTTTGTTTGGCCAAAACTCCGTGGAGACGTTTACTTGAACAGAGCGTTTCGAAATTGAAGATCACATTT
Organism: Drosophila pseudotakahashii; assembly: GCA_035046095.1. NCBI lineage: Eukaryota > Metazoa > Arthropoda > Insecta > Diptera > Drosophilidae > Drosophila > Drosophila pseudotakahashii. Next base: position 129,910 of record JAWNOE010000139.1, on the reverse strand, counting down.
AGGATAACACCCTACTTAAATTTATATCAAAATTTCTTCCAAGATTTTTCATAAAAAAAAAAATAATCTACTTGATTTCTAAAATAAAGTTTTTATTTTAAATATAATTATTATATTTTTCATTACCATTTATTATACACCCAAAAATAAAAATCGATATGAAACGTAGATCGATTTTATATATATATATTTTTCTAAAATTTAAAACTCATTTTTTGAAAACGTGTTGCCCAGATAAATGTCTCAAATGTTGTGCCTTTTAGCCTGTTTCTTAATTTTAATTAAAATATTTAATTTTTGGCTATTTTGCAAATTTAGTTTTTGCACAAAAACGTTTGTAAACATATGCGTCAGCACACAGAAATAGCTAAGATCGGCATTTCTTTTTGTTTTTGGGCTTTCGGATTAATTTACCAGAATCGACAAAAACATTTTAGCTTAGTTTTTGAACTTTGCAGCTTCATTTAAATTTTTGATTGGCTTCCCTGCCGCCAAAAAAAAAAACGATATTCAGAAAAGCTCGTTTTGCCCAGAAGTTCCGAGAGATCCGTGTGTGGACCCGGCTAATGAGCAAATGGCGTTCATTGATCGCTTTAAATTAATCTTTTTTTAATTTTTTGGGGGTTACAGATTAGACGCTGTCGAAGCAAAAGTTCAGCGCAGTTCAGTCGGCCGCAGCAACGTAATTAATATGCAAATTATAATCCAGCCGACTCAATTCCCAGTCGTCTTCGCACACAAACAAAAAGAAACGGGCCAACGAAAAAGTTCAAGATGAAGATGGACATGGTCCATCCAAATGCGGTTAAGATACAAATGCCCCCAAAACCCCTCGACTCCACGACCCCACGACTTTGCACGTGTTATCTCGGCCGCGGTCCAAAAATGTTTCGAATAACTAATTGCCAACTCTCAGGTAGCCAAAAAACCGGCCGATGTTCGATGCTCGATATGTGCAATCAAATTTGATTTAGCCGCCTCGACCGATATTTATTTATGGACCCATACTTGGCTTTGATTTTCAGCTGGCGCAGCGTCGTGGCGCATAAATCTGAATGGTGGGTGCACTGGGAAAAAGTGGATCAGGAACGGATCTATGACTCGCTAGATTTTAATTGGGCTAAAATTGGTGTTTTAGATACCTCAACAATAAAGATGGATTAAAAGCCATAATAATATACTTAATAATTATTATATTCTATAAATATTATATTACATAATTTTTGCTTTTGTTCTAAGACAGCTTAGTATTTTTATAAATGTATTTATTGTGTTTACTTAAAATTCGAGTATGTTAAAATGTATATTTGTTTATTAAAATAACAGTTTTGATAAAAGAGGAAAATGGTTTAAATAAGATTTATAGAAATAATATATAATTGATTAAAATATGTGTATAAATATATGAAGAAGAAGAAATATATGTCTTAATGATATACTAAACAAATTATAAATATTAAATGATATATTTTAGGAACTGTTCTTAAACAAATATTCTTTGAGAAAACATGTTCTTTTTAGAGACTTTTCTCTCGGTTCCGTGTGAGTGGTTCGATGGTGGAGGTGGGATCCGCCGCCATCGGTGCCGTAAATAAGTCTGATGGCTGCACTTTTTGGCATGTCGGCAGACCCATTGCGGAACGCCCCGCATTTGCGCTAATGAAAATGGATCTGCTTGCACGGGCCGCCGCTCAATTGAGTGTGCCAGAATTTATGCTGTGGCGACAGGTGCCCCCGATGCCCAATATCCCAATCGCCAAATCATCCTGCACCTCAGGTCGTGTGCGTAAGCAGCTCGAAATATAAATGGGGATTTATTAGAGGGGAGGCAGCCCGTTTCTGTGTGATATATGTTGGGGTAGGCTTTTAATGGGACGGCTCCAGTTGGCAAGAAAGCCCAACTTGACTTTTTCCAGTGAAGATAAATTCGGGGTGAATAAATATTTGTCGTTGGATGATAAATTATTTATTTTACAATTTTCTAGAAGTCATAGAATATGGTGATACACTTTGTTGCCAATTAAAACTTTTAGTCACTATTATTTCTAAACATTCTTTTTAGTCTTTTTATAAACTATTAAATTGAAAATATAAATGTCTTACGTAATAATCCTTAATGAAAAATATATTAATATTCCAGAATTAACTGATTTATATTTTTTTAATAGTTCCATTCCTTAAATAAAATTCGTTTCTAAAAAAATCCAAGCCCAACGACTTTAAATTAACTTAAAATAACTTACCAAACAGGGCAATAGGTGCGCGTATTTCGGCCTACTCAAATGACTACACATTCCTTGGCAAAGCCTGAAAATCGCATAGCACCCACTTCAGACCCCCGATTCTCGGGGTCAGTGTGGCTTGCAGATTTATAATCCCCGCGCGGGCAAGTTTGTGTATTTTTCTCTTACACCAAAAGCTGTCAGTTTTGTGTGCGCATACTTTTCATGAAAATTGTTTTTCAAATAAATTTTCCACCCACACATGCTTCGGATTTTACCAACCGACCAAGCGATCGAACAACAAATTCTGTTTTTGGATGGATTTGAATTGGGAACTCGAACGGGATCGATGGATGTGGATCGAAGTTTCTTTTGGTTTACTGTTTGTTTATTTAGACATAATGCGCGAATAGTTTCCATCACTGCGATAGGGGATAAGATTGGAGCGGCCAAGATCTCCTCTTTGATCTCTCGACCAGAAAGTGTGTGAAGCATTTCATATCGTTGGCCCGTGATTAATCAAATGCTTAGAAGCCCAAAGTGGCAGGAGGTGTAAGGAATGAGGGATAAAAAGCGGATTGGATGCGAAAAGCGGCAACAGAAATGGCAACAAAAATATAATTAAATATTTATCAAAATGTGTACGGCAATGGCAACGTCAATCCGAACACTTGTTCGGAGGCCTGGTCCTCCTCCTTTTCCTTTTCGTTCCCGTCGAGCTGTCAAAAAGTGACATTTCCCACATCAACGGCCAGAGAGTCCGATCCGAACGGAATCCTCATTTTCGCTACAACAATTTAACATTAATTCGCAGTCAAATAATGTTGCATTTTTTATGCGCAAATGTCGTCGTTGTCAAGTGCCAGGCGGAAGGATGTGAGTTTTGTGTGTTTTTCTTTTTTTCGAGGGGGGAACTGAAAAGCGAACTCCGGCCGAAACAAAATGGAACTCTAACGGATGTATTAACGCATTGAGTGCCCTCCTGCCAACCCTGCTGGTATATATACCATATAGTATATTAAAAAAAAAAACAAACAGGCCTGCACTCAAGCTGCTGGTGGTTGGATGGTTGGATGTTGCTCATCCAACCAAAAGAGCCTGGCAAACGACGAAGCGTCGGCGGGCCTGGCAAAATGTCAAATGTCAGAATTTGACATGCGTGTGACATATCAGTGGCAGCTTTTACATTAATCAAACTCCCTTTTTCTTCGGGCCCACGGAAAAGAGCAACTGAAACTGAAACAGAAACAGAACGAGAACCCCGCCAGCACTGAGAGAAATGCCAATTAATTAAATAAAAGTCACACACAAAGACTTCAAAACTGTTTTTTAATATTTTAATAGTTTTTCCTTACATTAGACAACTATTTTTTCTTGGAATATAATAATCAAATAGAATTCGTTTATTTTATTTATTAAAACCGTTTTTCTAGTGGTATTTGTAAGACTTTAGTCTTCTTCAATAAAAATATAAATATTTGTCTTTTAAATTAAAATTGTTTTAAATATTTATTAAAGATTATTAATCATTAATTAGTGATATTTAAAAAAAAAATCCTCTTAAATTTAAATTTATAAATTTATAAATTAAATTTTATAAATTCCCATAATTTTATAAATTTTCCATAAATAGTATGACTTTAAGCCATTTTGGCAGTACTTTAAAAAAGTTTCTCTCAGTGTTGGGCCAGAGCCAGTGGCAGAAACCACCGCCAACGATGACGATGACGGGTCTGGAGGTCCGTAGAGCCACTGAGAACGGGAACTTCAGACCCGCTGACGAAGATGCTACACAATTGACACATTGAATTAGGGACGTGACGCCTTCTGTTGCTAAAACACACAAACCCTCCCCCAACCATCCCAATCCATCCCATCCCAAGAGCAACCACTCTCAACTCCCGCTCCCATATTCATTTACTCCGATCTTCGGCGTTTGAGTTCTTCATGCTTTTCACAGTTATAATCGTATAATCGAATCATGTGAAACTTATTTTTCGAAATGCGGTTTTCGCTCGTTACGCTCTATTATGAATTTCGATTGGGCCATGGGGAAATTGAAGACCGTGAAAATGCATATGCCATTGCAGTAGGGCAATTCAAATTGAAAGGATTACAATGCCGTCGATGCTGGGGATGGGGATTGGGATGATGAATTTTGATATTAGATAAATTATATTTATCCCTTTCTTTGTGCAAATGGTTTTCCACAATAATATTCACTAATTGCAGCTATACAATTTTTTTAAACATTTTTTTTAGATTGCCCTATGAATTAAGTTAATATAAATTAAATTTAAGATAGCAAAAATTGTTTTTAATTTGTGTTTCAATTTTTAGAGACTAAAATTAATATTAAGTGCGAAAATATGTTTACTTCATCTGCTGATTTTCAAGCGGAAAGACTGCGTGAGAAAAGTCAGTAAATAATCTTTATTATAAAGAAAATAGAATTAACTCGGCACTAAATTTGTGAGTTAGCTCTTCATTAGAGCTGCGCTTTGTCTTCATTCACTGCCCGGTGGCAATTGTCGTCAATCTATGGTTCATCAAACGTCATTATTGCCGCCACTTATCTTTAAAGCTAAGTTTTTGGGGGAATTTCTCGGGGCTGCCCGCATGCGCTGTCAACAGGAGCGTTATGGAAACAAATCCTGAGTCAACGAAAGTGAAAACGTTTTGCCCATTTGCCCAAATGAGAGTGTCAAATCATTTGTCAAACGTTTTATTAGCCCAGTGGCATTGTGCATGCGTGTGTTCCCCAGCTTTAATGAGGGGCTGGGCCAGTACCTCCAAGGGGGTTCTGTGGATTGGATCTCGTTGCTCAACTCAACTCGAAGCGGAACGATCCATCTTGAACTCGTCAGTTTGCGAGACGCCATGTATCTCGATCCCCCATCATGCGTAACGAAATGGCGCGCACAGTGGAATGCGCAGCGAATGGCACAAAACAAATCTGTGCCATACGATACACTTGGGGAAATATGGTGTAGACAACTTGCACACTACCTTAGCTTGAAAAAATATATTAAATACAGAAAAAGGTGCTGTGCGCAAGGTAATATTTAAAGTAATATAATGGCAATGCAGTTTATATTACTAAATAATTTATAGAAATTAATTAGGGCAAGGTTATAAGGCAGTGGATTAAGTGGTGTTATTATCTATGTTATATACACACAAAAAAGAGCAAGTTGCCGTAAAATCGATATGCGCATGTAAATGTCTGGTTATGCATGGAAAACTCATTTCGAGCATATCAAATTTACATGGCCGCATATCAAGTTAAAATTGATATTACATAATGTAAAATCGTTCTTCGTTTCATGTCGATTTTTTTTTGGGTTTCATAAATATTCCAATGCCTGAAATATGTTTAAAAAAATATTTTCTTTATCAAAATTTAAATTAATTGCCCATTTTCTTTGGGTGTTATCCATAAAAAGGGTAGGGAAATTAGGGAAAAATTTGCGCACATGCGTGAAAAGCAACAGGGAGGCGCCACAAAAAAAGGCTGAGACAATTGTGTAGGGCCCCCAAGCCGGAATCAAAAAGAAACAATAAATAATCACACGGACGAGCATATTATTGGTGGCTCGTTTGGCTTCTTGGGCAGCCAAACAAAAGGCGAACAAATGAAACTCCCAATAGACATAAATCATGGCCCAGACTCGGTTTCCTCATCTTTTTTGGGCCGGCGGCAACCTTCAAATGATGCTCGCCAACATGTAGAACATGACGTGGGACAACCAAAATCATCCACATCAACCTGAGCAACTTCATCTCGAGACTCCATCTTCTACTCGAGATTCGGATGGAGATTCGAGATGCGCGGCTTGATCAGGTTGCGTTGCGAGTTACGGTGCCATGGAGTTACGATGAAATTGAAAACGCTCTTAATGCGCCTTGATTTATTATCATCATCTTCGGCTGGAGTGGTGGCCGTGCGTCTGCGGTTTCCTGGCCATCATCTACCATTTACCATTTTGCGCGCACAAGTGTTATGAATCAACATTTATGTGAAGGATCTTTCAAAGGAAATTCTCATTTTTATGCCTTTTTTCTGCCCGTCATCTTCGTCGTCGTCGATCGCTGTGGCGCGTGTGATCATGAGAATTGTAAATTTTGACATATTCATTTTGAGACGACACCCGAAAGGTGTTACATATCCATCCAGTCGAACAGCGAACAGTCCCTTCCCCCCTCGTTTCGAATGCAATGACATGCATTTATGCAATATTCCATCCATTTATATCCACATATACCACATCCATCCATCCGTCCATCGATTGCGAGAATCATCCCATAACCGAGCTAATTTGCTATGCCATTGGGCCATCAAAATATTGTTAAACATTTGTCTGGCCGTGCGCTTGCTTGTCTTAAGCAAATATATCGGAGTGAAATAAATTTCAGGGCGGAAATATTTAGTTTATTGCCAAAGTCGGATCAGGTGCAAGCCGGGCCGCAAGCCAGCTGCAGATGGAAATTATAAAACAATTCGCTTGAAATGCGCATTGGCGGGTGCATTTAATTATAATAATTTTCGTCGGCCTCCTGTCTTTTTTCCGCCGTTCGCTGGTGCATTTAATTATAACGAAAATTGCTCGAAACATTGCCATTTATTCAGCCATTCCCATTCCCATTCCATGTTTCTGTTTCTCTTTGTGGATCTGGATCTGGATCCTTTTGTTACCGCCCCAGTGGCTCATCTCATCTGATGGTCACATCTGTGCCGGTTGCGGATCTCCATGGGGTGCTTTTGGTCCCTGGGCCAAGATCCAATTGGTCTGGCTTATAATTTCCAGGCGATTTACATGGCGGAAATTATACAAGAACTTTTAGAAAGATTTCTTGAGCACTGGACAACAGGCATGGCATTAAAACTGGTTTTGGCAAATTGCACCAATTAATGAGACAAGATTGGATTTGTTGGTTATGTTTAATTGAAAACATTTAAAATATAATTTTTTATACAAAAAATATTCAAACTTTATAAATAAAGCTAAAAATGTTAAAAATAATTTTGCAAAAATAAATTGAAAATAAAAATATGTTCATTTGTTTTTATTGCTTAGAAATATTTTTTTTATATTTGAAAAATATATTTCAACTTTTTGTAAAAAATTCTTTGCAAATTAGTGTAATTGGCATGACATCTGATCATATCCGAGCCACTGGCCAATGGGAATTCTTATGAAAACTGATTTGCGACTCGAAATACAAAACATCATTTTCGCCCAGAGCCCCTCCCACTTCTCCCCCTTCACCACCCACATACATATCCCATCCTCAGCAATCATAAACTTAATGCAAAAAGTTTTCCATTTAACAAACGCCGAGAGATCATGCTGAGCCGGACCCGGAGACCAAAGTGACCATGTGGATATGTTGGCCAAGTTAGCTAAAACTAGTAAACAGAGAAAAATATCTGCTAAATGTAAATAAATTGTAAATCCTTTTAATGTACTTAAAAAAATATGAAAAAAAATGAAAAAAGATACAATAGTTTATATCCTTAATCATGTTTGATACAAAATTACTTCAGAACTGTTATAAAAATCTTAAAATATATCTATGGATCAATATAACATAACCCATGTATTTATATAATTTTCCAAAATGTTTCAAGTAAATTTTTCTTAAATGGAGTAGATTTTAGATGGGAATAAATCCGTTTTAAGGGGCATTTTCTGGATAATATTTTCCCACCGTGTTCTGGCCAAAGTATCTGACTCCGAGCCAGTTGCAGTAGCCATGTAGTTGTGGATGAGCTACTGGTTACTCGCCGGCCGCCCGGCTGATAAATCACGAATGCATTTGAGCGCGTATCAATGTGCAAAACGGGGTCTCGAGTGGGGGGCTGTGTGTTTAGTTTGCAATTATTTTTACGCTCTTTGCGCGAAATTTGAAATTCATTTCATAACTCAATGTAATGGCGACCGCAAAAGCTCAGCTAAACGCTGAACTCAGCTCAGCTGGCCATGAGTGATGGGCCAATAAACTAAACGATTTTATGTCCCCGACTCCGGCGACGCGACAGGCCGAGTAATGAAAAATAATTAGAAAAGCGCTTAGACGGGCTGCTCGGCCAGTGAAAGATCTCTCCCCGCCCAAAAACCGAACCGAACGGGGCGAGAAACCTCAGGTTGGCTTTTCAAATCAGCATTATCCGCTAATTGCTTGTTAAATGTTACCGGTAATGTGCACGTCTGAATGGGAATTGGGTCCGCAAATTGAATGTATGTAAGTGCGCGATGTGCAAATGCCAATGCAAAAATGCAAATCAAAATGGGCAGTTACACAGCATCGATCTTGAGGTATGCTCAAGTGACAAATATCAATTGCATGCGATTTATTTAATGGAATTGGCCAGAAGGTGAAGTTGCAAAAGTGGATGTATTAATTGAGAGCTGCCAGAGCAAATTTACATCTCAGCAAACAGGAATTCATCGTGTTCGTAACCTTTAGTTTAACTGGTAATGACTAGAGGTTAATCAAATAAAGTGTAAACTATTTGTCACGAAATAAGAGCCGCATTCCTTAAAAAATCCAGCTAAAATCTTAATCCCTAATAATCCTAAAAAGCTAAAAATATCAAAAAAAGTTTTTACTTTTTGCCGGCACTCGCGGCCAAAACGAAACTAAACATCTATTAGAGTTAATGCCAAACAAAAAGGTTCAGAAACAATAGACGAACAAGAGGTGCCAGTAATAATGGGGCATGGCCGGGCCAAGATACAAACAACAAAATCAATTACAAAGCGATTTCTCTTTTGATAGCACATCCAGCATATGCAAAAGGCCAAAGTTGGTAATTGAATATTGGTACACTGACAGGAAATGGTTGTACAGAACTATGCAACTAATGTAAAATCAAAAATCGTATACCCAATTTAAAACGATATTATAATAGATCTTAAAATTCTTGTTCAAATAAAATTCAGCATTTAAAATAAATAATTTAATTTAATTTATAAAGTGCAGTCTAATAATTTTGATTTTAACCTTGCAAAAGATATGAAAAAATCATTCTATAGAACTAAAATATCTTTATAATAATATGAGCATTTGTAAAAATTCGTATCTCCTAGTGTTAACGCATCTTAAAAGGATGTTTTTATATGATTATATCATTTTTAATTTTTAAACATGCAAAAGATATGAAAAAGTCATTCCTTAGAAAAATAATATCCAAATAATAATACGATCATTATTAAAAATTTGTAAATCCGAGTGTTATCTTAAAAAGGATATTATTTTAGAAAAGATATCAGGATACCATATCATTTTTCTAATGCTCTTTCAAAACCATACTCTTTTTCCCCTTTTGTTTTCTTTATCAACGATGTTGATATCAGTGTACAAATTCATTTGAATAAGGAGTACTTCTCGTCAAGTTGCGGCCAGTTTACGATTGCGTCCAGATTCTGCACATTCATGCCGCAGACGCGGCCACAAAGCCACCAAAAGCACCGCCACTGACACGCTGTCTGCCCCTCGCGCCTGACAAAAGTTACATCGAACATTAAACATCAAACCAACTAATTGAGTGCCGATCACAATGAGCCATAGAGATCGCCGTCCCACCTCGCGGGACCTGCTCTGCGATCGGGGATCTTGGTTCTTGGATCTCGGTTTTCAATCTTCGGCTTTCGGATCGATTGCCCACGGGCTGGGCCGCCTTTAATGTGAGCACCTATGACGATCGAGAGACCGAGACCCCCAGTTCAATCCATATACCAGAAAGTATCTACGGCTCAAATCAATCTTATCAGGCGAATATGCGAGTGTGCGTGTGGTTCTAAACAATCCAACCGCACATACAACGGCTGTCACCTAAGCTATTAACCTGATTTTCTAGATTTTCAATCAAGTCCCAAAAGAAAAAAGACAAAACCCATTGAAACCATACCAAAAAAAAATCAGAAAAAAGACAGAAAAATAACGAAAAGAGACACGCATACAAAAGGGAGGAAGGAGAAAGAATGCAGAGCTTCAAAGCCGCCATATCTACATACCAAAAAGGCAGCAACAAAAGGCCATAATCCGGTATTGTATCTCGTGGATCGACGCTCTCCTCTCCTCTGCTCTCCGACTGGATCTGCTGGATATGCTGGCTTAGACATCCCCTGGCATTATTATAAAGTCAAATTTTGTTTCGTTTAAATGCGATCTTTGCGCTGAAAGCGTGTGTCCCTGTCCCTTTTTTCCAAAAACTGAAAACCAAAAAAAAAACTAAAAAAAAAAAAAACCCGACAAATCCGAAAAACCTTTGAAGACCAGAGAGCCATCTAGCAAGTGCCGTGTGCCGAGGAGGAGGAGAAAGAGGGACAAAAACCGAAACCGAAAATTGAAAACACAAATCCCGAAAACAAAAAGGTATTTTTGGATTGAAATCAATTTAAATTGTTTTCTAGAAAAGACGGCTCTCCGACAAAAGGCAACGGGGTAACGCACAAATAGTAACCATCGGATAAATGTGCGGGTCCGCACAGGTACCATACCATACCATACTATACCAGATACAACCTCCACTCGAATCGGATGGGAGATGGAGATCAATCCCGAACGAACACATCGGGCAAATATAGTCGTGCATGTGTCCAAACTGTTGGCAGCTATTTAGATGGATTAACATAAATCCAAATGCACGAAAAGCCATGTGAGAATTATTGGAAAGGAGATATGGCCAGGGGATAATATGTGGGAGATATCACCAGCGGCCCGAAGGGGGGATAACTTTGTGGCCATCATGACTTATGGGCATGAAAGAAAGTGATTATGTTCGCTGTTAAGATCCCATGTTCTCATAGCGAGGGGTTAGTTAGGTTTAGGTAGACAAACTTTGGGAGGCCGTGAATGTTTAGTCAGTAAGCCGAAGGTAAATTCCACTTGGTGTTAGAAAGTATGGATATAAGTAGTAAAAGTCTGATATTACAAAAATACAGCAAAGATACTTGTTACCATGATCGCAGATAATTATTTTAGTATTTATATTTGATTTTAGTACAGTTTTCATCAAATAAGATATTTATTACGATCTTAACATATTAAAAGCGAAATCATATTATTGATATCAATGATGCAGATTATTATAAATTTTTAACAAACAATTGTTTGGTTCCCGTTTTTAGTTGACTCCTTGTTCAGCCCCCTTAAAAATATTTTTACCAAAAATGTTCTGCCCCTGTAAAATGTATCTTTCGCCTCACCTATGTGATTTCTTATCTGACAATAGATTTGCCTAAAAGCCCACGCCAGCAGGTCGCTATCTTTAAAATCTATCAAAGCTCACATCCATCTGTCTAATTATGAATGCCCAGCTCCCACAGTAAATTCAATCAAATTCTTTTAAAATCTAATAAAAGCCAGTGAACAAGAAAAGACGGCCGAGACAATGGTTATGGCTTTTGGCCAAAAGCGACGCCCTCGTGTCTCCGGCTTGTTTTTGTTGCCACGGATAGATGACCGTGATGGCCATAACTCGGCCGATTAGTATCTTTGTTGAGAAGTACTGCCATTATGATGCCAATTCGAAAGAGCTTTCTGTGGAAGCAGTCCATAAAACGGGCATAAATGTCGCCATGACTCAGATCGCCTGCGATGTCCGTTGGCCACTCAAACAGAAAACCATGGGCACAAACTTTCCGGTCGTCTTAGCCGGAAACGCAACTTAAATGGCAATTAAAACTATAACTATTAGATAATGCTCGAGGCGGAAACACGGCGTAATGATGCTTGTAAACCCGAGCCCATCCCTTTTTTAAAACCTGAACTTTTAACCCAAACGAACCAGCAATCACAGGTGCAGGGGGCCATAAACTGACAACTTTCTGGACAAGTGTCAGGTCGTGTGATTTATGCGCGCGCTTCCCCAGAATTCGAGCGACTTCGGTAGGAGGCAATGGCAATGTCTCAGGTGGAACCTCAGGAAGAGGAAAAAGGCGCATGCGCAACGACCTGCAGGTCGCACAGTGGACACATGGACACTGGACAGACGTACAGTGGACATTGGACAGCGAACTGTGGAATGGGAACTGCGGACAGGGAACAAATGTTAATCGCTTTAATCTCTCAAGTGCGCCGAAAACATGCTGCCAAATGTCCCATCGCGGAGACACGGCCACGTTTCCGTCACATTGACGCTCCTGTCCACTGGGGAAAAACCCTTTTATTAAAGACTTTTTTTCGTCCGATATTTCGATATTAGATATTTTCAATATAAAGCATTCTTATGCAAAGATGTTTAAATTTATTCTTTTGCGTTGATAAAATAAATAAATAATATTAAATATAACATTTTATTTAATTATGAATTAAAATTTGAAGAAACTCTGGGTTTAGCTTATTTCGTTTTTAGTTTTAGGCAAAAATAAGTAAGAATTGTAAGAACTCAAGAAAATATAATTTGCTCAAGCTACTTTTTTGGTACATATCTTAATTCTCAATCATGAACTTTATATATTTTTACTTTTAAAATAGATTTTTTTTTTATTTCATAAACATTTAATTTGACATTATGTAATATCAATTTTAACTTGGTATGCGTCCAGTAAATTTGATATGATCGAAAAGAGTATTTTATGTAAAAACGATATGCATATTGTATAACCAAAAATGTACATGTGCATATCAATTTTACGGCGACATGTTCTTTTTGTGTGTAGTAGTTTTATATTTCTGGTGAGGAGTAAAAAATAAATTTGATTTGATTTCTTTAAATCCTTGTCCCATATTCTCTCAGTGTGCAAACGCCCGTTGCGCAATTTTTGTGCTGGCCAATGGCCATGTGTATGTCACCCAAAAGACAGCGGGTAACGTAAAAGAATTGCCGAAAAACAGCAAAGAACAGCAGCAGGTTGTCCGATTGCGACGGAATGCCGACATTCCCGGTGCGATAAGCCCAATGTCCAATCTAGAAATGCATTATCCAAATTTTCAGGGCCAACAGATGTTGTTGGTGAGTAGTGACTCCAGTAGTGGGTGGTGGTCGGTAGCAGGGAGAACCCATAACTTATCCTTGGGTATGCTTGAAATATTAATGACCTCCTGGCCAGGGGCAATCAAAAGTCATCGACAGCCAACACTTAAAACGAAAACAGAAACTGAAACAGAAACAGAAACAGGGAAATTTGTATTAAAATTCTGGGCGAGGAAAAGCCGAACTCAGCGCGATCGAAGAAGAGTTATGGCGGGGCTGAAAAGTTGAAAAGCTGAAAGATTGGGCCATTGCACGGCAGTATCTGATTTAGATGCAAATCAAATCAAGGGCCCGCCAGCGAGAACAAACTATGAATGTGGTATTGAATGGCTTATGGATTTCAGATTTCAGTTTCAAATTTAAGACCTTACACATTGAGTATTTTAATGTGGCCGCAACCGCCGCTGCCGCGGCCCCCAAAACGAAATTCAAAAAGGCAGCAAAGTCTGATCGCATTTGGCTTGACCCATCGTCGACCCCTTTTTTTTGGACTCTTCAGATACGCATCTGAATCGTGTATAAGACTATCAACGGACACATTTATTTCATGTTTATGTTGATATTTTCAAATTTGATAAAAACAAAAAAAAAAGAACACAATACAATACAAAACACAAGATATTTCGTTTCGTTTTTTTTTTTTGGTCTTTTATTTATGTTAATGCCGCGGCAGCAGAAAGATTGTGGCTCATTATCATCATTCTTCTGGTAGTTTGGTCTACTAGGAAGGCAAGACTTTGAGTCATTCGGAGTCACTTTGTGCACTTTATTGGCAGGAGTGGCGCTTTGCTCAGCGATAACTTGCGATTGATGGATGCCCGTTGATAAGGAGCTTGTTACTTGCTATCTCTGCATAGTCACTCTGGAAATAGAGCGAAGAAATGGGCATGGCCGAAGAGAAATTGCTACAAGACTTTTGGATACATAGGCAGATAAATGGAGCGGAAAGTAAGCTAAGTGGTTGAAGAATTCGAGTTTGAGCAATCACAAAAATTAACAATAAGATATTAAGTCTTTGTAACGTATGCAAAAGATTAAAATTCCCACGCAGAAAACAAATTGACAAAAGATCCGATTGATATGTGCTGGTCAATTTTATATTTTCTTAAGATCAAGTTATGTATTTCATTTTGATATGAATAAAGATTATGTTTGTCTTATTTACATTATTTGTTCAAAAATACTGAAATTGGTATTTTACATGATAAAATATCATGTTGATACGTTTCAATCATAAAATTGACATAAATCAAATCGGCTTTTTATTGATATGAAATAAGGTAGAATGGACCCTATTTCATATCGAATTTTGTTTCTGTGCATATAAATTTGAATAAATCTAAAAAATAATACAATTTTATATGATGTAGTACTCATCCTTACAAGCATTAATAATTTTTTGAGTATTTAATTTTGAGTATTTAATTACTTTTAGAAATTCGTTATAATTTTTTGCGAGAGCCCCTTTAACAGTTTCCCAAGATTCCCTTCCAACTGTTTCAATCCCATCACATCCATTCGACTGATACGGCCAATCAACTCTCTAAGGTGGGGCGCGGAATAAAAGAAACTTATTTAAATCGAAAAGCGCATATGAATAAATATTATTTAAGTTGATTTTTTGCGCACAATTAAAAAAGGAAAAGAGGCTGAGGAGCAGCAGGGCAAATCCCCGGGGATCGGGGGACGCACTATTCAAATTAAAAATCGAACGTAAATGCGGTTCACAGCAGGATGCGCGATTTTGAGAGAGCCTCCAAAGCCTCGGAGCTGGACTGAAAATGGGGATTGGATGGAGAGGGATGGAGAGGGATTGCGGATGGGGAATGGGGGATCAAGGGGCATGGCGACTGATTGTTGTTGGACGGACCAACCGAGGGACAGACGGCGACTGCTGGGGCATATGATAATTTAAGGCTGCACAACGTCATGCTGTTGCTCCATTGCCATTTATACAAAAGATGGACTGCGGAGGGAGGAGGACGAAACCGAACTGAACTGAACTGAACTGAGCTGAACGATTGGAGCCGCGGGATTGCGTGTTTGTATCTTACGGGTATGACTGACTGCTGCCCGCGCCGCATGGGATGGATGCGATCCGAGTGCCCGGCCTCCATTTGGGGGCCGCCGACTGTGCCGAGCATCCTTTGATGTGGCCAGCCCGAGAAGCTCCCAAAAGGTGCAGGAACACTGCAAGAAATCTGTGCTAGTCACAAGGAGGAAGCTGTTGAAGTCCTTGGCTAACTTTAAAATCTTGTAGAATTCTTTATGCAACGTTGTAAAAGTGAATAGTAATAATACAAAATCATATGGATTACTATTAAATATTTATAGTTATCTAAAGTTAAATTTGATACGGATTTACATTTTTCGATCAGTGCATCCCAGACTCTGCTCCCCTGCGCATCCCTCCCTGCGCCTTTGATGCGATAAAAAATTAAGGCGATAATGGAATTGAAGCAAATGAGCTGGCCAACATTTGTAAGATTGCCCTTGTCCCGCCGATCAGCCCCTCTGGCGACCCCCTTGTCCCCCTTTAGCCCCCCTTTTGAGTGGAGGAGGGGATATGTATATCCCATTTTATCCCCTCGATTGGCCTGGAAACTATGCAGCTGTGCGACAAGCAAAAATTGGACAAGCGACACGCAATTTATGTCAATGTGCGCACCCAGCGCCGGCCCACACGGAAAATTCGTTGTAATTAATAAAGAAAACGGATCGCGGCGACTAAACCATAAATGCGGCAAAAAATTATGAAAAGAAAAAAAGGAAGAAACGGAGGGGGAAAACTTTCGACATGTCGCTGTGTGTTCAATTTACAAGCCACCTACGTTGCGCTTGACAAACGGTTGGTCATAAAAATTAAAGAAAAATAAAATCGTATATTACGTGCGTTCCTCTGAGGCTTCACCTCCTCTACAAAAACCTTATCCACTTGGACGATGGAAATGGAATGATGTTGGCCCGGCTAACAACTTCATTTCGAGCGACGCAAGGCGACACTCATAAGGCATAAATTTGCTAGACTTAAGCCTAATTTATGCCGCGTTTTCGAGCCTGGTCAGAAAGGGTCGCCGGTCGCCAAGTGTATATATCTCTATATATATATATATATATATATGTGTGTGTATGCAACAAGTATATCCCTCGGATATGAGCCCCTCCCGCAAAGCAGCGACTGCATCTGCATTCACAATTAAACAATTTCCACTAAATCTCGTTACTTCCTTGGCAATTTGTTACGCGCGGCAGCAAAGTTATGTGACGCTGTGCCATAAATTCATGCGCCAACCGAGGCTACCCCCTTTTTCGACCCCCGCCCCTGCCTGTGCGCCCCCCCTTTTGGCTGACCAGACCATCCAGTGGCTGTGAAATCTCCTGCAAGCGGCACTTAAATCGATGGATTTATGTAGCCAGGCACGCCTGCGCAGAAGGAACCACCGCATCCGAAAGTGTTGGAATCCGAAGGAATCTTTGGGGATCTGAGGCTGCTGCGACGACTGTAAGTCGACTGGCCAGCGAGCTGCAGGCGAGCATAAACTCCGATTAGGCGACACTCGGCAACGGGTCATCGCCGGGAATGAAATATACTCGGGCTAACTGACCCAATGCCCGCGGCATCGGGGATCTGGAAAAGTTGGTGGGGAAAATAACCAAATAAATACCGAGTGGGTGGAGCAGGACAATCATTCGATCTGATGGAGTTGCAGCTAATTCAAGTTCAATTGCCAGATCAAGTGCGGCATTATTTCGTGTTATGTAATGTCGATCGCAAAAAGTACTACTAAGCATTTTAAAGTACTACTAAGACCTAAAAAGTAGTCAAAATGTTCACTTTATATCTTAAATGTGTTGATTAAAAATTCTGGAGGCAATTAATGGTTTACACAATAATATTAATTAAATTCTTAGGTATTTTAGGCTATATGTAAAATATTCCATTTTATGGTTAACGATTTTTTTAAAGATATAAATGCAATACAAATTGTGTTACAGTCACTTAGGCCTAATAAAAATAGTTGAAGGTGAACAAACTAAAACAACATGACTCTTTTTTAGAATGATTTATCATTTAATGTAGACTTTAATATCTATTAAAGTCATAGTGTATTAACAAAATGATCTAAAGTTATTTCTGATAATAATAATTATTTAGATAATAAACACAGTTTTCATTTTGACGGACGCAATTTATTATTTGTCCTCTAAAAAAACTCATTAGAGCCGCATTTATACTGTTATTTTTAGCCATCAAATATTTATAATAACTGTTTAATATTATTTACTATTTATAGGTAGGTATTACTATTTTAATTTTCTTTATGTTGAAGTATACTAAAGCTAAGTTATGTCCAGGTTTAGTAAACTAAATCCCTTCCAAAACAATTTTCTTGAAAGTTCCATTTAATTAATTCAAATTAAACACACTTTTCTTCGCCATTTCCCGGCGACTCTTATCCAGTCAATATCTTTAGACTTGAAATTGTTTCGCAAAATTTGCGTACTCTGTTTCCAGTACAACAAATTTCCAAATTCCGAAAATTCAGCGTAAAGTTTCTGCACTACGGCCAAAAAGCAAACGGAAGGGGGGAAATCGGGTGGAAAAACAAAGAGGAAAACAATGTTCCATTGGTCAAGCCGGCATGTCTGTGCGACAGTGCATAAAAATATTTCAGAAATGTTGCATGCAACACACGCAAGAAACTGCCAGAGGAAAAGGGGGAAAAACAGACGTACTGAAGAAATCCACCAGAAATCCACCATCCACCACTGGCATTTCATTCTGTTATCAAATCAAAGCGTCTTGAATACTTTTTGCAGCCATCGCAAAACGGGGAAACGAAGGCAAACCAAAAAAAAAACGTTTGCTTTTTGATTGGGGGAAAATCTTGCGAAAAATAATTTTAATTTATCACTTCCGCCGGCCATTGTGTCGTTCCATTCTCCGTTCATTCATTGCATTTCCCCCGATCTGCCCCCCTTTTACCCTTTTTGGCCAGATTGCAATCTTGCATTTCCTATATGCATGCATGCATGCTACCATTACCATTAGGCCCCGGCCTTACCTCCGCCATCGAGGAGACTCCTCCGTTACCATTACCATCGCCATTACCATTGCCATTACCTATGGGCTACAGCACTACCCAACTGCCGATTGCTGTAAACTGGGTGCAGTAGTGCCAGTACCCCATCCCCATCAGCTGACTTCTCTCTATTTTTTGTGCCACATTTACTATTCGTCTGTCTATGCTTTGTTTGCACCCATATGCAAATGCAATTTTCGCAGCTAACGGTGTGCGCGCTCTTTTGAGTTATGCCAGTGGGGTGATGGAGACCGAGCCCCTCCACCCAAGCGCCACCCCCTGAAAAGCCCCCCTCTACATAGGTCCCTATATATACGTTGCCATGTAACTGGGCTTGGTTTTGGGCCTGGGCTTCGACTTGGGCCAATGAGCCTTCGCCACGCAACAATGGCCACAAGTCTTGGCCACAGGAGCGGATTATGGCCATATCAATTTCAGGTCATGCAAAACCCATATCGGTTTTATATGAAATACTCTTTTCGACCAGGTAAAATTAAGCTGGCCCCATATCAAATTAAAAATGATCTTAAAAAATTTAAAATTGATCTACGTTTCATACCGTTTTTTTTGTTGAGTGTATAAATAATAAATTTAATTTATTATTAGTAACAATTACTATTAAAATAGTAAATATCTGAAGATCAATTTATTTTTATCTTGCTATTTATTTTCAACTCTTAATACTTCTCTTAGCAAATAATTATATCTTAATGTTTAATATTTATGGAAAATAATAGATCTAAGGGAGTAAATATATAATTTAAATTCCTATTAATTCTTAAAGTCCGAAAGTAATAACGAAAAATTTAGAAACACATAGTTATACACAAAGAAATCAAATGAGGAATAATTTAAAATCAAAGTTAAAATATATATCTGAATAATAACGTGTTTAACCTTTAGCTAAAACAATAGCAAAATAACTGAATTTATTGTAATTTAAAGATTTAAAAATTAATACAATTTAAAAAAAAAATAGGAACATTAAAATAAAATCATTTTGAATATAATTACTTTTCCAAACTCTTGATCCGGGCCTGAACGCGTTAACCTTTCGACTTGAACGGCAAGTGTTGACCCTATTTTTTCGGGGTAGTTAGGGCTTAAAGGCCCTTTGCTAAATGGCGTAACATTTTTTTGCATGTTTCAAGTGCCCCCCGCCCCCGAAAACCCCACGGGTTTTTCAGTTTTCAGACGGTCATCGGTGGGCCCTTAACGTTGTCGTCATGTTGCCACAGACATTTGCTGCATTGCACTGCACTCGCTGCTTTTTCGCTCTTTTCTGTTGGCTGTTGGCCGTTTTGGCTAGCAAGTTAATTTAGACGGGTCCCGAAGAGGAAAACAAAGGCAAAAAGCCAGCTGCCTGCCATATTCTTTGGCCCCGCAGTGCTGGGTTTTTGTTTTTCTGCTGCTGCTGCTTTTGGTAATTAATCATCGGGCTGGTAAGCATTCGTGTAAGCGCTCTTATCGCTCAAAACACATCTCAAGTAGTTAATTTTAAAATGCCCCACGTAACAGGCTGCAATTTCAGTGGTAAAAGGGGAAGGAGGTGGCGGGGGCGGGGGCGGGGGCGGGGGCCACTTGTCAACGCTTTTGATTGACAGCACTTAAATATTTTTGCCAAGGCATTTCTCTTCTGGACTGGCCAGACTGGCCACTCCCCCCTCCTCTTCAGTAATCTACACCCACGTGGATTAATTTCTATTTACTTCCCAGGGTTAATTGAAGAGTGGCGCCCCCAAGCGGCTGGTGGCGGGACCTCGGTGATTACCACTAGAGAAAAATCCAAAAGGAGAAAAAAAAACGAAACATTCACCCACTGCATTTGGTGGTGGCTATGCTGCCTCTCACTCTAACCTGCTGTGCATATGCGGCCATATAGCCGTCTCTTTTCAAAATGGCGATGGCAGCCATTGGCTGGGGCTTCGTTGAGGAGGCGGGGCCTTGCGAAGGGCGTGGCCAGCAAATCGGAACTTAAAGTTAACAAAAAAAGCACAGGCAACAAGTGCCAGATGAATATTCGCCACAAATCGAATGAAATCAAATCAAATAGACCGACTTTTGAGTCGATTTGAATCAACTTTGACAGTTGTGGGCCAAGTGGGAAAGGAAAGCCGAGGAGGAACGTAAGGCAAAGGGGGTTACTCGCAAGTTAAGTTGGCCGAAAACCCCCCGAAGCCAAATGCAATGCGATATGGCAATTTAGCTGTCAGTTCAGCCGCTCTCTGGGCCAATTAACCGGCCAGGTCTTATTGTTATTGCAATTTCGTGGCCCCAAGTAACCAAACTCAACTGATGATTTTGCGGTTTTCTCCCCCAGTTCTTGTTGTTGTGTGCAAACAGCAATTATCTGATAAATGCCATGGCGCTGAAAAATTGATAAATTGCTCATATAAACGTTACGCTATGATTATGGCATTTCGCCCAGCGATCGGAGTGGAAGTTTTTTTCATATTCCGTATTTCGTAGTATCAAGTACACAGCTGACAGTTAATTGCTGTCAAAAAAGAGTTGGCTGAACTTCAAGTGGCGATAAGTGGAAATGAAGAGCCATGGAATCGAAAAGTGATTATACATATCTATGAAATTATAGACTTTAGAAGGGATCCCAAATCATAAAGACACGAATTATAAAGCAAGTGCAGTTTAATTCTGCAATCTGAGTCGGCTTGATATTTTTACATTTTAATTTACGAACATATTTTTGAAGAACTTTAAATGAAAATACGTTTGACTATTGTCTCTAATTCTTTTTTTTAATCCATCAATTTATTATGAGAATTTTTTTTGCATTTCTGAGCAACTAAATCAAATATTAGTGCCATATATAGTATTATTAAGTCAAATTAAATAACTTTGTAACATGCTAAACTGAATAAAATTTGCTTAATTTATTTCACATTTTTTGGATAGCGATATATATAAGTCATGGCTAAAAGATAAGCTTGAATTTACTCTAATGAATATTATAATTTTTCTAGCTTCAATAGTAAACTTTAGTAAAATAGATTAATAATTTCAATTTATTGTTAGCATATTTAAATCAGAAAGAAATGAATTGTTATATGTTATTTATTGACAATATTTTAGGTATTTACAGTCACTTATTTATAAGTAAAATAAATTGTTCCATGATTTAAAAGCTCTGTGTAAAAAAATAACAAAGAAATGAAGAATAAATGATTTTTAAATTGCTAAATAATACTTGTTTAATACTTGTTTGTTTAACGTTGATAACTGGGCTACAAAGAATGGTTTGAGCTTAAATCCTAAGAAATCAAAGTGCTTGGTCATCTACAAGAAAAATATAAACACAAATGATTTTCAAAAGCTTAGAATAGGGGACGTAGAATTGGACTTTGTTGAGAAAGCAAATAACCTGGGCATATTGTTCAACAAAACCCTGTCATGGAATGATCATGTCAGAGCAGCCACAGGAAAAACATATGGACTGTTGCGACAATTACATGCGACACAAACTTTTTTGCCTATTCCTATCCGGTTATTACTCGCTAAAACTTTAGTTATACCGACTCTTTTCTATGGAGTTGAAGTTTTTGGTACCTGTGTATAGCAAGTCGACATAAAATAAAAATGACATTTAATAATATAGCCAGATACATATACCAATTGGGTAGGAATGACCAAAAAAAAAATCTTCGACTTGAATGTTGACAGCTGGATTGACCTAAAAATATTAGTTCTTCTTCATAAAATTATTAATTCCAGGCAACCAGATTACTTGTTTGACATGATTCGATTTACGTCCTCACAAAGAACGAACAATATAATAAGCATTAGGACAAAACTTGCAAGCTCGGAGAAACAATTTCTTGTATATGCCATAAAAATTTGGAACTTTTTGCCGCATTCCTTAAAAACCATTACTGGCACACTAAAATTTAGTGTTAATCTTAAACAACAACACACTCACATAAAACAAAAGTAGTAAAATAAAATAAAATAAAATATAATAGTAAAAGGCATAATAAAATATTAACTTGTAACTGTTTTTGTAATAGATTTTGTTTAATGTAATTAATGTAAGATTTTTCAAAGTGACTAGCGCAGTAAAAATAAGTTTCACGCTTATTGTGCTAGGATAGTAAAACAATAAAATTAAATTAAAATTAAAATATTAAAAAAAAATTAAAACTATTTTTCCATATTTTTAAAAATGAAAGCAACGTTTAGATTGAATGAATAAATAAATAATCCCAACTCTCGCAATCTTAGATCTTAATCGTTATACTCTTGTTTTCTAATCGTTTTCAGCCAATTTATGGTTGGCCTCATGACAAATCGCCCATTGACAACCATAAACTAAACACCCCGCGAAACCCAACTCTTTTTGGAGATATATGGCGTGGCATTAAACATTTTTGGACTGCCAGACGAAGAAGTAGTCATCTCGTCAGTTGATCAGCAAATCCATCATGTTCGAAGGGCTGTGGATTGTTTTCCCCTGGATATTGGATGTTGCTCTTGCCTCTGGCTAATTTGTAGCATTTCGGTGTTTATGTTTGCCACAAGACCGAAAACAGAAGAAATCTTGCGCGGATGATGATGGCTGGCCACCAAACGAGGAGCGATGATGACGAGCATCGATATGCAGGGAATGGGAATGGGAATGGGAATGGAAATGGGAATCGAATGGAATCGGTTCTGTTCGCTTTGTTTATTTATTTAATTTCAGTCAAGCTCAATTAGAAACCCAAATACACATCCAGCCGGGGAGTGAGTGCGAGTGTGGCATGGGTATTGGGCATGGTATAAATATATTTCTCCCGGGTCTCGTGGCGTTGTTTGGCTTTCGCTTGGGCTCTGGCGCTTTTAGCTTTATTGATTTAAAAAAATGAAAAATTTATGTTTAAACAAAGCGTATGCGCCATGCATTCGGTGCACAGGGCGTTTCGATCTGATTCTGATTCTGAATCGGAATCGAAATCAGCATCAGAATCTGGGGATCCCATTCCATTCGATTTGGCCATTGGCGCCACCACTTAAAAACAACACGAGCAAGAAGCTTGGCGGACTTTCAAATGTAAATAAATAAACAAACAGCGGCTATCCAAACGCCAAATCGAAACCGAAACGAAGAAAATCGAAATAATCGTACTGCACTGATATATACGTATATAGATTTATCGATTTGGGGGCCCAAAAGGGAAGTGTGTGTGTGTGTGTGTGTGTTTTGCATTGTCGGCAAAACGCCTTTTGATGCCATTGGGTCGGCGGAAATAAGTTCACATAATCAAAAATGCAATTGGCGATGAATGCCAGCAATGCAACAATACAAATAAATTGCAATCATTCATCAAAAGCAAAAGACTTGCCGGCAGTCGCAGTCTCCAGCTTCAGTTGCAATTTCTGTCGCTGCTGCTGCAGTTGCAGCTTGCAACTTGCAACTTGCAACGGTGGCAACAGCAGCCACTGCTGCTGCAATTGTGGCACCTTATTTGGGCAATTGGATGATGAAGATAGAGGGGGAGCTTATAGCAGGACCTAAGCAGATACAGTGGTTAACATATAATTATTACAAATTAATATAATTATTGGGAAATTGCTAATACTGTTCAAGCAATATTAACGCTTACATTTCTTTAAGGAAAAATAGTTTGTAAAAGAATTTTAGGTGGTTGCCCACAATTTTAAGAAATCTTTAAGATTTTTACCACATTTTTTTAATTTTATATATTTTAAAATTTTTAAAAAAATATTTAAACTGTCTCTAACTTCAACAAATTGTTTATAATGCTAAAACCACAACTTGAAATCTTTTAAATAATTCTATTCATTTTATTTTATAAATTATAAATAAACCAAAATTTCTAAAATATTACAAAAATATTACCACAAAAATAGGTTTTTAGGGAATTGTTATTAAATTATTATTCTAAAAAATATTCCATAAAAAATACACCAGTCCTACCTTTATAACCTTTCTTTAAATAACAGAACTAAGTTGCTTTTATTATTTGGAAGTCTTCACATTGAATAGTACTCAACCACTTCAAAACAGGTATTTGAACCTCAAGGGATTTTTCACAAAAATCAGCCAAGATCACAATGCAAATTCGCACTTCCAGTTGGAACATCTTAATCTTTTTTTCCCCGATGGCAACGTCACCAGCACCATCCTTCGTAATCGGCTAATAACACCCCCGGCTGACCTGATCTGGTTTTAGTTTTTCGCAACCACTGTGCGGCGATACAATGTGTGTCTTGTGGCGTTTTCTACGAATTTCAGGAGCCGAACCGTGCCTGCCCAGAGAGATCAGCTCATAAAAGGAGGCACTCAACAATCAAGCATGACGAAATGGCCAAGCGGCTTTTCGCCTTTTCGCCTTTTGCTTTTTGTATTTCCTCTTATTATTTTTGTTGTTGTTTTTGGTTTTAGCCGTTTGCCACAAAGCCGTATGCAAATGCAAAACGCCGGAGCGCAGAGTGAAATAATGCGCTAAAGGCCCGCAAGACGTCTGTCATTGTCGATGTCGCAGTTGTCGCAGCGGATTTGCCTTTGTGCCCCTGCCGCAAAGTCAATTGTGAGGATATATCTTCTGAGGATCTGAGGATCAGGGTATCGGAGCATCCGAGTGCCAGAGTATCTGAGTATCTCGAGCATCTTGAGCATCTCGAGCACCGAACTCGGATTAGTTAGCTCCTGCTGGGCAAGTCCATAAAAATTTGACTACCGCTTTCTCTTTGGCCTGCGACCCTGACAATCTCTCTCTCTCGCCTTTCTCTAAATATTTTGATAGCCTGTGTGGTGCGACACCCAGTGTGTGTGTGGTCCAGATCCGTATCCAAATCGGAGTCCAAATCCGTAGCACAATCCACAAAAAGTGAAAGTATTTTCCTGGCCACTTGAGTCAGCCATTAACCTACCGCAGTTTGTATATAGAACGGAGCGGGGAAAGAAAAAGATAGGGAACACGGCGAACCAGACACAAATTAATACTAATAAAACGCGAGGAAAGTGGGCGGGGAGGGTGGAGGGCAAACTGTTAGGCGATTTACGACTTCCTCAACATCCTGCACACCGAATCCCAGATTCCCGATTCCAGATCCCCAAGGAAACTCCCTAGACAGATAGACATCTTGAGTAGGGTTCCCGATGGCTTGAAGGCTTTCAGTCAAATGCTTTTAATTGATGTTGGCCAATGGCCATCAACAAATTAGTCCCATTTCCAGGCCAAAAGTCGCCAAATAATTTAGTCGCGATTTCAGCTGAAGCAAAAAATAAATACAAATACAAATACAAATAAAAATAAGAATAAAAGAACAAGCAACGAAGAGGATCGCCGGGCGGAGAAACAAAGGCTTCGGCAGTCGAGAGCCGATCAGATTAAGTGCTTATAACATGGACATGACTCCATTGACCAGCAGCAGCAGCCCAGCATCCATTCCATCGCATCCTGGTAGCCACCGCGGTTGGGGATCGAAGCGAGAGCCACATATAGATGGCTGCCGATGATGCCCAGAGTTCCAGAGTTCCCTCGCCCAAGAAGAGTGCCCCCTGTACTTTTGTCGGCAATTGCTGAGATGCACTCTACACCTTAAGTAGTGGCTATATGTCGGCGTTTTCTATAATAGAAAAGAGATCATAGTACTTCTAACCCAATGATAATAAGACAAATTTGATAACTCATTATGAAATGTTAAGAACGTTTCAGCGACTACCTTTAAAAGGCTAATTAGGCATAATATATAGCCAAACCAATCAGAAAGTTTATTTATGTATTTACAAAACATGATATTTATCGCCATGTTGACAGCTTTGACAAACTTATTTGCCAAAAGTTAATTATTCAGAACGATTAAAGAAATTATATGTATTTGTTGCAAATTGTACATTTCTGAATATTGGTTTGGTAATTATAACATTAACATTATAACCTTAATTTTTAAAAAAATTTGAACCAAAGGCCAACCAAGACTAGATCTGATATCAAAATTTTCTTATCTGACACCCCTTATAAAGTTGAATTTTTAAAATTCAATGCAGTTTTACTCAAATTTTTGGTTTAAGATTCTACGCTTTGTTTGGTTCAGTATGCAGATCCAATGGGTCTTACAAATGGAAGTATTAGGATATACCAGGATGTTATAGTTTTTTCAGGTTTTCATTTTATTGCGTGTCTCATAGTTGTAATAATTATTTTAAAATAATCAAATTTAAAAAAAATATATAAAATATGGAATGTAATAACTGAACTGCACCCAAAAAAAATCGATATGAAACGCAGATCAATTTTACATTATGTAAGATCAATTTTAAATTGATATGCAGCCATGCAAATTCGCTATGCTCGAAATGAGTATTTCATGTTAAAACGATATGCGTATTGCATAACCAGAAATTTACATGCGCATATCGATTTTACGGCGCCATGCTTTTTTTTGCGTGGTAAAAACTTCACCAACTTGTCTGCTGGTAAAGGCAGCTCATTCACTCGGTCTCGCTAGCCTAAGCCGCATTGCAGCCGAAAAACACAAACCCACACACCTGATGGGGACACTTTCAGGAGCAGGAGGAACACAGATCTTGCCAGTTCCATCTCTGTCGCTCCCCCAATTGCGGCTAAAAAACTTCCCTCAATTGGCGGCATTAAACGAGGCCGAAAGCGGAACCAAAGCCCAAGTGCCCCGATGCAATAATGCTACCCGATCCAAAGGGGCTGGGGATGGGACTTTAGAGCTGCAAGACCTCCGAATGGAGGCTGGAAGCTGGAGGCTGATGCGATTGTCGTCGCCACATGATGCCTGCCCACTCTGGCACATCTTGGCCATTGTTCTCGCTCTTCTGGCCAAGAACCGATCCGAACACCGAACACTGGGAGCCAGCAAAATGTAGCAAATGTTCACTCCGCTGTTGTTGTCGCTGTTGAAAAAATGTCAATATTCTGATTCCGCGAATAAAAAAAAAGCCGAACGAGCAGCTCCCCAATCCGCGATTCCCAACCCAATCCCAGGCTGATGTCGCAGTGCCCCTGACGTTCAGTCCATCTTGGTGACCCGCTTAGTTGCATCCACCTTCTCAACAGCACTGCAAAATAATTATTAAGTAAGTAAGAAAATAAATATTTCAATTCAATCAGTTTCATAGTAATGAAGTCCAGACTATTTTCTAAACTATGTATACATTTGGGTTTGTCAATTGTTTTAAATTGGCTTCACTATCTACTTCGGTTTCGGGATCGTAAATAACAACAGATCTATGCAAAATAAGCAATAATAAAGCAATTGAAAATTAAAGGCCGGCTAATATTACTTGTATTTTTAAATCACTTATTTTGGTGCTTAAAAGTATGCAACAATATATTTTTGTTTAAGTTTTCTTTATCACTCCATTCTTTTAGACACAAGTGATTTTTGTGGCATTCTTTAATGTAAGCTTTTTAGGTACATAAATAAAATAATTAAATATTTCTGTAATAAATTTAGTATTTCTTAGGATGCGATCAAAAAAACTAAGGGGAGTAAAATCGTCATCTATTAGAGATTATGACTCAATTGATTGTATAAGATACAAGTTTCATTATGAGTTTAAATTTAAGAGTATTATCTTTAATGTAAGCAGAAATTGAGATATTTTTAAGGTGTGCTTTTTCCCACAGTGCAATGATGCCCCTTCCTCCCGCTCAGATCCATTCTGCGTAATTCAGTTGCAGTTGAGATTGAGCGGCAAGTTGGCAAAATGGTGGGCATCAGGACACAAAGGCGGCCGACTGAGGCCAAAAGCTGGCTAAAGGCTAAAACTGGCGGCACATCAAAAGCCGAAATGGCCCACAGTTCAATAGGCTTTGTGCTGATGCCGAGACTAAAAATGAGAATGAGACGGCGACTGAAGCCGGGGATTTGGCTCGCTGGGAAGTAAGTTGGCAAGCGGCTATAATGCGCTTGGATATGCAAAATTGCATTGAAATTTGAATTCAATTCAACGGGGCCATTGGCCGAGGAACCCAGAGGGGCCAGGCCATCGCCATCGCTTGGCCTTTCAGCTTTTTCTGCATTTTCTGACCGCCTGATTGTGCGACGCTTGCCAATTTGAAGGAAATCAAAAACTCCGCCGCTCTTGACCAAATTACGCAACCTTCGGTTCCTTGGGCTTGCAGGCCCACAGCTGCCGCAGCTGTATCTGCATCTCTGGCTGCATCCGAATACGAATCCGAATCCGCATCTGAATCCCAATCGGTAGCCAGTGGGCCATTTGCCCACATAGTGCACCATGGCGAAAAATGAGTCGCTTAATAGCCGCCGACAGTTACAAAGTGCCAGGCAATTGTGGCAAATACCAAGCTACCAAGCTCGCCACACAGAAAAAAATGTATTTTTTATTTTAATTACGATTTTTGCTTACCAAGAAATTGGTTTAAATAAATAGCAAAATGTTTAATACAAAATCCACTAGTGAAATGCAATTACTTTGTTTTATTAACATTTTTAAAACCTTTATTTTCCAATCACAGTTTTCTTAAAAATAATTTATATAAAATCATATTTTATAAATAATGGAGTTTCTGATTTGTTTAATAATATTTGCCTATACACAGCATTTCTTTGTATTTAACGTAAAGTATTTAACAAACATTATTATTAAAAGAGAAGGTTTCAAATGATCGTTATTGATACACCAAGATAAAAATAATAGTTTAAAATTTAAATTCTAATTATTATATTTTATTTATAATGGAATCCCATGTTTGTATCCCATGTATTTTATCCAATATATTTAACAATTATTTTTAATTTTTTTCTGTGCAGTTTACATCTTGCAGCCTTTGCATGGGCGTGAGCTCGGGGGCGTCTTTGCCAGTTGCATTTGGCTTTCAATTTGCCATCGAGCTGGCTACACCTCTGGGCGTTCCGAGGTCGGCAGCTCCAAGAGGCAGCTGGGCACCAAAACTTCTGGCGCAATCATAATTGCAACAAGTAGTCGGCGACGACTGGCGATCAGGCGTTTTGCATTATCTAAATCAAGGCTGCAAACATGAAACGTGGCATTTTCGGGGCCAGGCGGATGGGTTCGGCCGATCTTGATATGTTAATTCATTCATGCTGCGATTTATGTGGGCAAAGGCAAAAAAAGAACTGCGACAGGAAATAAAAGATTATTATGAAATCTGCAAAGAACAAAGCTTTCCACAAAGACACATTACATTTTATGATTTTGAGGCCGTTTCCTCATCTAAAGGTTAAACTTAAAGTAGGTTAAAAGTTCTACAGTTTTTGGTTTTAAAAAATAAATTAAATTTATCTTCCAGTTTTTGAATGTTCCTCGACTATCGAAATGTTATTTTAATCAATAGGAACGTAATTTTTTTGAAATATAAATTTTTTTCACAGTACGATTAGCATAATTTACCTTTTAATAAAATATATACCATTAATGCGACTTATTTAATTATAATAAACGGGAATTATCAATCCAAGTTTTATTAAATTAAAACAAAATAATAGTCTTTGTTTCCAACATCGTTACATAATATCCGTAAATGATGCAGCGGGACAATGTGATCTCGGCCAGCGGCTAGGATTGTAGCATTTCGGTTAATAATTGCACTTGGCCGGCGGGCAAAAAGGCGGCAAGTACTTTGAACACTTTGGCCAGCGCTTCTGCGGCGAGCAATTATTAATGGCCATGTTAACAGCGGCAGGAGGATGAACGGAATCAGTGGAATCAATGGAACCAAATACAAAACAAGCCGATCTGAGGATCCAAAAGGGGGGGATAAAACTTTGCGGCTGTCAGGCGGATTGAAGGACATGCCAATGGAGGCCCGCTTCAATCAGACGCGTGGTATTATCTGGATGCGGTGGAACCCTTTTGGGTTAGGACGACGACAACGACGACTAGCCAATGTGGGCAAACAAACAAATCTTGGCTGTCACGGGCATTCAATTCGCGAGTGAATGGCAATGGTAATCCGAGTGTGCGAATATGGAAATCTCTCTCACGTTAGTTGGCCATCGTGTTGCGGATATGAAACATATCTCCGGTTAGCAGGCAGGACATTTCCGTTGGGCCCACCCACCCACACTCCCGCCCATCGCCATTGAGCTGTCATAAATCCCATGTTCGAGAGTTGGGCCTTGCGGCAGGATATTGCCCAAAAGGATACGCGCTGCCCGCTCGACTGTGTAACAACTTGATGGGCATTTGAATGCAGCCTCGTGTCATTTAGTTGCCACAAAGAACTGGGCCCTCGTCCTCGAATTATCCGCCAGAGCATTTCAATTGATTGGCCCAAAGAGTGAGACACCTGACACTTAAGCGCCAGGATCGGAGGAGGGATGATGAGCAACGAGGCAGCCAGGCATCCCGCCTGGTCGAAGGCGTTCGTCTGACAAATGAGACAAAGTGACACAAGTCAATCAAAGGCCACGAAAATGCGCCGCATATAAATTCCATTCGATTGGCTCTGACGCGGCCCAATTTACTGCCCACCTCACTGAAAAAAAATTGAAAAAAATCTTTGAAATCCGTATCAATTTGGTCACAAGTTGTGGTTTCTTAATGTGACTTTATATATTTTATTCAATTTAAAATACTTTAAAAATATTTTTGAATATAGGTTATTAAAATCCTTTGTAAAGGTGTGTAAAAGTATGCAATAACATTATTTGTAATTTCCATATTTCATTGCATACTTTTAGACACCTTAATCTCCCAACCTAAAATGCTTTATATACATTTAAATACATTTATTTCAATTATTCCACACTCCAAAATTTATAGTTTGAATCAACATTTTTCTCAGTGCCCTAAACCTCGGGGGTAACAATGCGATTGGGCCTGTGCCTGTCTGGCCCCTTGGGCCCGAAATGTATTTAAATGAATTCCGTCAGCGTCAGCCGCGGCCCGAGTTGGCCCAAAGTGATGGACGCATTTAAACTGTCAATACGCATCCAGCTCAGGTTCTCAAGGAAGGTTTCTCCAGAAGGCCAAGACGAGGAACGCGAACGCGAAGGCTAACGCGCGTAAGCTTGAAGTCACTGAAGTGGCGGAGACAATGAATCCTGTCAAATCAAGGCAACCGGCGTGGCGAAAACGCGCGAACCGGCCACCAGCTATCCAGAATCCACAATCCAGAGTCCTCAACCATCCAACCTTCGGTATCCGCCAGGCATCCCGATAAGAAGGACCGACCAGCGTCCCTTTTTTGGGGGCGGGGCAACCACTCAGGTTGCCAAATCCATTAGAGTTAAATAAATTTTGATTTTGAATTCAATTTGCGAGTTAACTAGGCGGAGATGCGCTTTTGGAGTGCTTGGGGGTAAAAAGCTGTCCAGTGGGTGGTTTGAAAAGTACTCAATAATTATGTAACCAAATGAGAGCATAAATAAATAAGATAAAAATAGCAGAATGTTCAATGTAGGGATGCATCCTAATCTTTACCAACTATGATAATTGCTTTTGGGTTTTTATAGTTGGAAAAAGCATAATTTACTTTCTTATTCTTTAACATCCCTCGCAGGTATTTCGATTCCCATTACTTTGCACCTCAGCAGCTTAAAAGTTCAAAGCATTCGGCGTTTTACAAGGACGTAGATAACTAAAATTTTAAAGGGGTTTTTGAAGAATACGGTTGAAGTACTCTTTAAACCGTCTATGCGATGTACATATATTGTAAGTCTTAAGTTTACAATTAGTCCTGACAGTTAATTAACAGCTAAATAAGGACAATTACTTTATTAAAGCTTACAACACAAAAATTAAGTAAACCAGGAAGCCAAAATTCCAATCAAGGATAGGATCAAGGTTAATATGAGTTTATTGGCATTACTAAGAAGTAAAAGTTTCATGCTTTGGTGGGCATTGATCCCCTAAAAGTACCCCCTTTTTGGGACACCCCTGACTACCATGAGCGGCGAGGACAGGCGGCTCGCCGGCGACAAGTGATGAGTGAATGCAAAGAATTTGAATATTGTGCCGCGACTACAGTTGACATAAATCGTCAATGACAGCAACATCGCCTCTCCGCTTGGCCTTAAACACGCAACCGAGATGGAGGGAAAAGGGAAAGGGAAAGGGTATTCCGATCCCGGGACTGTCGATGGGACCTGGGTCGTGAAATGGAATGGATTGGATGGGGAGTGGCAAGTCCATAGAACACGACAGACAACTGTAATCCGCGGCATTGTATTTTGTATCGAGGATGATTGCTCGCGGGTCCGTTTGGCCTGTCAGCGGTCCTTTCAAAATCAATTCTAATCGATTTAGGACACTTTGACAGCGCTTATTGGCAGCATGCGCGTGGCCGCGATACCAACAACACCTTGCCGAATTTCCGACTCTGATGCCAGCGAAATGTCAACAGCATTTTGGCTTAAACGGCCGCAAGGTAGTTAAGAAAATAAAATACGAAAATACAAAATAAATAAACGGGGGCCAAGAAAGATCCGAAAAATACGAACAAGAACAAGTCCGCGGCAGCATTATCCTTATCTCAATGGAAGCTGATTGAAAACAGATAATTAAAATCTTCTAATTAGGCGGCATGTTCACGCAGATTGCCGTGTGTGTTACCACGACCACTGTCGGCTGTCAGTGGCAACAAGTTCATAAATCTTGGCTCCAACAAATCGTTTTGCAACATGAGAGAACATTACACGTAAGAGCCAGCAGCCCAAGCAGCAGCAGCAGCCAACAAAAGACCCGCGGAATAAAAGTCGCAAAAACAAAAAGTTGGCCAACTGCAAAATTATGGCTAGCGACACTGCCAATTGGGGATCCGATTCGTTTTTCTTTTGACTCTGGTTGGTGTGGGAATTTCTTGGTTATTATCAATGTTGTGGCTAAGGAAGATTTTATACATCCAGTGAAACAAAATCCTTTTTTTTCTTTTATAAATGTATTTCATTTGCTAACTGCTTTCAATTAAATTATTAATCCAATTACATTTAAATTTATCTCTCATTAATTATGATAATTGCTCAAAATATTAAATGCAATTTGAAGCTGCATTTTATTTGCTGACTATTCTTTTTTTAAGCTTTGTTACTTGAACAAATCCGTTTTCAAGTCCTGACCATTTTTAGTATATTTTGCAAAGGTCAATTTCCTGTTATGATTTTCCATCTCTTCCAACCAAAAACGGTTGGTTGGTGCATTGATGTACGTAAGAACATAACAATTTTTGGTGGGAAAAGATTTCTTTGACACTCTATATTCCCTAGCAGAGGGTAATTTTTAACGCACACTCAGAAAAAAAAGCCCTGAATTTTAGAAAATCGCCGTTTTTTTTAAGCCAAAGCAAGCTAGCCTTGACTTAGAAAAAAAATTTTCTAAAAACCAGAAAGTTATTTTAAAGGTGGACAACGAGAGAAGTTGATCTAATGGGGAAAGTTTTTCTTATTTTTAAGAAAAATATTTCTGAAAAATAGAAATTTATTCTGAATTTCAAGGCGATTTTCAAAGTATGGCGATTTTCTAAAATTCAGGGTGATTTCTTTTCTGAGTGCAGTGAAAGAGATGTTTTCGACCCCATAAAGTATATGTTCTTGATCGGAATCCGTCCGATTCAATACGGCTTGCAAACTTAGTTTGAAAGCTAACGACAGTCGTCCTAAAATATGTGAACGCAGATCCAGTTTGCTAAGCGCACCGATCCGACGACTATATCCTATATCTACAGGGTATGTTAATGTATGTTTTTCGAAATATTTGCGAATCCTTCATTGTTTAGTATTTCATATTTTATATTCATGCTATTCTAGTCACATTTTCTTTCGTGAAATCTGCAAGGGTATTTAAACTTTGGCTTGCCAAAGTTAGTTCTCATTCTAAATTTACTTTAAATTGCCACTAAATTTTAAATTCAACGGTTCCAAGAAGTATGCTTTAATAATACATGGTGTGAATTGGATGTGTGTCTCTGCTTGACGAAGGAAATAGTGGTTAACTGAACCAATATTATTTACGTATGGGTTATGTACCAGCTAATAAATATCTACATTCATGAAAAATATATCTGGCGGCACATTTAAATTTACTCATTCTAAATTTACTTCAAATTTCCACTAAATTTAATTACATTTAAATTCAACGGTTCCAGGAAGTATGCTTTAATAATACATGGTGTGAATTGGATGTGTGTCTCTGCTTGACGAAGGAAATAGTGGTTAACTGAACCAATATTATTTACGTATGGGTTATGTACCAGCTCATTAATATCTACATTCATGAAAAATATATCTGACGGGACATTTAAATTCTGTATTCACTCCATTCCTTTTATTTTTTCATTGAATTTTCACTAATATGTTAAGCTTTTACTTCATAAAATGCATTTAAATTAAAAAAAAAATTTAACTTTAAACATTAGCTAAATTGCCAATGATTTTCTGGTACATTTCCACACCTTTTAGGTATGTATCCACGTGGAGAAACTCATCGTGATCATGCAGAAGAACTGGGGTGTTATTCATTGGCGAAAAGCCCAAAGCGGGAATGCCCTCATTGCGAATGTAGCGACTGTCGGTGCCACCAGGAAACACCTGAAGTTTGGTCGACAGACCTCTGAAAAATAGTCAATGTTTAGTCCAAATATTTTAAGGTCAATACGAAACTCACAATTCTTCTGTGGCGCTCTTGAAGGCCACCCAAAAAGGATTCGAATCATTCGTGACAGTTGGTGGAATGTGATCTTTTCTCCGAATTAAACCAAAGTCAAGCTCAATATCGCCGCCAGCTTCTTCGCACCATTTAGACAGCTGGAAAATATTAACTATAATCTAATTCTAAGATTATTTAATTAAAAATACCCACCTTAGCTTCAAACTCGGAGACATTAATGTCCAACGACAATCTAATATCGAAACAGGCGGTCAGCATAGGAGGCACCACATTGCTTTGTACTCCGCCATCCACCGATGTCAAGTTAATGGTGGTCACATCGCCAATCTGTAACTCTGGGTTATCCTTCAAGCGCTTCACTTGTTCCGCCCGGAACTCCATCATCTTGCCGGTTATATAGCTAAATTTCTCGCCCGCCGTATTGGGCATCAAAAGCAAACTATGCCCGGCGGATCCACTGATTTTAAAAGTCACACCTGGAAAAATCGCTTTATAAGTTTTATCTACACAAGGTTCTCATTTCACTGACGTTTTACTGTACGCTCTGCATAGAAAACAGGAAACTCTGAAGTGGGCGACGCAATTCCCTCATCCAAGGCAAATCCTAGGTTTAAGGATTTAAATTCCTCTGAGCTAACGAAAGGAAGCATTCCCTTTCGGCCACCTAGCTCCTCATCTAAGTAAGATGTCCTTTAAAAACCTATAAAATGTTGATAGTAATATAGAAATTTACCTGGCACAAAAGAGATGTGAATGGTTCTCTTGATTCTGGATCCCTTTTCCTTTAAAGCCCTGATGGCCGCCAAATACTGCATTCCCACACACTTCATATCCTGTGATCCTCTGGCGTAAATGCGACCAACTTCATCGATATCTGCCCCAAACGGTGGATGAGTCCAGTTTTCAGGGAATACGGGTACTACATCCATGTGGGAGTTCAGTAGAATACTCGGCCTTTCCTTTTCAATACCCTCCCAGGTCAGAACCACCACTGGGTTGTGTTTATCCAATGGATAGTAGACCTTGATGGGAAGATCCAAATCCCTAGCCTGACGCTTTAGAAACTCCACACAAGGCTCTATTAGTATAGTTTAGCTCATTACTTTACCACTTTTTTAATTTGTATTATTATTTTACCCACCATAATCGGGATTTGGGTGAACACTTGGAATACGCAGATATTCGCGGAAATATTCTATCTCCTTATTGGAATCCCACATCTTGGCAGACATTGTGTTTCTATTGAGGGCTCAGGTATAACTGAACCAATGCTAAAACTAGATTAATGAAGGTACATATTCTGCCTTATACTACGTTTATCACTAGACGTTTTTATCTCACGAAAAATCCATCATAAAGACAAGCAATAAATGCAAAACGTTTGTAAAAGACATCTCTTCAACAAGTTTATTTTTATCTCATAACCGTTATCATATACAAAAAAGGTGGCAAAAAGGGAGTAGATAAGAAAGATTAACTAGACATTTGCTACGTTGCTTATAATTTTCTCAAATATTTGGATGCCCCGCAGATAAATGTCCGCCTGGATAAACTCGTCGTGATCGTGGAGGAGAACGGGTGTCCTATTCATCGGGGAGAAGCCCAAAGCTGGGATGCCAACAGCACGAATATATCGACTGTCAGTTCCACCGGTGAATATTTGTGGATTGATGGACAGTTTCCTAAAAAAAATATTCATCATATAATAAGATTAAAAGAGATGGTATGATAAGCTATACTTACAGCTCATCGGTGGCATTTTTGAAAGCCACCCAAAAGGGATTACTATCATCGAGGGCGGTGGGCGGAACCTTAGGTTGCTTTTGCTCGTAGGTAATCTCGATGCCACCACCCACGTCGTCACACCATTTGTGAAGCTTTAGAAATGTACCAAGTTTAATAGTTATAAACTTTAGATCATTAGAGTACCTACATTGGCCTCAAACTCCTCTATATCAAGATCCAGAGCCAAGCGACAATCGAAACACACCATCAGCAAAGGAGGCACCACATTACTCTGAACTCCGCCACTGACTTTGGTCAAATTAATCGTCGTCACATCACCAATTACCAACTCTGGATTGTTCTCCAGTCTCTGGACCTGAGTCTTACGAAGCGCCATCATCTTTCCAACTATGTAGTTGAGTTTCTCACCAGCCGTATTGGGCAGTAAAAGGGATCCGTGACCTGCTGACCCACTGATGTGGAAATATACACCTTTTTTGGAGGGGAAAAGATATTGCAAAAACTTGTATAAAATCTAGAAAATTCATAAACTTACGCCACACGGCCCGTTCTGCATAGAAAAGGGGAAAATCATCCTTGGGTGATGCCAAACCCTCGTCCATTGCAAATCCCACATTAAGTTCACGAAAATCCTCAGTGGGCACGAAGGGTCTCATTCCATGGCGACCACCCATTTCTTCATCTGATTGGTTTCAGTTATAATTATAGAATTTTAGAATAGGTATTAACTAACTTTATCTACTAACCCGCAACAAAAGAGATGTGGATAGTTCGTTTAAATTTTGCTCCACTTTTTTTCAGCGCCCTGATGGCAGCAAGATGCTGCATTCCCACGCTTTTCATGTCCTGTGTTCCTCTGGCGAAAATGCGACCCTTCTCATCGATCTCTGCTCCAAAGGGTGGATGGGTCCAATTTTCAGGAAACACGGGAACTACGTCCATGTGCGAGTTCAGTAAAATGCTGGGCAACTCGGGCTCAAGACCTTCCCAAGTCAAAATCACCACGGGATTCTGTTCATTTGCTGGATAAAATACCTTGAGTGGCAGATCGATCTGCTTGGCCTGACGCTTGAGAAATTCAAGGCATGGTGCTATAGAGTTAATAATAAATAACCATTAAAATCATTTTCCATCAAGTATATGCCTTAGCTATTATAAATAATATTTGTTAGAAGTCATTAGGTGCACACGATTTGAGATGTTTGTCAAATGAAGTCATTATATCGTTTATTATTATCGTTTATCTCCGAAATACTAACTATAGTCCGGATTGGGATGAACACTTGGAATGCGCAGATACTCGCGAAAATACTGGATCTCCTCATCTGAATCCCATTTGTTGGTGGACATTTTATTGGATGCCAAGGTACTACTAGAATATACGATCCGTTGCGACTGACAGCTAGCTGCCTACTGACTTGTGTTAGCTAGTGTCGGAGTCGAGTTGCAGTGCCCTAGTACTAATAGACTTATCTCTCGACGATCGAAAAGCCAACGCGCGACACAGATAATTTTATCAAATTAAGAACGAAAATTTTGGTCAGTGGAAAACTTGTTTACGTCAAAGTAGCTGGGGGAAATATTTATGTTATTCTATGACAACAGTCGAAACACTTTGATTGGAAACCCTTTAATTAGTCGAAAGGTCATATTTATTGTTAATAGAAAATAACTTTCCCCCAGTGATTAATTTCAAATAGTTTTTATATTGCAAAAGTATTGCTTTTCGGTTGTTTCACACTCAATCAGCTTTATTGCTTCTCTTATATTCTGTATTTACTGTACCACTCTGACCCTGTAATTTGTGTGTTTCTTTCCCTCTCTGTTATCGTTTTAGTTTTATTAGTAAATTTCGTTTAAGGTCGGTCGTTGGCTCTGATGTTCAATGTTTATATTCTGATACCGTTTTCCAAACCTCAAACGGACCCCGAATTTTTTGTGTTTTTTTTACTGACCACGAATATCTAAGAGTGAAGTGTTTAGTCCTTTTCGGGGTCTTTGATTTAATTGTATCATATTAATTTCCATTTTAATTCAAGTTTAAATACAGTAGGAAATTTATTTATTAAATTTACAATTACTTCATACATCTTGGCGTGTACAGCGAAAACTTAAAGATTCACTAGTGGCTTATATGCGAAAATACCGAATCGTGATCCCTATTAGATCCTCAGGCCTTGCGCTCGAAAAGGACGGGGAATGGCTTGTCCTTCGGCGCCTGCAGCCAATTGTCCTCCGAATACTTGACGTTGTTCTCAGTCTCGATGACGTGGAAAGTGTAGGCGTGGCGGCTCTTTTGCGAGCGATTCGGCTCACTTTTGTGCACCACATTTCCGTGGATGAGGATGCAGGTTCCTGGAAAAAGTGGTTTCATAAATAGGTAAATAAGTATTTTATCGAAAAAAAAAATTTGAAGCTTAATTTAAATATCATTTAACAAAAATGAAACAAAATAATTCTTTAAGTATTTATTTAAAACAAGAGAGAACGCTATAGTCGGGTGCCCCGACTATCAGATACCCGTTACTCAGCTAAGGGAGTGCAAGGGAGATGGATATATTAAAACTTTGATCGGTCATAACTTTTTAACGAATGGTCCGAATTAAAAAAATATCTTCTACATTTCGATAGGTTTTGATAATCACAATAAAACTGCATTTTTACATTTCCAAAATCTTTAAAGGTGTGGGCGCCAGACACCTTTAAAAAAATGAGGGGGCGGTTAGAGGGGGCGTGGCACCTGTTTGAAATAAACTTGCGCTGCGTAGGAACTCCAAGAATATGCATGCAAAATGCCAATCCTCTAGCTTTTATAGTTTCGGAGATCTCAGCGTTCATACGGACGGACAGACAGACGGACAAACGGACATGGCTAGTTCGACTCGGCTAGTGATCCTGATCAAGAATATATATACTTTATAGGGTCGGAGAAGCTTCCTTCTCCCTGTTACATACTTTTGCACGAATACAATATACCCTTTTACTCTACGAGTAACGGGTATAAATATAAAAACTCTCCCCATTAAATAGTCTAGAAGAGTTGATGGAGAAACCCCGCAAAAAAATTACAACACTGGGCTAAAAAAAGATCATAAAAGGTTTCTGATTGGATAAAGCAGCTAAATAAATGTGTATTTGCTTTTGCTTAAAGAACCATACGTAAATACCTAATTTTTAAGAGGTATGAAATATTCCCTAGTTTATTTTTATATCTTAGAAGAAATATCCCTTTCAAATGATTTAAAATGTATGCAATTTTTTTGGAAGTCAAGTGATATATTTATATTGCGAACTCACCCTTGCTGACTTGCATTGGCGTGAAGCTGGACTGCGGGTAGATGGGGGCTGCCCGATCGTAGACCATCAGTTCGCTGGCCTCCTTGTCGGGATTGCGGAGGTAGCGCCTGTGGACGCCGCTCTTGTGCGATCCCTTGATGAACTGAAGACACCCGTTCTGCAGGGTGCAGTCCTCGAGGGCGATCCAAAAGCCCACCGCCGAATTGGGATCGGTGTGCAGGAACCAGGAGTCCTGATGCGGCGTCACCTCGCCACCCACTCCGGGATTCTTGTAGATGTACATGCTCTGGCAGACGGCGGGACGATTGTAGTTGAGCTGCCAGCAGATCTCGCGAATCCGGTTGCTGAACGTGATCGCATTGAAGGCGGGATGCTCCACGTGCAGGGCGTGGCCCACTTTGTTCAGCGCGATCATGGGATCCACCAGCAGCTGACCCTCTTCGCCCACCGCCCCCTTCTCGAAGAAGTAGCGCACCTTGTCGCCCGACTCCATGAAGTACAGCTCCTTGCCCTGGGCGTCTTCCTGTTTGATGGTGCTGAAGATCTTTCGGTTATTCTGCGGAGCGTCCAGGCACAGAGCTCTGCCCGCCTGAAACAGGGAGTCCACCTCCTCGGGCGTCAGGAAATCCTCGATGACAATGTAGCCATTTTCATTCAGCTGAAATTGTGGAAGCGGGTGAAGGTCTCCGTTAATTCAAGTATTAATCTTTATAAGCTATGTGGCCTTATCGCCTGCGCCGTCTCGTCTGGCGGATCCGGCAATCTCCGACCGGACTCTACGGGGGCCTGGAGGTATTATCGCACCAACTGACCGATTGACCGACTGCATAATGGGCACGCGCTTACTATTTCGAACCAGGGGTATTCTACTGTTATCGCAACAAAAAGCACTGAGACAAAATAATACATAAAATAACAAATATAAATATATATAAATATTTTTAAGGCATAACAGAACTTAAAATATGATCTCTAACATATTTCAAGTATTACTTTAAAACTATAGATATAAAATATAACATTTAAAACGAAATACTTTTATTATAATTTTATAGTAATAAAGATTTTTTCCAAAAATGTTAAATATAATAGAGGAACACAGAAATCTTTGGGTTTGAATTTATAATAATTTTAATATTAACTTCAATACATTTTTAAAAAAAGAAAAAAACATTATCCTTGTGCACCTTAATGATAGTATTTCTTCCAGTGTACTAGTTCACTTTGTTCACCTTTTTAACGTTCGCTAATTAACGAATTCCTGTGCACGTCAAAATGTTAATACTGCCTGACATAAACCCACAGACCGAAATTCGTGCTCATTCATTGAAATCAGTCAACGTAAAATTGAAAATTCACACATTCTCTTGTTTCTGAATTTCAAAAAGGGTATAATGGATGGACGATCGCGGATGTGAACAAAGCACCATAAAATGGCATCTAAACAAATAAAGATGATTGTTCGATCTGCTGGAAAAGCAATCTCTCTCAAATTTATACCAAACTTTTCGTTTTCTGACAGAAGAGCAATAAAATTTCGGCTTGGAAAACAAATGGTAAATATATCATTTTTGTTGGGGGTGCTCTGTTTCCCTCTTTTTCTCCCGATTCGCAGTGGGATGAGTGTGGTTAAATTAAATAAATTTAAATTGCTTGAGCGAGAATTTTGAAACTGAAAAGCGAGAGTAAAAATAGTCGCCGTGACTCAAAGGCAACCGACGCTTTTCACCTGAAGTGATCGAAAAGAGGAAAGAGATCGGGTCAGCTGTCGATCTAACAGATCCGCGAAAATAAATCATCGGGAAAAGGGGGCAGATGCGAGGAGCTTTTTTCCGTAGGGGCTCCTATGTGGACACATTACAAAAGGCGTGTGCATGGAAAATTACACCAGAGGGTCAACAATCAGTAGTTGCATTCATCACGTATGCTGCCCGTATGTCATATAACATGCTTAGCCAGCTGATTTGGTAATCGCTTTGAATTTGATAAAGGCAAGTGCAGTGGAGCTTGATTGCTTTAATTTTGTAGTCCACATGTTAAGTAATTGCCTGTTTGAACTAGAACTTGGGTGTAGAATACACAGAGAAAATAAAGTCGTTGTTAATTGAGCAATTTGTTTGAAAAAATGGGACCAATAATAAATAAATCAGGTGTTATAAGCTTAAATTTAAAATACATTAGCTAAAAAAATAATTAAAATTTTAAAATTTAAAGGAATAATGATAAATGGAAAATACAAGAAAATTTACACATATAAAATTAATTTTCAGTTAAGTATAAAAAAAGTATAAACATTTTAATTTAATTATAAGTGAAAAACTTATTCGTTAACTTTTAAGGTTTTTTTCCCTCTGTATAGATTATTTAATAGCTAGCTTGTGCGCAACTTTGTTCGCTTTTAAGTCCGATAAGAAAACTAATTCAATTTTATGCTGAATTGAATATTCAATTAAAACCAAATGTAGCCTATTTGCAAACCAGTTTGTCAACAAACTATTCTAAACCATAATTAAGCTCGAATCGTGGTGGTATATCATTATTATGAGCCCCACACGTCGTCTGGAAACAAGTCTGATAGCCAGAGTTGTCATTCTATTTTTTGTTTAACCAAATCTCGTTAGGTCTCCAGAATCTGGAAACGTTTCCTCAATCAGCTTTGTCTTTCTTTATTCTGCAGCAACAAAAGAATGCTTTTCCGACATCGAATTTTCCGAGCCAACGAAATCTTTATGATGCTGATGGTTGTAAATAACACGATGACTCTTCGGGAACAAGTCATCCCAGGATGAGGAAGATGACTAACTAAGAGTGCTTCCAATAAATAATACGATGGCTCCGAAATAGATTTACGAAAATGGGGAAAATCGATCGATCGATAGATTGAATAACACTACCAACCTCGTCCAACAATTTGCTGTGCATTTTGTTTGCCGGTACTTTGTTTTTTTGTTTGTTTGGAAATTAATTAACAATTTTACTTTTGTTTTCGATTCAAAGAACGCGAGCTTCCGAACTGTTGTTTGTGTTCCGTACTGATTTGCTTTTTCCACAGCGATCGAGAGCGTTTCGCACTGTTTGGCGTGTCTTTTGAAACTGATCGGTAGAGAAATTTTCGAAAACACTTGAAAATATCAGACGGTCCGAAAGCGAGGGAGAGAAATGCTCCCACGCGGCGTTTAACCGTTACATATGTCTTATTCTAAACATAGAGAGCGGCGATCGTTCTCTTTCTATGTTAGATAACAGCGAGTGGCTCTGTTAGCGATCAGCGCGTGTCTTGGCTTCTGTTTCGATACCCTCGTTTATAGGGAGGATGCTGTTACTTTGGTAGGACGTCTGCCAATCTAAGAAAAATAATCAATGATCGTTAAAAAATACCCTTATTTAGTTAAACAGGGTATGTGTAATGCTCAAATTATGGTTTCGACTATACATTTCGAAAGCAATCTTTAATAAAAATGACTTCGTCTAACTAAAGTGTTCCTTAATATTTTTTTTATAAGTGCAAGGGCATATAAACTTCGACTAGCCTTTGCGACCTTTCCTTCTTTTTAGTCTGTAGACTCTTTTGCTAGTTCAGTTGTTTCTTTATCAGCCCCTTAAAGTGTGTCAGTCTCGCCATTGACTTTGATAAATAAATATCACTTAAGATTGTCCACTATAGTTTTGAGCTATTGCTGTGGCGCAATCTTCCAGTTGATTCTGGTGTCCATTAAGCGTGCATTAAATGGCTCATTCTCCCTATTCCCATGGAAAACCCATATCTTTCTTCTCTTGACACACGTGTGCCGCCGGCTGTGGTGATCAGTCGGAGGTCTGGGTCTCCCACATGACTTCATTGTCTTTATGCTCATACATATGTTCATTAGGCATCCTCGAGTCAAATGCACAAATTTACTTGTGTACATTGCAGTGTAAGTACACAGCAACAAAATATTTAAAAAAATTATACTTTTTAGTAGGTATATACATCGAAAATGCATTACAAATTTTCAGACTGACTAAATATTTCTTTACAACTTTTTTAGGAAGGGTATGCTTTTCCTTGAAATGCAAAAACCATCCAAAATATTTTAAAATTTAAGAACAATAAATATTTTCCAAAAACAATAGAATCTTATACAGTTCCAAAAATATTTAAAATAAAATCCATATCTATTTACTCCTTATCCTTCCCATTATTTTTATTAATTATGTTATAATTATTTGAATTTTTCTCCAAGTGTACTTCTCCCCGTCTGTGTGCCAGTTAATTGCCGTCTGTGCGTGGGCCGTTATTCGTTTGTTTCTCCGTCTGACTTTTGTAACTGCGATTGCCTCATCGGCTTTTCACGGCGCACAAGAAATGTATGCAAAACTATTGTTGCTCTGCGGCTAATTGCAGATGCTTCAACAGTGGTTAACAAAGCTGAGAGACTTTGGATTTTCATAATTTTGGGTAATTACTAAAGTTTTTGAAGCTGGCATCTGAATTAAGTTTATTTGCTCAATTAAAAGTGCACTTTTTACTGTCTTTAAAAATATGTTGAGAAAGGATGTTAGGTATATGAAATAGAGATATAATGTTATTATTATATTGGTCAGCCTAAAAAAATTTGTCCTAAGTAAATTAACTTAAAATGTTATTAACTGAGATT
Organism: Drosophila pseudotakahashii; assembly: GCA_035046095.1. Classification (NCBI taxonomy): domain Eukaryota; kingdom Metazoa; phylum Arthropoda; class Insecta; order Diptera; family Drosophilidae; genus Drosophila; species Drosophila pseudotakahashii. Next base: position 85,358 of record JAWNOE010000139.1, on the reverse strand, counting down.
ATAAATCTGATATTTTGTTTCCTTTTTATTAACCTCAAGATGCAACTACACCCAAAAAAAATCGATATGAAACGTAGATCGATTTTACATAATGTATTTAATGTCAATTTTAACTTGATAAATTTTTATCCATGTAAATTTGATATGCTCGAAAAGAGTATTTTGTGTAAAAACGATATGCGTATTGCAAACCAAAAATTTACATGCGCATATCGATTTTACGGCGACATGCTTTTTTTTTGTGTAGAATATAACTGGAATCTTTCAATTGATTCTTACATTATTTAATACCATTTCTTGTCCTTTTTAATTAACCACACATAAGTATTTTATTTACAAATAAATAAATAGTTGAAGAGCAAAATATGGAAATATGCTTCCATTTCATTCATGCTTGCCGCCTATTTAATATTTGTTATATTTTTCCTTGACGACTTAATTTTGGTCTGGTCTGCCGCACTTGTCTGTCAATAGTCAAATATTTGCACATCTTCAATGCTGTGTTGAGCAGTACGAAGCACAAACAAAGGCCGTAAGTGCCACTTTTTGACTGCACCTCGACCCATCCAATCGGCCTCACACACCCACCAACAAACTAACCAACCAACTAACTAACTAACTATGCCCAGTGACTAACTTCCACAGAAAATGCCATAAAGAGTCGCCAAATGAAAATGGCAAGATGATAAATAAGCAGGCAGGAAATTTATGCCATGTGGCTGTGACTTAGTACTCGTGTATATGCAACTACGTACACTTCTGATGCTGCAAATCGCATTTCGGATTTCGCATTTATTGCGGCTTCACAGAAGATTAATTACACAAGCTGCGGCCATAAATAAGGCAGGCAAATACAAACAGCATTATTCGCATTGCAAAGCATAAAAGTAAGTGCATGTTGTAAAATTCAAATTAGAAGCCATCGCGTTGAGATCTTCTACCAGTGACCTTGACTCGCCGAAGAAGAAGAAGAAGGTAAGTAAGGTGTTTGCAACTGAACAATCAAGTCATAAACAATGTGCAGCCAAGTAGCTCCCACTCCATCATCCATTATCCATCACCCACCGCTCCCAAGGTCATCTCTTGGTTCTTCTTGGCGAGACTAATTAAATTAATTAACATCTGAGGCACGCGATTGGCCTGGCTGGGCAAACAAAAAACAAACTGATAACAAATTCCACTCCGCTTTGTTTTTATTACACATTTTTCTATTTATTTATTTATTTTTCGGCCATAGAAGGTGAATGTTATTTTCGCTTCTGATGATTAGAATGTGCCTTGTCAGCCATAAATTAAGCTAAGCTGCCTTTCCAATTCGCATACCCTGTAATTATTTTTTTCAGCGGTGTGTCTGCTTGTTATTGCCAAGACGATTATAATCTTCTTAGAGAAATTAAATTAAAATTAAAAATCAATTAATCTACTTACTAATTTATTTTAAAATGCATACTAACTAGAAAGATGGTAAAGAATATTTTATACAATACATATTTTAATCAATTGTTTTTATATATATTTTTGAAATATTTTATAATTTATTTCTAGATCTTATAAATATTTTTGAAATATTTTATACTTTTGTTCTAGATCTAAGGGTAATCCAAACTTCGCTCCTTTCATACTACCTTTCTTTTCGTGATTGTTTTTTCAAATAGGATGTACCTCAGCTTTACAGATTAGCTATGTATATTTTTATTAATTCGTTTATTTATTTGGGACAGGCCCCCCATGCCGAACTGAACGATTTGAGCTTGACCTTAGCCCGAGTTGTTTGGCAGCAATATTGAAAGCTTGCACCTTGATACTCGACGATATTTAAAATGCATGATGCAAGTGAGAGGAAATGCTGACGGCGCCAGTCAGGAAAGGGAAATTGAAATGGAAATGATAGTGCACTAGATGGGGATCGGATCCCAGAAGCGAGCAACTTTCTCCGCACCAGCACCAGAAAGATGATGAACTGTTCGTTTATACCTGAAGCACTGATCTTCAAGGCGATATCATCCACCTCCAACTGTTGGCCATAAATCAACGATAAAAGCCACCCAAAGAAATTCGCATAACAAAGGCTAATTACGCGACACGCTCGGACTTCATCATCGTGGATATGGATGGTCGGATTTGTTTGGGATCTCCTGGTTTTATCGTGCTCGTGCATAATTTTCGGATCAATCAACCCGCCGAAAGAGCGAGACAACGGGCGGCTTAGAGCCATAAATCTAATGGGCCCCATGCGAGTTGGCCATGCAAATGCGAAAGTGGCCAGAAGAAGACCAGCTGGGCAGTCAAAAGTGGTAGCTAAATTAATAATGTTTGCTTGTGTTGGCTCGACTGCGGGTTCGCTCTATTCCCAATGTCAGTTGGGAAATTAAAAACCAATTTTATGGCAATTCAAATTACGCACATTGAGGCAGTCCCACACTCGGCGAAAAATTGCCCGAAAGATAGTTTTCCATTTCACTACACCCAGAAAAACAATTAAAACAAAAATGTATTTTATTTTGTAAATTTTAATATATACATACTTAAAATAAATTCCAAAAATATATATAAAATATACCAAATAAAAAATCCTACATTCACTTTTAGAATGTATTCAAGGAAAATAATATTTAATTTTAAGGGAGTTCAAATCAATTGATAAAATAATTTAAGTACATAGAGTAAAAATACATTTTCTTAAATACTTCTAAAATTTTTAGTATTTTTTCTGAGTGCACTCCCTGGCGAGCCTCGATTTTGTTTCTTTTTTTAAAAAGAGAAGGGGATTGGGGGAGTAAAAACTTCGGCTGGAAAAAGAGGTTCCCCGATGGCTCCACCTTCGCAGCGAGTTGATTATGAAAGCGTTTTACAACAGCAATATGACTTTTTGTTCGTCTGCCGGTCTTCAAAGTGAAAGAAGCATTAAAAAGCGACCTGAAACATGATGACTGTCGGTAATATATACGAAATGTGCGTTTTTGCCTCATTTCAGTATTTCCAGCATTTTCCCTTATAATTACACGCTCCCCATGCATAATCGCCGATCACGTCGCCAGTGGCTGCTCCGAAATACCAGGTTGCAAAAATACAAAAATACAAAAAATAAAAACAGTTTTTAACTTTTTGGCGCCACTTAGGCAAATCTGTTGAAACCTAATTTGAATTTGCAAAAATCATAACGCCGCTTTGGGATATAAAAGTCATCATCGGCCAGAGGTTATTGGTTCGCCGTTGCCTTTGTTGTTGCCACAAAAGAGAGATTATAAGCCCAGCGATATATGGTTAACAAAAAAATCGAATGCAACAAAAGATTCGGGGCCTTGGCCAAGAACAAAAGGATGCCCAAACTTAGACTTAGTTTTCGCCTTGACTTCGTCCAATGTCGTCGGCTTTTGTGGGGCTCCCAGAAATTATCTCTATTATAGTGGAGGCCCTAATTGAATTATGTAAGCGGAAGGCAAACGGTTAACAAGCGCCGGTAACCGCACACTTACAGTCTCTGACCTTTTGTGATTTTTTTTCAGTTATCTTACAGCAGCCTCCGGCAACCACGAGCGATCCCAAAATTGTGAACTTGGCAACTGATCACGAATTGCCAATCTGCTTTCTTTCACCTTCGAACCGGCGATTTAATCCATCACGATAAATTAACAGCCGCGGCTGATTATCTAATCTGGTAATCCAATAATCGCGAAATCGGGAACAATCGAAAGTGCAATCAAAGGAATACAAATTGTTTTGGGTATTATTTAATGGAAAAGGTGCCGAAATAAGGAAATCTGCAATCACATAGGGAAAAAACAAATTTAAAGCAGAAAGATTGAAAGTAAATCTCTAAAATCATAAATATGTTTTAGGAAGTGATAAAAGTTAAAACTTTCAAGGAATAGTAAAATTTATTAAATTAATTGTAATAAAACATTTGGAAACCAATTTAATGCACCCATGAGGTATGTACATATAAAAATTTTTTGAAATGAAATCCAAAAAATCAAATGGTGTAAATGTAAATAATAACAATCGCGGAAATAGCTGCAAAAGGGAATACACAAATTAAACGTGCAGGAAGTAAAAACTGCATGTAATGCCAAACAAAAGTGGGTATCGAGCATTCGATATATTCGAATCACTGTGGGCCATAATTTGACAAAAATAAATTGCATTAGCAGTGAAACAAGTTCAACACGCAGAATAACATTTAAATTCAACAACAAAATGAGCAGCGAAAAAAAACCAAAAAAAAACCTAAGAGAAGACATGAAAAATGACTGAAGGTGTGCAAAAAAATGTATTTGACTTGGCCGAAAAGGCGATGCGGCAGTAAGACGTTTGAAGTTTGTCGTTTTTTTTTTTTGTTTAAAGGGGACTGTGCGACAGCAACCATCGCAATAATTATTGCTGACGGGTAGGCAATAACAACACCGCAGAAACAGTGGGTCACTAGTGAGCCAGGCGATCACAACAAAAAGACAGCAACAGCGTGGGCACAACAGCAACAGCAACACCAAGAGTGGAGACAACAGCAGCAGCAACATAAAGAGTGGCACTAACAACAGCAAAAACGCCAGTAGACGACAGCAGCAGCAACATTTACTTTAACAGCTGCAAGAGTGATATAATTTTCAAAAGAACAGCAGTAGCAGCAGCAACATTAGAAATCACATTAGCAACATTGCAATGGCACGACAGCAACACTAGGTTTTCAAACAGCTGCAACATCAGCAGTAGAAATAGCTAATGGAAGGGCAACACCAATAGTTATGGTTTAAGCAGCAACATAAGCAATACCACATCCAATATTAGCCGGAAAAGTATGAAAATGACAGCAGGCACAGCAGCAACATCTTCGAAACAGGACCCACAGCAACATCGGCAAGAGCAACTGCAATGAGACAGCAGCCACATCGTCTGTAGAAGCAGCAATATCAACGGCTAACAGCAACATTCAGAGCTAAAACAGCGGTAGTGGCAAAACCAGACACCGAACAGTTCTGCCGACTTTGGCAGAGAGAGCGGGAGCGGAGAGGAGGCAGCAGCAGCAGCAGCAACAGCAGCAGCGGCAGAGGAGGGTCCGAAAGTTTTTCAACTCTTCGCTGACAGCGCAGACGCAGCGTCGTTGGCGATCAGTGCGGTTTTGGAGTTCGTTGCGTCCGGTCGCGAGATCCCCAGTGGCTCAGTGGAACCCCCAGCAAAAACAGATCCCTGGATCAAACTAAATTCCAATTCGATTCGCGAGTGCAGAGCTCTATAACTTAACCCAGTGTGTGAGTGTGTGTGTGATTGCCAGGATAAGCACATCCTGCCGGAATAAATCCAAATAAATCCAGGGCCTTAGCCCAAATACTCACACTATCACACAAATAAAAAAAAAGAAAAATATAAGAAAAATACAGAAACCCCAGAAACACACACACTAGCAACCGTTAGCCATGTTGGCAATGAAGGATAAACCTTGGCTGCTGCTATTTGGCCTATTGGCCGCATTAAGCTGTAAGTACCCCGGGCAATGATTTATAAGTGCCATTGTGATGCAAATTGAACGGATAGCGATGCAGACACAGCTGCAGATAAAGATACAGATACAAATAAAGATGTAGATACTGAAACTAGATTAGTGGCCTGTATTTATGGCCCAGACAATGAGCCCACACACGGCTCAATGACATGCCGAATACGAATCTGAATCTAATTCCAACGTATATATACATATCATCTTTTGTGAGTGCGGTGCCAGTGCCAGCCAGTTGAATATTCATCAGCTTTTATGATCAAGCGCTGACCGTTGAACCGCTGACCAACTCCACAATTGTCCCACTGACGGACTGCATTAGCATTTTCACCGCAGATTTGCATAAATTGCTAACATGTTTCCTTGATACCATTTTGGAGACCTCCTAGCGACTGGAAAAGCCGCTGGGAAAGTAGGTCTCTGGGTTGGTTAGTCAGCGCGAATAATAGTATACTAAATAGTGGAAGATAAGGAAATAAAAATTATAACTAATTATAACAATAAAGTTTTTTTGCAGTCCCATACAAATTTTATTGATGATAAATTAAATTATTTTTCTAAATTAGTTTTAAACCCAAAATATTTCCTAAGTTCTTAAATGTGATTTATATGTTTAAGGACTTAAAAGTATTTTACTAAAACCGAATAAATAGAATTTGCACACAGAAAAAAATAGACAATAGATCAGATTGATTTTTTAAAGATCAAGTTATTCATATCATATTGATATGAAAAAAGATTATGTTTATCCTTTTCTACATTATTTGTGTACAGAATATTAATTTTGTTATTTTATATGATATGATAAAATATCATGATGATATGTTTGAATCATAAATTTGGCATAAATCATATCGGCTTTATATTAATATGAAATAAAGTAGAATTGACCACATTTTTTTCTGTGTATCAACGCAGTATATAAAAATGAATACCGAAATTTAATTTACGAGCATAAAATCAATGAGAATACAAAATGATTAATTTAAACCTCTCGAGATCCAATTACACATTGCAATCTTCTTTATTTATGGACTGTGAATGAGGTTTAATCATTCCCGATATCGAACACAAGTGTTTCCCATTGAATTATTTCTTTTCGTGTGCGATTTTGTGCTTTTGGAATCTATTGATTTTGCAACACGAGTCGCTTCAGATGATTGGCAATTGCCCCCAACCAGTTCGTTGGGTTAGCTTGGCCAACAGTTGAGTGCCTAATGGCTCCGTCTGCCGACTTTAGCCCGATCATCATTAATAAGACTGCGATTGCTTTTAATTACACCTTTGGCATTTTGCATGCGATGTCGCAACTGCTCCCAGTTGAGCTTTAAATCGGTGATGGATGTGTATATGGATTCTGTGCCAGCCAGGCGGAAATCGGCTGGGCAGATCAGATCAGATCAGATCAGTTCAGTTCAGTACGGAACCGTGGCCGACAAAAACTGGCCACCGATTCTGGTAAACGAGAAAGACTCGTCCGTGTCTGCGCAAAATTTGGAGCAGTCGAAGCCATGGCCACGGAAAAGTGAACCGGCCAGCGGGTAAGAAAAGAGAAAAAAACCAATCGGGTTGTGTCAAAAATAAAAAATAACTGCAGGCCATGGCGACCATGTCGCCCCGACAAACCATTTGATGGCAGTTAAAAAACCAAACGTGTTTATGGCCCGTGCAAAAAAAAAATAACAGAAAACAAAAAACAAAGCACAAGACAATAGCAACAAAAAGATTGTAATAAAACACAGATAAATTGAATTTGAGAAACAACAACAACAGCGGCCAAGTTTGTGAAGGTGAAGTGGGAATTTTTCAAAACGAAATTCGCCAGCCCACAAAGCCAACAAAGTTGGCCCATTAAAGTCGGCTTAGAACCATTCATCTCCTAACGAGAATTAGTTCCCATTAAGACCTGATTGTTTTTTCTACCTATCTGTTGTTGGTGTTCATTTTTGTTGTTTTGGTGTTACACGCCTCACGAATTTTCGGATTGTATTCAAAATTTATTTGCCGTAAATCCGTAAATCCGAAACTTCCTGTGCTCCAAGAACAAAGACAGCGATCGAGTTTTGGCTATGACACACCGCTTTCGTGGATTTCTGTTTGATTTGATTGTTTTGGTTTATTTGTTTGCCTAGAACCCGTTGGTATGGTAATTAAAAGCACTGACAATAAAAACGATATCAAATTGAATTATATTTAAAGACATAACAAAGTTCTTCAGAATATCATTTTATAATTTTTACCTTAAAAGCATAGCATTTTTATGTTTTTAAAGGTTTTTTAGAATATAGTTCGGAAATATATTTAAAAAAATATCTCATTAGCACTAGTATAAAAGCACTATTCAATACACAAAAAAAATTCGATATGAAATGACTTTATTTTATATCAATAAGAAGCCGATATGATTTATGTAAAACTTATGATTCAAAAATATCATCATAATATTTTATCATATAAAATACAAATTTTAGTATATTTTTAACAAATAGTGTAAAATAAGATTAACATAATAATAATAATCTTTATTTATATCAAAATGATATGAATTACTTGATCTTTAAAAAATATAAAATTGACCAGCGCATATTAATCTGATCTTTTATCAATTTTTTGTCCGTGTAGGCATTATATCTACATAGAACTTATAGTACTACTTCTAATTTGCATTTTAAACAATTTGAAGTGGTGAATTTTTCCCGCAGTGTACGACTAATTAAGTGGTCGCTAAGTGGCTGCGGAGATTTCGTGTGTGTATTCATTGCCCACTGACTCAGCTAGCGCCAAGTTTGTTGCCTAAGTCTTTTGTTTTGGCCGCTCGCCCCATCGATTCTTGTGCTTGATGTTTTGTTTGTGTGCTTGCAGGCTTAGCCAGCTTTGCAGATGCTGCCTACCCGTATTATGGCACCAAGATCGGAGCCCTGACCCGCCTGCATCACGGCGTCTCCGGCGATGTGTATGCCGTGGACTCGCGCACCATCTTCATCAAGAAGTTCAACTACGACGGCGAGGCGCCGGCGGCCTACTTCTATGTGGGCAACACGGCGCGGCCCAGTAACGAGGGAGCCGCCCGACTGAGGGACGAGAGAGGCGGAACCGCCTCCCTGACCCGCCGTTACCGCAACAAGGACGTCACCCTGTCGCTGCCCGAGGGCAAAACCCTGCGCGACATCAAGTGGTTCTCGGTGTGGTGCGATGAGTTCGCGGTGAACTTCGGCGACGTCTCCATTCCGGCCAACTTGGACTTCCCGCGGCCGCAGAAGATCAACGCCCTGAGGGGCGTCCATGGCGTCTCCTCAGACAACATTGTCATCGTGGACGCCCAGACGCTGCTGGTGCCGAACTTTAGCTACGACGGCGAAGCGCCAGGTGGGTACCACTTTGGAACTAATACTTTTTAACTGCACACAAAAAAAAGAATGTCGCCGTAAAATCGATATGCGCATGTAAATTTCGGGTTATGCAATACGCATATATCGTTTTGACATACTCATTTCGAGCATATCGAATTTACGGGGCCGCATATAAAGTTTAAATTGATATTACATAATGTAAAATCGATCTACGTTTCATATCGATTTTTTATTGGGTGTATCAAAAAAAAAACAGGAAATTTTACGTACCCCTCTACGAGCTATTTATGGTCATAAAATATCATTAAAAATGTATTAAATATTAATTAGAATTTTATATATGGCCCAGGTTCGAATCATATTGAAAAGCTTATTTAAATTTGCCTTCTGTAGCTAAATACCTCATAAATAACCCACTCCAAAATAATTCCTAATATCCAAAAGCACTTATTCTAAACTTCTTTGGAAATCATTTGCAAAGCTACTGATTGCAGCAATAAGCATTAATAATGATATGCATTATTTATAACAATATTTTGTTCATTTAGGGGAATTCACACTGAATTTTTGCCATTGTATTAAAAAATTGTATAAAAACAATTAATACCAGATCAATAAAGTGCTTTCGTCCTGAGTGCGGCTATATAAATGGATGTTGATAATAGGATCAGAACCTGAAATAAGAGATTAATTTTGTGGAATTTTGTTTTTCTTAATTTATTTATTTATTAACATTAACATTATTTACAGATGCCAAATTCTGGGTGGGTCGTGGCCAACGACCCACTTCCGAGGGCCTGAGGATTCCCGACGAGAACGGCAAGGAGAATCCGCTGCGTCGGTACGAGCGCAAGACCATTGTGCTGACCCTGCCCGAGGATCTTACCATCTTCGATATCGGCCACTTTGGCGTTTGGTGCGAGGCCTTCACCGTCGATTTCGGCCATGTGCGCCTGCCGGAGGGCCTGAATGTTCCGCCCTCGCTGAAGATGCTCGGAATCAGTCCACAGGTAAAAAAGAAGAACCCCAGCCAGATCTTAAGCGAGCTGCAGCGCTGATTACTACTACAGATCACTGATCGCTGATCGCGGTAGATGGGTGTAACTCTATTTATATGCAATCGTATTTATTGTTGTCTATATGCAAAATATTTATCAATCGATTCGAATCGGATCCGGCATTACGGCACTGCGAGAGTCGTGACCGGAAATTCCTAGACTGTAAGCTGGACGGACGGCGGAGGAGAGATGCAAAATATCTATATATTTATATTTATATACTTATATACATACATATGTGCAACACATTCTATAATATATATATATGTGTCAATGTAATACTCACCTGCTTGTTATTTGTGTTTTGTTGTCTTGATCAGCTTTTGCTTGAGCTCCGGGAGCGCCTTATACAAAATGAAATCTGTGTGGGACTGAATCCTAATTGTTAATCCACCTCCACCTCGAAACCAATACCACAATACACAATACACACACATATACACACACAGTTCCCCTCAAAGAAAAACATTCCTGTGATCTACTAACCACCCCAAGCGAAATCAAAAACATTTTTCATTTTGTATAATAAAACCATTCAAAAAGCAAAAATCTTTCGTAAACAGCAAAACAAAAATGCAAACATTTCGGGTATGCTCAAAATTTTGACTTTGGCCAAAGCTTTCTCCTCCCCTCTCCCCAAAAAAACCCCGAAATCCTCATCCACACGCACACACACCCGCACCGCACATTCCCCAGTCCAAAAAACAAAATTCCATATCCGCTTCCGTTTCCGATCCAATCGAACCTTCCCTTAAACCAATCTCTTCCAGTCGAAGCTCAACTGCGAGGTGCTCTACGACGATCTGGCATTCGAGGTTCGCTGGGCGGTGGCCGGCGAGAGCATCGTGGTCCAGTTGGTGGCCAAATTGGGTAAGTCCGGTTCGATATTGGGGTGCTAACTGCTCCTAATGGGCGGAAGTTGTTTTTCCCTCCTGGAAACGCTAGACGTTGACATTCGGCAGACTGTGAAGGCTTTGTGTTAATTAAAGTTTTATGGCAACTGGCTACAAATAGAAATATTTACAACAGTTTGAACACAAAAAGAATAGGGAAATTCGATTTTGTAGTGTCCAATTTAAAACGTAGATTAGTTATATTTAAATGTAAAATTAATTACTTATTATTATTGTTTTAATAACGAGATTTTCCATAAGGGTATCACCTATTTCGTTTTAAAATGAACTTTTTTACCATGGTTTTGTTTTTAATTACAATTTTAAACAATATTTTACTTACTCTTACAAATAATTAAATTTATCAAACGAAAAAAGAGGAAATGTTATTTTAGCTTCACCTAAATAAAATATTTTTAAATACACAATTATTACGATAGATCAGTTTTACAAGCTCTATTTCCAAACAAAATAAAAACAAGAAAGGAAGCTAGCTTCGGCCAGCCGAAGTTTATATACCCTTATACTTATATACCATTCATTTACAAAAACATTAAATTTAAATTAACTTGCGTATATGTTACAACAATCCAAATTTTAGCTGCTTTCGTATTACTTTGGCATTAATATTTTGATCCTTCCTATGGCAACTAATATAGCTTCCGAATTTTGTTAAATTTAATAAGAAATTTTGAAATGTTAAAGAAAAGCCATATCCCAGAGAAGAAGAAAATGTAATAAAAGTCAACAAAGATATAATTTTATTCATATAAATTTCCATTTAATTTTCCGACCGTTCCTATGGCAGCTATATGATATAGTCATCCGATTTTCTAGAAATTTTATTCGAAATTCAGAAATATTTAAAAAATAGTATTCCCAAAAGTAGAAAGTAATATTTCAAAAAACACCAAAGCTAGAATTTTTTCAAGTTTTTTTTCGATCTTTCCTATGGGAGCTATAAGATATAGTTGTCTGATCCGGTCGGTTCCGACATATAAACTACCTGCAATAGAAAGAAGACTTTTGGGAAAGTTTGAGCCCGATAGCTTTAAAACTGAGAGACTAGTTTGCGTAGAAACAGACGGACAGACGGACGGACAGACGGACAGACGGACATGGCTAGATCGACTCGTCTTGTCATGCTGATCAAGAATATATATACTTTATGGTCGGAAACGTCTCCTTCACTGCGTTGCAAACTTCTGACTAAAATCATAATACCCTTTTCAAGGGTATAAAAACCATTAAAAAAGTCACCAAACTTGTTGGATCTTTGTAGTAATTTTCATACTAAGTCAAATCCTCTGGCCTGACCTATCCCATTTGTTGACAAGCCCTCGGCGAAAAGCCAAAAGCTTACAGCCTGCAGAAGTTGCTAAATCTGCTGCTGCTGATTAATGATGCTTTGACATTTTATCGAGTACAGTTAGCAGGGGGATTGGGGGAGCTGCCGAGATGGCAACAATAAAATCCAGTTAGCATCCAAATTGACCGATCAGCAGCATCCACATATGCACGGCAGCAGCATCGTTGGCAGAATAACAAGTTGCGAATTATGACGACTGGTTTTATTGCGCAACTCGACTGCTGGCTGGGATGGGGTGGACAAATGGATGGCAGCGATTTGTTGGTGCCGCATCTGCAATCACGAGCACACCATGGGACACCAAACACCATACACCATACTCTCTGGCCATATCCATATCCATCCGCCACTGGTCTTACTCCAAGCTGGGCAATTTGCAACCGCTAAGAATGCCGCCAGGAATTTTCACCGGGAAAATGCCTGCTAACCGGTTGACCAGGCCAGAATTGGGGCGATCAACTTTCGTTGATTGCGGGTATGCCAGTAGCACTTCCTATAGAATTTTACTGCACTCGAAAAAGGATTTAGAAAATGGGAAAATTAAGGGTAACCAAATTATACAAAATAAAATATAAAATCGGAATTAAATATTAAATATATAAAAATGGTCTCTTGAAAGTAATCATTACACACAAATAAAACATGTCAAAATCGATATGGCCATGTAATTTTCAGGTCATGCAAAGCCCATATCCTTTTTACATGAAGTATTCTTTTCGACCAGGTCAAATTTACCTGGCCACATATCAAATTAAAATTGATCTTAAATAATGTAATGTAATGTAATGTAATGTAATGTAAAAATGATCTACGTTTCATATCGATTTTTTTGGGTGATAACATAACAAACAAATTTTAACGGGATAACTTATACTTTTTACATTTTTGGAACATTTGTTTTTGGAAATTGGTTTTCGAACTATCAGAACTTTTTGATCAAGTTCCTTTCCCAGTGTGTCTGTAGGTTAGCTACCGAAGTCTTTGAAACTCTCTCACCCTATTTATGTACCCACAGAACCGAACCACTACATGTCCTTTGGAATCTCGCCGAGCAAGAACATCAGCCAGATGATCGGCGCAGATGCGGTGGTCGCCTGGGTGGATCCCCAAACCGGAAACGGGTTCGCCACTGACTACTTTCTGGAAGGCAAGGCCCAGTGCTCCGGTGGACGTGGCGCCTGTCCGGACACCAAGATCCAAGAGAAGACAAACTCCATTCGTCTGCTGAATGCCGCCATGGTGAATGGCTATTCGATTGTGACGTACCAGAGATCTCTGGCGGCCACCGATGGTCTGGATCTGCCCATCTCGATAACGGAAGCGGAATCGGTGGTCTGGGCAATCGGACCACTGAACGACTATCGCGAGGTCTCTTTCCACACGTTCTACAACAAGCACCTGCACCACATCGAGTTCGGTCGCCAGCCCAAGTGGAATTGTCCCCTGCCCGAGGGCGCTCGTCCTGGCAGCAACTCCTCCGAGCAGGAGGATTCCTCCCCGGCTGCCCAGAGTTCAACCGGCGGAGCTGGTTACCCGCCAGCCGGAAGGCCCAATGTGGAGCCCGACGAGGAGTTCTATGAGAATCGGGCGGAGGCACTGCATCGCCAGCCGCCGCAGAGGCGCCAGGAAACGGCCATCATCACCCAGCGACGTCCAGTGCCCACTCCAAAGCCGGTGAACAGCAATGGCGCCTGGGACATCCCGGCCATCCAGTGCCACGAACCGGAAGATGGAGTGTTCTATGCCCAAATGGGTCCCACGGGAGGAAAGCACGGATACCCCGCCATTACAGGTTAGTCTGTCTACTAAATCCATAAAGATTCTTCGTTATATCTTAAGTCAAGATACTTAAATGTCAAAACTTAAATATCATCTAAAATGTGAACTATTGGCCTTTGAACTACACCTTCTTTTCGGGGTACATAAGTTACCCTACTAAAACAAGACTTTTTCACTAGTTTTTTACATTGTTAAGAGGTGTTTTTATTTAATAAGGTTAGAAAGTTAGAATTAATCTTTAAAATATTACGAAAGTACGGTTTCAAATATAATTCGATGTCTTCTAATCCAAATATATTATTTATCACACACATTTGTTGAACATTAATGAACATACATAAATGAAATATTTGTTTATTTAGGACACGTTGGCTGGGGAATTTCGTGGTACATCAACGGACTTCTGATTCCCGAGATCCATGTGGTGCGCGGCAGGACCTACACCTTCGTGGTAGAGGGCGGCAACAACCCGGACATTCCGGCCAAGTACCATCCGTTCTACATCAGTGACGATCCTGTGGGAGGATATGAACACAAACGCGAAGAGGAAAAGAAGGTATGATTTATAGATTGTGATGAAGAAAACATGTAAAATATGTAAATCCCTTGCAGGCCGTTCGCATCTACGCCGGAGTGCATCGCTCCCGTTCCGGCCAGGTCACGCCCACTGGCGTGGGACGTCTCTGCAACTGGACACCGGACGTAGAGGGACCTCCGGCGGACGACTACCAGTCATTCGGCGCCTACCAGCGTACCCTGACCCTCAAGTGCGACGCCGGAGAGCCGGGCGTCATCAGCTGGAAGCCCGACAGGAGTACGCCGGACACGGTGTACTACCACTGCTTCACCCACCGCTACCTGGGATGGAAGATCCACGTGCACGACGCCTGCGACTCTGAGGCGGGCGGCTTTAAGGGATCCGCCTCCGAACGCCACGAAATCCGGCTGCCAGCAGCTGCCGAGGCAACATCCGCGGAACCAGCTCCCGTGCACGAGGACTACGCCGGCGAGGCGTCCGTCCGGCACGAAACCAAGGTCAGCGCCAACGATAATTTTTTATTGAAGCACCAAACCGATTTGATTAAGAACCACAATATGAACGGAACACCGCCCAAACTGAGTTTTGAAATAACGAAATCTTCGGAAATAACCAAACTGATTTCAGATGGCATCCGCGCTGCTGAGGCTCTCGAGGAGAGCTTAAAGAGGACCCCGAACCTGAACCCGAACCCGAATCACCCCAATCAACATCCCAACCAGTACCCGAAACCGAACGTGACCCACCACCACCACCCGACCGAGATCAGTTCGCGGCCAGAGATTCTGCTGGGCGAGACCCATGCCCACACGCTGAATGCATCTCCATCCGCATCCGCATTCCCATCCCCATCTGCATCTCCATCCCCCGCCACGCTGAAGCTACCGATCTTCGCGAGCGGTCCCCATCTCATCCACCATCCCCCGCACCCCTTGCATCGCCTGCACCACCATCCGCAGCATGCCCCCCATTTGCATCCGCATCCGCATCTCCATTTGCATCATCACAATCTAACCGCTAATCTTCCAGCGCTTGCCCAAAAAACCATTGGACTCTCTGAGTTTCTACGGCCGCCGCAGAATGCACCGCTCTTCCATCCAGTCAAGCTGCCCGGCCGTCGACCTTTTCCCGCTCCTATCAAGAAGGTCCCGGCCTCGCGGCCCGTGTTGCCGCAGCAACATCCGCACCTGCATCCGCAGCATCCTGTCCTGCTGCAACAGCAGCCCTCCTTGATTGTGAGTCACTACAGGAAGCCGGTGCCGGGTCTCCTGAAACCCTTTGTCAAGGAGAAACCCTTTCCGCTGCAACCGCTGGCTGCTTCTGTGTTGCTCCTGGGACAACCCACTGAACTAGGCGGTGGATTGGGTGGGCTGACCGCCAAGGGGGAAAGACTCAAAGTCAAGGGTAAACCGAAAATACCAGTGCCCTATGTTGACCTCGAACCGCAGGGCTCTCTGCAGAACACGGCATTCTTTAATCAACCGGGCGGAAAGGGGGATCCCAAGCCTATAGCACTCAGTTCCAGTTCAATGCCCAGCTCCACCACGACCACGCCGCTGGTCAAACGGCCTCCGGTGAAGGAACCCTCTCAAGAAGAAATCGCCAGCATGCGACCTGCCGTCAATCAGGGCTTCAAGCCAGACACCGTGATCGTGGAAAGCGGATTCCGGCCCATCATGCGAACCGATGGAACGGGGGTGCAATTGCCCAAGGAGATCATCGATCAGGTGGCCAATCGTCGCGAGGATCCTGGCACCGAAATCGATGAGGTGATGGAAACGGATACGCTATTCCTGACCGCCCAGCAAGGAGGTAGTGAGACCCAAAGCTTTGAGCCCATGTTCATACCATCGCCCTTGGACAGTACCAATGCTTCAAAGATATTAAGGGTCAATGTGAAGGAGGTTAGTGCAACGGCTTCGGCTTTGAGATTACCATCGGCAGCTCTGGAGCACGCGCTGCCCTCCGCCTCGGAGTTGAGAAAACCGACCTTGGATGAACTCTTTGGAGAGGAGTTAAACGAAGAGGAACTGGAACTAGAGCCACTGCCGGAGGGGGATGATGAGGAGGAGCTACTAGAAGAGACAACCAAGAAGGCAGCCACAGCCACTACAAAAGAGATCCCGAGCACGACCACAGCCACGACCAAAAAACCCAAGGAAACCGAACTCCTCGAAGATCTCTTTGGACCCGATGAAGAGGATATATATGCCGATGACCTGGAAATGGAAATGGATGACCGCGTGGCAGCTGCTGCGGAGCGGATTGACACTTACTACCTGCCACCGGACAACCGGAAGGTTCCGCATGCCAGTCTGCCGAGTGGCGCCCTCTACACCTTCGATGGCAAATCGGTGGTGGACAGCAGCCTGGTGCTGCCACCCAAGTTGGATGCCAATGTCAATGGTGGTGGGGTTCAGCAGCGACATGCCCAGTTTGGTTTGACACCCTTGGAGCAGCTGGTCCGAACCACTCCGCAATTCGGGATCTTTAGGGGAGAGCTACCACAGGAATTCCGGGGCACAGAGCCACAACCCGTTTCCGAGTATTCCCATCCAGCGCCCTTCAGTCGGACCACCGGCAGCACCACTCCGGCATTTTCCAGCAGCAGTGGCAGCACCATCCACCCGTACTCCTCATCGCCAGGCACATCCACATCGACATTCTTTTCGTCATCGTTATCGTCATCGTCATCATCGCCATTGTCCTCATCATCGCTGAGACCCATTTCCACCAAGTTGCAGCTTCTGAAGCCGGAGGGCCGAAGGGCGTAGGATCTGCAGTAGCGAAATTATAAGCTAGAACTAGCATTTAACCGTTCTGGGGTGTACTCTCTCATAACCACGTTACATTTACTCGTAAACCTGTATTAGCCCGTAGTTTTCTTTTAACAATTATGATGCTCTTAATTTTAAACGAACGCATGAATTTTATTAGCTAAGCTAACCGATTGTGTGTAAGCCGCATTTTAGTCGTTGTGAAATAAAACCAAGAATTAATCTGAATTGTGTTTGTTTGTTTTTCGCAGTTAACGGCATTTAAAGAGATTTCAATTTATAGTATACATTTTATACAGAGGAAAGAATCCAAAACAAGTTTTTTGGATTTTCGATTATATTATCTCTAATCCCTAAAGATTTATAAATGAAAAAAGCAATATCCCCTGACCACAGCCCAAAACCGTTAGACCTAGAGCCGCCAAAATTTTGGCACAGTATTCCATTGGGGGCCTAACTGCCCAGTGGTTCCAAACAGCTCATAAATCGATATTCACAAAAAAATTAGATATATTGGAAAGGCTTAACTTCTAAAGTCGTTGGAATTTCCAATATTTTGATTTTATCCACATTTATGTTTTGAAAAGGCCTAATTACACAGTACAACATGATGACCCTAGTTCAATTTACTATGTTTTACTATGTTTTACCATGTTTTACCATGTTTTACCATGTTTTACTATGTTTTACCAAGTTTTACTACGTTTTACCAGGTTTTACTATGTTTTACCATGGGTTACTATGTTTTACTATGCTTTACTATGTTTTACCATGTTTTACTATGTTTTACCATGTTTTACCATGTTTCCCAAGCCAATTGATTTTCTTAAAGTCTTGGTATGCAATCCTTTAAGTTTTTGCAATACCTTTCGATTGGTGTATTACTCATTACGATCGGACTATCACAGCAGATTTTCAATTTTGCGGCTATATAATAGTAGTCGCCTTCGCACACTCTCCTGGTGCGCTTCGTCACTACATGGACTGCCGTCCATAGTGATGGGGATGACTTTTGGTCATGGTATGAGGTATACTAATATGTAAATTAAACCCAGGGTATAAATTGTCCCTTTAAAAACTTCTGATATCAAACAAAAACACCTCTTAACGAGGTAAAAAAAATAGTGACGACCGCACCTTCAACATACAAAAGATCTGATATCATATTTTGTGACGAAAAATAATTTTACATTCGAAAATATAAAAACACTTTCTAAAATTTACTTTTTCGGCACGCTACAATAGAAAATGTTCGTGTGGGTAAAATCTTATAAATTTGTCTGAAGCGGGCCGAATGAGTAAATTTTAGAAAGTGTTTTTATATTTTCGAATGTAAAATTATTTTTCGTCACAAAATATGATATCAGATCTTTTGTATGTTGAAGGTGCGGTCGTCACTATTTTTTTTACCTCGTTAAGAGGTGTTTTTGTTTGATTTGAAAGAAGTCGGAAATGACTTATTTTATCTCATTGTCGACGAAATGCCATACGGCATTACGGATAAAATTAAATCGCTACACTGAAATGGTAACATATAAACATATTTATTTTTGGGAAATTTAATTGGATTATGTTTAAATTAAATCTATGAACTCGAACTTAACTCGAATTGCTTTCCTAAAGGAATACATTCATTATCTTTATAATTTTCCCAATTCTTCTTTATTGATCACATTTTTTATCTGTCCATATTTTGACCACAAATAGTCCCTCGACTAATTAACTAATTTGTAATAACGATGGTGATGGTCAAGAGCAGCAAGAGGCCGAGAATAGGAAAAAAACACGTTAGCAATGCCATTTCTGAGGTCTTAGAGCATGCAGAAGCAAATGGGTATCATACAAAATTGCATTTGTATTGTGACGGATGATAACGCAGTGAATATTCCCATATGGGAAGTGCATTTTATGATATTTACAAGAGGCGGACAAACACCCAAGAATATATTCAATGCAACTGCTGTTAGAATAAAAGATCAATATTGTAATGACCAATTCAAAGTGCTGCTGGAAAATGACGACCTTATTGTCGACAATTTTCTAATGATCGGAGATAACTTATCTCTAAATTTTTTTTACTGCCGAGGACCTCGATTGCCGCTTTATCAAAGGCAAAAGGGCAATCAATGTCCAGTGGTTCCGGTGCTTTAGGTGGCTTCTGAGAAGGGTGAGGGTGAAATCCCAATCCCAATCCCCACGACCAAGGACATGCCCGTTTTGGAGAGATCGCCGAGTGAAACCGAGAAGGGCCTTGAAAACGGTGCTGCCGCTGCCAGGGCTGTTTTGGCAGCCCTGCCTCCAGCGGCTTTTACATTGGCAATGGCCTCGAGCCCGAGTCCTCCCACTTCCATGAAGGAGCTGCATGTCTCCCGATATGTGTGTGGGTTTGCGATTTGCACACGAATTTTTCAAAGCTGGGACGAGCTGGTGGGTGAGACCAGGGTGAAGGGCGTGGTGGAAGAGCTTTATGAAGCCCAAATCCAACTGAGGAAGGGGGAGGCTAGTGGGAGGGAAACGAGTCTCCGGCTAACAGCACTGCAGCAGTCCATCCAGGCGGAATGACCCACATTCACCAAAGGAGAGCAGAACGACGCTCACGAGGTGCTGCTCCTAATTCTTTAGCTTTTGGCAACCAAGTGAGTTTGCAATAACTAAAATTTTTGTAATTATCTAAGGGCAGAACAAAGTCCAACACACACTAAGGGCTTGATCAGCTTTTCGAAGGTTACCGATCTGGCGACGCTATAATTCCCAACCAGTTATAGCGCTGCTTGCATGGTAAGCCACTTCGATAGTTGACCAAGACAGCGATTTCACTGCTTATGATTGTAGTTGGCTACTACATGAAACATGCATGAACAGTGAAGCCTATTCGCTCATTTTTGTGTGTTGTCATAATGCCGACGTCTTGGACTTCTTGAAGTCTAAGCCGGCATGACCTCGAGTAGCTAAAAACTTCTCTATTACAAAAAAAGGTCGTATTAAAAGTTAATCTTTGGATTTTCTTATATAGCAAAACGATTCCGGAAACGAATTGCTTTGAAGGTATTGAGCGTCAAAGAAATAAATGCCTCATTTGCGGTAGCCTGACCACAACGGAGCAGAAGTTTACAGGAATGTCTATGCCATGTGTCGATCCGGAGGCGCGCATCAGGGTAAAATTTATGTATTAAACTATTTTCTATTTTATTTGTTTTTGCATTTTTCAGGATTCGATAATATATTATACAGAAATAAAGGAAGGTTAAATGCAAGTATAATATCCATTATAATAATTTTATTAATCACAATTTTAATTTGTATTTATTTTTACCCCACGTAACTTAAAGTTATGAATGAATTAAACAAAACAAGAAAGGAAGCTAGCTTCGGCCAGCCGAAGCTTATATACCCTTGCAGATCATTCCTATTCATTTACAAAAATTTACAAAAACATTAAATTTAAATTAACTTGCGTATATGTTACAACAATCCAAATTTTAGCTGCTTTGGTATTACTTTGGCATTCATATTTTGATCCTTCCTATGGCAGCTATATAATATAGCCGTCCGAATTTTGTAAAATTTAATACGAAATTTTGAAATGTTAAAAAAAAGCCATGTCCCCGAGAAGAAGATATTGTAATAAAAGTCAACAAAGATATAATTTTTTTCCTATTAATTTCCATTTAATTTTCCGACCGTTCTTATGGCAGCTATAGGATATAGTCATCCGATTTTTTAGAAATTTTATTCGAAATTCAGAAATATTTAAAAAATAGTATTCCCAAAAGAAGAAGGTTATATTTCAAAAAGCACCCAAGCTAGATTTTTTTTTACGTTTTATACGTTTTTTTTTCGATCCTTCCTATGGGAGCTATATTATATAGTTGTCCGATCCGGTCGGTTCCGACATATATACTACCTGCAATAGGAAGAAGACTTCTGGGAAAGTTTGAGCCCGATAGCTTAAAAACTGAGAGACTAGTTTGCGTAGAAACAGACGGACAGACGGACATGGCTAGATCGACTCGTCTTGTCATGCTGATCAAGAATATATATACTTTATGGGGTCGGAAACGTCTCCTTCACTGCGTTGCAAACTTCTGACTGAAATCATAATACCCTCTGCAAGGGTATTTAAATAGGATTTTCGACTTTCATGGAGATATTTTCGAAGTCCTTCTCTCTGAGACCGTTTACCTGGCCAGATTCGTTATTATTGCAACAAAATATATATTTTAAAATTTTCGCACACATTACCATTTTTAAAGTAGTAGTATTATGTAAATTACAAATAAAATTATATGAAATGCTAGGAAAAGAGACCTGTACTTAAAGACTTTCAGAATACTCGCTCAACTGCGGGCATCGCAAGCCACGCATTTTATGGCAGAGTAAAAAGGCAAGCTTAGGCTAAGGATTTAAAGTGACCAACCATTAGAAAGGACCGAAATATCATTTAAGAACAATATCGATATTTCGGCCTTGAAAAATATTGCTTTAATAATATTTTTTAAAATATCATCGATATATCGATATTTTGATATATCCCTACCCTATTAAAGATAAGCAAGAAGACAAGTGCTGACAGAAAGTTAGCGGGAAATATTTATAGTGAGAAAATTGAAGTAAACTGACAATATGAAAAATAATGTCTTTTGTTTAGTTAGAAAACTTCATGTAATTGATATAATATTTTTATTTTTAATATAATAATGATTAATAAAAAAAACCCTTTTAGGTATTTTAACTTATTTTTAAGTAATTAATAAATAATTTTCCAATTTTTTTTAATTCGTTGTCAACTTTAACTTTCTTACTAAAACTAGCTATTTCCCGCTAACTTTTTGTAAGCAATTGTGTGTTGCCTGCAAAGAGGCGCAAAAACGAGACAGCAAGCACTAACAGTTATGAAAAAGAATTTGGCGCTCTACGAGAGGAAGCACCTCCAGACGAATTTTGAATAAACTATGTTAAGTGCATAACGTAAAAAACTCAGCCAGATTGAACCACTAAATTATTCTCGTTTTTCATACAAATGAAATATTTCGGAATAATAAATAATAAGATAAATAATAAAGGCTATATGACGATATGGTCGTCTATTATCTTTAATTCTTTCATTTAATGAGAATTTTGAATCATAAACCTCGAATGTGGTTTAAACAATTGAATGAATCAAAGCGAATTCAAAAGTCCGTTTAACGTTCGATTTCAAACAGCAGTCGAGATTCGAACGTGGTTCGGAAATAAATAACAAGCACGATTGGCCGAAAAGAGTCGCCACCTGGTCCGAAAAGCGTTGCCACTTGTAAAGTGTATATCAAAAATCGATCAAAAAACATCGATGGTCAAAATATCGATGTTGCCATCGATGTTTCTCCACCTCTGTCTTGTCGTGTTGGAATTTAAAGCATAAAATTGGGTAAATTGTGATTGTTTTGCGGCGTTCAGCGTAGAGATAGCTTCGCGACGAGTTTAGGAATGACTGTGAAGTGAGGAGCTGAGCCAGTGTCTTACCGGTTACCCTGTCTTCCGCCTTGATCGCCGCCACTTTCTTTTGTCTAAGAGAAAAGATCTGCATGCCTAATCAGCAGACGAATCAGCCAAGATCGCCTCATCCATCGGGCCGAATTCAATATTCGATATTTAAAAAGTATGCAACGGATTTGAGTGTGTATTAGAATTAATTCCAACCACCCCCCGGAATACAGTTTTATTTAAGAAGAAAACTTGTTGCGTTTTCTGTGCGTCTGGCGCCGTGGTGCTGTCTCGCTCGCACTCGCGCGATCCGATCGTAGAGATCGATTTTGGTGACGCCATTTTTTCTTTGCTGCTTTTGGGTGACGCTGGCAAAATACAGAGTGGAGAATTGGAGAGTGGAGAGTGGAGAATATTTCCGATTTCAGCCTAAAAGTATCCTTTTTTTTAGTTTTGCTGCGAAAAAATAGAACGAGGCGAAGTTTAAGGCTAAGCGGCGATAACTGATCCTGATCCTGGACTTACCTCGACCTAACCTAATTTCAGGCTGTCATCACCAAGATGAGCGCCTCCAAGGAGGGCAAGGAAAAGAAGATCAAGATACTGGGCGTGGAAAACATTTCGCCGCCCAAGGATAAGCGTCCTGCCACCAGGATGAAGCTCTTGAATGACGTGGGAGCAGGCGGAGATGCTGAAACTACCTCCTCATCAAAAACTCCCCCGAATAAGCAGGAGAAACGCGGCAGCGTCACTGGATCCCGCATCAAAATACTCAATGAGGAAATACTGGCCACGCCAAAGGCGGAAAAAAGAGGCGCCACCAAGACCTCAAGTCCTGCCGCCTCCACTGTGAAGATTTTGAACGAGAAGAGGCTACCCAGCGCCACCGTAACAGCCGTGGAAACGGCCAAGATCAAGACATCACCCAGTAAGCGCAAGAAGATGGAGCACTATGTGCTGCAGGCTGTAAAAACGGAAAACAGCAAGGCGGACACCACGGTTACGGTGGCAACCGAAGAAGACGAGGAGACGATTGCCTATATTCTGGCCGATGACGAGGAAGTGGTGCCGGGAAGGATCCAGGACACCAATGGCCAGGAGATCGTTGTCACCGAGGAGGACGAGGACGAAAAGGAAGACGGCGACGAGGACGGCGATGGCGAAGGCAACTCCAGCCACGGGACAAAGATCAAGGAGATCGTCGAGCACGTGTGCGGCAAGTGCTACAAGACCTTCCGCCGCGTTCAGAGTCTCAAGAAACATCTGGAGTTCTGTCGCTACGACAGCGGCTATCATCTGCGCAAGGCCGACATGCTCAAGAACCTGGAGAAGATCGAGAAGGATGCCGTGGTGATGGAGAAAAAGGACATTTGCTTTTGCTGCAGCGAAAGTTACGACACCTTCCATGTGAGTAGCAGAACTAAGCATTATGAACATATACTTATGGTCTTTATGGTCTTTCTTTCTCTTCCAGCTGGGCCACATCAACTGTCCCGACTGCCCCAAGTCGTTTAAGACGCAGACCAGCTACGAGCGTCACATCTTCATCACCCACTCCGAGTTCAGCGACTTTCCGTGCTCCATCTGCAACGCCAATCTGCGCAGTGAGGCCTTGTTGTCGCTCCACGAGGAGCAGCACAAGTCGCGGGGCAAGCCATATGCCTGCAAGATCTGCGGCAAGGACTTCACGCGCTCCTACCACTTGAAGCGCCACCAGAAGTACTCATCGTGCTCGTCGAACGAAACCGATACCATGAGCTGCAAGGTGTGCGATCGCGTCTTCTATCGCCTGGACAACCTGCGATCGCATCTGAAGCAGCATTTGGGGACACAGGTGGTGAAGAAGCCGGAGTACATGTGCCACACGTGCAAGAATTGTTTCTACAGCCTGTCCACACTCAAGTGAGTTTAACATTTGTATAATAATTATAATTAATTTACTCATAAATGGTCTATACACGCAGCATACACATACGCACACATACCGGGGAGAAACCGTTTGACTGCGATCTTTGCGACAAGAAGTTCTCCGCTTTGGTGGCCCTAAAAAAGCATCGACGCTATCACACTGGCGAGAAACCCTACAGTTGCACTGTGGTGAGTCAAGAAGCTCTTACATTATTCCTTTAATTGGCCTTTTGTTAATCATATTTCTACTCCTTAGTGCAACCAAGCCTTTGCTGTCAAGGAAGTGCTCAATCGTCACATGAAGCGTCACACTGGGGAGCGACCACACAAGTGTGAGGAGTGTGGCAAGAGCTTCATCCAGGCCACCCAGCTGCGTACCCATTCCAAGACCCATATTCGCCCCTTTGCCTGCGATCAGTGCGAGGAGAAGTTCAAAACTGAGAAGCAGTAAGTGGTCAACAAGATTTACTAATAATCTTTTCTAACATTTCGCAATTTTCTCCCACAGACTTGAGCGCCATATTAAGACTCACTCGCGCACAAAACGTCCCGTCTTCTCCTGCACCGAATGCAAGGCTACCTTCCGCACCACAGCGCTGCTCAAGGAGCACATGGACGAAGGCAAACACATCCGTAAGTTGAACCTGACTAGCAACTATAGAATCATTAATCCTTATCCTCCCATTTATAGCAAAAGAAAAACGGACCACCAAGCGTTCTGCCATCAAAATTATGGAGCGAACAGATTGCGCCATTTGCGATAAGAACTTCGACAGCAGCGAAACACTGCGTCGGCACATTCGTACCGTGCACGAGTGCGATCCCGATGATATCTTCGGCGTTGAACCGCAGCCGTCGAAGCGTGCAAAGAAGGCGCCGCTCACTGAAATCGAAGATGATGAAGAGGTTGTACCGGTGGCGCTAAACACTTCGGCAGGCTCCTTGATTTCCAGCCAAACAGATGGAAATGGTGTTGTGGTGCGAGAATTCCTGGTGGACGAGGGCGATGGCGCTGCCCAGACCATTACACTGGAAAACGAAACTTACACGATTCTGCCTTTGGACGGGGCCATCGAGGGAGAGCAGCTGACGGATGAAAGTGCTGTCAAGCCTGAGGGCAAAAAGGATGAGGCCCAGGTCTCGCCGGTGGTCAAGAAAGAGCAGCGCAAATCCCTGGCGGCCAGCTTGGCTGCTGCCATCGCGGATAATCTAGACGAAGCATCGAGCGAGGATGAGGTTAGCGGCGAAATCCTGACTGAAGAGGATCTAAAGCTTAAGGAGAACGTGGGCAAACTCATTGACATGCTGGTGGATCCGCCCATCTTAAAGAAATACGGCTGGCCCAATGCCCCCGAGGAAATGGTGCTCTGCAAAGTGATTGAGAACTGCGGTCACGACTTGCAAAAAGGTGCCGAGAACTACGCAGAACTGGACTACGGCAGTCGCATGCGAGAGTATTGCAAACTGCTCTTCACCGTTGTTATTCACAACGATTCCATCAAGTCACTGCTCAACAATTTCCCCATCGACGATGTCATCGAGTATGTTCTGGGGGATGAGGATCAGGAAGATGGCTTGGGAAAGGACAAAGAAATCGAGGATAAGTCAACTGCAGAGGATGATGAAGCGGAGACGATCACAGGCGATGCTGAAAAGGAGGAGATCGCTGCGGAAACTAAGAAAAGTACGGTCGCGGCGGAAACTAAAGAGTCAAAAACAGAAGAAAAGAAAAAAGGTGCCCCATCGGAAGCTGAAAAAGGAAAGGTTTGATTTTTTCAGCCTCCAATGGCGACTAGCGAAAATTCAATATTTAAATATTTGAAGGCTTGTTTGGGTTTTTATAAGAACACTAGTTTTAAGAGAGTTGGTTTCGGTTCAAACACCAAGTGACCTTAGAAGAGAAACTCACCGTCTGTTGTTAAATTCTTCCATTTTTACCCAGAACTGTTTACAAATTAACAAATAACCCAAATAGAAACAAACCAACTTATTGCGTATCAAAGATATTTTGATATATTTATATACATTATATATATATGGAATTGAAAAGTGTACCCAAGCAATACATTCATGGCTATTTTTATAAAACTCTTATTAAATTTTAAAAATTTATAATATTTTAAGAGCTTTTTGTGGTCATTCTTCTAACATTTACTGTTCCATCATCATCTTGAGGATGCGGGCGTTGTTCTGCAGGATCTTGTGGCGACTCTCGTCGATGAGTTCCCGGTACTCGACAATGCTAGCCTCGATTTGCTGCAGCTGGTGCTTCATGGGTTCCGTGGCGGATGCAGTGAGACTTTGTTCCTTCTTCAGTTCCATCGAGGCCTGGTTGTAATTGTCGCGCCACATGGTTAGCTCTAGTTGCATTGCGTCGATGTCCTCGGGAATAAAGTCCAGCAGTTTTCCCATTGGACCTATCGACTTCGTGAGAGTTTGGATCACATCTCGCAGGTCGTTCACCTGGCGAGCGGAGCTTTGGCGGGCCTGACTCTGTGGAGGCTCCACCACTTCGGCATTTTGATGAACCAATTCCTTTTGAGTTTCCAAGATCTGCTGAACCAATCGACCCTGAGCATCGAGCTGGCCCTCCAGCACAGGTTCTTCGGCTCCATCGCCTTCCACAATGTCATGTGAGGTGGCATCTTCTATGATAACCAGGTTCTCCCCATCGTCATCCAGGTCTCCAAAGGTTTCTAACTTAACATTAATCCCAGACATCTTGACCTGATCGTTCGGTTGAAGTACGATCTCCACATTGCGACGCCGTGGAGCTCCAGGACGAGCGGAGGCTGGTCGAGCGGATGGAGGTCTGAGGGAGGTTCTAGGTCGTTGATTGGATTCCTTGGAGTTCTCTCTGGAGATGGGAATCTCCCGCTTGACCTCGCTGTTTGAATCGGGCGGAGAATTGCTTTCCGACGACTGGACCGCTGGCTGGGATTGGTTCTCAGTGGGATTGGGCTCTGGTTGTCTATGGCTACCACTGGAACGTCGACTTCGGCTGGAGGATTTGCGACTCTCTGGCTCAGGTGGAGGAGCCAATGGGGCAGGAGCTCGCGGAGATTCCTGGGCTGGTTCCACCAACGCCTTTGCGGGAGAAAGCAGTTTGCTAATAATGAAAGATATAATTTGAAAATAATGTAGTTTACCATTTCCTGCTCCACTTTCGGTGCAACAGCTTCAGGAGCTGGCTGCTTGGTTACTCCTCCTGGCACTGCCGACATGGACATGCTGGCACTCTCGCTTTCGGTGGAAAGTTGCAGCTTGGTTTTCGACTTGAGTTTAACCGGCGACGGACTCTTTTGCTTGGAATTCTGCCTGCTTAATTTGGGCTCATCCTTGGCTACCTTTGACTTCTTCTGGGATGCCTTATCCTTCTCTGTTGGGGGAGTAGATCGGGATGACTTTTCGGTGGCCTTGCGCAGCTTTTGCTCCTGTGGCGATATACGCTTGTCCTTGCGTCGCTTTGGATCCTCCTCTTTGCCGGCGGGCGATGGATTCTTGCTGGGATTTTTAGCTTCCTTCGGGTTTTTCGTAATGGCAAGTGGTGTTTTGCTGTGGGCAATCACTACCTGGTCCACAACGCCGTCCCACTCCAAACTATTTTCCGCAACACTGGCCATCGCCTGGAGCAGCTCATTGGTAAGTTCCGGCTCCTGGCCAGCAACT
This sequence comes from Drosophila pseudotakahashii, assembly GCA_035046095.1. Lineage (NCBI taxonomy): Eukaryota > Metazoa > Arthropoda > Insecta > Diptera > Drosophilidae > Drosophila > Drosophila pseudotakahashii. The sequence continues at coordinate 57,063 of JAWNOE010000139.1, read as the reverse complement.
ATTTTCGAGGTGCGTACTTTGAGGTCCATTTTGGTCGTTAGCTCTGTGGAAAGTCAAGCAGTCTGTTATGTATCCCAGGAACCCCATTTAAAAGAAAACTTACTGATTGCATCAATCATCTTCTGCAGATATCGTATCTTATCCTCCCGACTACCAATGTTCTCGAACAACTGTTCATCTGGTGTATATAAACCTTCAAACTTTCCAGTTTGCTTGATAAACTGTCCATAAGGAAGTGTCATTTGGTTAACTAAAGGTGTGTGAAAAAAGTTCAAATAACTTACGTTATTAAAGACATCCATGAGGAACCGGAATGGTGGCTTCTTCAACAGCTTCTCCGTGAGCGGTGGTTTCTTAAGGTACTTGCCCAAAACCTTCTGGGTCACCAGGATAATAGCATCCAGATCTTTGTCCGACATTTTCGCCTATTTTTCTACAATTGCAATGTTGTTCACTAACCGTACGGTTTCGTTTGTTTGTCCCGGTCACGTTGTCCTGGCAACGGTACAGTCGAACTTCCATAACTTACAGTAGTTTACAATTTTTAATATTTTTTCTTTATAAACGCTGGGACCCATTTTTTTCGTTTACTTATGGGTTACTGATCACGATGAAAAAAAAAAATCCAAAGAATCGTTTTGGAGATATTTAAAATAGCTAGATTTTTGACCACTTGTTTTCTTAAATGTAACACCTCAAAGACATTTAATTAATTAAAAAAAAAAAACAAGAAGGAAAATTTGTTGGACTTTTTCGACAAAAATATGGTTTATTGTGTGTATTTCTTATTTTTTAAGTACTTAAAATTTTAAAACCAGAGGCTTCGTAAATAAATATATTTGCAAGAAAACATGTAAAAATAAAAATGTTATTAGTAAGAGCCGACATATCAGTCAAGCTATAGTTCCTAATTAAGCGACTATATGTGTACTTATCTGCTTAGTGTTACGCGTTATCTTTGTCTGCTCGTTCAATCATCTTGTTATGCCATATCTATTCTTAAAATCTATGTATGTATGTATGTATACCTAGTTTTATTGCAAATCTAAGCTTTAAGCTGCACAACATTTCTAATCTCAGTTGGGAACAACAGGTGATTTCTTCGTACAACTTTCCCAAAACAAAATCAGTTTCCAAAATGTGCAAAAATTCGCTTCAAAGATTTTGTTACGTTTGCGGTAGTTATAATCTCAGTTTGAAAAAGTGCGTTAAAATTGGCATTGATCCAAAACATGTACACAAGCCATTGACTCCAAAGTCAATTTGCCGCACATGTTCGACAACGTTACTTTTGTTTAAAAGTGGAAAAGCAGTATACCTGAAGTTTGGAAGGCCGGTTCTGCGGAGAAATCCAATGGATCATATTACTGATTGCTACTTTTGCTTAAATACTGTTCGGGGTGAAAAATTTACCAAAGTAGTTTACCCCGACGTAGCATCAGTTTCCAAAGTTGATCCACATTCCTCGGATTTTCCAAAGCCAACACTAAATGTACCAGTTCATGAAGAGACGACATGTTATTCTAGTAAATCTGAAAATTTGGACTCGGAAAATTCCCTCATGAAGCTTATGAGTCAAAAAGATCTCAATGACTTGTGCCGAGACTTAAATTTGTCAAAAGAAAAGTCAGAAATTCTTGCCTCCCGGTTAAAGGAACATGGTTTTTTGAAAACGGAAACTCGAATTTTATTTTACAGAAACCGAAGCAAGAATTTTGAAAAATATTTCTCAAAAACAAAGGATTTTTGTTTTTGCAATAACGTCACAGCGTTATTTGCAGCACTTGGAGAAAATCACAATCTTGCTGACTGGCGTCTATTTATTGACGGCAGCAAATATAGCGTGAAAGCTGTTTTACTGCTTAAGGGAAACGAAAAACCATCCATGCCTATTGGTCATTCCACTAACGTGAAGGAAACATATGAGAAAATGAAACTGCTTCTGGAACTAATAGATTACAAATCCTACAATTGGAAAATCTGTTGTGATCTAAAGGTTGTTGCAATACCCAAGTTCTCCAAGTTAGTTACACAAAGTTTAGCTGCTTTTTGTGTCTTTGGAATAGTAGGGCAGATGACTTACATTTTACCCAGCATGATTGGCCACCTCGTAGGGATCATGTCATTGGCGAAGAAAATGTCCTTAAAGAAGCCCTTGTCCTTAAAGAAAACGTAATTCTTCCCTCGCTGCACATAGAACTGGGTCTTATGAAAAATTTTGTGAAAGCTTTGGCGAAAGATCCGCACAGCAAGGGAATGTCGTACTTAAGGACGAAATTTCCCAAGATCTCCACAGAAAAAATCAGAGCCGGTGTATTTGTTGGGCCTCAAATAAGGCAATTGTTTGCAGACCATAAGTTTTTAGGAAATAAAAGAAAAAACAATTCCCATGAATTAATTCAGACCGTGATGAAAACCTTTCACACCATTGGTGAGTGGTATAAGCATTTAAAAAATATTCTATTTCCTTAAGTCATTATTACGCTTCATTGCAGGTTCGCGTATGTCTCTTGAAATGGACTTCCTTAGCAGTCATTTCGACTTCTTTCCATAGAACTTGGGAGCAGAAAGTGATGAACAGGGTGAACGATTTCATCAGGATATGGCGAAAAACTTTAAACAATAAAGTCTTCTTCCGAGTCTGAATATTTGTATGTTTTTAAGGGGGGCTGGGTGTTTACCAAAAACCATATTTTTGTCGAAAAAATCCAAAAATTTTCCTTCTCGATTTTTTTAAAATTAAATTGAATCGAGTGTACATACATTAGATGACATTATTTGGATCGTTCCTCGAAATGGGAAATCGCGAAAACAGGCGACTTCCCCTTGAAAAAGATTTTTGGTACCACTGCTGACTTGTGATGACTTTAAGTCATTTTACTAAACTATGCATATCTCCTAGAATGTACACCCGATTTGTAAATATTCGGCCTCAACTTTTGGGACTAACGGCCCTTTAGATCTGCATACTCACATCGGGTGTACATACATAGACATTTAATTTATTTAAAAAAAAAATCGAGATGGAAAATTTTTGGATTTTATCGACAAAAATATGGTTTTTTATGTGTATTTCTTATTTTTTAAGTACTTAAAATTTTAAAAGCAGTGGCTTTGTAAATAAATATATTTGCAAGAAAACATGTAAAAATAAAAATGTTATTGGTAAGAGCCGACATATAAAGTCAAGCTATAGTATCTAATTAAGCGACTATATGTGTACTTACCTGCTTTGTGTTACGCGTTATCTTTGTCTGCTCGTTCAATCATCTTGTTATGCCTTATCTATTCTTAAAATCTATGTATGTATGTATACCTAGTTTTATTGCAAATCTAAGCTTTAAGCTGCACAACATTTCTAATCTCAGTTGGGAACAACAGGTGATTTCTTCGTACAACTTTCCCAAAACAAAATCAGTTTCCAAAATGTGCAAAAATTCGCTTCAAAGATTTTGTTACGTTTGCGGTAGTTATAATCTCAGTTTGAAAAAGTGCGTTAAAATTGGCATTGATCCAAAACATGTACACAAGCCATGGACTCCAAAGTCAATTTGCCGCACATGTTCGACAACGTTACTTTTGTTTAAAAGTGGAAAAGCAGTATACCTGAAGTTTGGAAGGCCGGTTCTGCGGAGAAATCCAATGGATCATATTACTGACTGCTACTTTTGCTTAAATACTGTTCGGGGTGGAAAATTTACCAAAGTAGTTTACCCCGACGTTGAGTTTCCAAAGTTGAACCACATTCCTCGGATTTTCCAAAGCCAACACTAAATGAAGAGACGACATGTGATTCTAGTGAATCTGAAAATTTGGACTCGGAAAATTCCCTCATGAAGCTTATGAGTCAAAAAGATCTCAATGACTTGTGCCGAGACTTAAATTTGTCAAAAGAGAAGTCAGAAATTCATGCCTCCCGCTTAAAGGAACATGGTTTTTTGAAAACGGAAACTCGAATTTCATATTACAGAAACCGAAGCAAGAATTTTGAAAAATATTTCTCAAAAACAAAGGATTTTTGTTTTTGCAATAACGTCACAGCGTTATTTGCAGCACTTGGAGAAAATCACAATCTTGCTGACTGGCGTCTATTTATTGACGGCAGCAAATATAGCGTGAAAGCTGTTTTACTGCTTAAGGGAAACGAAAAACCATCCATGCCTATTGGTCATTCCACTAACGTGAAGGAAACATATGAGAAAATGAAACTGCTTCTGGAACTAATAGATTACAAATCCTACAATTGGAAAATCTGTTGTGATCTAAAGGTTGTTGCAATACCCAAGTTCTCCAAGTTAGTTACACAAAGTTTAGCTGCTTTTTGTGTCTTTGGAATAGTAGGGCAGATGACTTACATTTTACCCAGCATGATTGGCCACCTTGTAGGGATCATGTCATTGGCGAAGAAAATGTCCTTAAAGAAGCCCTTGTCCTTAAAGAAAACGTAATTCTTCCAGCGCTGCACATAAAACTGGGTCTTATGAAAAAGTTTGTGAAAGCTTTGGTGAAAGATCCGCACAGCAAGGGAATGTCGTACTTAAGGACGAAATTTCCCAAGATCTCCACAGAAAAATCAGAGCCAGTGTATTTGTTGGGCCTCAAATAAGGCAATTGTTTGCAGACCATAAGTTTTTAGGAAATAAAAGAAAAAACAATTCCCATGAATTAATTCAGACCGTGATGAAAACCTTTCACACCATTGGTGAGTGGTATAAGCATTTAAAAAAGATTATATTTCCTTAAGTCATTATTATGCCTCATTGCAGGTTCGCGTATTTTTCTTGAAACGGACTTCCTTAGCAGTCATTTCGACTTCTTTCCATTGAACTTGGGAGCAGAAAGTGATGAACAGCGTGAACGATTTCATCAAGATAAGGCATCGTTTGAAAGGCGTTACGAAGGTTTCTGGGATGAAGAAATGCTAAGCGGCTATTGCTGGATTTTAAAAAATAAAGTCTTCTTCCGAGTCTGAATATTTGTATGTTTTTAAGGGGGGCTGGGTCTTCACCAAAAACCATATTATTGTCAAAAAAATCCAAAAATTTAAAAATATTTATTAATATTATTTATAAAAACTAGGTATGAAAAAAAAACGCCAAAAATGTAACTTTTTTGGAACTTTCAGACGATATAAATCCATCAATTTCGGTCCGATCACAAATCGCCATTGTCTTTTCGGAAAGGTGCATATATTTCCTTTCGAAGGGTGCCAGTTAAAATACCCGTTACTCAGCTAAAGGGAGTGGGAGAGAGATTAATATATGCACGCGTCAAAGCTACTAGCGCCATCTAGTGGCTGTTTCATTTTTTGCTCATAACTTTTTAATGGATTGTCCGATTTGAAAATTTTCTTTACAATTCGATAGATATTGATAATCACAATAAAACTGCATTTTTACTTTTCCAAAATATTAAAAGGTCTGGGCGCCAGACACCATTCAAAAAATGGTGGAGGGCGATTGTGGGCGTTAGAGGGGGCGTGGCACCTTTTTGAAATAAACTTGCGCTGCGTAGAAACTCCAAGAATCTGCATGCAAAATGCCAATCCTCTAGCTTTTATAGTTTCCGAGATCTCAGCGTTCATACAGACGGACAGACAGACGGACAGACGGACAGACGGACATGGCATTCGGATCTCAGCGTTCATACAGACGGACAGACAGACGGACAGACGGACAGACGGACATGGCTAGTTCGACTCGGCTAGTGATCCTGATCAAGAATATATATACTTTATAGGGTCGGAAAAGCTTCCTTCTCCCTGTTACATACTTTTGCACGAATACAATATACCCTTTTACTCTACGAGTAACGGGTATAAAAAAAGGAAGGGGGGGTTCAGAACTGCCTTGTCATCGTACTACAGGTTTACATAGCGCAGCGCTTAGTTTTGGTTTTAAGTTTAGTTTAGGTTTTAGCTCAGTTACATTTATGTTTAATCGTATAGGTAAGGTATCGCGCATAAGTGTCGATATATATCAATAATTATATTACATTTAGAGTGCGGCATTTCCGTGTGATGTAACATGCTGACATAAGGTGTTTTCCCTGATGCGCGGCAATTAAAACGAATTATAAAATGAACTCTCAGCGTAATTAGGATAGATTCCGACCCGCAGACGGGTGCTACAACTCAAAGAAGTCGTCCTGCTGCTTCTCCAGTCGCTTCAGCGAATTCTGAACTCGTCGTGTCTGTGTCGTGTTCAACAGGTGCGCCGTGTTCGAGGAGTTCCCGCTGCCCGTGGAGCTGTGCCGCTGATACTGCGGCGAAGGTCCTATAAGGAGTTGTTCAGCGGATGGCGCTGCGGGAAAAAGTCGGCGCTGGCACTGATGCAGATGTCCGCATCGCTCTGACTGTTGACCAGGCTGGAAGGAATAACATAAACCATTAGTATATGGAGATAAACCAGAATCGACAGCTAAACGATGTTAAAGTGTGATTGATTAGCTGTTCAATAATTTAAAAACATATGTATACCTATACCAAATTTCTTCCCGCTATAATCTAAAATCTTACTCCTACTACTTACTCCTTGAAGCGCTCCACATATTTGCGCGACTCCGAAATGGTGTTGTCGATCTTGTTGAGGAAGTCATTCATGCATTTCCGGCTCTCCTTCTCGGGAGTCATCGCGGCCACCGAGTCCAGGCTCTTGCTCTGCTTTGCGCCGTGGCCGTGCATCATCGCTGGATCCTCGTCTCCGGCCTGGACCACCAGCAGTTCCCCGGCGATGGAGTACGGCCTGCCGCCGTTCATGCATTTCCGGTTCTCCTCGGAAACACATAACCTAAAAACCAAAAAATACATTAAGCCAATACATTATTTTTTAACCCGATGTAATCCATTTAGCAATATGAGTAGGAGAGTATGTAAATGTGTATAACTATAAATTGTAGAAATATATTTGTAGTTAATGTAAGTAACAACAAACAAAAATATAAAAACAAAAAACATTTGCATGTTTTAGGTGAATTCGCCTATAAATCGAAAAAAAACGCCCTGAATTCATGAAAAACTGCCTTTAGTTTCAAGATATTTATACCCTTGCAGAGGGTATTATGATTTCAGTCAGAAGTTTGCAACGCAGTGAGGGAGACGTTTCCTACCCCATAAAGTATATATATTCTTGATCAGCATGACAAGACGAGTCGATCTAGTCATGTCCGTCTGTCCGTCTGTTTCTACGCAAACTAGTCTCTCAATTTTAAAGCTATCGGGCTCAAACTTTTCCAAAAGTCTTCTTTCTATTGCAGGTAGTATATGTGTCGGAACCGACCGGATCGGACAACTATATCGTATTGAAAAAATCTAAAAAAGAGGATTGAAATTCGAGTCAATACCTTACATATGAGTTATGACACGGTCATGTCCAAGGACATTTTATATATATATATATATATGGTATGATATATATAAGATACTGTTCTGATCTGTGGATAATATTGTCAAAAATCATCAATCATATATGTAGCAACAGAAAATCTAAGTGATAAGAATAAATAGCTCTGAATAGTTTCTGACTACGAGAACGAATCAAATCGATGGCGGGAAAAAATTAAGGTCATTGTTTTTTGGCTATCGTTGAATTATTTGTAGTTTTTATGAGCGGAAAAGCATTTGCCAACACGTTGCGATGTGTGGGCCAAAATGTAAGCTGTTCTGCGTACGAAAACATAATGTTTGCAGCAAAGTTTCAGAATATGTTCTGCACTTCGTAAATAATAACTAATATTAATTAAAAGTGTACTATGTACTCCTATAAAGTTCCAAAGTTGCTATAAATTACCAAAACAGCACCAATTTGGTTTTGTTTACAATTTTTTCATATTAATATTGGCTAGACAGAGGCGTAGTAAGAGCGGAGTGTGGGGTACGGGAGGTTAGGCTCTCCCCCAGTCAGCAATATCTATGCAAATTCGTTATAGCATATGTCATAAAAGTTCAGATATGAATTTTAACTATTATCTTATGCTATTTATTGTATTATTTTACAATAAAATTAGGAGAACCCAATTTTACGACAGTTTTGCCGAGTTGCAATCCCCCTTCGTTAATGTTGAGGTGAGCAACTGCTATTCAAGTCAGCTGTTATTGGATGGTGGATGTGCTCTGTGGGAACACGAGTTTTACATTTGTCAAAAATCCCAACCGTTGAGAAGAGGCTAAAAAAAGTGAATTTCAACATAGTTTAAACGCTGAACAAGCAGCCACATTTTTTGAAAATGAGCTGGCCAATTTTCCAGTTAAAGAGACCGCAAGTAATCCACCCGTAGCACCGGATTCAAGTTTACAGGACATTTTGTTCAATTTTTTGGGAGATCGTTCCATTAATAAAGTTTTTAACTCAAGAGTCGATGCAATTTTAACTAAGAGGCAGTATCTGGAAAGGGCCATTGTCGGACAAGATATCGACGTTCTATTATGGATGTAGGTATGCCGTATTTAAAAGTGTTGAGTTATAAATTGCATATAATTAAGTATATTACTTTTTTCCAGGTGAATCAAACTGATTTCACTGACATTGGGAGCCTTTTCGCCAAATATCTTTGCATTCCGGCTACGTCCGTGGAGTCTGAAAGAACATTCAGCAAGGCGGGCCAAATAATATCGGAGAGGCAAAACCGGCTCAAAAAAAAATGTTAACATTATTTTGTAGTTGTTTCATTCTATTATTTTTAAATCGTAACTTGGTTAAAATAAAGCATGATTTTATTATATTTGCTTAAAAAAATGTTTTGTTGGGCTTTACTTTCGAGCTACTATCGATGGTTTAAAAGAAACTATCGTCGACTATCGATGGCGCCCACTATCGATAGTTCTTCACCTCTATATCAAGGGTATACAAACAAAAAGAAATGTTATTAAATGCGCACTAAAACATTTTTAATATTTTTTTCAGATGTACATGATGCTCTTATATGCTTTCTTCTGCCAGTGCTCCTAGTACCCTTGGCCAGGGGAAAAAGGAAAAATGGTTCAAAGGGTTCCCAATATTCAATCGAAGACGCCAGAAACGAATTTTTCACGTGGAAGCCTACATCGTCGTTCTCATCTACGTTTTTTGTAGGTTTTGCAAAATTAGCAAGGAAATGTCAGGCTCGTCATATATTAAAGACATACAACATTTAAGAAATGAATATACAGTGGTTCACAGCTTATTTCAACCAGCTGCCAAAAAAAAAGTAAACAGCCTATAAAAGCTAAACCAAGCAACATATGAAAATAATTTAAATGCACCATTTTTATGTTATGTTTATACTTATTATTTTTTAGCATCATATAATTTAAACATTTTAAATGTAATTAAGAACAAAAAATCAACAAAAAATAAGGCCACAGCTGTTGCATGGCGATATGTATTGTGCAACTCCTACAGGCAGTTTTCCATTGGTTTTTGGGGTTTTTCTTTCATTTATAATTATACCCGTTACTCGTAGAGTAAAAGGGTATATTGTATTCGTGCAAAAGTATGTAACAGGTAGAAGGAAGCTTTTACGACCCAATAAAGTATATATATTCTTGATCGGGATCACTAGCCGAGTCGAACTAGCCATGTCCGTCTGTCCGTCTGCCTCGTATGAACGCTGAGATCTCGGAAACTATAAAAGCTAGAGGATTGGCATTTTGCATGCATATTCTTGGAGTTCCTACGCAGCGCAAGTTTATTTCAAAATGGCGCCACGCCCCCTCTAACGCCCTCAATCGCCCTACACCATTTTTTGAAAGGTGTCTGGCGCCTACACCATTAAAGATTTTGGAAAACTAAAAATGCAGTTTTATTGTGACTATCAATACCTATCGAAATGTAGAAGAAATTTTTCAAATCGGACCATTCGTTAAAAAGTTATGCCCGATCAAAGATTTTATATATCTATCTCTCTCGCCCTCCCTTAGCTGAGTAACGGGTATCTGATAGTCGGGGCACCCGACTATAGCGTTCTCCCTTGTTTTTTATTTCACACGCCTTCTGCACCTAGTACTCAGTACGACGAAAACTGGTAGCTAACCATAGGAGGAAGCGAGAGGCAAATAGGTAGCTAAAGCCTTTAGCCGGGGACTTTTTTCACCGCGGTACTCAGATGAGCTAAGGAAATGTATAGGCTGAGAAAAATTTGGTCTAATGAATGAGCCAATAACAAATGATAAATTGAAGAAAAACATAAAAAACCAATGGAAACTGCCAGTAGAAGTTGCGGAAATACATATCGCCATGCCAACAGCAAATTGAAAGCTAGCAAAAAAAGTCGGCTGAACATTTTGTAAAATTTTAAAATTGGCGCCAGTTGATTTGTTTATTGTTTGTAAACCCAGCTGATTTACAATAAGACCATGCTACATGCAAAGCGGGTGAACTCTCAAAACTTCGTGTGACCGAAGTACAAAAGTACAAAAGAATTATATTTTTCGACTAGTGAAACTCTTAGCCGAACTGAGTATTCATCCGCTAAATCTGCGATTTTTTTTTTGTATTTTCTTTCAATTTCCTTAGCTCATCTGAGTACCGCGGTGAAAAAAGTACCCGGCTAAAGGCTTTAGCTACCTATTTGCCTCTCGCTTCCTCCTATGGCTAGCTACCAGTTTTCGTCGTACTGAGTACTAGGCCTTACAGATAAACTAACAGCTTTTCAATCGTTTAAACAATTTTTGACGGCTAACGAAAAGCACACAAAATTATGATTCTCAGCTTTGATAGCTCTCCGAAGCTTCTAACGGGACTTATCTTCTTTTAATGTTTTTTCGCGCGTAAACAATACGTGCCTTCAGGCAGGCTTACGTCGTAAAGGGTTAAGGGAAGCACAACAGAATTATCAGTGGCAAGCATTTTTGAACTCAAATGTATAAATATCTGTTGAGAGTTGTAATACCTTTTGAGAAGTACCTCGGTCTTTCCAAGTTGTAATCTCTTCTAAAGCCTCGATAACAGCCGGTTATAGTGTCATATATGTATGTATGTTGCCGGATTGGTTCACATTTTTTAGAAAAAAAAACGGAACCGTAAACGGAGCGCTGAATTGTTTTACATTTGAACCGGAACCGGAACCGAACCGGAACTATTATTTTTGAAATTCGGTTCGGTTTTGTGTTCGTGATTTTTTATTCAACATTGTGGGTAATTTTTTGATTGTATAAACATAGAGTTTATTTACTATCGAAAATAAAACTACGCAAATATTTTGCCTACGCAATGCATACATCTAATTTAATCAATCTAATAATATGTAACATTCATCTTCCAAATCTTTTCGAAGTATGTCCACTAGGGCGGTCCACATTTGTATGGAAATTTTTAAGGTCCCACTCTCACCCGCCTATACGGTGCGCATTGAGGTATTTAAGGTATGCCAAAAGAAATTTTTTGAAAAAAACGCGTTTTAGGGTCTGCGAATTGGTCTCAAAGTTTATAACTCATACGCACTGTTGCCTTTCATCAAATATATTATTTTAAACAAGAGAGAACGCTATAGTCGGGTGCCCCGACTATCAGATACCCGTTACTCAGCTAAGGGAGTGCGAGGGAGATAGATATATAAAATCTTTGATCGGGCATAACTTTTTAACGAATGGTCCGATTTGAAAAATTTCTTCTACATTTCGATAAGTATTGATAATCACAATAAAACTGCATTTTTACTTTTCCAAAATCTTTTATGGTGTGGGCGCCAGACACCTTTCAAAAAATGGTTTAAGGCGATTGAGGGCGTTAGAGGGGGCGTGGCACCATTTTGAAATAAACTTGCGCTGCGTAGGAACTCCAAGAATATGCATGCAAAATGCCAATCCTCTAGCTTTTATAGTTTCCGAGATCTCAGCGTTCATACGGACGGACAGACGGACAGACGGACAGACGGACATGGCTAGTTCGACTCGGCTAGTGATCCTGATCAAGAATATATATACTTTATAGGGTCGGAAAAGCTTCCTTCTCCCTGTTACATAATTTTGCACGAATACAATATACCCTTTTACTCTACGAGTAACGGGTATAAATAGGTGGCCCTGACTTGGTTTTATTTTTTAAATTCGTTTGTCACATTTTTGGACTACTTTGAAAGTTTTAATAAATGGAAAAACTAGCCGGACCTAGAGGCAAAATGTAATATTACGGTACTTAAATCGGTGTTATCTGAAGCTTTTTTATTACCTAATGTAGAATACAAAGAATAAGGCATTTAGATGCTGTTTTATTAACAAATCTTATTAGGGAAATTTTGTTGACAATGACCGTTTTTATATTGAGAAAAAATTCAAAATACTCTCTCAAAATGCCAAATTAGTCATTTAAACCTTTCCCTCTCACAAAAATGTCAATTTCTTTCGAAAAAATCGTTTAATAAATAGATCCCCATAAGTTCATATAGACCATGAGCGGATCCATGGAGGTGATATGGGTGATATATCACCACCCACTCGGGTGAAAAATTAAAGAAATTTTTGTATTCAAAAAGTATGCAACAAAATCCTAGATCCGCCACTGATATAGACCATAATAATATTAGACAAATAATGCAACATTCATGTATGTATATTATGTAGGGGAGTGTAGGGTAATTTGACGAGTAGGGTAATGTGACGAACTCGTCGATTCTCATATATGCCGTCACAACAAAAATTCCAAATAAATGTAGTCGTCTCCCCTTATCGTGTCGACAATGTTTTTACAGTAATATTAATAAGAAGTCCCGTAATTTCTTTGTGAGGTAATTTTCGCTAAAAATGTGGTGCCCAAACTAGCAAAGCTATTCAATTTACTTGTGTTTCAGCAGTGCCAGAGCGAAGATGAGTGGAAAATAAAATCAGGTAAGTATATGCACGTATAAATGAGATCTTTATCAACAGTTTTTGGTACTTCGCGTTTTTTTCTTTTGCGCCGTTTGAGAGTGACACCGTTTTTGCTCCAAGTCTACCTTGTAGGGTATCGTGACGAACTTTTTGTAGGGTATTGTGACGAACTTTTTTTATTCAAGAATTTGAATTGTTATCGTTCATTATGTGTAAAAAAAACTATAATAATACCGAATAACATTAACTGCTGCAGTTTTATTGCTTTTTCGTATTGTTTTAGATATGCCGTCAGTTAAATCAAAGTTGGTTAAAAAAAAATAAAAAACAACAAAAAAAATCCGATTCCAAAACAATTAATGTGGCTAAAAAGAAGGAATCAGGTGAAAGTAAAAAAACGGCATTAAAAAGATTACCTCCATTGTCACTAAAAAAAAGCAAAAACATGAAGGTGTGTGGATCAGAAGAAGATGAAGATCGGAACTTTTGTATTCTTTGCCTAGAATTAATGCCTCTGGTGATCAACCGCAAAAATTCACGAACATGTGATTCTTGTAGTCGAGCAGTTCATGCCACTTGTGCTAAAACATTGACCCCTTACTTTATTTGTCCAAATTGTACACAGGACTGAAGCGGGATATTTTTTTGTAAAATTACCTTTCTATTATATTATTGTCATTTTTCATCCATTCTTAAAAAAAATAAATAATTCTCACATCTGCATACAGATTTATTGTGTATTTATCAGTTCGTCACCTTATCTGACAACTTTTTAAAGTGCAAAAAAAGGACGGTTCACGCCAAACGCCGTAGGATTTAGCTCCGTTGGAATTTCGAATTCAAATTTTACAGGGATATGCTCAGTAGATGTAAGCAACTTTCTGCGTTTACACTTTTGAAAAATATATATATAAACGAATCGTTCGTCACCTTACCCTACACTCCCCTATTTAAAAACAAAAATTGATATAATTGATAATAGGAAATTAAAAACGACCTGTTTTCGCTGTGACTATCTCATTGATTGGACCCCCCGTGACCCAAGCAAATGAATTAGAAAGGGTTTTCCTGTCGCAATTAGGATAAACTTTTCTATGATGCTCGACGCATTGCAGAACGTATTGCGTTTGGCCCTTGTCCTTCGTCATCTTGCCGTTATAGATTTCCATCGTTTGGACTGCTCGTTCTGCTACATCGTTTACGACGCAAAAAAGAATTCACGATTTCTTGGTTTCTTATATAATCTTCTTGCTCAAACCAGGACGAGGGCGGCATTTGCAGAAAGCTAGTTGAAAGCTCCCACCGGTCAAAGAAATTAAGACTTTTCTTTGAAATAAATGAAGATATTTCTTTTTCTGTGGGTAATGCATTAATAAATTATATACACTATTTAAAAAATCAATTACCGAGAAACTGTTGGATATCCCTGATGTTCAAATTAAACTTTTTGTCTCCTGTCGCGTTCTCTACTACTTTCAATGCTTTTACCATTGATGCCTTTTCTTCTGTAGGGACCTCATCGTCAAAAAACGCCAGCGAAGCTGCTTCATCCGTCAGATACCACAGATGGTTCGACATTTTTTTAATAGCCACCGTTGACATAATTGAATCAATTTTGCCATATTCGTGCATTCGCTGGATGAATTTCAGGTCTAAGTATGGTGATTTCTTAGCAAGACTGCACTCGAACCAGACATTTAAATATTCAGTTATCACAAAAACAGAAATGTCTTCCAATCCTAGTCGCTCCTCGCTTCTAATTTCAAATTGGCTTGAGAACATTAGGATTTTGATGGCATAAAGTGCTCTGGCCATCCATCTGGCTTGGTGAATACCTCCAGGCGCTTTAATCGATAAGACTCGTTTCTCTGACTTTCCATTTATAAACAGAATCGACAGCTCCAAGAATTCTTGATAGTCGTTCCGCTTTTGAACCAGCTCAAGATGATGCTCAGCGAAATTGATTAGGCTAGTCTTCCTTGGTTCAATGTGCTTCCAGCATCTTGGGAAATGGGCACCATACTCAAACGCTTTCTTATTAACATTTGGCCAAGCTTTTTTAAAATGCTTAAACAAAGGAAGGTCCGCGTTTGTGCTTGACCTCGGAAGCTTTGCCTCTACTACACCTCTTAATACCAGCTCATAAATATGATGGCGACATGGGAAATACAGCAAATCTCTGCCTAACTGTTGCTCCAGAATCACACAAGCCCCATTTAATCGCCCTGTATTGGAAGCAGTTGTATCGCAGCATATTGCTTGAATATTGTCCTGTAAGTCCCAGTTACGTAAACCGTCAAATATAGCTTTTGCCTGAACTTTACCAGATGAGTTCTGAACTTCCGGCGCACCTAAAAGTTTTTCGATATCATTTCCGGTAACTACAATGGGAAGGCGTTCTACTGCCTTTTCATTTGCATCTGAGTAGTATTAAGGTAGAATTTAAATATTTAATAATTTAATTTTTTCTATAATAAAATACTTACTCTGAGGCGGAACCAGCTTTCCGTCCCAGTGCACAGTTAAAGATCTTGGCACCAACTTGCCGAAGTCTTCTTTAATGGTTTCAGATCTTTTTTTCGGAAGCTGATTTCGAACCCTTATTATATTTGTCCTGCTGATAGACAGAGAGCCCAAATCGTTGCCAAGAGCTTCTGCAGTTGCTTCCAGAATAAACACAGCATTTCTTGAACTGACTTGGCACCTGTCAAGAACCTCAACCAGTTTTGGCGTAATGAAGTTTCTTTTCTTAGGCATGATTGGAGATTCGAGCCTGCGCCTTTTTACACCTTGTTCCGGAACATCGTCATAATCGGAATAATTCTCACTTATATTGCCATCAATTAAATGTGTATCACTTAATTCCGAAAATGCATGGGTAATGCAAAATAGTTCACTTAGAGTAGTTTTAAAACAACTTTCCCTGTTTCGGTGAATTGCTCCGTTTTTATTTACATTTTTTTTTAAGTCAAAATAGTCCTTGTGAAGGCGCGATATTGATTTTAGAATGTGGTGAAAAGGGCGGGCTCGAATATTCCTTTGATTCCAAATTGCAATCGCATATTTGCCACTTCTTTTGCGCTTTCCAGTACAGATTTCCTTTAAATCTAGTCCTATAGAGGACATTAGAAGGAACGGTTGTTTTCGTTGGAAAGACCATTTCAGATATCAGTTTCCCAACCAAAAAAATGTCGTCATTTTTCTCCATTTTTAGATTCATATTGAATAATATCAGAGAGTTGACAAAGTTGGAGAGGGGAAAAAGATATTTTTAAAAAAAGTTCTGGCTGGCCTACAGGTCGTATGAGTAATTTTTCATGAAACTTTGAGGACATTTCGCAAGGTCTAAATGTCAACAAACATTTTTTTGATTTTTGGATACATTTTTTGCAGACATTAATCTACGATATGAAGGGGTGAGAATAAGATTTCATTTTTTGGACCGCCCTAATGTCCACATTGAAATTACATGATTATAATAATAATAGGGTATTTCCAGTAATGCTATAGACGATGTTCTTTGCGGAATGTTAAAAACACATATTTAACATCTTTAATTGATCAAATAAAAACACCTCTCATTCGGCACGGTGAAATAGAAAATGCCTGTGAAGAAGAAAAAGGTTGGAACAGTTTGCTAGGGCGGGCAGAATGAGAAAATCTTAGAAAGTGTATTTAATGACGAGTGTAATAATTTTTCGTCACAAATGTTGATATCACAACTGTGAAGGTGCGATCGTCACAAGTTTTTTACTCGTTAAGAGGTGTTTTTATTTTATATAACAGTAGCCGCCTTCGCACACTCTACTGGTGCGCTTCGTCACTACGCGGAATGCCGTCCATGGTGAAAAAATTGATTTTTTTTAACCCTGGCTCGAACCTGAACCTGGCTCCGGCCCATGAACCATGAACCGGTTCGTGAACCGGAACCTTATCTGTAGATTAGGTTTGAGCCCCGACCCGAACCCATGCCAAAATAATCGGGGGTGTCACAGAAAACCATTCCAACCGAATTTCCCCCGAATAGCAAATCTCGGTGTCACAGACGTCATTTTTGACAGTTTCTAAATCCCCCGTATTTTGCCGGACGTTTTGATAAAATTAACCAACTTACAAATGTTTCCCAAAAATATAACTTTATTTAAGACAACTGTAATGAATTTTATGAACTACCTGCATACTACGATTTTTATACCTACTTCGGGTTATATTTAAAAATATGCTTTTTATAAAAACTCTCGAAAAAATTAGCTAAAAAAAATCCGTCGGCAAACCGTCTACCTGGCAGTGTTACCAATTAGATAGCACTTTAAAATACCACATTTGTCCAAATATCGGAGTTAGTTATCGAAATGTTTTGTTAACGAATTATTTATTCAAAGGTACTTAGTATTGTAGTTAAAAATGAAACTTATTTCTGGTAAAAATTTTATGGTAAAAGAAGTTGTAGTTATTGAGAAATTAATAAAAACAGGCCGCCTTTGCAAAAAGTTGGCATCACTGTCGTGAAAATATGTCCTATTTTTGCCGGGTAAAACGCCGGCTGTGAAGAAGAAGAAGATAACTCCAGAAATCCCGTACTTATTGTAGAAATGGGTTTTAGATTTGAGGATAGCCTCATTGGTTTGGTCAAATTTAATGAATTTTGGGCAAAGAATCCTTTCATCAAGGGAAGAACATCCCATAATATTTTGCAAACCGTTGTTCTAGAAAGGGCCAGGAGAGTCCTTCCCAATTACTCTTTGAAAGGACCCAACTGCCAGGAACCGCAGAACCGTGGCCAGCTGGAACAAGGGCGGGATTGATGATTTTGGGATGTGCTCCTCAATCAGATGAAACACCATTATAAATGTATGTTTATCAGAGCTCGTAAAAAAGGTCTCATTGTGCTTGTTGTCAGAAAAAAACCCCTCACATACTGACCCCATACGAAGCTGTCAGAGAGAGACCCCAAAATTTCGTTTGCCTTAGACTTGCTCTCTGCTCAACCGGTGAGAGATTTCGTTTGCTCGGTCGGGTCTCTGCTCACCCGAGACCCTTTTCGTCGTAAATATTCGGAAAAGGTCTTTTGAGCATGTATGTGTGCTTCTCGTATAGCTCGGTAAAAACTAATGGACTTGAAGAGCTTTATTGCTTCGGAAAGTACCATTTGTATAGACGCTGACTGGGAGTGGGTTGAACTCTATCTTAATGCGTTTAAGGATGCGTATGATACAACTCTCAAACTGCAACAGGAGCAACTAGCTTACAGCGATTTTTTTATAGCATGGATGGAGCTAAAGCTGAAGTGCCAAAACAGCCAAAACGTGATAGCTAAGGCTTTGTTAGCTCAACTCCAATTGCGAGAACCGAAATTGCTCGAAAACGAAGCGTTGCTTTCAGCAATTTACTTAGATCCTAGAATTAATTTAATTTTAACCGATCACCAAAAAAAGTCAGCAAAACAAAACTTAAAAACAATAGCTAAGCGCTATTTTAATTTAAATCAAGTAAGACAGTAGACAGTAGGACAAGTAGAATGTAAAAAAGAATTGAAAACGTAGAAGTCTCGTGTTGTAGAAGTAAATATGTGTTTGTATATTTATGTTTTTAGCTAGTGATATCGTCCTCGTTAAATACTAAGTAGTTATATGTCATTAATTTATATTTATATTTACATATTATATAATTTCCCCATATCTATTAAGATTGATGCTAACAGTGAATCGGATGCAGCTTCCCTGGCTCCTTCCTCGTCGAGCAGCCTTGATGACTCTCAGGGGTCATCCCTTTTTCCAGCCTTCTGGACGGAATTCAGTCAGTGAAAGAGGAGAGGGGAGAAGAAGTTTCCGATAAACTATCAAACATCTATTTGGAAATTGAGAACTTCAATTCTGTTCATGACCGATTACCATTAACGGCCAACATAATGGACTTTTACGGCGACCTCAAATTCAAGTCACCGCATTTAAGTATCGGTGGAAAGGTCATTCTCGGCACTCAATTTCATACTTACCGAAAGACGCTCCTCGTTAAGTGCGGATAATATAAATTCTCTGTTAATTGTAAAACTAAATTTGTAATATAAAATATAATATCAGTAATTTTAGTTGTAATAATTTATTTATAATAAAAACATTACTACATTTCAAAATATTACGTTTTTTTGGCGCCTATATATTTATATTTTATTGATTCACAGGAGTATGCGTATAACGCAGAAAAATCGCTCTATAATTTTTGTTTTATCTATCTCTCTCTCTTTCGCTCTCTCCTAAATGCTTTCCCTGTCACCAAATATCTGGGACAACAACACAAGCAATCCCAGCAACAAAAATAAAGACCTTTTGTAGGAGACCCTTTGTTGTTTTGCTCACCTACTTACTGTCAATATATGAGCGACGAACGATTTTGTTCGTATCGAGCGGTCAGTTGGGGACCGATACGAGTGTTCCGGTCAACCGAAACCCGAGACCGAGACCGAAACCGAGACCGAGACCGAAACGAAAAAAGGGTTGTTGCTCAGACCCTGAGCTAGACATTCTCAATTTTTGGGTCTTTCAACTGAGCAGCCCGATTAGAAAAATTCGGTTGACCGTTTTTTACGAGCTCTGATGTTTATCAAGTCGGAAATTGTACCGAAACCTAAAAGTTACAAAAATACTTTAAGTTCCAGCAGAAAAAAACACTTGAAATTATCTTACGTTTCATCTGTTTGCGAAAGAAAATCGGACGAGCTTCTAAGTATTTTCCTCTGTAGCCTAGCCTTTTGAAGTTTTTGTCTTCGCAAGTACTCCAGAGCAAGAATTCGCGCAGATGGCATTTTGCTTTAAAATTCTTGCCAACTTACATATAAACGTAAGTAAACAAACGCAGCCGCTGCAAACAGCTGTTCAGGGCTGCAATATGTACATAGCCTGGCGGGTAATTCAAATTTTTAATTTTTTTCTTTTATTGTGTACAATATGCGTTTTACCCGGCAAAAATAGGACATATTTTCACGACAGTGATGCCAACTTTTTGCAAAGGCGGCCTGTTTTTATTAATTTCTCAATAACTACAACTTCTTTTACCATAAAATTTTTACCAGAAATAAGTTTCATTTTTAACTACAATACTAAGTACCTTTGAATAAATAATTCGTTAACAAAACATTTCGATAACTAACTCCGATATTTGGACAAATTTGGTATTTTAAAGTGCTATCTAATTGGTAACACTGCCAGGTAGACGGTTTGCCGACGTATTTTTTTTAGCTAATTTTTTCGAGAGTTTTTATAAAAAGCATATTTTTAAATATAACCCGAAGTTGGTATAAAAATCGTAGTATGCAGGTAGTTCATAAAATTCATTAGAGTTGTCTTAAATAAAGTTATTTGGGAAACATTTGTAAGTTGGTTAATTTTATCAAAACGTCCGGCAAAATACGGGGGATTTATAAACTGTCAAATATGACGTCTGTGACACCGAGATTTGCTATTCGGGGGAAATTCGGTTGAAATGGTTTTCTGTGACATCCCCGATTGTTAGTCTTCTTCTGTTCATGGTCTGGATAGTGTGAGCTCAAGTCTGTTTCTGTGAGAGTCGAGTCTTATTCTGTCACGGGTGATAGTTTTAGTGATACATAATAAAGTATTCGAAAAAATTATTTTTTTAAATTGGAATTTAGAAACATAATTTGGTTCACTTTTTCGCTTGATTTTGAAATGGTGCTTCTCTTTTCGGATATTAGCAACCGAGCCTGGGGAAATGATCTCTCTGAGGATGCACTTCTTGCCGGAATACAAAAAACTTCGCAACTGACTTTGAACAATAAGGGGTAGTGTTTCTTGTTTGCCTCCCACCATCTTAACACATCAAAATCCTTGCCAAGGGAAATTTTATGGAATTGGTATTCATAAATTTCCTTTTCGATGTCGTTGTCTTCAGTGTGTTCTGAATGCTCTATAAAAGTTGAAAAAATTGAAGATGTATTTGGACAGTCGACTATTTCCGTGTTGTTATGGACCGTAGTTGACATGTGTTTTCTCATAAGTTTACGGCAAAAATCCATGGTGCTTTCTTTTTGTTCCGTGGTAAATGTAATTAACTTGTTTGTTGGTGGAAATAAAAAAAGAGAAAGGTAATGATATTTTGTTATGTGTGGTTCTATAACACTCATAAGAAGATGTTGGAGCTCCATTTTAAGTTCCCTCGTCAAATCAGTGTCGTTTGAATCAACGTTAAAATTCGCTTTTAAGTTTTCCAGGTGCGGTATGACCATATGGATCATTGGATGCTGTGTGAATTTGTTTTAAAATTTCGCAGAGTCCCTGGAGGCTAGTAAGGCTTATTCCGTTTAACCTGTTTTCCTGCTTTGCTTCCTTTAGGGTCTCGGTTATTGTATCCCAGTTTTTTACAATAGAAGACATGGTAAAATAAACGGTATTCCACCTAGTTTGGCAGAAGCTTTTTAAAGTTGCGTTCAGTTCTGTGTTCTTTCCTGATTTTTTGAAATACTTCACTAGTTTGTTTGACTTTACCAAAAGTTCGAAAATTTTTTCTGAATTTGCAATTGCTTTTTCAACAATATTGTTCAGCAAATGGTTTACGCAATGGATATGCTCATTGCTCTGAAAAGCGCTGATCATGTTGGATCCCCGGTCTGTTACGATAACAGCGTTATCTAAATCTAAATCTCAATTAAATTTATTAAGCTGCTCGACCACTCTTGCTTGTACATTAACGCCTACGACATACATAAAATTTATTTAATTTTATTTTAAGAAGTTAAATATAAGTTTAAAACAAGAGAGAACGCTATAGTCGGGTGCCCCGTCTATCAGATACCCGTTACTCAGCTAAGGGAGTGCGAGGGAGATAGATAAATAAAACCTTTGATCGGGCCTAACTTTTTAACGAATGGTCCGATTTGAAAAATTTCTTCTACATTTCGATAGGTATTGATAGTCACAATAAAACTGCATTTTTAGTTTTCCAAAATCTTTAATGGTGTGGGCGCCAGACACCTTTCAAAAAATGGTGTAGGGCGATTAAGGGCGTTAGGGGGGCGTGGCACCATTTTGAAATAAACTTGCGCTGCGTAGGAACTCCAAGAATATGCATGCAAAATGCCAATCCTCTAGCTTTTATAGTTTCCGAGATCTCAGCGTTCATACGGACGGACAGACGGACAGACGGACAGACGGACATGGCTAGTTCGACTCGGCTAGTGATCCTGATCAAGAATATATATACTTTATAGGGTCGGAACAGCTTCCTTCTCCCTGTTACATACTTTTGCACGAATACAATATACCCTTTTACTCTACAAGTAACGGATATAAATACCTGTCGCCGATACATCGCTGACATATTGGATTGTGACTGATACGTATGATCTTTTCAAAAAATTATCCGTCCATATATCCGTATAGCTAAAGCTAGTTCATACGTTACATCCAGGCTTTTTTTTTTCGTAAATCTTGGCTATGTTTCGCGGCAATGTCGTCGGATCAGGTATTATTTTATCAATGTCAAGGTCAGTTCCATATCGAGCTCCAATATCCACAAATGAAGAAAATCATTTTTTTAGCCCACTATCGTAAATGGTTCTAAATGATCTGCAATTTTAAACAGTCCATTTGGTGGCTGCTTCGGTTATTCTCTTCTTAAATTCATTGTCCACCTCGACATGGTTAATGGACAAATTCGAGCTTGCGCGTGCAGCAGCGATGTGGCATTTGTGGCGAACAAGATTTGAAGTGCAGTTCGTGTACCGAAAACTGGCATTACACTTTCTGCACGCTGCAATGCCGGCAATTAACTGTTCATTACTGTCCTCCACCAACCCGAAAGTTGGCCACACTGCGCTGCGCCCACGTTTATTGCGAATTTTATATTTTATATTTTGGAAAAGTAAAAAAGCAGTTTTATTGTGATTATCAATATCTATCGAATTGTAGAAGAAATTTTTCAAATCGGACAATCCATTAAAAAGTTATGAGCAAAAAATGAAATAGCCACTAGATGGCGCTAGTAGCTTTGACGCGTGCATATATTAATCTCTCTCCCACTCCCTTTAGCTAGAAAAGTAAAAATGCAGTTTTATTGTGATTATCAATATCTATCGAATTGTAGAAGAAATTTTTCAAATCGGACAATCCATTAAAAAGTTATGAGCAAAAAATGAAATAGCCACTAGATGGCGCTAGTAGCTTTGACGCGTGCATATATTAATCTCTCTCCCACTCCCTTTAGCTGAGTAACGGGTATCTAATAGTCGAAGTACTCGACTATAGCGTTCTCTCTTGTTTTTAATATTAACTAAAGCCTTTCTTAGGTACTTGTCCCGGTCTTCGGAATGGTGGGTCAACGCTCCTGAAAAAATTAAAGAAAAAATATTACAATTTGTATTTAATATTCCAATAATTGCTTACTGACCATTAAGCACCGCATATAGCCCTTTGCGTGCTTTTAGAGATTTTTTGCCGCTGCTTCCGTCCAGATTGTAGTCGATAACCAGACTATCTGAAATAATCATATGTATATCGCCAAAGGAAAGTGTGACCTTAGATGGGCTCGATTAAATTCCGCACTCATTGCCACAACTCAGTCATATCCCTGACCGAAAAAAAACGAGAAATCTTAAAACTTGGAATGTTTTTCATATAAATAATGCAAAAATCTCGAGTTAGAGCACATTTCACATTTCAAAATTTTTGGATATGATTTATTGACGGCTAATCATCCCTCTGACCGTCTTCGAGGAGGTGCTGCTATTTTAATTCGCTCTCACTTGCAGTACTCCCCTTACAGTACAAACTCTACTGTAAAATGTCAAACTGCTGCAATTACCTTAAGCAGGATTTGGATTTGGAAGACATCGTGATTGCTTCTATTTACTGCCCCCCTCCTTTTTATGGACTGCTCAAGATTTTAGACAACTTTTTAGCGAATTTTCAAACCGTTTTATCATATCTGGCGACAGGAATACTCACAATCAATTTTGGGTTTGTATCCTCTCTTCACCAAGAGGTGTTCAGCTTTTAGATCTTATTACGTCTTCAAGTCTGCAAGTCTTAGCTACAGGAGGACCAACTCACTTTCCTTCTGATGCAAGGCGAAATCCAAAGGCAATCGATTTTGCTATTTATAAGGGTATCTCGTCCAACTTTCTGACTGTACATGAATCTCATGAACTTAGTTCTGATCACATTCCGCTTGAAATAGACTTAGCCATATTTAAAAGAGCTGATACTTTATTAAGAAAAGCACTTTATGATGCTAAGTCCGAATTTTTCGTCCGGAAACTTAGTGCTAGTGCTCTCCAGAAGATTCCCTTGCTTCGATCGGACGGTACCTGGGCAAATAAAGATGATGAAATAGCTAAGAAATTCGCTGATTCTTTGGAAGAAAGATTTAAGCCTTTTGATTTGGTCGCAGATGAAGAGACTGCTATTACAGAAGCCTTTGATGATCTCCCCTCTGGTCCAGCTTCTCAAATTTCACCTATTGATGCAGAAGAAGTTAAAGACCTAATAAAGCGTCTGAAGACGAACAAAGCCCCTGGCCATGACAGCATTGACGGAAAAGTAGCTAAAGCTTTGCCAGTAGCAGCTATTTCGTTCCTTACGCGTATCTTTAATGCTGATTGTTCTTTCATATTATCCGGAGCAGTGGAAGCATGCGAATGTTGTTATGATCCCCAAGAAAGGCGTCTCTCCCCGCTGTGCAGATTCTTTTCGGCCTATAAGCCTATTGCCAACCTTCTCTAAGATTTTTGAGCGAATCTTACTAAAAAGGCTTTTTAGTGTTCATATGTTCCAGGATGCAATTCCAAATCATTAGTTTGGTTTCAGGTGTCTGCATAGCGCTGCTGAGCAAATGCATCGGGTGGTCAACCATATCCTTAAATCATTCGAGGTGAAAAAGTATTGTTGCGCAGTATTTCTAGATGTCAAGCAAGCCTTCGATCGAGTCTGGCACTGTGGCTTGCTCTATAAGCTGAAACCCATTCTTCCCCCGACATACTTTGATCTCCTTCGCTCATTTCTAATTGGTAGAACCTTCCAGGTGGATGTTCGAGGATCCAAGTCTGCCTCAAGGCCTATTCTTGCTGGAGTCCCTCAAGGAAGGGTGCTGGGTCCTGTCTTGTATACAATATTCACCTCGGACCTTCCTTCGCCCAGAGGCAGGAATGTTTTAACAGCTACCTATGCTGATGACACAGCATTTCTGGCGACAAGTGCTCCGCGAAGAGAGGCGACAGATATGGTGCAGGACATCAAAATGCTAAATGAGTTTGAGGCCTGGGCGTCGAGGTGGAACATCGCAGTTAATCCTGCCAAATCTCAGCATGCCACCTTTTCATTAAACAGGCTGAACACCTATCGCCTAACCTTAGACGAAACTCCAATAAAGCACTCGGACACGGTTAAGTACCTTGGGCTTACTCTGGACAGGCGGCTATCTGGAAGCAGCACATTGTGGCAACCTGTGCTTCAGTAAGGCAAAAAGCGGGGAAAATGAGATGGCTTCTTCGTCCGGGCAGTGGACTGTCGATCACGGCGAAAACCCGGCTCTTAAAGCAACCTTGATGCCTAGTCTACATACCCCAATGTACACTTCTGAGTCACTGCCTGTAACACTTCTTTAAAAAGAGTTGAATCCTGCCAATCCAAAATTTTAAGACATATGATAAACGCCCCATACTATACAAGAAACACTACTATTTATCGAGATCTCAAAATTAATCCTGTTTGTAAATCTATCACCAATTCTGCCATTCGCTACAGATCAAGACTCATCTCCCACACAATCAGACTTGCCCTCACACTTTCCAGACCTATTAACAGAAGAAGACTAAAAAGATTGCACCCATCAGACAATTGGATACTTGGACGGCACGCTTGTGGGAAACTCATTCCAGACTTAGACGCCTAGACTGCAACACTGCTCAATTTTTGTAATCAGTTTTTTTTTTATTCACTGCTTTTGTTAATTTTTACCATGGGTGAAAGTGAATTAAGATGCACATAAAAATTGCCAATAAACATTCTGTTATGCATATCAAAAAAATAAAACTTGGAATGGTTTTCTAATAAATAATGCTCTCTTGTGCATTCAAATCGGTTAACTCCTTTAAAAATTGAAGCTTCTCAAAAAAAGTATACCCAAAAACTTTGCAAAAACCTATAGTTTAATGCTCGTTCGATCGGTCCTATTTAAGATGTTGTTATACCCTTGCTGAGGGTATTATGATTTCAGTCAGAAGTTTGCAACGCAGTAAAGGAGACGTTTCCGACCCCATAAAGTATATATATTCTTGATCAGCATCACTAGATGAGTCGATCTAGCCATGTCTGTCTGTCCGTCCATCTGTCTGTCTGTTTCTACGCAAACTAGTTTCTCAGTTTTAAAGCTATCGCGCTCAAACTTTACCAAATGTCTTCTTTCTATTGCAGGTAGTATATATGTCGGAACTGACCGGATCGGACAACTATATCTTATAGCTCCCATAGGAAGGATCAAAAAAAAAACGTAACAAAATTTTAGCTTTGGTGTTTTTTGAAATATTACCTTGTACTTTTGGAAATACTATTTTTTAAATATTTCTGAATTTCGAATAAAATTTTTAAAAAATCGGATGACTATATCATATAGCTGCCATAGGAGCGGTCGGAAAATTTATTTATTTATTTATCTATCGCCAATTAAATGGAAATTAATAGGAAAAAAATTATATCTTTGTTGACTTTTAGTACATTCTATTCTCCTCTGGGATATGAATTTTCTTTAACATTTCAAAATTTGGTAATAAATTTATAAAAACTTCGGACGGGTATGTATATAGCTGCCATAGGAAGGATCAAAAAATTATTGCCAATGTATTACGAAAATAGCTAAAATTTGGATTGTTGTAACATATACGCAAATTAATTTAAATTTAATGTTTTTTTAAATGAATAGGAATGATCTGCAAAGGTATTTAAGCTTCGGCTGGCCGAAGCTAGCTTCCTTTCTTGTTTTTATGCAGTTTCAAACACATTCGCTCGGGAAATTTTTTCTCAATGTTTTGTAATGTGGATATCTTTACCCCTAGCCTTTAATTGCTGGCTGTTTTGCTCTTAATTTACTAGTTTAACGTGTAAATGAGGCATTCAGTACAGAAAAGTGATACATTTTGGCATTCCTAAGAATAAATTAACAAAAGACAAAAAAAATATGTTTTTTCATAATAATAATCAAACTATACTCCAATTTTTTAGTTTAGCTAGGAATCAATATAATTGGAAACTAATATCGGGGCAAAATCAAGTGGAAATATGTTTTATTCAAGTTTAAAGCGTTTTGGCTTGGTGGACTTTTTCGTCGAAGTGCCCATATTATATATGAACATGATTAAACAATGCCGGTGTGTATGTACTAACTAGAGCTGCAAAACTATCGATAGTGACTAAAGACAATTGTTTGACAGCATTTCAGTCGACTGTTCTCGATATAATCAACTAATCGTTTTTTGACATTCGATCAAAGCCCTTGAATATATTTAAATATGATTAGGATACGAAGATATGTAAGTGTTTCCAGGAAGAGCATTCAAAATTACAACATGTACAGGGTATTCCCTAAACTGTTGAAATTCTGAATTGTTGAATTTTGATCAGCTGTTAATCAGCTGTTCCATACAAAGTCAACTTTCAGAAATTTCAGCAATTCAACAGCCCCGAGGCTGTTGAAAATTTTGTTGAATCGTTGAAAACCAGAGTTGTCACCTTATTTTACTTAATTTCATGGCAACTCTGCAACATTTTAGTATTATCAGTTCGCATTATTTACTTTAAAATCAAATTATATTATCGAGTATTACTATAAAAGAGTAGATGTCGATTTGCGTCATGTTCCCCCAGCCCAAACCATAAGTCCTAAAATTCTGGAAAAAATTGGTTCTGAATCGTGTGTTAGAAGAGGTGTGCACTAAGAAAGGATTTTTTAAAATTCGGCTCCTAAGGACTCCCAGGACTCTTGAAAAATTCAAAATTGGTTGATTAAAACATCAACCATTCCCACAGTTTTCAACCAAACAAGTTGATATTTTTTTTTTAAGCTTTGTTTGTGGAAATCTTTGAAAGCCCAGAAGATAAGCCCCAACCGACTTCCGGTTGGGGCACTTAATTAATTTTTCCACACCGATTATGCGATCGGATCCGTTTTTGTTTTAAAGTGTGGAGCTATGCCATACAATCAGTAAGGTATTTGTTTTTTTTTTTGGACCCACGGTTGATTTTATATGATTTTTTTTGTTAGATTTCAAGATTGCGGGGGCCTATTTGGCAGCACGTTGTTTTTGTTTGCTTCGGGAGTTCGGACCGCCGAACGATTTCCGAACACAGCTCTCACAAAAACAACGTCAGCAGAAGCAGAGCGAGAGAGTAAAGAGCAGAGAGAGTCATTTGAAGCGGAAGAGAGGCGGCCAATTTTTTTTTTCTGGTATAGGAACATTTGATAAAAAAAAAACAATTTGGATACCAAAACTGATTATTTAATAGATGCACTTCTAAGTAAAAATGTGGAGCTAATCCGTCAAATCCATAAGAAATTTTTGTTTTGACTTAAAATAATTTTTAGAATGGATTTCAAGGGGAGAGCAGTAAAAAACTTTCAGTAGTCAAAATTACATGTAAAAACGAAACGACACACACACATCGACATGTCGGGATGTACATATATGTATGTAAAATTATCTTAATTTCACAATTGGGATAAAATACACGGATCATCTAATGGATGCAATTCTAAATCAAAAGGTGTAGGTGGTCCGTAAAATATTCAGGTTTTTGAGTTTCTGGGCTCTACTTCAATACTGTAAAAAAATTAACAAAAACTATTGAGCTATACATATGTGTACATACATACGTTCATATTCATTTATCTTAAATAACAATGTAATATCTGCGTGCACAAATAAAAAATTGCAATTTAGGAAAAAGCCAGACTACACAAGTTTTGAAAGAATTGGTCATAAATTGTGTTATAGAGGATGGGCGCAAAAAGGAAATTGTTTGAAAAATGTGTCTCCAAAAGACTAACAGGAAACCTTAACCATCGCTAAATCGTGACTTTTAGACCGAATTACTTACAGTTTACACCCAAAAGAGTTAGTGCGCCATATTATTTTAACCCAGCTGTTGAGCCCCAACCGACATGGAGGCACTTAATTTACTTTTAACCCACCGATCCTGCGATTGGATCCGTTTTTCGGTTAAACCATGTTGGCCGTAGCGTACCATAGGTATTTGTGTGTTATTTTCAATATATTTTTAAGTTTTTAAGGTTTTTCGGGGGTTTATTTGCAGCACTCTGTTTGTTTTGCTTTTAATTCGGCTGACCAAAATGATAGATTTAGGATACCAAAACGATTGGGTTAAGGTGGGAATAAAGTGTGGTTAATGCGGGGTTAAGTTGTGGCTAAGGGGGCAATTGCTAGATTAGGGTGACGCTAACAGGTAATGTAAAGAAAGGGTGAAGGTGAGAAAAGTAAGGTTATTGTGGACTTTTCCGAGGACAAGGTGGGTTAAGATGACAAACAAGAAAAAGTGATGTTTAAGTAGAATTACAGTGGGTTTTAAGCAAGGAAACATTTTTTTCTAGACTCTAGACTAGAGTGGGAAAATTGTTGGCTAAGGAAAGAAAGAAATGGTGCTATGGTGGAGAAAGATGGTTAAAATAATGGTTTTTTGGCGTGAAGGCTGAATATGGATGGGTTATACTGGAGTTACGGCGAGGAAATAGTGAAAACTGCATTAGGGTGTTAAAAAAGTGTGCCTGGGGTGAGAGACAGGTGGGGTTAAGGCGGTATAAAGGAAAGGTAAGTTATGGTTAGGGGTTATGGTCAAATATTAGGTGGGTTTACTGTGGTGCTCAGCTACGGTTAGGCGGGATTTTACTTGGATATTAATTAAAATTCTGAAATATAATAAAATCAGGTTACTATCAAGAGCAAGAAGTGATTTGCTAATAATAGCGGACAACGTCGCTTCGGGTATTGCTAGTTCTTTATAAAGGAAGAGGCTGAAACAAACAAGTTATGCATCCTTAAGACCGTCTCGTATTCACTTTCAAGAAGGGAAATTATCTCCAATGCATTCATTTTAATAATTTTACGTTTCGGTTGTTGAATTTGAAAGCAAAGCACATTTATTTACTAAATGAGAAATGCTAAATGCTAAATGCTGTCCCGTGCGGACAGGAAATAGCATTTTTTTGAATACCGAAAAAATACTACAGTATGTACATCAGTGAGGAAATGGCATTAATACTCCTTACTGTATTCAAATGTATCAGAATGGGTTTTTCTATCGCAATTAGGATTCACTTTTCTGTGATGCTCGACGCATTGCAGAACGTATTGCGTTTGGCCCTTGTCCTTCGTCATCTTGCCGTTATAAATTTCCATCGTTTGGACTGCTCGCTCTGTTACATCGTTTACGACGCAAAAAGAATTCACGATTTCTAGGATTCTTTTATAATCCTCTTGCTCAAACCAGGACGAGGGCGGCCTTTGAAGAAAGCTAGTTAAAAGCTCCCACCGGTCAAAAAAATGAAATAAATGAGAATATTTATTTATTTATTTGGGGATACACAATTACCGAGAAACTGTTGGATATCCTTGATGTTTAAATTAATCTTTTGTAGAAAATCTGTAGAAAACAGCTTGATCCTCAGAGCCTTTTAGTAGTGGAACACAGATATTACTCCTTAGTATCTCCTTGGTTTGTCTTGACTTCTCGTTTTTGTATATATCCAGTAAGAACAAATAAAGAAACACTTTGTTGCAGATATTTTAGCTTATAGCAGACACACGTGTTTATTAAACCAGGAACCAAAAGGAAAGAGAAAGAATAGTACAAAAACCAAAGTAAGGCCGTATAATCCAGAAATGCCAAAAACCTATCGATATTCGATTTATGTATATATACTGTTTTTGCCTTTAATAATGTGATATTTCCACATCTTTTTGCCTCCTGTGGCGTTCTCTACGATATTCAATCCTTTAACCATTGATGCAATTTCTTCTGGGACATCATCGTCAAAAAAGGACAGAGAAGCTGCTTCATCCGTGAGATACAATGAATGGTTTGACATTTTTTTAATAGCCACCGTTCACACAAAAAAAAACTTGAACTATTCGAATCAATTTTGTCATATTAGTACATTCGCTGAGTGAATTTCAGGTCTAAGTATGGTGATTTCTTAGCAAGACTGCACTCGAACCAGACTTTTATATATTCGGATATTACAAATAACAGAAATGTCTTCCAAGCTTCTTGCTCTTGGTTTGTTATTTCGAATTGGCTTTTAAACATTAGGATTTTAATGGCATAAATTGCTCTGGCCATCCATCTGGCTTGGTGAATACCTCCAGGCGCTTTAATCGATAAGACTCTTTTCTCTGACTTTCCATTTATAAATAAAATCGACAGCTCCAAGAATTCTTGATAATCGTTCCGTTTTTGACCCAGTTCAAGATGATGTTCAGCAAAATTGAGTAGGCTAGCATCTTGAGAATTGGGCACCATACTCAAAGGCTTCCTTATTGAGATTTGGCCAAGTTTTTTAAAATGCTTGAAGAAAGGAAGATCCGCGTTTGTACTTGACCTTGGAAGCTTTGCCTCTACTACACCTATTAGTACCAGCTCATAAATATGATGGCTGCATGGGAAATACAGCAAATCTGTGCCTAATTTTTGCTCCAGTATCACACAAGCCCTTTTTTATCGCCCTGTATTGGAGGCAGTTGTGTCACAGCGTATTTCTTTAATATCATCATGTAAGTCCCAATCATGAAAAGCTTCAAATATAGTCTTTGCCTGCTCCTTACCAGATGAGCTCTGAACTTCCGGCGCACCTAAAAGTTTTTCTACATCATTTCCGGTAACTGCAAAGAGGAGGCGTACTACTGCCTTCTCACTTGCAACTTAGTGGTATTTATAGTAGAATTTAAATATTTAATAATTTACTTTTTTCTATTTTAAAATACCTACTCTGAGGCGGATACCCGTTACTCAGCTAAAGGGAGTGGGAGAGAGATTATTATATGCACGCGTCAAAGCTACTAGCGCCATCTAGTGGCTGTTTCATTCTTTGCTCATAACTTTTTAATGGATTGTCCGATTTGAAAAATTTCTTCTACAATTCGATAGATTTTGATAATTACAATAAAACTTCATTTTTACTTTTCCAAAATATTAAAAGGTCTGGGCGCCAGACACCATTCAAAAAATGGTGGAGGGCGATTGTGGGCGTTAGAGGGGGCGTGGCACTTTTTTGAAATAAACTTGCGCTGCGTAGAAACTCCAAGAATCTGCATGCAAAATGCCAATCCTCTAGCTTTTATAGTTTCCGAGATCTCAGCGTTCATACAGACGGACAGACAGACGGACAGACGGACAGACGGACATGGCTAGTTCGACTCGGCTAGTGATCCTGATCAAGAATATATATACTTTACAGGGTCGGAAAAGCTTCCTTCTCCCTGTTACATACTTTTGCACGAATACAATATACCCTTTTACTCTACGAGTAACGGGTATAAATATTTTCTGTGCTCTAGAAAAAAAGGTTATACGCATAAAGTTAGCAGAACAACTATTTTTTTTTTAAATAAATGTTAAAACAAGAGCGACAAAATGTTTTCTTTCACGAATAATTTACGGATAAATAACGGCAAAATCCCATTTAAAAACATTTTGAAAAAGTTAACATACAAAAAGTTGTACTGTTAAATTGATATCAAGTTAGCAGAACAACTATGTTGTACAAATTTTTATAAATTTTTTTTATAGGCACGCAGAATCTGAAATCCCTGGAACTGCACTGATAGAGTGAGCATTAAACTACTTGTATTTACTTTATCTGCAAGGGTATATAAGCTTCAGCTGGCCGAAGCTAGCTTCCATTCTTGTTTTAGAATTTTTCTTCTGAAACATAGAAAAATAAATTTTATTCTAAAATATACAGGTGTGTCCCTGAAAACTCTAACAACCAAAAAGCAACCTCAAAGCAATTGTTGGGTTCCTAGAATTTTGTTTGGCCTGATTTCAAATGTAGAAACATTTTCAGCGACGTCTTTGTTGACACATAACAAAGTAGGTTTCTTACGGCTCATAAAGTGTCAAACTTATTTTTAACTGAATAAATTCGTCAATTCGTTTGGACAACATGTAAGTAAAGTTGAAGTATTTTCTTGCAATCTATGTGCATTATACCAACTTTTAGGGGAAAGCATACAAATCCGGAACAGGAAGAGTTGCTGTTCCAATTCATGGAGAAGCACCCAGATTTAGCCAAAGGTTATACCAGAGGTGACAGGGTAATGGTTACCGAGGCATGGGCTGATCTGCGTGCTTCTCTAAATTCGATTGGCCCGCCCCAAAAAACGGTCGACGAATGGCGTCGGGTATGTACTCGAAGGACTTTGTAGTTATAGTTTTGTAATTAAAGAAGAAAGTATCCGCGCCAAGATTTCAAAAAATAAAAGAGAGCTACATGGTACTGTAGGAGGTCCATTCAAGTTGGAGGCGCTCACTGCTACGGAAGAAGTAGTGGCCATAGTGAGTGGCCTTTATTCTATGGTAGATGGAGTTCCAGGTGCCAGTACTTTTGGGCTTAAGAGAGCACCTTCAACCAATCCCAATTTGAATGGTAGGAAATAAAACGATCAAAGCCTATAGATTAACACCCACTTCAATTTAGATACCACTTCACCAAAAGTACTTGAGGACGAAGACGAGGAAGCTCCTTACACTTCTAGCAGCTAAACAGCGTCAAGCTCAAAATGCAAGCAAAGCACCTCATCAAATGTTCAGCTTATTTTGGAATGAGCAAAATCAGATATTTGGACAAATAGCATCGAAGCTTCGGGTTATCAGTGCTCAACATGAGCGCACTGCTGAAGCAGTCGTTGAAATGGGTAAACTAATAAAGGAACTGGTAGAAGAAAAAAAAAATGCAATACATTTGCTGATAATTTGCTAAAAAAATTTGATTAAATGATAAAAGCGATTTAACAGTTTTGTCTATTATTTATTACAAAGTATTAGATTGCTAGGGTGTTCGCAATTTCATCGCGAATTATGGATTGAGCAGTGTTAGCAATGTCTACTGTAATGTCGCCATCCCCGTTGTGATACATATATGGATTGCCCAAAACTTTTTCGGTAAAGTTTTGATCATTGTGGTCATGGCAAAGATTGTGGAGAGCGCAACAAACATTTACGATTTTTGACGCTTTGGTCGGGTGGTACATTAAACAACCTTGAATTGAACGAAATCTACTTTTGACAACACCAATTGTGCGTTCAACCACATTCCGCGCAGAAGGTTTCTGTACGGCGTGATTATAAAGAGGGTACCCAGAGTCCCCAAGAAGCCAAAAAGAATCGTGCGATGCCCCAGGTTTGGATGAGTTGACATATAAAATCCGCATTTCGTAATCGCAAATCTGTTAAAATAAGTATGTACAAAATTTAAATCTTGAGGCTTTTAACTTACTATCATAACATTTATACTAAAATATCCTTTACGGTTTAGATACTGGTTTTTGTCTTGACTTGACTTAATTATTTTAACATGAGTCCCATCAATGCAGCCAATAGTTCCGTGAATTCCAAACCTCGTCCCATGCACCAAGCCTTGCAAGCCAAGACTTCGAGCATTTAAGAGGCCAGGGAAGAACGCCCATGTTTACCAAAATATAGCCATGATCATGGGAGAGCAAGATTTCGATGTATCATAGATAGAAGTACAAGTAAGTCAACATAATATGCAGTTGAATTTTCTTATTAGTTAAAACATGAAGACTTTTAAAACTCAGGACCTACCATATTTATTCGGAGCTATTAATGTCCAAATAGAACTTTACAGTTAAAGATCAGTAAGTGAAAAGCATCCAATCGACTTGTATTACGATAATTATACCCGTTACTCGTAGAGTAAAAGGGTATATTGTATTCGTGCAAAAGTATGTAACAGGTAGAAGGAAGCGTTTCCGACCCCATAAAATATATATATTCTTGATCAGCATCACTAGGCGAGTCGATCTAGCCATGTCCGTCTGTCCGTCCGTTTCTACGCAAACTAGTCTCTCAGTTTTAAAGCTAACGGGCTCAAACTTTCCCAAACTTTCTTTCTATTGCAGGTAGTATATATGTCGGAACCGACCGGATCGGACAACTCCCATAGGAAGGATCAAAAAAAAACGTAAAAAAATTCTTGTTTTGGTGTTTTTTGAAATATTACCTTCTACTTTTGGGAATACTATTTTTTTAATATTTCTGAATTTCGAAAAAATTTTTAAAAAAATTGGATGACTATATCATATAGCTGTCATAGAAACGTTCGGAAAATTAAATGGAAATTAATAGGAAAAACATTTTATCTTTGTTGACTTTTATTACATTTTCTTCTCCACTGGGATATGGCTTTTCCTTAAGATTTCAAAATTTTGTATTAAATTTACAAAAAATTCGGACGGCTATATTATAAAGCTGCCATGGGAAGGATCAAAAAATGAATGCATTAATTTAAATTTAATGTTGTTGTAAATGAATAGGAATGATCTGCAAGGGTATATACGCTTCGGCTGGCCAAAGATAGCTTCCTTTCTTGTCCATTTTAATTTGGCTTTCCTGCATTTGGCCAAACTTCTCATTTTCCCACTTCAGCTTTTCCTTCTCAATCTCCAGTCGTGCCTGTTGCATCATTTGCATTTCAGAGACCACAGCAGCCATCGACTTGGTTTTGCCTTTGCCACTGTTGCCTTTCGCGATGGAGGCTCTAACGATTTTTTTTTGGCAACTGGCTCATCCTCAGTATCGGTCCCCACAGTGCTACCCATATCAGCCGAGTTGTTGCTCAACTCGGCAATGTCTTCGTAGCCAGCTAGGACTTCCAAGTCGCTTTCGAACGATTCTACAACTCTTGGAGGCACAACACTTTTCCGCTTTCCAAAGATGTCGTGCAGCCTCTCGAAGTGGGGACATATCTTCTCCAAATAGTCTGAAAACATACAATGGTTATTCCTTATTGAATTCTCTGTTAAAAATCTTACTTTCAACAGAAGTCTCATTCCCTTCCTCAAGGAGTCTAGCTCCAGTTTGGATGCGCCACTCGACCGCCTTAATAAACTGCGACTTGCTGTAATTCATTTTGTTTTTTAGTGATTGTACGCCAGCATCACGGAATGGTGCATATTCTTCAGTTATCTTCTGGTAGAACTTTTTAGCAGTCGGTTTCTGTAAGAATAAAATGATTAATTTATATCAATTAGTTATGATTTTAACTTACCTCAAGCTTCTCTGGGCAACCCTTGACTTTTTCCCAAACCATTTCTACAAAGATGGCCAAAGCTTCTGTTGTCCATTTAAAGGACTTGGCGACAAGGTTTAAAAATATTCATTTTTGAACAGTGTTTAAAAATTAAATAAAAATATTTTCTTCTACAATGCATTTTTGACCCAAAGATACCTTATGTCCTTGTCATATCTTATCAAAATATAGAAACAAAAAATGTAAAATCGGACGATACATTAAAAATTTTTGAGCAAAAAATGTAATGGCCGCTAGATGGAGCCAGTAGCTAGCCAGTAGCTTTGACGATTGCATATCTCCATCGCACTCCCATTCGATGAGTAACGGGTATCTATTATTCGAAGTCCTCGACTATAGCGTGCCAACTTGTTGGAATACCATTTTCTATGCGATGCGATCTATAGAGCTTGCATGGGATGAGATCAATACAATTTTCATTACGAAGAAGCAGGAGTCACGTTTAAATGATTTGAACTTAGGGAATTTAAAGAAAGTGACAAAATTGCTGGCCGAATTCATATCGCAATTTACATTTGGTTATCCCACATCACCAAATTTAAAAAAAAGTGTAGAAAATTTATAAGTTTTCATAATGGAAGACTGCAAACTGTATATAAACAAATATGTCAGTGGGGAAACTGACACCAACCCCCCTCAAAGTGCTGTCGGATCATCAAGTAGCAACGAGCTATTCAGTGATTGGGTTGGCCAATTAAATGAATATTCAAATGATAATATTGTCGAGAGTGAGGTGAAGGAGTACCATAATACCGCTGTAAAGCTGACAGATGATTTAAACGTTCTAAGATGGTGGGCAACAAAGAAAGAATTCCGCTTGTATTTAAAGCAACCTGGGAAATTTTTGAAGCAGCGAACAGCGCATCTTCAGAGCGTTCATTTTCCCAAGCCAGCAATTTAAAAACGGAAAAAAGGTCGGCATTGATATAGAGCGATCGAATAATAAAGGAAACAATGTTTTTACATGACAAAATTACAAAAAAATACTGATTATATTTTGTTGAAGTTATTATGCTTTTAATAACAATATTACAAAAAACAAAAAGAAAGAAAGCTAGTTTCGGCCAGCCGAAGCTTATATACCAGAGAACGGCATTAGTGCACCGCAACTACAAGTACACCGCCCAAACACAATGTATTTTCTAAACTCGTGTCAAAGCACCGCATCAAAATAAGATGCGGTGTTGTTTTACTCTATGCGGTGTCAAAATACCCTGCAGTTCCCGAATTCTGCCCGAGCGCTAAAATGCACTGAGTCGACTGCGACGCCGGCAGAGCGTCTGCAGAATCGACTCTCTCACCAACCCCCTCTCTCTCAATCACGCTCTCCCAAATTTCTCTCTCTTAAAATCATAGAAAACGAGACAAAATGTCGAACTTCGCATGTCTCGCTCTGCAAGCTGGGCAAGCGCGATCCTGGCAAAGGGAAGACAACAATAAGACAACAATTTATCATTCTTGCCTCGTTATATAATTTTATAATAAGAAATATTTTCCAAATTCAGATCCCATTGGTCAGGTGGAGCCTACAGAGCCTCCGGAGAGAATGCGGAAATGGCAGCTCACCAAGACTCCGGAAGCTGAGAGCCTGCCGAAGACCTCTACAAGTCACCGTAGTTTGTAAAAATCCATTAATTTAATGTAACAATAAACCTATTGATAAAAGCAATGAAATTCAACATATTTTCAATGAAAATGGGCGATGAACAGGTGATGAATCAGCGCCAGTTTCTGGCAGTAATGAGCCCCTAGGACATACCCATGTTAAACAAGAGAGAACGCTATAGTCGGGTGTCCCGACTATCAGATACCCGTTACTCAGCTAAAGGAGTGCGAGGGAGATAGATATATAAAATCTTTGATCGGGCATAACTTTTTAACGAATGGTCCGATTTGAAAAATTTCTTCTACATTTCGATAGGTATTGATAGTCACAATAAAACTGCATTTTTAGTTTTCCAAAATCTTTAATGGTGTGGGCGCCAGACACCTTTCAAAAAATGGTGTAGGGCGATTGAGGGCGTTAGAGGGGGCGTGGCACCATTTTGAAATAAACTTGCGCTGCGTAGGAACTCCAAGAATATGCATGCAAAATGCCAATCCTCTAGCTTTTATAGTTTCCGAGATCTCAGCGTTCATACGGACGGACAGACGGACAGACGGACATGGCTAGTTCGACTCGGCTAGTGATCCTGATCAAGAATATATATACTTTATAGGGTCGGAAAAGCTTCCTTCTCCCTGTTACATACTTTTGCACGAATACAATATACCCTTTTACTCTACGAGTAACGGGTATAAAAATGCTGAAAAAGCGCCTATAAGGTGATGAATTAGGCGATGCAAAATGGTGATGAACAGGTGCTAAATCGGCGTCAGTTTCTGGCAGTGATGAGCCCTTAGGACATGCCCGTGCTAAAATCATTGCTATTTTTCATACAAATTCTCTAGTGATTGAGCGCTTAGTGCTCAATTTTTGGCAGTGGTTCATTGCTAAAAAGGTGATGAATGGAACTGCAGGGTACGTGTATTTTGTTTTTGTTTTGGGTGTGTGTACTCGCTATTTGTGTGTATTTTGTTGTTGTGAGAGTAACTATTTGATTGGTAAAGTTGACAATTCTGTGGTTTGACTATTATATTGGTTAGATTAACCAATCGATTTTTTTGTGTGTATGAAACGATATTAATTCCATTTCATATTATTCAAAGCCTATCTATATTATTTTATTTCACGTTTTTTACTCACCTGTGGGTTTCTCTACGCAGAGTTTTGCACAGTCTACGACTAATAGAAATTTGTTCTGCGATTTCACTTTTCTTCACTTATTATCGCATAACTGAAGGGTGTGCACAGCGCATCGTACAGGATGTACTCTTGCGATATCTTTATCATTTGTTTACCGTTGTCCGAAGTTATGCCAATAAAAAATAGTTTTTTTTTGTATAAATATTAAGTTATTGTATATAATTCGATATTTGGAAAGTTGTACTTACCTAAAAACGTTTTCAATGTCTATTACGTATTCACGTAAAATTACTAAAATACGCTCCTTAATGTAGCTGCCGATATGGCATTCAAATAACTGAATTATTCCTAGTGTTTTTATGATGATACCACTTTTCCCATTGAAGAGCTTACCATTTTAAGGTTGACTTCTAGTATGGCTTTATCCAGCCTAGTTATATATATATATATTGATGGACGTTGATGCACTACGAGCAGTACAAACAAGTGGCCCAACGATACCAAGCACGTGCTTGTTACGCGCGGGACCCTTTATCAATTAGGGCAAAAATGCGAGTTCGCGAGGAAAATATATGAAACAAGTACTACAAATACTACAACTAAGATTGAAGCAAATGAGATAAAATTTTAGTTTTTAATACGGGGATAGATGTTGAAGTGCAAATTAAATGATAAAGATTGTTATAATTTTTACATAGAACACGAAAGGGCTCATGCAGAGTAAAATTTGATGTACATCGAGGCAAATTAAGAGGGTAATAATTTCGTGTTAGTCTAACGGGAACATTAAAAGTTAAACGGTTTACCAGTTCTACGGAGTCAATATCACCTTTTATAAGATTTTGCATAAAAATAGTACCAAGCATTATTCTACGGTTTTCAAGTGTAGGTAAATTAAGCAATAGTAATCTACTCTGGTAGGAAGGTAGCCTTACGTTTTGATCCCAGTTCAAACTACGAAGGGCAAAAAGGAGAAATTTTTTTTGCACCGACTCAATACGGTCGATGTGCACTTGATATTGTGGACTCCAAACTGAAGAACAATATTCCAAAATAGGACGGACAAGGGAGGTATATAATAATCTGGTTGTATAAGGGTCATCAAATTCCTTTGACCAACGCTTTATAAACCCAAAAACACTCATAGCTTTATTGACAGTGGCCATTATGTGGCAATCAAATTTAAGTTTTGGGTCGAGAAGAACACCTAAATCGTTAATTGAATATATACGGTCGAGTGGTGTATTTTGAAGAGAATAACTAATAAACGTAGGAGTACCCCTATAAAAAGTCATAACGTTGCATTTAAGGCAGTTCAGATTTAAAAGATTGTACTCACACCATCCCTGAAAACAATCAATATCTGACTGTAAGTTGAAACCGGACCCTACATCTTTATATGATAAACAAAGCTTAACATCGTCAGCGTACATTAGTACACGAGAATGAGCTACAATAGAGGGAAGATCGTTAATAAACAAAGTAAACAGCAAAGGGCCTAAATGACTACCTTGAGGAACTCCAGATGTCACGTTGATCATTTTAGAAACAGCGCTCTTAAATATAACCCTCTGAGTCCTGCCATTCAAGTAACTTGAAATCCAAGTTAATAGATTACATGGAAACCCAAGCTGATCTAATTTGAATAAAAGGAGAGAGTGGTTAACAGAGTCAAAGGCCTTACTAAAATCTGTATATATAACGTCAGTCTGCATGTTATTCTTATATCCATTTATTACAATAGATGACAGTTCAAGAAGGTTGGTGGTGGTCGATCTTCGCTTAACAAAACCATGCTGACACGGTGATATTAGCGAGGAACATAAATGCTGCAAATGAGAAGTAATAATACATTCAAAGGCTTTAGGAATTGCCGACAATTTAGAAATGCCTCTATAATTCTGGGCATCCGCCTTCGCACCCTTTTTGTGGAGTGGAATAATGAAAGAGTCCTTCCAGATAGTTGGAAAAATTGATGATGAAATAGACAAATGAAAAAGTTGAAGAATCGGTTTACAAATGGTTGAAGCACAAAACTTAAGCACACTCCCAGGGAGTCCATCAGGACCGGGAGAATACGTTGGCGTTGTTGTTGCTAAATCCTTTAAAAGAGAACTTTCGGTAATTACAGGGGTAAAAATACAATTAGCCCTATTTAAGGGGTTAGGGTAGATAGGGTTTGACCAAGCAGCCGAACTATAAGTAGTTTGGAAAAACTCGGCAAATAAATCCGCAATTTCAGAATCCGACGATGCCTCTTTTGAGTTTAAACGTACCGATGAAGGCAATGCCGAAGACTTTCGCTTGGCATTAACGAAGTTATAAAACTGCTTTGGATCATTTGAAAACTCGAATTTACATCGATTTAAATACATGGAATAGCAATGACTGTTGAGAACATTAAAATCTGAACGAGCCACAACAAATTTCGCAAAATCAGATGGCTTACCCGTTTTTTTATACTTTTTATAAGTGTTGGATTTAAGATTTTTAAGTCTTTGAAGCGCATTGTTAAACCAAGGAGGCCTGTTTAGCTTCGGAGGAAGACTGTCAGGAACGCATTCGTCAAAAAAAGTGTTTAAAACGCTATAGAAAAGTTCAATTGCACTGTCAATATCCATGCAATTGTACAAATCAGTCCAATTATATTGCGAAATCATGTAGTTTAGTTTATTATAGTCACATTTACGAAAGCATCTCCTTTTAGTTTGAGGAACTAAAGGAGAAAGGGTATCAGTACAGGGGATGCCAATTGTCAATTCCAAAGTTGGATGATATAAGTCTTCAGGTACAAAAAGTGCGTCAATTCTAGCTACAGTGACTTCATGCGGATCTAAAACAAATACTAGATCTAATTGTCTATTTAATGAATTTCGTATAAAGCTTACTTGCTGTAACGATAATTCTAAAAGGCCATCCACAAAATCATGGGCGGATAAAGGAGTAGCGACAAGTGAGTCAGTGGGAAGAGACCAAGAGATATTAGGGAGATTAAAGTCACCCAAAACAATCAAAAGGTCTCTGTTGGAAAGAAAGGATAGAACAGATTTTATAGCAGACAGATGGTGCTCATAAATTATTAAATCAGAGCCAGGAGGAATATAAGAGCAGGTTACAAAAATAGATAAGGATTGAATGGAAACTTTGACACTAACAAATTCAATATCGTTAGGGATATGAATGTT
Organism: Drosophila pseudotakahashii; assembly: GCA_035046095.1. Classification (NCBI taxonomy): domain Eukaryota; kingdom Metazoa; phylum Arthropoda; class Insecta; order Diptera; family Drosophilidae; genus Drosophila; species Drosophila pseudotakahashii. The sequence goes on along the minus strand of JAWNOE010000139.1, from coordinate 15,002 downwards.
AAGTCTCTCCGATGTTAAACTAGAGGTAACGGCAATCAGTACACCACCCCCCCTACGCGGGAAGCGATCGGTCCTGTAGGAGTTAAAGTTCATTGACAAAACTTCAGAGTCAGATATCTCTGGTTTTAGCCAAGTTTCCGTAAAAGCCAAAATATCTTCAGTAAATGCAGAGGAGTCAGCATAAAGCTTTGGTAGCTTCATATTTAGTCCTCTAACATTTTGATAAGCCAAAAATAAACCTGTTAGTTTTTTGGCACAGCGGAAGACCTATTATTAGGCACAGTGGAAAGCCGATTATTAGGCACAGTGGGAGGCCTGTTATTTGTTCTCGGTTTATTGGGAACAAATTCTTTTATTACCAAATCATCATTAAGCCAAAAGCTTTCAGAAAGTAGTACATTAAACACATCAGGCGGAGCAAATATTTTAAAAGAAGATATCCTACGGGCGTACGAAAATCGAAATTGTTCAACTTCAATGTCCTCGGATGGGAATTTTTCACGTATGAATTCCATAACATCCTCAGATTTGGTATCCGGTGTAAATCTAGAAACAAACAATTGCTTCGTATGTGGAACAACTGAAAGTTTCTTACGCCCCCCAGCAGCAGTCCGAACCTCACTTGGCTGGGACCCAGAAGCGGTTCCTACTGTATCTACAGTCAGCACCGACTTCTGTGACTCAGGTTGGCATCCAGAAACAGAGTCACCTCCGGAACTGGCTGTAACCATAGGCACAGGTGGCTCGCTTACCCCTGTGTCGACCGGAACTGCTGCAGCTACCGAGTTCAATGTTTTGTTTTCTTTCACGGTCTTATTAACCGCCCCTGAGCTGGCTTTTTTGCGTTTAGGCGACTCGGTTAATAATAATTTCTTATTATTAAATTGGTCACAAACTGAGTTGAACCCGTCATTGAGCTGTTTAAAAACTCGAGAAAGGTTCAATAGTCCGTCTCGAGTCTGCCTCATAAAGCTGCTCATTTCGACTGTCATTTCCTTGCAGGACTCACATGCCCACATGAGACCGGTACGCATTTCAATGAAGTCTTTAACTCTGCCAGTAAATCCTGCACATTTGACGTGCATGACCGAATCGCAGAGCCAACAGATAACAAAAGAATCTTTGGTTGACGTTGCCTCTACTTTAATCGAAACTAGCTTTCCTATAACCAAAGACTTGATGTCTTGCCTGATTGACACTTCCTTTTCAGTAAGAAAACTCATTATTTTTCGGGAGGTAATGTGATCCATTGAAGGCCATCAAAAATTGGATTGACGATGTCGCGGAATCCTTCGCCGCAGTGCTGCCATTAGTCGGCTTAAAAAAAACAGATCAGCTAAAAAAAACCGGGGAAAAAAGGACAACAAAAATTTAAAAAGTACAAAAAAGACGACAAATGAAACTTATACATTTTTCTAATGGGTTAAATTTTGTGATATATCACCCCCCACTCGGGTGAAAAATTAAAGGAATTTTGGTATTCAAAAAGTATGCCTCAAAAATATTGTTCCGATATCACCCCACTCAATAAAATCGTAGATCCACCATTGTACGATTTGCCAAATTGCACATCATTGCAAAATGTGCTTATAAAAAAAAGCTTTATGAGGAAACGATGACAAAATTGAAAGACAAGCTGACTAAGATCCTTTATTGCTCCCTAACAACGGATTGCTAGACATCTCGTGCAAGAACAAAATATCTTTCGTTGACGTGCCACTTTATTGAAAATGTTAAGGTAAAAATGGTAGTTCTAGCCTATTAGAAGAATTCAATCATTGCAGCGACAACATTGCAGGAACCATAAAAGCAATATGTCATGACTTCGAAATTTATGATAAAGTGGTAACTATTGTTACTGACAGTGCAGCATCCATGAAGAAAATCTGCGAGAATTTGCAAAAGAAGCATTTGGGTTGTTATGCCCATTCATTAAATCTAATTGTTCAAAGATCGGTGGCTTTAAGGGATGTGCAAGACGTTTTAAAATGCGTAAAATGTATACAGTGGCTCGCAGCTTATTTCGTGCAGCTAGCAAAAAAAAGTTCTAGCCAATATTCCTGCTAAACTAAAAAAGATATCAGAAAAATGTAAACGCAGTATTTTAGCATGGGATATTAACATGTTTAATTAACAAAAGAGATTTTCTTAATCATAAAAACAAAACAATGATTTCATAATGAAAAAAGGCTGTAAATTTAATTTTTATGAAATCATTGTTTTGTTTTTATGATTAATCTAGCCATGTCCGTCTGTCCGTCCGTCTGTCTGTCTGTTTCTACGCAAACTAGTCTGTCTGTCTGTTTCTACGCAAACTAGTCTCTAATTTTTAAAGCTATCGGGCTTAAACTTTCCCAAAAGTCTTCTTTCTCTTGCAGGTAGTATATATGTCGGAACCGACCGGATCGGACAACTATATCTTATAGCTCCCATTTGTGACGAAAAATTATTACACTCGTCATCAAATACACTTTCAATAATTTTCACACTAACTTGACTTTTTACAATAATGTGTTATATACCAAAATTTAAGGAATTTCAAGGGCTATATAGTTTAAAGTTTTAAAGAAAATCGTTAGAGTCGTATATATATAAATAGTGTTTAGAAGGCGTTTATTGTTCTTCAAAATACCTTTAATATGAGATAAAGCACAAGTCTGTAGGATACCGCAAGTAATGGGCTTACGAAATTTAGCCATTTATAGCTGTTTTCCCGCTAAACTATCGAGTTTTTACAAAAGTGGTAGAACTAATGTTTCTTATATCGAGCTGTCTAACACCATATAAAATGTCCACGATTTTAAACCAACGTTTTGGGACAAACAGACAAACTCACAAACTGACAAACAGAATTAAATTTTCATTTTGGGAAGTGGAAAAAAAATTTTATTTTGGCTATAACTTTTGAATGGAGCATCGGATTTTATCATATGACCCCCCATACGACGCGTATTTGCAACACGTAATTGGTACACAACTAAAACAATGCGAGGAGGCATTTGTCCCCACCGGCCCCAACAGCTCCAAAATTAGAAATTTTATTTTTTTTACTTTCTCTGCTCTCTCTCCCAAGCCAATTGATTTTCTTTATGTGTTGTCCCAGGTTGTCCTGTTAGTTTTTGTAATACCTTTCGATTGGTGTATCACTCATTATGATCGGACCATCACAGCAGATTTTCAATTCTGCGGCTATATATAGTAGTCGCCTCGCACACTCTCCTTGTGCGCTTCGTCACTACATGGACTGCCGTCCATAGTGATTCCCAACTCGATCTAGGCCTTCATGACCCAAGCTCAAGTCAGAATCAGTCATTAAGACTTTACTTTAAAACTTATTTTCTGTCTTAAGTCTTTAATATACTTCCACAATAGCTGGAAGTCATGTGCAAACCGCACCTTTATAAGGTGTAAGGATAAAGAAACTTTTGGAAAAGGTAATTGGACAACTATCTTTTCAATATAACTTATAAATTACTGTGCTGCAGTGAAATTAACTATAAATAATTGTATATTACTATAAAAATAGTAAGTTAACTACAATTTATAGTTTGGGCACATTTTACCTTTTTTACAGTTGCCTAACTATTTTTTATAGTAACCCATACGTTTACGTATTACGTAAGAGTAACTATTTGATTAGTCGAATTGACAATTTTGGTGGTGTGGGACTGTTTGACAATTATATTGGTTAATATTACCAATCGTTTTTTTGTGTGTACGTTCAGACTCTGTAGACGTAGCTGGAATGGTCATGTATCGCTTCGCCAATGTCTGCAGACCAATAGTATCTTCTGCGCAGTTATGTAAAATTTAAATATTAGTTTATAAAGGTATTTAAAAAGTATACAACTTACCTTCCAAAACTCAAGGGGATCTTGAACCTTATGGCTCTGACTAAGGTAAGGATTTAAAGATTTGATTGAATCCAACTTTTCGTTAACAGCGTATCAGTGGGAGAGCTGTGGGAGAACCCAATATGCCTTTTCTTCATATAAATTAGCGACTAAAACATTGGTTAATTTGCATCTGGACGGTACCCGATATTTTGGGTCAATTACGTTTAAAAGGTCGCAAAAGTCCCGTTTTTACACAATATGTATATATTGATAATGGACCAGCTAAAAACATGGATATTTTTTCTGATGGTTTCACGTCAAAAAGATTAGAAGTATTTTCGCTTGTAATATAAATTTTCCCGCATTTGTTGCACTTAGCCGCATACTTGTCAATTCTGAAGAAATGAGTCCACACCTGAGACATACCCTGTTTTTTTTGGTTTAGATGTCTTCTTTTCGTGATGAAATTTCTGGCCGTCATCTAAATCTGATTGTAATATAATCGTATTTATTTAATTTTAATAATTTTATTTTGAATACACGTGCCCACTTAATAAGTAGTACTTAATTGCCCTTAAACAACTAAGTTAAAAGCAATTCACTACTTCACATTATTTTAAAAACAAGAGAGAACGCTATAGTCGAGTACTTCGACTATTAGATACCCGTTACTCAGCTAAAGGGAGTGGGAGAGAGATTAATATATGCACGCGTCAAAGCTACTAGCGCCATCTAGTAGCTGTTTCATTTTTTGCTCATAACTTTTTAATGGATTGTCCGATTTGAAAAATTCGATAGGTTTTGATAAACAGAATAAAACTGCATTTTTACTTTTCCGAAATCTTTAAAGTTGTGGGCGCCAGACACCTTTCAAAAAATGGTGTAGGGCGATTGTGGGCGTTAGAGGGGGCGTGGCACCTGTTTGAAACAAACTTGCGCTGCGTAGGAACTCCAAGAATCTGCATGCAAAATGCCAATCCTCTAGCTTTTGTAGTTTCCGAGATCTCAGCGTTCATACAGACGGACAGACAGACGGACAGACGGACAGACGGACATGGCTAGTTCGACTCGGCTAGTGATCCTGATCATCATTTATAGGGTCGGAAAAGCTTCCTTCTCCCTGTTACATACTTTTGCACGAATACAATATACCCTTTTACTCTACGAGTAACGGGTATAATAACTTACCATTCTTGTGCTTTAAAAACTTGTCCATTTTTTTTGCCGAACCTTAATAATATAATGTAGATATAGTCAAAAGCTTATAATAGCCCAAGAATATGTGTGCGTAATCCCAACTTTCTAGCTTTTGTAGTTTCCGAGATTTCAGCGTTCATACAGACGGACAGACGGACAGACGGACATGGCTAGATCGACTCGGCTAGTGATCCGGATCAAGAATATATATACTATATAAGGTCGGAAACGCTTCCTTCTCCCTGTTACATACTTTTGCACGTATACAATATACCCTCTTACTCTACGAGTAGTCTTTGAATTTTAAACGGATATTAGAGTCCCGCCAACTCCAGTACAAGAACCGTGGACAGCTATGACATGAACCGCACTATCTGACACTACAACCGACTTACAAATTCAATATCGACGCTGACTTAAAACTAATTATTGCTCCTTTCACAGAGCGAGCTCCATGTTGCACGGTATCCCGATAAATTGATAATTAAGTAAGCTAACTATAGTAAAAGTTTCATTCAATTATTATCGTCAGTGTTCGAGATATTCGCCAAACTGTTTGGCTGTATGGGAAATACCCCCAACGAACATCGGGTGCGCCATGTTTTTCGACCCTAACTTAAAATTAATAATTTCTCCTTTCACAGAGCATGCTCCATCTTGCACAGTATCCCAAAAAATCGCTAGTTAAATGAACTAACTATAGTATAAGTTTAAATCAATTATTATCTTCAGTTTCCGAGATATTTGTTAAACATTTAAGCTGTATGGGCAAATGCCGTCCACGGCCATCGGGTGCACCATGTTTCTATTTCAGCACGTAGTGTAGACACTAACCAGACTAATACATCGATATTTATTCGATATTCTGGAATTTGGCGCTAAAGAGCACTATCCTTTTTAAATTTATTTTTTCTACTAAGCTTTAATCTTTGTAATATTTCGGCCACTAACGCTCGTTCTTAGCTTATCATTTTGTTGATTATTTTATCAAAATCGGTTCAGCCGTTCCCGAGATATTGTCTATTTTACTCTTAATTTGCACTTTTTACCATGCAGCCCTCGTCATATTTTGCTAAACTTACAATGTTTTTATCGCTAATTTTTTCTTACTTTGGCTTTTGTTAAATTGTTTTTAGTTTGTTGTTAGCGGAAAAGCAACAGGTTGCTACATATGTGTGGGATAAAATGTAAGCTGTTTTCCGAACAAAAACATCAATGTTTGCTGCAAAGACTCAGAACATGTTGTGCAGTTCGTAAAGAATAACTAATATCATTTAAAAGTGTACTCCTATAAAGTTACATTTTACTTTAAATGACCAAAACAGCATACATTTCGTTTTGTTTACAATTTTGCCATATTAATATTGGCTAGACAGAGGCGTAGTAATAGCGGGGTGGGGGGTACGGGAGGTTAGGCTTTCCCCCTATGTTTAAATGAGCAACTGCTCTACATATCAGCTGTTATCGGATGTGGATGGTGGTTTCACATTTATAGGGTCTTCCCACCATCTACCATCCGTTGAACTGATGGTCCGTAAGGTTTTGCCGTTCCGAAAATTTCCCAGTTAGTCCGCCATCCAATTTTGACGGACTTTGACGGGCTCTTTTATGCGATATTTAGCCGATGTTTTTTCAGTGCAACTCTGAATTCTTCTTCTTGACAGTGAGAATTGGAACATTCACTGAGAAAACGTAAACAATAATCATATATGTAGAATATTTCAAAAATGGAAGGCGCCGAAGATAAATGCACAATAAATGTTGTTTGTATTTATAATTATTTCTTGTTTTTCGTTTTGCAGTCGATAATTAGCAAACCAATACCGGCAAGCTGCGGTAGACTGCGCACATGGAGATCCTGCTGATCGACATATGGCAGGACAACATCGAGCAGTTGCGAGGAGCTCTGAAAAATGTCCATGTGTTTATGGAGATGGCCCAGTCCATGATGGAGGCTGGTTACGATCTTACCACCATCCACACACGTCTTGGAATTTTATCTTATCCTGAAAAAATAGCTTCCTACAGCTCCAATTCGTCATCATTCCACTCCTCTGAATTGACTGCATTAAAAAGCTGTTGCAATCTTAGGTTTTGCTGTTGAACAACAGCCAAAATAATTGGTAAATTATTCATTTTAATCTCGAGTTTGAATGTTGGGCATCTCGATGGAATATTGCGCTGAACGTCGACAAAACGCAATACGCCACGTTTGCTCTTCGACCTGGCCGCTCCCGTAGTCTTTACTTGGATGGTGAGAGACTTAAGCACTACACTCAGGGAAAAAATCAAGTATTTCGTGCTTGAATCTAGCATTTTGAGTGTCAAAAGTGAGCCAAGCAGCGAAAATCTGATCTTAAGAAGAAAATACTGCTTTCAAGAACGAATTTTCAAGACAGAAAATACTTGATTTCAGTACGTTTTAAGAACGTTTCGTTCTAAAATTAAGAATGAATTATTTTCAAATCTAGATATATTGGTACTTGAAATAATTATGTTTTATTAACATAATAAGAAAAGTGCAGGCTTGAATTAAGAACGTATAATTCTTAATCTTAGTAAGATATATTCTAGAAGCTTGATTATAAATACTTAGTTCAAGAATATTAAATTGTTATATAATGCCCCAATAATTCTTATAATAAAAAAGAATACTTCTTGTATTAAGATAGCAGTGTGCTTGTCTTTAGAACTTTAAGTTCTTGCAACAAATCTAAAATATTCTTGAAACAAAGTATAATAAAATTTCAAAATCGTTTATATTTTTGGTATTTATTGTTTTTTTTATATTTTTACATATTGTTTATAAAGCATTTATAGGTACTTAAATTTAACATACGATTTTGCGTTGTTTATTGTATATGAGTGCAAAGGAAGAGTACTAAGTTCACTAATGTTGACAATACTAACGTTGTCGGATGGATAGCCTCGTAGGAATGAAAGTGTTTGTCAAATCTTTTTAAATCAATTTGATTACATAAAATAAACACGTTATTCTTAGAACTAAGAAAACTTAAAATTTTAAATAATTTTACTTTAGGGTTTTGTGTGGCAACAAAGTAATTTGGTTTGTATTTCGTCCCTTTGTGATCCAGTTCCTGAAATAAAATACAACTATCAATACCAGAATCAAAGTAATGAAGGCAGATTGTTTTTTCGAAATGCTCTGAGTTTTTAAGTATTGTATCAGTACTTTTTGAAAGAAAGAAAAGTTCTTCAAAAGAATTTGATGATCCATTAAAAATTTAGAAAATTTTAAACCGGATTTTATAGTTATTGAATAAGCTGGATTCACCCTTGAGTTCATATTATGGGTATACAATTTGGCTTCTCTAAGCTTCGATTCAAAACGCATACACCATAGATATTTAATTGGACCACTTCTCTTAATAGCGGATGCATAGTGCACAAGGAAGTGGTGCTTCGGCTTTAAAGCCCCATATAACTCGATGTATGCACTGTGATGTTTTTGAACTATACTATTAAGGTAATTTAAGTCTTCATTGTGTAAAATGAGTAAAACTCAGAGTTTCACTGGCAGTCATATTTAAATTATAATTTTTTAAACGTACGAGATCAAGCGAATTTGATTTGTTTCCTATTTCTGTTTCACCAAACGGAAATAAACTTTTTCTACCATTAAAATCATTTAATGTTACAATATTGTTTTTAATTAACGCTAGCAAAATATTACATAGGTCATACTTGCAGACTCCCTCAAACACATCGTGCATTAAATCAAAACAAGATCTCTCTGTTATATGAAAGTTATCTAATTCGTGAAAAACGCAATTTGTTTTAATTCCAGTACTTTGAAGGTCGTTTAAAAGAAGGTCGGACTTATAATTAGTTGGATTTCTTAAATAATCCGGTTTTTCCACAGCATCGAACTGCATTTCGAATTTGCTTCTTTTACAGGCACGACAGTAATTATTAGAGTTGAAGGACTGTACAAATCCTGCTAAAGTGTTTACAGCTAAATTATCTCCAATGACTGCTCCTAAAAAAAAAAATTCTTTGTGATCCATTTAATGTATAAACATCTACACCTTGTTCCAACAATTTAAGTTCTTCAATTAAATGGTGTAATGATCGTTCGACTCCATATTGCTTTATATCTGCAGTCGAAATAAACGCAGTAGGTAAAATATATTGAAGCTTTGAGAGAAGATACTGAGGAATGTTGGGATATATAATGTAAGCTCCACAAATTGATATTTTGTGACTCCCCAAAGGGTTATCTATCTCAAAATCGTCAAAATATAAATGAAAAGGAATGTGCAAATCACCCGGGAGAAATGTTTTAGATTTATTACGAAATATTTCACCATTTGAATAGTTAGTAATTGTGGCTTTCTGAGCAGAGTTGTTGATATTATCTAAAGTACATTTCAACAGACCAGGAATTTCGAAAAAACGCTTAAACATAAATCTTAATGGCATTACATTTAATGTATATGATTTTGGAGCCATAGTAGACACTCCTCGATGAACTTTTTTGACAATTTTTTGATCGATTTTGAATGACATTGGGTCTTGATATAAGTTTTGTTTTTTTAAAGCTTGTAAAAATTTATATTCGGATTTGACATTATTAAATGGGTCTTTACAGAAAGCAAAAATTTCTTGCAGTTCTTCCGATTTTGATTTTTCATCTAACTGCTCTTCAATAAGGGATCCTACTGCTGAAATTAAAGAAGCTGTCATTTTCTGAATTTGACCTACATTCTTCCTTGGCATAAAGTTTGCTCATACAAAATTAAAGAGAACTCAAGAATTTTTTTTTCCACACTTTCAATTTTAGACTTCTTGTTAGCTTTCTCTTTTACAATGGGTTCAACAAGGATAACCGGTAAATAGGCTTCCGCAACATAATTATTTAAGATTTCATTTTCGATTTCGACAGTTTCCCTTTTTTTATTAATATCATTATCGACTTTGTGGCATTTATCCAAATGTTTTTTAAATCGTGAGAACTGGGAAAAGGTTTGGTGACAATTTTGTTGCATACATTGCAGTTTAAGATTTTTCCCTGATAAAACATGATCTACTTTAAAGTGAGAAATGAGCTTACTAGATTCGGCAAAGCCGGTTTTACAAATAAAGCATTGAAACATTTTGAAACACTGATTTGTCAAGTTTACATTTTTATAAAGAGTAGGTATTTAGTTTTTCAAATAATCTATTAAAAAAGCTATGTTAGCAGACTTTGTGTCGTATTTGGTTTTAATATCATAAAAATACTGCTGTATAAACAGCCATGTCTGTTGTGAAGCTTTTGGATATTCAAAAGATAATATTTGAAATGTCTTGAAACAAAGCTCCAGACAATGTACGAACGAAGTGCAACTTATTAGATTTGTATCAAAATACAATAAAAAATCTTTTATATCGTTATCAAATGGCCCAACTACAATAATTATGGGCTGTAATTTTAAGCCAGAGCTGTAATACTTATTTATCACACGATCCAACTGGCTTTCAAAGTCATTAATGGTCACTAGTCTCAGGACGAAACTCTCCTGAGCGTCCAAAATTCAATTATAATCGCAATAAGGTCGTCTCGAAGGGTTTGGGAAAGGTTACGATGAGTTCCTTCGTACTCCAAAATAGCCTTGCCTTTTTGAGTTTCATTAAGTAAGGACTGCAGACTTTTATTCAAGATGGACTTTCCGCGAGGCGACACTTCGGATTTGATATTGGTAGATTTTTGCTTTTTTATCTCCACTGTACAAAAATTTAAAATATTTACTAAAATTATATTTACACATTTATAGTTGGTAGAGTTTTTGTCTTAACTCTATACGCAGACCTAATGGCGCAACTGCCTCCTTAATAACATCGTCGTTCATGTATTTTAGTTGCTGGATGTTAACTTGTGCAGCTAAGATTATGCACAACAATATTTTAATTTATGTAGATAAATAAAGTAAATGTTAAGAATAATTTGTTGGCTATAAGCACCCTAAACTCTAAACAATTTTCGTAAGTTAATATTTAATTTAAATTTAGTTTTTGGCAATCAATATTAAAAACTGTTTTTCTAAGGAATTTATCGTAAGTGAGCTCCGCATGTTTAGTTGATATTGACATACATATGTACATATCGGCAAAGAGCTCAAAAAAAGCGCCACTTGCTTTTTGGAGTCTGATCAGTTAAGTGTAATTGATTTTTCGGTTAAACCATTTTAATCGTTTTTTTGTTTATAGTTCTTGAAAAACAAACGTTTGTGCTTTTCTGTGCCAAGTAAGTAGAGTGCGGTGATAAGTGGAATTAAAAAATAAAAAATAAGAATTGTTCACAACATTATACCAACTAATTATTGTTTTTATTTTTTGCATGACCTCATGGACGCATTTTTGACAACGGAAGAACAAAAACATCAAAAACTGTAAGTATTTAATTTAATTGTAGTTTTTGTGTAACAAAAGTGCCTTTTTGTTTTTCATTTCTTGTTTTCATTTGTTTTCGTTTCTGTTAAGGTGGACCTAAGTCTTAACATTTGTGGAATTGAGGAAATAACCTCCACATTTGCTGCGTTGAACGAAGTAATGTTCGGTAAGTGTTAAACATTGTTGATGTTAATTTTGCAATTTCGTCTAACAAAATTTTAAAACTCTATTATTTGCAGAATCTCAAAAAAGGGATGGCTATAGGCACAAAGACTTCGTCAAAGACATTCGAATCGCCTTTACTCTGCAAAAAAACCGGGTCTATAAAGACGCTACCCGAAGAAAGGCGAAGACGAGTAAAGACAAAGGACAAGGACAACGATATTAAGGATGATGGCGAAGAAGTAGGTTTTATTTTAATTTTAATATGTTTGAAAAGAAATAAAAATTAATTAATAAATAGTGAAATAAATAAAAAACGTATTTTTAAATCGAGTAGAAATTATTTTTTTCAGAATCACTCTAAAAGATGCGATTCAGAACGCATCTTTTGGAACGCATCCAGAAGCATTCCAAAAAATGCGTTCTGGATCGCATCTTTTGGAAGGGAAAAATGGAAACCAATCCCGAACGTTTCCGAAGTTTCCAGCCAAGCTCGATGCGTGAAAAGGGAGCGCTCCAGGAGTGCTCCAGGAGCGATGAATCGGATAGCACCCTTTTTGTCCCGCTTTGCTGTAAAAAGGAAGTGAGAAGTGCATCGATTCGGCATGCATGCATCGGTGCTTCGGATGCTATCCATCATCCCTTCTGGATGCGTTCCACTTCCGACTGGGTATGTACATATCGAAAAAGTGGTTATGTATATACATATGTGCCACAACGCCAGCTTTTAAATCACTTACTCATTTTTAAACTTTTGTATCATTAAACTTGAAACATATTTTATTTTACATTTGAAGGAAAAGGAAGTTAAAAACTATAATGTGAATGCCGGCGTTGTGGCGCCAGAGCACACACATATGTACAATTACATACATATATGTATGTATAAGCAACTGCACGCGTGTGCTTGACTAGGAAAACATACATACATACATTTTAGAAAACCGTGCACTTTGCTTACCTTTTAAATAAGTGTAAACTTCTTCGATTTGCAACTTTTTCAACAATTCGTGAAGATCGTCTGTACATCTTCTTCACTCATTTTACCGATCGCTTTAAATTCTTTTTGTGCTTTCACTTAAAAACTTCACTTTCCTTCATTTAACACGATGCAACCGAACACGCTTGTAAAACTTGAGTAAGTCTTAGAGTGACCGAATATTTTATAGAAAACCGCCAAATGAGAAATAATCCTAAAGCTACGGTCACACTATGTAAGCAAAATTATCAAAGGGGGCCAAGAAAATATTTACATTTCGATTTTAATAAATTAAATGGCATAGTTTGGTCGTAGCAATAAATATATTATTAATATTTCTGTACACATTTAAAGTTTTTAGCAATTTCTTACCTTGCAAATGCATAATTTCCAATATAAATAATAATGTTTTTAAGTAGTATTTTCCGTTATTGCCTTTACTTCATTTATTTAACGAGTACTTCTGTTCCATAACACTCATATTTGACAATCGTTTTCTGAGCTGGAATTAAGTTTGATTCGGTCTCGAAGTAAATACTTTTAGTCTTAATTTAAGTATTTTCGTATAGAGTTTGAGGTAATAGTCTAGAAGAGCGGCCTGAGCACCAAAAACCGCGAAAAAATTAGCCTCGATGGACCGCGATTTCTTAGGAATTTACGTGCAGAAGATTATTTGCGGAAATGCATGGTTCTCTTGTAATTGCATTTCAAAGTTGCGTGTTTTGCTATAAAAACAAAGTAGGATTTTGAGGTGTTTTGTGTCATTTTGCTATAAAAACAATGTATAATTTTCTAGGAATTTATGGGTTTGCTATAAAAAACAAGTACGCTTTTGTTGCTTAATCAGAAATTGCACTTTTGATTTTTGTTTACTATGGATTCCTGCAACGGGTGCACTATTTCTTATAAAGACTTTCTTGCCATGGACGAAGAAGAAATGTTTGCATTTCTGCAGAGACATGGAGTTGTTCTAAAGAGCAAGGACTGTCCCAACTGCAGTAAGCCCGCAACATTGTCTTTCAATGCGAAGAGACCGATTAGTACGCCATTTTGGAGGTGCCGCAGGATGATAAGTAATCATCAACAGAAACAGAAATTAAGAAAAGTTCAATGCTCCTTTAAGGTAACAATTGTTTAATTTAAAAAAAATATTGCTTTAAATTATATTTGTAAGGAATCCGCCATCAAACGGACATTCTTCAGCAAGTCCCACGTTGGCATTGAACAGGCCTGTAATTTTGTGGCTTGGGAGATGAAGGGTTCAACAATCTCATTCCTTCGGGAAGAACTAGGCTGGTCCCAACAGACGGTGGTTGACTGGAGTAATTTTCTTCGGGAAATTTATCTTAGCTGGACGAAGAAGAACGCAAAACAAATAATAGGTGGAGACGGTTTAACCATCGAAATTGACGAAACCAAAATTGGCCGGCGCAAGTATAATTGCGGTCGCGTGGTGGATGGCCAGTGGGTTTTCGGAGGAATTTGCAGAGAAACCGGTGACTTTTTTTTGGTGCCTGTGGAGGACCGTAGCCAGGAAACGCTCCTTCCAATTATAGAGGCCAACATCGCCAATGGAACCAGAATTATATCCGACTGCTGGAAGTCATACAATGGTTTAAAGGATGCGAACTACTCTCACATGACCGTTAATCACTCAGTAAACTTCGTCGACCCTGAAACGGGAGCCAATACACAGCGAATAGAGAGACTATGGCGTGATCTAAAGGAGAACATTCCCCACTATGGCCGGAAAACGGAGCACTACCAAGGGTACCTAGCGCGATTCACTTTTTTGAAAAGGCACCCAAACCACACCTCAAGATTCCATGTAATTTTCTCAGCAATGGGCGAATTGTTTAATCCTGAACGCGATGTTAGTATTTAAAAAGAGATGGGAAATGCTAAAAAAGCGCCGGAGGCAAAAAAATTAAAAAAATTAATTAAATTAATTTTTTTGCCTCCGGCGCTTTTTTAGCATTTCCCATCTCTTTTTAAATACTAACAATTAACATTCTTAAATTTCAGGAATCCACCGATACGGACAATGAAAAGGAATAGGCTTAATCTGTACCACTAACCAGCATTTTTTATAAATAAATATTTACTGTCCAATCATTAACCATAGTTTAATATAGCATTTTATTTACTATTACAAATGAGTTACAAGTATAAGGAGGTACTGAACTAAAAACTCTCGTAATTGGTTTTGATAAAGACTAAGGTTGATCCTCCTCGGATTGCGATTTCTTAAGATTCATCTTAAAAATGTATATGTTGGTCATCCATGGTCGCCCAAGCACTTAAGGAATCACGGTCCATCGAGGATATTAATTCGCGGTTGTGGGGTCTGGCCTGCTATAAAAACAATTTCACATTTTTGTCGAATTTTTTCGAACGCTTATTATTTTGACAACAAACGGAAAGCCCATATGTTT